>CM061497.1:23872500-25078750 GCA_030867185.1 Tagetes erecta | reverse complement strand
ATCCACCTGATACATATCTTCAACTATCATTCCCTTTCCTTTTAATTCTCCTGCAACCAGAGCTTCATAGCTATGAACAAAAATCCCAAACAAAGCCAATGTGTCAGATGGAATCTGAGTGTTGACAGATGCAATTGAGCCAGAATCTACACTTGTAGATGCACCATCAGATTTAATAGACCCAAAACTTGATGATCCTCCAGATATTGGACCATAAACATGTGAGCTTGAAGCGGATGTAATCAGTGCAGCATTCTGAGGAGGGACATTTGGAAGCATCATGGACTGATTGTATTCTCTCCTCTTCACATCAAGATCAAATGACTTCAGCTTTTTTATCACATCCATCAGTTTAAAGTCAAGAAAGTTTCTCTCTTGTTTCAACATCTTGATCTGCAGACTCCACTGAGGAGGGAGTGAATCCAAAAGCTTTGTGACTTGGTCATTATTTCCTAGCTTCTCGTCATACTTTTTCAAGTTGCTTGATATAGATAGAAAACGATTGGTTATATCAGTCAGACTTTCATGCTTGTACCGAACAAATGAATTAAACTCTTTCTCAGCTTGAGCTTTTCTATCCAACTTGAGGTCCTCATTACCATCATAGAACTCACACAACGCATCATACAAGCTTTTTGCAGTTGTGTGTTCAGCAAACCTATTGTACATGTCTTGATGCAAACAAAGTATCAAAGCTCCAAGGGCCTTTTTGTCACGATCAAGTAACTTGATATCACCCTCAGTGTAGGTACTTGGATCATTGTTTGGTAAAGTAACGGTTCCCTCAACCTTTTATGGGATGTGTGACCCATTAACAATCGACTCCCATTGGTTATAATCAGTATAGAAGAAAAACACCTTCAAATAACGCTTCCAGTCCTCAAAATTTTCACCATTCACAAGCCTCGGTGGCCTATTTGGTTGAACACTCTCCATATCATTCACATTGATGGTTGATATAGACATAACTTCAACAGATATCAGATTCGCCGAACAGTTTCGCTAGAGTAAGTCAAACAGATTCGCTCGGCAATAGAACAAATTCGCTCGGCAATAGAATAGATTCGCTGGACAGTGAGCACAGGTTCGCTGGATAGAACTGAGTCTTCTGCTCAATTAATAGATTCGGCGCAACTTCGCTTGCACACAGAACCAAACAGGTGAACTTTCGTTCAAAACATGACAGATTTGCTAATTAGAAAATGATATTTCAAAATCACAAATATCGTATAGGTTCGTTGGATGAATGTCTAGGTTCGCTGACTTATGGGAAAAACTTTCTCAGTCCAAAATCAACCAAAAGAACCTCAAAACACAACCAATTAAAGATCCATTTCTTATGTAGCTTCCCAGTACCAAATATGACAAACCCAAAACAAATTACAACTCAAAAACACAACAAACAGTTCCGAAATGAATCAAACAGTGTTTTGACTCTAAAACCCCAAAAACTTCACAAAAATCTCAATGATCAATCAATCAAGAGCACTAAGGCTCTGATACCATATTGTTGGTCCATCAGATCGAGATTTCTATGCTATGATGATTAATAAACAATAAAACTCACTAAGATTCAATGAAACATAGTCCAAATACTCTTGACACACTATAACAAGGATCAAATCAACACAAACAGAGGTAAACAAGCTAAAAAGATGATAATAATAAGCTCATAGCACCTCAGCCGTCACACACACAATTAGGGTTTGATAAACTTGCAAAACTTGTATTCAAATGAGAAAACATTACATTATATAGAACAGTCTTAGGTTCGCTGACAGATTCGCTGACAGCTAATCTGTCATGCAAACCTATCAGCTTCGCCGGGCACAAAACAGATTAGGCCTGTCTATACTAATCTAGACTTCCAAGTTCGCCCGTAGGTTCGCTAGTTACATTTTGAACAAAATACATAACATATCAGAAGTAACACCGACATGCCGGTGAATCCAACCTACATGTACTATCATAAACCTTTTCTTATCCGGTTTCCTCTTAAACGTTTTGGGTGCATGTTCAGGAACCACTGGTTGTTTTCCCTTCGCCTTCTTGGCTCTGACATCAGTATCAGATTCTGTATGTGACGGTGAGCGATCGGCTGCCTTCCTCTTTTTCTTGCCTTTTGATTTGAATATCTCAGCTTCAATTTCATCGATCTCTTCCTCAAACGGCACCAGATTCTTCCCAACGTACTTCTTTCTTTTCTTGATATCTTTTTTTATTGTTTCCCTTACCTCTTCAAATCTCCGGTCTTCTACAGCTTTCAGCTTCTCAATATATGTCCATCTTTCATCAGTGTACATATTTCTGAAAAGATAGGTGATCTTTCCAAAAATATCATGTCGAGGCGCTGCACAATCAGCAAAAATCCTCACATTCATCGGTGTTAGAACCAGCACATCCCCAAGCTTTTCAAGGTTCGGCTTCAAATGATCAATAGATGTCTGCCCGAACCTTGGATATAACAACCATTTGTCCTTTCGGGATGATGAAATATTCTCAATCATATATCAAAAAATCATTTGTGGGATATTCGCTTTGTCCCCTCGACATAGGTTCAACATAGCTCTGGCCCACTCAAAGTTTAGCCCATCAGTCCCCCCTTTTCGGTGATCTAGACACACAATGATCACGTGGGAAATAAACCTGCACTCTTTTGACATGAACGACTTCTTGATCTCCCGTCTATCCAAGAAATCCGTTCCTTCATATCCTATCTCTAAAACTCCATTGTGCACGTTGGTCAAACTCAGCAAAACGGGTGACCAGACGTCACGTTCCATCCTTAAAATCTCCGTAACTGTATCAGCATTGATAACAATACGCTCCCCCATAACCACAACACTAATCTCTCCGGGTTGTGCGTTCAGGTTGTATGTGGCTAGGTTCCAAAAATTCCGAATATGGTGTTGATCCATCACCAGATCATGCGTAACGGCATAAAAGATTGGCGAGCTCTTCAACCACGAAATCACATCTCTATAATCAACTGACTTGGGGTCTTTATCATTGAGATAAGCGACCACGCTTGATCATCGATCAAACTTCATCGGTGGAGGAGGTTTACGTTCCATATATAATCCTGAAATATAAACGGAAGTTGATTAGATTTAAAGAAAAATAATAAATCAAATAAACATAAAGAAAATAAAATAAAGTAAATAATAAAATAAAATAAAAAATTAAAAATTTTTATAGTTTAGCAAGTCTGCGACATAACAGTGTCGCAACACTGTCGCCACTATTGTTTCGCAATAGTGCGACACAACAGTGTTGGGATCCGACGACACTACTGTTTCGTAACAACAATGTTTCCGACCCTACCAATAGTGCGTGGGCAGCATAACTAGGTAGTGTCGCAAGCATAGTTTGAACTTTCATCCAGTTTCGCAAAAGGAACAGATAGTGTCACAAAACGAAGAACACCAACAGTCATTAGAATCAAAAGCATATCAGATCAACACCATAACCAAAGAGGTTAAAGACGAAGGTTCGAAACACACAAAACACAAAACTTACCGATTAAATTCACTTGAAAACACTTTAAAATTGTGGATTAAGGTTTTGAGAAATTAGGGTTCAATGTCGGGTTTAGCAAGGTTTGGAAAGTTGAAGATGAAGTGTGACCCAAATCGACCCTGTTGGTCCATCAGATCGAGATTTCAGTGCAATGATGATTAATAAACAACACAACTCACTAAGATTCAATGAAACATTGTCCTAATACACTTAACACACTATAACAAGGATCAAATCAACACAAACAGAGGTAAACAAGCTACAAAGATGATAATAATAAGCTCCTAGCACCTCAGCCGTCACACACACACAATTAGGGTTTGATAAACTTGCAAAACTTGTATTCAAAATGAGAAAACATTACATTATATAGAACAGACATAGGTTCCCCAGCGAATCTGTCATGCAAACCTATCAGCTTCGCCGGGCACAAAACAGATTCGCCCGGCGACTGATCTAATCTAAAGTCTATTCTAATCTAGACTTCCGGGCGAACCTATAGGTTCGCCCGTAGGTTTGCTAGTTACATTTAGAACAAAATACATAACAAATTAAAAGTAACACCGACATGCCGGTGAGTCCAACCTACATGTACTATCAATACTCCCCCTAGGTTGGACCTCACCTGGGAAGTCTTCTGTTTAAGCTCCGTCTCTTTCCAGCTTTAAAGATTCTTAATGAATGCTCCAGCCCTCGATTCAATTCCGGCCAATGGATTAGTAACATCTTCAGATCCGGCCTCTTCACTTTCACTATAATCCAAAAACGATTCAACAAACTGTGCTTCGGTAACCACAATATCAGGCATATCAGTTTCAATAATCTCCTCCTGAACATCTACCGTCTACTCCTCACCTTGCTTTTTTGATCCACTAACTTCCACCTCAACAGGCTTCTCAAATTTCTTTTCAATCGATTGATCCAATTGTTTGGATAGATCATCCATCTCTAAGTCAAATCATCAGTCCTCATAATCTTCTTATTTACCCTTCTCAACTCAGCACGAACCCCCCGGGCTTTATTCGCAACCCTCACAAACAAGTTGGCTTCAGTTTTGGTGTCATCGCCAGCCCCGTGCTTAATTTCATTCTCACACAACACCTTCAAATCTTCATTACTGAAGGAGAAAATCTCCATTGGATCAAACAGTCTGATTTCCGAACGATCTTCCCTTTCTAATCTGATTATTGCTTCACTTGTGTTGTTATCATAGAACCACTTCACAAACTCTTGCAATCTTTGTGGCTGAGTATCTGGAACTCTCACTTTGTTCATAATCTTTGGAGCAGCCAACTTCAGCACCACCTTTCCCTTCCGCGACACCCAGTGCTTATCTTTCTTTGACCTCTTCCTTACTGGCTTTTGGTACCCAAATTCCGTAAAGTTATCTTCTGCAGCCCTTCTAATTGCAACCTCAAATGCACTCGCCCTGCCACTATCCTCTTTGCCAAGCAGAGGGAGTTCAACTAATCTCCTCAGATCCCATCTGGGCAGTGTAGCAAAGTGTTTTCTGTTCTTTATATAGCAGATATCTCCCCCTCTCCACTTTATCATATACGCATCAATCCGAGTGTTGTATTTCCATGCAATAATCTGTCTATCCATCTGCATGGTGTTTGGCTCGTTCAAATGTTGGAAGATTGGGACCTCAGGAATAATCTCTTCATCCTTTTTGAACCATTCGGATTTGTCTAGATCAATGTGCTCAAACAGATAAGTCACAAGCTTATCTTCAACATTGTATTGTTTTGGTTCATTCTCTGGATCATCCTCCACATCCTGTTCACTTCCTATATTCACATCCACATCCGGTTCATCAATCAGACTAAAATTTACATTAGCACCACCAACAACCTCTGATCCAGTGAGCGCATCAAGATTTATACCCATTTCTTCATCAAAAATATCTTCAACAACCTTTTCTTTTTGCTCAGCACTAACTCCATAATTCATTAACGGATACTTTGAAGCATCTGTTAAGCTATTCAGTTCGCATTCAGACATTGCACGGAAGGATGCGAATGATTAAGCATTGTTCCTGGCCATTCCTTTGATCACGTCCCCCTTTTCTTTATCCGTCTTCTCCAATTCAGCATATTTCTTCTTTAACTCAATCAACTCACCCTTTACCTTAGTATCTGTTTCAGCAGTTGGCACAGGATTCCCATGTTTTTGCTTTATTCTCCTCTCAGATTCAGCAGAAAAATCAACAGTTTTTCTTTTCAAACTTCGTTTCCCTTGTGCATCCAATTCCTTCCGTACCTCATCGATATCCTTATCTAATGAATATTCTTTTTCTTTTGCATATTGTTTTCTCTTCTTCAGCTTCTTTTGAACTTCCTCAACGTTCTCACCCACTCTCTTCTTCTCAATCTCTTTCAATCTTTGTATGTGTACCCATTTATCAGATGGATACATGTTCTCCCACAAATACTATATCCTCCCCACACACATGTCTAGCGGCCTTGCAATCACTGAAGATCCTTGAATGCGTCGGCCATATATTCAGAGTATCACCAACAACAGGTAGACCAGGCTTCTTGTCGTTTAAGATCATTTGCACGAATCGTGGATACAACAACCACTTATCCTTCTTCGCAGCATGGATGTTCTCAATCATATAGTTAAAGATCAGTTTTGCCAAGTTTGCTTTCCGCCCTTTGCTGAACAACACCATGGCCCTTGCCCAATCAAGATTTAATCCATCAGTTCCTCCCTTCCTGTGATCTAAACACATAATGAATACATGGGCGATGTATCTCCATTCTTTGATCAGATATGACTTCACAAATTCCATTTTCTTCTCCCCAGGCATCGACCCTTCATACCCAGTTGTTTTTAGTTTTCTGTAAACCTCCTCAGCAGTCATTTTCACCTCATCTCCTACATCACCTTCAAGTTTCAGAATTCTGGCCAGATCAACTTCAGTGAATAAGATTTCTTGATCTTGAATCCTTGAACAAATCCTTGACGATTGTTTAGAAATATTCAGCACTGTGTTCCTCCAGAAATCACGAACGTGTAAGTCGTACACAATTGGTGAATGAGATATGGCATGATGTATATGAGAAGATTTGAGCCATCTGATGCAATCCTTGTAGCCAGCGGCTTTATCATGGTTCTCGTCCAACAACGCGCACATATTGTGCTTCTTCTCGAAATATAATGTGGACATAATGCCTGAAACAGAAACGGAAGTTGATCAGAAAAATAATTTTGAAACAGTTTATAGGTTCGCTTGAATGTATCAGATTCCCTGAACAGGCGAACTTATAATTAGACTGCAGAACCTGTAGATTCGCCGGCATACAAATCTGACACAAAGTCTTGGGCGAATTTATAGGTTCGCTTGGAACAGTCGGGCGAAGCTATGCTGATGCACGGGCAGCATAACGACATAGGTTCGCCCAGTTGTGATGAACTTTCGTTCAGGTTCGCTAAACGAACACTAGGTTCGCTCGAACCCTAGATTTTGAAAATCGGGCAGAATCAATAGGATAAAGTATAAACCAATAAAAACCAACCAACATGCATTTAATCACAATACGAACACATTAGAGTAGAATTTTGTCAAACAATCAACCAAAACTTAGTTCAAACAATCAAAAACAAGTTAATGGGTTCGAATGGATTGAAACGATTAAAACACGAATAAAACAGGGTGATTTGGATTAAGGGCACTTGCATTTACATACCTGAAGGAATTAAAACGGTTCAATTTGTAATGAAAAGCCTTAAGCAAGATTCGAACTTGAGACTTTTGAAACAAACGGTTACAGTGACAGCGAAAGTGTTAAATGGATTCGCAGAAAACATATATATACAGACTTAGGTTCGCTAAAAATGCAATCGGGCGAACCTCATATTCGCTCTGAGCTTAAGGTCAAGAAAAGTCAAGCAACTTAAATCAGTTCCGAGCGAGTAGGTTCGATGTCAGTTTCGCTGGATTGAAAGTTAAAATAAAATATTTTTGGTTTTTCTTAAGTTAGATTTCCTTTAAGAATCCCTGAAAACGCCCCACAATTTCAACGCTCAAAAACAAAATTTAAATGAAAAAGATAGACTAAAAGGAAAAATAAAAAATAAAAAATAAAAATAAAAGTAAAATTAAGTAAAACTAAAATTAAAATTAAAAAAGGATATATTTAATTTTCTTGACGTTTTTCGAGCAGAATCTGGAGAATCATATATTGGCGGGATTGTAGATATGTTTGTCCATTTAAACCCATGCCTTAATCTTTTCAACAGGAGATTTGAAGCTTCATTTATCATGTTTTGGTTTGATTGAAGAGACTCAGGCAACTCAGTCCCCATAGACATCTTGGTAAAGAAACTTGTCCTATCATCAGAGTTTATAGAGCAATATGATTGACTTTGCTTGAATTTCTTTTGGATCAATTCTTGAATATTGATCAATTCATGAACCTCTTTTGACTTGATGCCATTTGGCATTTTGGGAGTAGAGCTTTTCGACAATGATTCTTTGATGTTTGAACACACTGTGACTTTATTATTTGGGAAAACTCAAATGGTTAGAGCTCCAAGTCTATACCAAACGTATAACATAGGAGATAATCATTTGAGCATGCACGGTGAAACTTCAGGTCTATACCGATGTATAACAGAGAAGATTCAACAACTCCAGGTCATTGTTCACACAAAGTAGAGGAGTTAAGCACTTTGACTCAATACTTTTTGAGGAGCTAACAAGTAACTCACTCAGAGGCTTTTCTGAAGAGCAACACTAGCAGCCTTTTATTTTATTAGCTAACTAGAAACTCGATTCTGGGTTAGGGTGTGGGTGATTTGGGATGTTTTAGGGAAATCAAGGCAAAGATTTGACGCTCTCAACCCATTTTTGACAAGGACTTGTAACTTTGTGCAGACCAATCATGTCAAGGAGATAATCCTCATTGGCGAGCTCTTGAACTTTATGTTTGGCTACACAATCACTATTTACTTCGTTTTGGGCTGAGCCTATCTTGCATATCCCAAACAAAATACTTCTGACCTCCTTCAACGTCTCTTCAACATCAATTTTAACGGGGATCCTGAAATAGCAAAATTTGAAAATTGAAAAACTATGAGTAGTTAATCTTGAATATCTCCCACAAAATTTCTATATGATAGCAATCTAATAAGAAATTTTTATTTTTCAGATTTTCTTAATATATATACAAGATAAAGAGAAGAATGAAAATAAAATAAAATAAAAGGAAGGAGCGAAGAAATATGTGACACACGGATTCTCAAGGAAGAAAGTGAAAATTGAATATTTACATATTTTCAAGGCCATTTTTCTTTAGAAGAAGGTTTTCAAAATAACATCTATCCTAGCATAGAAATTAGTTCATAAAAACGTGGTTTATCGAATGTTTTTTTGAAAAGATCTGCTTTTTGCTTTCTTGTTTCAATTGGAATGATATTAATGAACCCATTTTCATGTGCGTCACGAATGTCGTGAATTCTTGTTTCAATGTGCTTGGTTCGAGTGTGATGGATTGGATTCTTGGCAATTCCGACAACAGCTTCATTGTCACAAAAGAGTGGTGTATGAAGGAAGTTGATGCCGTAATCCATCATCTGGTGCTGAATCTAGAGCACTTGGCAGCAGCAGCTTGAAGCAACAATGTATTCAGCGTCTCCTGTGGACAAGGAGACTGTTGTTTGCTTTTTGCTTTGCCAGGAAACAAGACATTCACCGAGATATTGGCATCCACCAGTTACTGATTTTCTGTTTATCCTACAACCAGCATGATCACTGTCAGAAAAAGCATGTAAATCAAAGTTCCCACCTTTTGGGTACCAAAGCCCCAAATGAGAGGAACCCTTAAGGTAACGAAAAATGCGTTTAACAGCTTTTTCATGCGATTCTTTATTGTTAGCCTGTAAACGAGCACAGTAGCACACAGCAAATGTAATATCTGGACGGCTTGCAGTAAGATACATGAGAGATCCGATCATCGAGCGGTACCGATGAGCATCCACAGGATTTCCATTATCATCAGAAGTTAGGCATGTTTAAGCAGTGAAGGGAATCAGTTCAGGAGAAGAATCGTCCATGCCAAACTTTGTAAGAATTTCTTTGATGTACTTTTCTTGGTGGATAAGGATTCCATCAGGCTTCTGTTCCACTTGCAGCCCCAAAAAGAAGCACATTTCACCCATGATAGTCATTTCAAATCGATCCATCATAACTTTCTCAAATTCTCTACACAGCTCCTCATTTGTCGATCCGAAGATAATATCGTCCACATACACTTGAACAATCGGCATCTCACCGTTAACCTCCTTCTTGAATAATGTCTTATCCATAGTCCCACGAGAGAAACCTTTGCTGAGCAGATACTGTATCAGAGTTTCGTACCAGATTCGTGGAGCTTGATGCAACCCATACAGGGATTTATCAAGCTTGTACACCTTTGATGGAAAATCTAGATCCTCGAAACCCGGTGGTTGACATACATAGATCTCCTCATCGATATCTCCATATAGAAATTCACATTTGACATCCATATGATAGACTTTAAAGTCTTTGTTAGCAGCATGTGCAAGAAAGATTCTAATGGCTTCGAGACGAGCGACAGGGGCAAAGACTTCAGTGTAGTCAATCCCCTCCTCTTGAGCGAATCCTTGAACAACCAATCTGGCCTTGTTTCTGATAACAACACCACGATCATTTGGCTTGTTTCGGAAAAGCCACTTAGTGCCAATGGGGCACTTATTTGGAGGAAGATCAACTAGTTCCCAAACTTTTAGCTTCCTAAATTGTTGTAACTCCATTTGCATGGCATCAACCCAACTAGGATCTTCAAGTGCTTGTTTATAATTCTTCGGAACGACATGTGATAAGAAAGCAGCATAGAGACACTCATTTATCAATCAACTCTACCTCCGAGTCCTCACACCATCAGTAATTGATCCAATGATATAATCATGAGGATGATCTTTTAAGGTTTTGAATTTTGTGTTAAGGAACATTGGGTTAGATTGTGATGAGGATGCTTGATTAGATGGTTAAGATGGAACGTTTGAAGTTGGAGGAGGAATTGTATCGGTAGAAGGGGTTGGGATGGAAGTTGATGATGATGGAATATCTAATGGGGGAATTGAATCAGTTGGAGGTGGCGGAGGAATGTCAAATGTGGTTGGAGGTAATTGGGTGACAGTAGGTTGTGGTTGTGATGGTGGTTGAGGTTGAGGATTGATTATAGTAACTGGAGTATGAGAAATGATGTCGTCATTGTCTGAGTTTGGAAGATTAAACGAGTTGAAAACAGTGGTGGAATCATAAAACCATGCGGGTTCACAGCCAATGCTTGTGGAGTTTGATTCTTGCCAATCAACATAGTAGGACTCTTGCACAATCTGCGTTCGCTTGTTGTATACACGATACGCTTTTTGTGTGTCAGAGTATCCCACAAAGAAACATTCATCAGAAACAGCTCCAAACTTCATTTTCTGATCTTGAGTATTCAAAAGAGTACAAGAGCATCCAAAGGGGCGCAGAAAATCAATCAACGGCTTTATCCCACGAAACAGCTGATACGATGTCTTCATCTTGCTTTTGACAATCAGTACCCGATTCAGGACATAGGCTGCACAATTAACTGCTTTTGCCCAAAAAAATAATAGGAAGCTTTGACTCAATCAGCATAGTTCTAGCTGCCTCCATAAGAGTTCGGTTCTTCCTCTCAGCAAGACCATTTTGTTATGGCGTTCTTGCAGCGCTGAACTAATTGTCTGAGAATACCCCTTTGTTCACAGAATGAATTGAAGATATGGTTTCTGAATTCCGTTCCGTTGTCACTTCTAATGGCTTGAACCTTTCGCTTACCAAGAACCTCAATCAAGGGAATCAGCTTCATTAACTCGTCAGTAGTTTCACTCTTGTTTGCCAGAAATCTCACCCAAGTGTATCTTGAGTAGTCATCTGTGACAACCAAACAATAAGATTTCGTAGCAATTGATTTGACACTTATTGGTCCAAATAAGTTAGTGTTGGTCCATGAAATCAGTAATCTGTGCTATATATGATTTAGATCTGATCACAATCAATTGATACCACTAGATCTAGCAACAATTGATTGTGATTTGTGACCAAAACTCACACAAACCATTATAACCCATTAAGAAATGATTAATTAAGAAGATTAATAGAAGAAGATGGATCAGATTAATGCAACAATGATATAACAGATTCAATTCTTTGCAAACAATCAATAAGGTTCGAACTCAGTATCAAAAGATGAATTGTATTCAATAAGTTCCAAAGAGTTGTGTACAAAATGCCCTCACACAACTATTTATACAGATCATAGTGTCGCAGGCAGTGTCGCAGACCCGACACTGCCTGATCGCTAAACACGTACAGGCTGCATGCGACACTATAGTGTCGCATGCAGTGTCGCATAAACAGGATTAAAAACTAGTAAAAAATAAACTAACCTAACTATTACAATGAAAACAAAATACGACTAGTCTATTACAATGTAAACAAAATATAAATAACAACAAGGTGAAGTACCACCCTACATGTGGTCAACAGTTAGTATGTAACAATTCGAGGGGTTGTGAAATAGAATTTTCAATTTCAAGTTTATGTGGCTTTTTGTGCTGCTTTCCTTTAGCACAAGCCAAGCATTTCTCTACCACAGAAAAATCTTTAAGCGGTAGTCCCCTTACCAAATTGTTCTTAACTAACTTATTTAGTATTTTGAAATTAATGTGTCCTAAACGTGTATGCCATTGAAAAGATTCAAAAGATGAAACTTTAGACAGAAGACAGGTCATAGTAGTAGTTGATTCTTTTGATCCCATATTCAGCATACATGTATCATTTCGTCTTGGAGCTCGCAGGATCACTAATTCTTCAGCAATAGTAAACTCTGGCTTCAAGAATAGACATTCGTTTGGAAGAAACAACACATGAATATTCTTATCACAGATTTGTGATACACTAAGAAGATTGAATGCCAATTCAGGAACGTAGTTAACATCTTCCAAGGTTAGTGAACCATTTGAGACTTCTCCTTGACCAATCATCTTACCACCCTTCTTGTCTCCCGCAAAAGCGACATAACCACCGTTAATAATTCGATAATTTGTCAGCAGGTCCTTCAATCCTGTCATATGTCTGGAACATCCACTATCAATGTGCCAATGACTATTTACAACGGCGCTGGTATGTTCCTGACATTTTGCAAAAAATGAATTAGACTTTTGAAATTGAGACCCAAGCCTTAGTGTACTTAGGTCTCTTAACAGAAGAAGATTTACTGAAAAATTATTTACAAATGTATTCAATCTTCTTCCTAAAGATCTATGCTTTGAACTGTTTGCAACTAACTCAGGACATTGCTTGATAGTATGATCATCATTAAAAAAAAGTCTGGAAAATCGAAAAATTCGATTTTCCAAAACTTCAAATTAGTCATTTTTAGCCAACATGACTTCCCAGAAAAATCATCAAAATGACTTTGAAAATTCAAGAAAAATGTCAATGGGCATGTTACCCGTTATTCGAGAAGAAAATAAAAGAGTAGATATCAATGAATTTATTACATAATTCAATCACATGTTTGAAACAACATATCTTCAAGAAGCCAAAGCTTGTGATCAAAAGAGAAGAGACTTTCATGAACACACAAAACTCGCCTTTGTGACTCAAACAGATTCTCATGAAAATCAAGATGAAGAAGAAGAATATGATTGGAGTGAAAACAATGATGTTGTTTCCATTCAACAGATTGAAAAGAAAGATAAAGAAATCAACAACTTGTCAGAAACCATTGCAAAGCAAGATGAGACAATTGCTCAACTGAACTCAGAAATAAAGAGATTGATGTCAGAAAAAGAAAACGAGAAAGATGTTCAGAGTTCTTATGTTGAAATGCCAATTCACGTCAGAGAAAAGATGTGCACGAAAGAGTGTTTCACACAAGTTGAACACTACAGAGTATATTCATTCAAGATTTGTGATAAACTCAAGAAGGAAGAAACCATGCACAAGAATCTGAAAGAACAACACGAAATATCTGATCACAAAATCACATCTCTTCAAGAGTCACTAAAGAAAAGTGAACGAGAAGTTACAAATGTCAAGAATGAAGCTGAAAAATCGAATGAACATCTTTCAAGAGTGATCAACGATTTTCAAGAAGAAATTAAAAAATTGAAGAAACTTTCTGAGATGTTCAAATCTGAGAACAACATTCTGAAAACCAAACTGCAAGAAGAACAAGAGTGAATGTTCAATTTATGGATCTTACTGACACGCTGAACAAATCACAATCTGATCTTGTACTTACCAAAGAAGAAGCTAAAAAAGAAAAGTCATTCGAACTGAAAAAAGAGAGATTAGTGCCAACCGGAATTGTTGGATCACTATCTTCTCAAGAAGAAGAAGAAAAGACACAAGAGTTTCAGTCAAAGAAGAAGAACAAGAAGGTTAGAAGAAAGAAGAGCAAAGCCAAGAAGAACAAGAGAAAGGCCTCTTCATCTGATTCTACACCACAACTTTCTTCAACTCCAAAGTCTCAAGATTCCGAATCCCCGAGTGATTCAAACAGTGACGTATATTGTTTAATCTGTGACTCTGAAACTCATCATATTTTAGATTGTATCTACAGTCAAGGTGTCTTTCCATATGATTCAAAAGAAAACATGTTCAAGACTCCAGCTTCTTCAATCAAGCTTCAACAAGATTCAGAGGTCAAAGCTCCTCAAAAACAACAAGACTCAAAGGGCAAAGCTTCTCAGAAACAAAAAGCTTCAACTGCAAATGCTTCTCAAAAGCAAAGAAAGAAGTCTCCCTTCAAGGCTCATCAGAAGTACTGCGAGATATGTGAGATGTACAATCACATGACATCAGAATGTTGCTACAACAAGTACTGCACCAACTGTCTGATGTACAACCACGACACAATGGAATGTTACTACAACAAGTACTGTTCCTTTTGTGACATGGTAAATCACAACACATCTGAGTGCTACTACAAGCCGAGAAGGTCAGTCCAAAGAAGTTCATCACGTGCATACCCTTCCAGGTATTTTTCTAACTTTAAAAGATCTCATCATAGACATTCTTTTGATGAAAATCAAAATGTCAATGATTCATGGACACCAAAGTTTGTCAGAAATAAAAAGGGAAATCATGATTTAAATGATAAAATGATTCCAATAGTGAATCAATCTTTGAATAAGAAATATAGTCAACAAAACCTGCTTTTAAAAGTAATTCATAATTTGTTTGGAAATGACTATAATTACTCTTTTGACAAACAATCCATGAAAGAAGATGAAGGTACAAATTACATTGTATCATCAGAACCACCACCTGAAGGTATTCCTTGCACTTATGAGAATATCTCTTATGTTGATGAATTTGGACGACCCAAAACCGAAATGGTTTGGGTTATTACCTCTAACTAATTTGTTAGTGTCTTAGGGACAGTTATGGAGGCCGGTCAAACAAAGAAAAGAAGACCGTGGCTGATCCCTTATCATGACAAGATACCGAATCTTGTTCATGATGTCTTCGATGCAACTGACACCAAATGGAGTTGGAAACAAAAAGGAATCATTGCAGGAATTTAAAAAAAAACATTTTCAAAAATCAAACAATGATGGCAGTGCAAGAAACAACCGATGATTCATTTCGTCTGTTTAGATTAAGTATATTGCATGCACTCTTCATACGTTGATAACATATCTGCCATTTTCTTTTCATTAAACTTTCAATTTTCGTAGAAATTTAAAAGTTTAGGGGGAGAACTCATTATTAAAAAAATGATAAAATCAGAAAAATCCAAAAATATGTTGAATCTACTTGCACGTACATGAGAAATGATAGTACACTAGAGTTATTCAACGCATCATTTTACACAATAAAGACTGAAGCATGAAAATTGACGTGCGAGACAGCTCAGACAAGTATACTAAACAAGTACATTCCATGATGATTTAACTAAATTCTAATGAGTTTTTGTGGTTGAAACATCTTAGTGCATGTGAAACGTTTATACAAATCAAATAAATATCTAGTGAAGCAACCGAAATACATCGGGTAATGATGCAATCTATTCAGTGTGATGATCCGCATCTGTGAGCTTCTTTGTTGTGGTACCCACAGACCTGAAGTCTTACGTGAAGTCTCTTTTGAGCTTCAAGGTACAGCAAAAGAGTCCCAAAGATGGACCATCACCAAAAATTCCAAAATGGAATTCAAAAGATTCCCAAAGGGAACATAAGCAAAAGATAATTCCAAAAAGGAATTCCAAAAGAAGTCCCAAAGTGGACCAAATCCAAATAGATAAGAAACCTATTCTACACTGAGTATGATTGTAAGTGACCTGACGTGTTGAGGTGTTCTCATGATATTTAGATGAAGTGTATAACTTTCTAATGTTCAAGGTATGGGTCACTCAAAAATTATTCCTAATCAACCTAATTGATCATCAAGAATAGAAAAAGTAGGTGTGTCACTTCAAGCTAATTGATTTGTTCAACAATTCATCACTCAATTACTTCACAATTCAAATGTCTATTCTCAAAACTGCAAAACATGTGTTGGATAAATTGCTGGTATGATCTCATTGCAGGTTAAAGATTCAGAATGTAAAGAGAAAATTCCAAAAAAAATATCAAAAACATTAAAAAATTCAAAAAGAACAAAAAGATTTTCATTTTAATCTTTCTCTTTTGTGTTGGCAGTTTAACATATGTTATTGATGTAGGAGTTGTTTCACAAGCAATATCTCATACGGTTGAGAACTTAATCTTTACATTGATGATAAATGCACATTATTGCCTGAGTTCTAATGTTTTCTTTGAGTTTCAGGAACAAGTTTCCATTGCAGAACAAGTTTCCACGCGACTTGAAGATGTTCCTGTTCAAGCCTGATTCCAGTCCAAAGATCTCGAAGTCAGGTTGCTGAGTGTTAAGAATCCTCCTCTTAATATCTCATACACAGATCCCATTAACCTCTAGAGAAAAATGTTGGTCCATAAAGATCGTGATTTCAGTGCTATAATGACTTGTTTAACAACAAACACACTTGACTTGAACAAACAAAGTGTATTATAACAACAAACCCAATAATGAGATTAAAACACACAACCGGAGGTATATAAGCTACAAAGATAAGTAAAGTATGCTCCTAGCACCTCAGGTGAACAATTACACGACACAATCAGTTGGATAAGAGTTTTTGTCAAAGTTGTGCAAAAAGTTTTTTATCTTGAAGATAAGGTTACAATATATATCAGTCTTAGGTTCGCTGATAGATTCGCTGTAGCGAGTCTATCTAGCGAACCACATAAGTTCGCTGGGCACATACAGGTTCGCCCAGTAGACACCTAATCAAAAGCTAATCTGAGCTACGGGCGAATCTATAGATTCGCCCGTAGATTCGCTAGAACAAATACATACAAAAGTCATACAAAATACATACAAAATATAACACCGACATACCGGTGAGTCCAACCTATACATGTGACTATCAATACTCCCCCTAGGTTGGACCTCACCTGGGGAAGTGTTCTATTTAAGCTCCGTCTTTTTCTCGGCTTCAAAGGTTCTCAATGTATGCTCCTGCCCTTCCTTCAATTCAAGCCAACTGATTTGTAACATCTTCAGATCCGGCCTCATCTTCACTAAAATCCAGCATCGACTCAACAAACTCTGCTTCGGCGACATCAGTATCAGGCTCATCCAGATCAATCTTTTCGGCCTGAATTTCTGCAGTATGCTCCTCGCCAGTCACATCCAAATCTACGACCTCCACTGGTTTCTCGAACCTCTTCTCAATAGTTTGATCCAGCTGTCTAGATAAATCATCCATATCCAATTGCTGATCATCAGTCATCCTCAGTCTCTCATTCACCGACCTCAGTTCAGCACGAATTCCACGGGCTTTGTTTGCGACCTTCACAAACAGGTTCGCTTCGATCCTTGTGTCATCTCCAGCCCCGTGCTTAATCCGGTTCTCACATTAAACTCTCAGATCCTCGTCACAAATAGAGAAAACCTCCATTGGGTCAAACAAGCGAATCTCTGGACGGTCTTCCCCTTTTAATCTGATAACAGCTTCACCCGTACTGTTATCATAAAACCACTTGAGGAAATCTTGCAGTCTGGGTGGCTGTGTGTCCGGAACCCTAACCCTAGTCATAACTTTTGGCGCTTCAATCTTCAGAACTATCTTTCCTTTCCATGAAACCCAATGCCTATCCTTTTTCTGTCTCATCCTTCTCGGCTTCTGGTACCCAAAATCCACAAAGTTTGTCTTTGCAGCCTCCCTGATTGTTGCCTCGAACGCACAAGCCCTGCCACTATCTTCTTTTCCCAGCAAAGGGAGTTCAGCCAACCTCCGCAAATCCCACCGAGGCAAGGTGGCGAAATGCTTCCTATTCTTGATATAAGAAATGTCACCTCCCCTTCGCTTGATCATATATCCGTCAACCAGACTGTTGTACTTCCATGCTATCACTTGTCTATCCAGTTGTGAAGTGTTTGGTTCATCGATGTTCTGAAATATCGGCACCTCTGGAACAACTTCTTCTTTTTTTCTGAACCACTCTGATTTATCTAACTCAACGTGCTCGAACTGATAGCTAACCCCTTTTTCCTCAACCTTATACGTCTCCAGCTCATCATCTAGATCCTCCTCACTGTCAGCTTCAATGTCAACCTCTGGTTCATCTATCAGACTGAAGTTCACGCTAGATCCACCAACCACCTCTGCTCCCTCAAACACATCCAAATCAATACCCATATCTTCATCGAACGGCTCCTCAACAGCTTTACCTTTTCCTTTGTCTTGATCTCCAAATACAACATCCATTAACGGATACCTTGTAGCATCCGTTAAGGACTTCAATTCAGCTTCAGACATCGCAGATTCTGACCCCACCTTTTCCTTCAGACTGTTCAGTTCCTTGAAAATCCTGACCATCAGACATTGTTGATCCTTCATCATTCTCCCCATTTCATATATAACTATCGATTTTTCAGCATCCTGGGTCTCCAGCTCTTCATACTTACTTCTCAGTTCCCCCAACTCAGCCTTCAGACTATCAATCTCACCTTTCAGCCCATTACCAGATTCAGCAGATGTACCCCCAGTATCGTGCCTTGCCTTCTTTGATGCTTCAGTTGGAGCATCAGATTTCCTCTTTGTACGCTTTTCCCTACTCGCATCTATTTCAACCTGAATCTCATCTATATCCAGATCCAATGAATAATCCTTTTCCTTGGCATACGGCTTCCTTTTTCTCACCCTTTTCTCAACCACCTCAATATTCTCACCGCCCCTTTTCCTCTCAGTCTCCATCAATCTCTGAATTTGTACCCATCGATCAGCCGGGTACATGTTCTCCCATAAAAACGTTGTCCTTCCAACACAATCAGATCTAACAGACTTACAATCCCCAAAAATCCTGGAATGCATCTCCCATATCTTCAGCACTTCACCAACTACCGGCAGATTTGGCAATTTATCATTCAGAATCATCTGAGTGAATCTGGGGTACATCAACCATTTCGCGGCTTTAGTTGCATGAATGTTCTCTAGAATGTAATTGTAGATGAGCTTTCCAAGATTGGCCTTTTGCCCCCGACAAAACAGCATCATTGCCCGAGCCCAGTCTAAGTTCAGCCCATCTGTGCCCCCTTTCCTATGATCCAAGCACATTATGAATACGTGTGCAATATACCTCCACTCTTGGATCAGATAGGAATTCACAAACTCCATCTTCTTTTCTCCAGGCATCGGACCCTCATAACCCGCAGTCCGGAATGCCCCATATACCTCCTCAGCAGTCATACTAACCTCCTCACCCACATCCTCTTCTAACCTCAAGATTCTAGCCAGATCGGCTTCAGTAAACTCCAGATCGAAACAGCTAACCTTGGCACATATACGAGATGGCTGTGTGGACACATTCATCACTGCAGTTCTCCAGAAATCTCGAACATGCAGCTCGTATATGGTCGGTGAATGAGAAATGGCGTGATGTATGTGAGATGACTTCAGCCATTTGATACAATCTCTATAGCCACCGGCTTTTTCGTGATTCTCGTCAAGCAGAGCACACATATTGTGCTTTCTTTCGAAGAATAATGTCGACATTGTGCCTGAAAAATAGACGGAGATTGATCAGAAACGAAGATTTTGAAAAACAGTTAATAGATTCACTGGAAATTAGGTTCGCCTAAAGAGCGAACCTGAGATTTGGCATCAGAACCTATAGATTCGCTGACATGAAAGGTCAGTCATTTGGTCGAGCGAATGTATAGGTTCGCTAGAAACAGTCGGGCGAATCTATGTTAATGCGCGGGCAGCATAACGACATAGGTTCGCTCGAAGTTTTGAACTTTCATTCAGATTCGCCAGACGAACACATAGGTTCGCTGGAAACCCTATTTTTTGAAAAACGGCCAGAATCACAGACAATACATCATTAACAAGCAAATAAGGCGACAATCAAGTAATATAAACATCAAACAAGGATATTATGAAGTAAAATCCTAACTAAAAACGCCAAATCAGTCAGTTTATATACACACAATCACAGAACGACGGATTTAACGGGTTTAAAGTGCGATTGATGGTTTAAAACAGAGATTAAGATGGAAACGATGACATACCAGACCAAATTACAGATGTTTAAGTGTGAAAAACCGGTTGAATAGTGAGAATCGAACGTTCGTTAGTTGGATTTTGAAAAACTTGCTACAGTAATAGTGACAGCGAATGTGTGAAATGATTCGCTGTCACTGCATATATATACAGACATAGGTTCGCTGGCAGCCACACTAGCGAACTTTAGATTCGCCAGAAGACCAAAAGTCAAGTAAACCACGGCGGCGAAACAAAGACGTTCCTGGCGCGAACCTGTAGGTTCGCTAGCAGGTTCGCTAGCACACAAAAATTAAAATATTTTTGGTTTTTCTCAAATTTTAGATTCTTTGTAAATCCATAAAAACGTCCCACGATTTCAACGCTCCAAAAATAAACATATTATCCTAAAAATACTAATAATAACAAGATAGAATTTAGAAAAAATAAAAATAAAAAAATAAAATAAAATGAAAGAAAAAGACAAGAAATTTTAAACGCTAAAGAAGGATATATATATTTTTCATGATGTTTTGAGCAGAATCCGGAGAATCATCGATTGGCGGGATTGCAGATATGTTTGTCCATTTAAACCCATGCCTTAGTCCTTTCAACAAGAGATCAGCAGCTTCTTTTATCATGTTTTTGGTTTGATTGAAGAAGCTCAGACAACTCGGTCCCCACAGACATCTAGGTAAAAAGAACAAGTTCTGTCATCAGGGTATATCTGAGCAATACGATTGACTTTGCTTGAATTTCGAGGATCAAATTTTGAATATTGATCGATGCATTAGCTTCTTTTGACACTTGTGCAATTTTTGCATCTTTTCTTTGTGAGTGGAGCTTGTCAGCAATTGATTCTTTTGAACACAATGCGACTTATTATTTGGGAAACTCAAATAGTTCTGAGCTCCAGGTCTATACCGACGTATAACAGAGGAGATAAACATTTGAGCATGCTCGGTGAATCTTCAGGTCAATACTTCCGTATAGCAGAGTAGATTCACCAACTCCAGGTCAATACTTCCGTATAGCAGAGGAGTTAAGCACTTGACTCAATACGTTCTGAGGAGTTAACAAGTAACTCACTCAGAGGTTTTTCCGAAGAGCATCACTAGCAGCTTTCTATTTTTATTTGTTTTGCATACTAGAAACTCGATTCGGGGATAGGGCGAGGGTGATTTGGGATGTTTGGGGAAATCAAGGCAAAGATTTGACGCTCTCAACCCATTTTTGACAGAACCCTTATCTTTGTGCAATCCAATCATGTCAAGGAGATAATCCTTGTTGTCGAGATCTTGAACGTTATGTTTGGCTGCACAATCACTGTTTACTTTGTTTTCGGGCTGAGCCTATCTGACATATCCCAAACGCAATGCTTCTGACCTCCTTCAACGTCTCTTCAACATCAATCAAAAAAGGAGATCCTGAAATAGCAAAATTTGAAAAACTATAAATAGTTTAATCTTTTAATATCTTCCCCAAAATTTTTATATTATAGCTATCTTATAAGAAATTATTGTTTTTCAGATTTTCTTAATATATATATACAGAATAAAAGAAAACAAACGAAAGTAAAATAAAAGAAAGGAGCGAAGAAATGAGTTACCCACTGAATTTTCAAAGAAGAAAAATGAAAAAGTTATTTACATATTTACAGATTTATTCTCACAGAAAAGGTTTTCAAAAAGATATAAGTCCCAGCATAGAGATCAGTTCATAAAAACGTGGTTTGTCAAAAGTTTTTGTGAAAAGATCAGCTTTTTGCTTTCGAGTTTCAATAGGAATAATATCAATGAACCCCTTTTCCTGTGCATCTCTGATGGCATGAATTCTTGTTTCAATGTGCTTGGTGCGAGTGTGATGAATAGGATTCTTGGCAATTCCAACAGCATCTTCATTATCACAAAAGAGTGGCGTATGAAGAAAGTTGATGCCATAATCCATCATCTGATGCTGAATCCAGAGCACTTGGCAACAGCAACTTGAAGCAGCAATGTATTCTGCTTCTCCTGTGGACAGAGAGACGGTTGTTTGCTTCTTGCTTTGCCAGGAAACAAGACATTCTCCAAGGTATTGACATCCGCCAGTGACTGATTTTCTGTTAATCCTGCAACCAGCATGATCACTATCAGAAAAAGCATGTAAATCAAAGTTCCCACCTTTTGGGTACCAAAGTCCCAAACGAGAGGAACCCTTAAGGTAACGAAAAATTCGTTTAACAGCTTTCTCATGTGATTCTTTTGGATTGGCCTGGAAACGAGCACAGTAGCACACATCGAATGTAATGTCCGGTCGGCTTGCAGTCAGATACATGAGAGATCCGATCATCGAGCGATACCGATGAGCATCCACAGGATTCCCATTATCATCGGAAGTAAGGCATGTTTGAGCGGTGAAAGGAATCAATTCAGGAGAAGAATCATCCATGCCAAACTTCGTGAGGATCTCTTTGATATATTTCTCTTGGTGGATAAGAATTCCATCAGGCTTTTGTTCCACTTGCAGCCCCAAGAAGAAACACATCTCCCCTATTATCGTCATTTCAAAGCGATCCATCATCACTTTTTCAAATTCTCTACACAGCCCTTCATTAGTCGAACCGAAAATGATATCATCAACATACACTTGAACGATCAGCAGCTCCCCATTCACCTCCTTCTTGAACAATGTCATATCTATAGTCCCACGAGAGAAACCTTTGCTGAGAAGATACTGTGTCAGAGTTTCGTACCAGATACGTGGAGCTTGATGCAACCCATACAAGGATTTATCAAGCTTGTACACCTTTGAAGGGAAATCTGGATCCTCGAAACCCGGTGGTTGACATACGTAGATCTCCTCATCGATATCTCCATTTAGAAATGCACATTTCACATCCATCTGATAAACTTTAAAGTTTTTGCTTGCAGCATGAGCAAGAAAGATTCTGATGGCTTCAAGGCGAGCGACTGGAGCAAAAACTTCAGTGTAGTCAATCCCCTCCTCTTGAGCAAATCCTTGAACAACCAGTCTCGCCTTGTTTCTGATTACAACACCGCGATCATCTGGCTTGTTTCGGAAAACCCATTTAGTGCCGATTGGACACTTATTAGGAGGAAGATCAACCAGTTCCCAAACTTTAAGCTTCCTGAATTGCTGCAGTTCCATTTGCATGGCATCCACCCAACTAGGATCTTCAAGTGCTTGTTTATAATTCTTCGAAACAACTTGAGACAGAAAGGCAGCATAGAGACATTCATTAATCAAACCACTCTGACTCCGAGTTCGCACACCATCAGTAATTGATCCTATGATATAATCATGAGGATGGTTTTTCAAGGTTTTGAAGTCAGTGTTGAGGAGCAAAGGATTGGTTTCGGTTGAGGGTGTTTGATTAGATGGTTGTGAAGGTGTATGTGATGTTGGAGGAATTGTATTAGTGGTAGATGATTGATTGGTAGTGGATGAGGATGGAATATCTGATGGAGAAGTTGGAACAGTTTGAGGTGGTGGAGGTGGTGGAATGTCAAATGAAGTGGGAGGTAGTTGTGTAGTTGAAGGTTGTGGTTGTGATTGTGTAGGTGGGTGGTTGAAAATAGAAACTGATGTGTGTGGAATGATGTCGTCATCGTCAGAGTCAGGAAGATTAAATGATTTGAAAATAGTGGTGGAATCATAAAACCATGCCGGTTCACTGCCAATACTTGTTGTGTTTGACTCTTGCCAGTCAACATAGTAGGACTCTTGCACAATTCGCGTTCGCTTGTTGTAAACACGATACGCCTTTTGTGTGTTCGAGTATCCTACAAAGAAGCATTCATCCGAAACAGCACCAAACTTCGTCTTCTGATCTTGAGTATTCAAAAGAGTACAAGAACATCCAAAGGGGCCCAGAAAATCAATCAACGGCTTAATCCCTCGAAACAGCTGGTATGATGTCTTCATCTTTTCTTTGACGATCAGTACCCTGTTCAGAACATAAGCTGCACAATTAACTGCCTCCGCCCAGAAAATAATTGGAAGCTTTGACTCAATCAGCATAGTTCTAACAGCCTCCACAAGAGTTCGATTCTTCCTTTCAGCAACACCATTTTGTTGTGGTGTTCGTGCGGCGCTAAACTGTCCGAGAATACCCCGTTGTTCACAGAAAGAGTTGAAGATATGGTTTCTGAATTCTGTTTCGTTATCGCTTCTAATGGCTTGAACCTTTCTCTTTCCAAGAACCTTGATTTGAGGGATCAGCTTCATCAACTCTTCCGCAGTCTCACTCTTGTATGACATGAATCTCACCCAGGTGTACCTAGAGTAATCATCTGTGACAACCAAGCAATAAGATTTCTTAGCAATAGATTTGACACTTATTGGACCAAATAAATCAGTATGTAACAATTCGAGGGGTTCTGAGATGGTATTTGTAATTTTAAGTTTATGTGGCTTTTTGTGCTGTTTTCCTTTAGCACAAGCCATGCATTTCTCAACCACTGAAAAATCTTTGAGTGGTAAACCCCTAACCAAATTGTTTTTAACCAATTTATTCAGAAATTTAAAATTAATGTGCCCTAAACGTCTATGCCACTGAAACGATTCAAAAGATGAAGCTTTAGACAGGAGACAGGTCACGGTGGAATTTGATTCCTTTGATCCCATATTCAGCATATATGTATCATTTCGTCTCGGAGCACGCATGATCACCAACTCTTCAGGAATAGAAAACTCTGGCTTCAAGAACAGGCATTCATTTGGGAGAAACATCACTGGGATATTCTTATCACAGATTTGTGATACACTTAGAAGATTGAATGCCAGTTCAGGAACATAGTTGACGTCTTCCAAAGTAAGTGAACCATTTGAGACTTCTCCTTGACCAATCATCTTTCCACCTTTCTTGTCTCCCGCAAAAGCAACATATCCGCCATTGATGATCCGATAGTTAGTCAGTAGGTCCTTCAACCCTGTCATATGTCTGGAACATCTGCTGTCAATATGCCAATGACTATTTACAACGGCATTTGAATGTTCCTGACATTTATTAAAAAAATGAAAAAGGATAGACCTTCGAAATTGGCACCCAAGCCTTTGTGTACTTGGGTGGTGGAACAGATGAAGAATTACAAAAGAAATTATTTACAAATGTTTTTAATCTTTTTCCGAAAGATTTTTGCTTTGAGCTGTTTTGGATTAACTTAGGGCATTGCTTAACAGTATGACCAGTATTTCCACATTTAATGCAATGAGACTTCAAACCAGTTTTGGAAACTTTGTTAACAGGAATTTTATCCATTTCAATTTCCTCATCACATTCAGAAAGTTGAGAGTTGCAGTCACTGTAAGAGTCATAAGGTTCTTTTGACTTAACTGTTGTGACTTCTACTTTTTCAGATTCAGATTTAGGTTTAAGAATGTATGAAAAAGATGATTCCTTGTCTTTTGGTTTTGAAATTCACACTGGTGTGAAAGATGGAATTTGATGAGTGAAGAACTTTTGAAAACAGTTTGTTTTGGTTTGACTTTCAGAGACATGACCTAAAAGTTTGTCTTTGTCATTCACACGCGCATTTTCAATCAAATCATCATTCAACACATTAGGGTTTGAAGTAGTGCACCCTAAATTACTGTTAAACATGGAATTGTCTGAATATAACACATTACTAGAAACAGAATTAATTAAACTAATGTCTTCAAAAGACTTCTTGGAATCAGAACTAGAACATTCACTACTGCTAGAACAACCAAGCCCAGTACTCCGACCATAGGCGTAATCTTCTCTAACCTCTTTAAGATTCACTCCACTTAAACCTGCAATAGAACTGTTAGCATCATTCTGTATAATCTCTTGTATCAACTCATTTGAGGGATGAGGAATAGGTGTAGGAGAGTAACAGAAGGTACTAGGTGGAGGATATGCATATGTTTCATTGTTACTAAGACCCAAACCTGTCTTAACTCTGGCCCCCCTTTGTTTCTTGCAGAGTTCCTCCCTTTTCATACTAGATATTGTCCACTGCTGCAGTTTGTTTTTGAGTTTTCTTGTTTCAAATTCAGCAAGAGTGACTTGCTCAGTTAAGTAGTTTACTTCACAGTTCTTTTCCAAAAGAGTTCTTTTTAAATGTTCATTTTCTTTCAAAGCTTCTCTTAATTTGACAAAATACTTTGATTCATTCAATTTAAGCTATTTGTTAGTTCTCTTTAATTCGTTTTCGTTTGACATTAACAATTTTTGTTAGCTTTGTATATGCCAATTAAACGAATTTTGCAAGCAGATGAACACATATCTTCAATAACATCATAAGGAAGGCCAATTACCAGTTTTTCGGCAGCAAGAGCATGATCACACTGGCAGTAGGGAGTATTCCTTTTGAATTCATCAACAGCATCAATCCTCGCCTTCTCAATCATTGCTTCCAAGTTAAGCCTTGACTCCTCTTCATTCTTCACTTCATTTACCGCAGCTTCACAAACCAATCCTGAGTGATTCAAATGCCCTTGAACAATAGCATCTGATTGATCTTTATCAACATTCTCCACTTTCTCTTCCTCATCTTTACCATAAAATTGTTTGAAAGGATCAAAGCAATTTATATAGTTGTCATCAATCTCAACAATCTCAGCAACAAGGGCATGATTAATTTCCTCCTTGGTTTCTTCAATTTCTGCACTCCAATCAAAGTTAGTGAGCAGTGCAGTTTCATTCTTTGACTTTGCTTCCTCAAGTCTTTCTTGATTTGGAACAGATCTTGGATTTCCAGAGTTTACTGGTTCAGTAACAATTGATAAAGGACATTCCCTTTTGAAGTGACCCAATTGTTTGCAGTTATAACATCTCAGCTTTCCCTTGTCATACCCCAGCTTGCTATTCTGTCCTTGATTCCCAAAGTTTCTTCTACCTGTTCTTTCCATAAATCGTCTAGCACGAAGAGTAAGCATGGCCAGTTGCCATTGGATGTCGGTTTCTTCCAGATCATCAGGATCCACCTGATACATATCTTCTACAGTCATCCCCTTTCCCTTCAACTCACCAGCAACAAGAGCTTCATAGCTATGAACAAACATTCCAAATAAAGCCATAGTGTCAGATGGAATCTGAGTGGTGACAGATGCATTTGAGCTTGAACCAACATTTGTAGATGCACCAACAGATTTAGCAGACACATGACTTGATGATCCTCCAGGTGCAGCACTTTAGATATAAGAGTTTGCAGCGGATGAAATAAGTGCAGCATTCTGAGAAGGAATGTTTGGAACCATCATAGACTGATTGTATTCTCTTCTCTTCACATCAAGATCAAATGACTTCAGCTTGTTTATAACATCCATCAGCTTATAGTCATGAAAGTTTCTTTCTTGTTTCAACAGCTTGATTTGAAGACTCCACTGAGGTGGAAGAGAATCTAACAGTTTTGTGACTTGTTCATGATTGCCCAGCTTATCATCATACTTCTTCAGATTACTTGATACAGATAGGAATCGATTTGCGAATACCCCACGAAAGAGTTAAACTCTTTTTCAGCTTGAGCTTTTCTATCCAGTTTCAAATCCTCATTACCATCATAGAACTCGCACAATGCATCATACAAGCTTTTTGCAGTTGTGTGTTCAGCAAACCTGTTGAAGATATCCTGATGCAAACAAAGTATCAATGCCCCGAGTGCCTTTTTGTCACGATCAAGTAACTTGGTATCTGCTTCAGTAAAAGTACTTGGATCAGTGTTTATTGAAGTGACAGTTCCTTCAACTGTCTTTGGCACGTGCGGACCATTTACTACGGATTCCCATTGGTTATAGTCAGTGTAGTAGAAGAAGGCTTTCAAACATCTTTTACAGTCTTCAAAATTTTCACCACTAACAAGCCTCGGTGGCCTGTTAGGTTGAACACTATCCAGATCATTCATATTCTGTGTTGATGTAGACATAATTTTGAACAGATTATAGATTCGCTGAAGACAAATAGATTCGCTGGCTAGATTCGCTCAAAGAACACAGCAGATTCGCTGGTAGATTCGCTGAAGACAGATTCGCTAGACAAATAAAACAGATTCGCTGACCAGCAAGCACAGTTTCGCTCACCTGATTTTGGCAGCAGTTTCGCTTGCACAATGAGCCAAACAAGTGAACTTTCGTTCGATAAAATGTCAGATTCGCTAGCCACAACACAAACCAACAGAACACAAGAATTTGAATTAGGTTCGCTGGATGAACACCTAGATTCGCTGGAAGAACAGATAGGTTCGCTGGGTTACGAACAAACCAGTAACAGTACGAAAACAACCCGGACAGCTTCAAAACTTGACCATTTGTAGACACGTTTGTTTTAAAAGCTTCCTATGGCCAAATATGACAATACTTGAGCAAAATACAACACCAAAACACCAAAATCAGTCCAGAAAAGAATCAAATAGTGTTTTGACAAAAACCCCAAAATCAACACAAAAATCACTTGAATCAAACAATCAAGAGCACTAAGGCTCTGATACCATATTGTTGGTCCATAAAGATCGTGATTTCAGTGCTATAATGACTTGTTTAACAACAAACACACTTGACTTGAACAAACAAAGTGTATTATAACAACAAACCCAATAATGAGATTAAAACACACAACCGGAGGTATATAAGCTACAAAGATAAGTAAAGTATGCTCCTAGCACCTCAGGTGAACAATTACACGACACAACCAGTTGGATAAGAGTTTTTGTCAAACTTGTGCAAAAAGTTTTTTATCTTGAAGATAAGGTTACAATATATATCAGTCTTAGGTTCGCTGGGCACATACAGGTTCGCCCAGTAGACACCTAATCAAAAGCTAATCTGAGCTACGGGCGAATCTATAGATTCACCCGTAGATTCGCTAGAACAAATACATACAAAAGTCATACAAAATACATACAAAATATAACACCGACATACCGGTGAGTCCAACCTATACATGTGACTATCAAAAAAGTTGAGGGGGAGTATTCTAAGTCAAAGAAGTCTTCGCATTCTACTTCAACCGTTGAAGAAGATCTTGTTGCTGATATATAGATTCACCAGAATCTACTCTCTGCTTATTTCTTTCCATAGCCTCTGATGTTACTCTAAAAGGGAGAGAAGGATGCAGATTGCTTGTTGAAAGACAGAGTTTTGGCAGCATCATCTTAGGGGGAGTACTGTTGGGTCCTCTTGTAGATAATGCATACCAAAACTTTAAGTTGCTCTCTATACTCGCCACATGAAGATTTAAGCTGATATGTCAGATTTGTAAAGTGTCATCTTAGGGGGAGTACTGTTGGGCTTATTTGAAGATGTCACTTTCCAAATATAAATGAGTGAAGATATCGAGCATCATCATGAGCAAGCACGGGTGAAGACGTTCATAATTTGTATTTGTCTTAGAATATTTGTGTAATCGTTTCGTGCTTAAATGCGCGTTTGTGCTTAACTGCACGTGGTTAGGTTGAAATGTAAGGTGAATGGTATGGACTATAAATACCATCACCTAGGTCAGTTGTTAAAGGAGTTGCCTACATTTCATTCCATATCCTTTGTAACCTCTCCATTGATCTAAGACAATTCACCTATTCATATTATCATCATCTTCATCATACCTTGCATTGATCTTCATGAACATTCAAGCATCAATACGCGATTAGTGAGTTTCCGCATCACTGATCGCAAACAACATCCCCAAACAATCTCAGATCTAGATTCAAGCTCAGTTCGTCTAGAACTATCACACATCAAGATCAAATGACTTCAGCTTGTTTATAACATCCATTAGTTTAAAGTCAAGGAAATTTCTCTCTTGCTTCAACATTTTGATCTGAAGACTCCACTGAGGAGGAAGTGAATCTAAAACCTTTGTAACTTGCTCATTATTTCCCAGTTTCTGGTCATACTTTTTCAGATTGCTTGATATAGATAGAAAACGATTGGTTATATAAGTCAGACTTTCTTGCATGTACCCCACAAATGAATTAAACTCTTTCTCATCTTGAGCTTTTCTATCCAACTTGAGGTCCTCATTACCATCATAGAACTCACACAACGCATCATACAAACTTTTTGAAGTTGTGTGTTCAGCAAACCTATTGTAAATGTCTTGATGCAAACAAAGTATCAAAGCTCCAAGGGCCTTTTTGTCACGATCAAGTAACTTGATATCACCCTCAGTATAGGTACTTGGATCATTGTTTGGTAAAGTAACGGTTCCTTCAACCTTTTTTGGCACATGTGGGGCCCATTAACAATCGACTCCCATTGGTTATAATCAGTATAGAAGAAAAACGCCTTCAAACAACGCTTCCAGCCTTAAAAATTTTCACCTTTCACAAGCCTCGGTGGCCTGTTTGGTTGAACACTCTCCATATCATTCATATTCATGGTTGATATAGACATAAATTCAATCAAATATTAGTTTCGCTGAGAACAGATTCGCTGGTAGATTCGCTTGAGTGAATCTAATCAGGTTCGCTCGGTACTAATGTAAGTAGGTTCGTGCAACAATGAACGATGAGCACAGGTTCGCTGGACAGATTCGCCCGACAGAACAGAGTCTTGTGCTCAAATAATAGATTCGGTAGCAACTTCGCTTGCTCACAGAACCAAACAGGTGAACTTTCGTTCAAAATGTGACAGATTCGCTAATCAAAAAATTGGTATTTCAAACTCACAAATATCCTATAGGTTTGCTGGATGATCCACAGGTTCGCTGGATGAATGTCTAGGTTCGCTGACTTACGGGAAAAACTTTTTCAGTCCAAAATCAACCAAAACTACCTCAAAACACAACAAATTGAAGATCTGTTTGTTTCTGTAGCTTCCTAGTACCAAATATGACAATCCCAAAACAAATTCCAACTAAAAAACACAACAAACAATTCCAAAATGAATCAAACAGTGTTTTGCCTTTAAAAACCCAAAAACTTCACAAAAATCTCAAAGATCTCGGACTATCAAGAGCACTAAAAAACACAACAAACAATTCCATATTGTTGGTCCATCAGATCGAGATTTCAGTGCAATGATGATTAATAAACAACACAACTCACTAAGATTGAATGAAACATTGTCGAAATACACTTAACACACTATAACAAGGATCAAATCAACACAAACAGAGGTAAACAAGCTACAAAGATGATAATAATAAGCTCCTTGCACCTCAGCCGTCACACACACACAATTAGGGTTTGATAAACTTGCAAAACTTGTATTCAAAATGAGAAAACATTACATTATATAGAACAGACATAGGTTCATTGACAGATTCGCTGACAGCGAATCTGTCATGCAAACCTATCAGACCCATATCAGATGTCATAGTGGCATCATAGTTTCGCAAAATTGCGAAACTATAGTGTCGCAAAGACCAAAAATTGAAAAAATATTTTAAGGAATTTTGAAGTCAAATCACATAATAATTACTAATATGTTAAGATAAAATCACACCCATCCATTAGAGATCTTTCCAATACCAAGACCCGTCTGTAGTACAGATTTTGAGGAAAATTAAGATAGTAAATATAATGAATCTCATGGAATTCAGGTAACATGTTTCAAGCATCCATCCGAGAGACATAGATTTGGAAAGATTGTCAGTAATATTGTCCATTTAAACACATGCCATGTTCCGTTCAACAAACAATCCTGTGACGGCTTTATCATGTTTTGATTCGATTTGAAGAAACTCAGATGACATGGTTTCCTCAGACATTCAGCAAAGTGACTTGTTTTGACATCATGGCTTATTGAGTTTAGATGATTCAGCGAGATTTTGTAATTTGGGTGGGCATAGACCAAGATCAAATAATGATCAAGGTGAATGTATTTGTGGGTGAACTAGAGTTGAGTTTAATGTATGAAGCGTCAAACAATGATCTTGATGTTAAAACACTGTGAGCTTAACTTTACATGTGAGCATATTCTTATGTATGAAGCGTCAAACAATGAACTTGATGTAGAAACATTGTGAGCTTAGCTCTACATGAGGGTTGCAGATGATGAGCGCTCTAGGTCTATACCGACGTATAACAGAGGAGATGATCATCTGAACGTGCTGATGAGAGCTTCAGGTCTATATTTACATATAACAGAGAAGATCATCACTCCAGGTCAATGCTTCCACATAGCAGAGGAGATAAGCACGCAACAAAAAATTCTGAAGAGCTAACGAGAAGCGTCATTCAGGGCTACGGCTGATAGGTTTGGATTCGGGAAAAATCAGGCTTAAATCAAATACTCTCAGCCCTTTTTTGACAAAACTTATCACTTTGTGCAGGCCAAATGTCTGTGAAAATGATCCTTATCACCGTTCTCTTTTTGAAAATTAGTTTGATCACAGAATTGCCGTTTACTTGTATTCCAGCTGAGCCTATTGACACATCAGTGTACAAGCCAATGTCCTCCTTCAAGCGCTTTCCACACGTATCTAAATCCTGCAAGAAACAAACAATATTTACATACGATGAAGTCCAAAAATTTGTGATATTACTCCTCCAAAATATTCAGTTTGCAGCATAAACTGAAACTTTTAACAATTTTAAGAACATACTCAAAGGATGATAAATTTTATCATTAAATAATAATAAAAGAATCTGATTTTCCCTTCTCATCCCCCCCCCTTTTTTTATTGGTGAAATACAAACGTTTAAAGAAAATTTATAAAGAAATCAAACCAAGCATATTGATTAATTCATAAAAACGCGGTTTATCAAACGTTTTAGTGAACAAATCAGCTTTTTGATTCTTGGTGTCAGTCGAAATGATATTAATAATACCCTTCTCATGTGCATCCCGAATGGCATGAATTCGAGTTTCAATGTGCTTCGTTCGAGTGTGGTGAACATGATTCTTGGTAATTCCAATGGCAGCCTCATTATCACATAAGATCGGAGTGTGAAGAAAATTGATTCCGTAATCGATCATCTGATGTTGAATCCATAGTACTTGATAGCAGCAGCTGGAGGCAGCAGTGTATTCAGCTTCACCAGTAGATAAAGAGACGGTGGTATGTTTCTTGCTCTGCCATGAAACTAAACACTCCCCCAGGTACTGACACCCACTAGAAACAGATTTCCGATGAAGTTTGCAACCGCCATAGTCACTGTTAGAATAAGCATGAAGATCGAAGCTCCCCCCTTTAGGATACCACAAGCCTAGACACGGAGTTCCCTTTAGGTAACAAAAAATGCGCTTCACGGCCTTTTCATGTGACTCCTTAGGATTTACTTGATACCTAGAATAATAACCAACAGCAAAAGCAATGTTTGGACAACTTGCAGTTAAGTACATTAACGATCCGATCATTGACTTGTAACGGTGAGCATCAACAGATTTTCCGGATTCATCAGGACTGAGGCATGTTTGTGCTGAGAATGGAGACAACTCTGAAGAACAATCGTCCATCTTGTATTTTACCAAAATTTCCTGAATATACTTCTCCTGATGAATAAGTATACCATCGGGTTTTTGTACCACCTGTAAACCGAGAAAGAAACACATCTCACCCATCATACTCATCTTGAACCTCTCCTTCATTACCTCCTCAAATTCTCTGCACAAATTTTCATTTGACGAACCAAAGATGATGTCATCTACATACACTTGAACCAATAGGACGTCGTCACCTATTACTTTCTTAAAGAGAGTCATATCGATGGTTCCTCTAATAAAACCTTTGCTCAACAGATATTGTGTCAACGTTTCGTACCAAATTCGAGGGGCTTGATTTAGTCCATAGAGTGATCTGTCCAATTTGTAGACTTTATCTGGGAAATCCGAGTCCTCGAAACCTGGTGGTTGAAAAACATATATGTCTTCATCGATATCCGCATATAGGAATGCACACTTCACATTCATTTGATAAACTTTAAAATTCTTGTGTGCTGCATGGGCAAGGAAGATTCGGATGGCTTCAATTCTAGCGACAGGAGCAAAAACATCAGTGTAATCAATGCCTTCCTCTTGTGCGAACCCTTGAACGACCAAACGAGCTTTGTTACGAACAACGACTCCTCTATCATCTGGTTTATTTTTGTAGACCCACTTTGTGCCAATTGGGTACTTGTTTGGTGGAAAATCGACCAATTCCCCAACCTTGAGCTTTCTGAACTGTTGAAGTTCTAATTACATTGATTCCACCCAGCTCGGATCTTGTAATGCCATGTTAATGTTCTTTGGGACGGTTTGTGACAGAAAACAAGAGAATAAACAAACGTTGATTATATCGGATTGATGACGTGTGCGTACACCGTCAGAAATGGATCCTATGACCAAGTCATGAGGATGATCTTTCAGTTCCTTGTAAAGAGAATTTGACGTTGAGATATCCGAAAATGGTATTGTAGATGAATCGAGATGAATATCTGTAGTAGAAGAGTCTTGAGGAGAATTAACTGGTGATGCATGATGAGGTAGGGGTGAAAAAGAATCAGCGGTAGTAACGATATTAGGTGAGGATGGTATCAGTTGTGGAAATTCCGGAGAATGTGAGAAAATGACCGGTCAGGTAAAGCTTCTGAATACACAGGAACGACTTCATCTTCTTCCTAAATAGTGGTAGATTGAAAGAATTAAACACGGTCGTGGCATCGTAGAACCAAGAAGGATTAGATCCGGTATCGCACACATTTGATTCCTGCTAGTCGACAGAGAAAGATTCTTGAACAATTTTGGTATGTCTATTGTAAACCCGATAAGCTTTCTAAGAGGAAGAATAACCAACAAAGAAACAATCAACAGAAATAGCTCCGAATTTTGACGTTTGAGCTTGAGTGTTCAACAGGGTACACGAACAACCAAAAGGTCGAAAGAAGTCAATCAATGTTTTCCTTTTGTGGAATTGTTCTTAAGATGTCTTCATTTTGTCCTTCACAATCAGCACCCTATTAAGCACATATGACGCACAATTAACAGCTTTGGCTTAGAAGATGATTGGAAGTTTTGATTTAATTAACATGGTCCTTGCAGCTTCCACTAAAGTTATGTTTTTGTGTTCCGCTACACCATTCTGCTGAGGTGTTCTTGCTACACTATACTGTCTCAATATTCCCCTTTCTTCACAAAAATGAGTCAAAAATATGATTTCTGAACTCAGTCCCGTTATCACTCCGAATTGCTTTCACCTTCTTACCGCTAATAGTTTCAATCTTCAGTATAAGACTCTTGAAAGCTCCTATAGTCTCCCCTTTGTTAGCCAGAAAACTTACCCATGAATATCTTGAAAAATCATCCATAACAACCAAACAATAAGATTTCTTAGCTATGCTTTTGATTCGGATCGGTCCAAATAAATCTGCATGTAATAATTCAAGGGGACAAGAGATTGAATTTATCAGTTTAAGCTTATGGGATTTTTTATGTTGTTTCCCCTTTGCACATGCCATACATTTTTCAACCACAATGTAGTCTTTTATGGGAAAACCATGAACAAGATTATGTTTAACAAGTTTATTAATATTATTAAAATTAACATGACCGAGTTTCCTGTGCCATAAAAATGCTTCTGAGGATGATGCTTTTGACAATAAACATGTGACGATAGAGGTTGTCTCCTTTTAGTTCATGTCAAGCAGATAGGTATCATTCTTCCTTGGTGCGCGCATCACGATCAAGTCTTCAGGTATAGAAAAATCCGGTTTCAGAAACAAACATTCATCAGATTTGAAGAGAACCGGGATACTCTTATCACAGATTTGAGATACACTCAGCAGATTGAAGTGCAGCTCTGGGACATAGTTAACCTTTTCCAACGTCAATGATCCATTAGATACTTCACCTTGGCTGATCATTTTCCCTCCTTTCTTATCTCTAGCGAAGGCCACATACCCTCCATTTATTATTCGGAAATTTGTGAGAAGATCTTTCAACCCGGTCATATGTTGTGAAAATCCACTATCTACATGCCCCAGACTGTTTGGCTTCCTCGAACGTTCCTGACAAGAAAACAAAAAAAAAAGAAAATTAATTAGAAACTGGAACCCATGCTATAGAAGACTTGGGTTTAAACAATGAAAAGTTAACATGAAAATGATTATTTACAAACCTATTGAATCTATTTGTTAAACTAGAATTATTTACACCCTTTCGAACAAGTTTCGGACAATTTTTAACAATATGAGTGTCCTTACCGCAGCGGAAACAATGTGACTTGAAACATTTCTTTCCAAAATTAACTGTAGGAATGGGATCAATCACAATTTCTTCGTCATATTCAGACATGTTTGTGTCTGAATCACTAAAACAAAACATACATTTCTTTTTTTTTTTACCTTTTGATGTGCTAGCTTCATTACCTGTGTCTTTAACATGATATATCTTTAAGTTGCATGTCTCAACTGGTTTGGTTATACGAATTGGGACAAAGGTCGGTATGGGTGTTGAGACAAACTTCTCAAAACAGTTCTTTTGTGGCAACACATCATTAGATTCAACAAAAGGAACATGATCATCATGAACATCATTCAAAACACACACATCATAGTCATTGTTTAATACAGACGGTTTAGTGTTTAAGCTACTCGAATCAGTTAACAAAACATCTGAACTACTACTGTTGTCTAAAGTAGACTTCTTTGAATTTAAACTAAAACTTGAAACATAGCATCCCAGTCCAGTCGAAGTACCCTATCCTTAATCTCACGTACCTCCTGACGATTAACACCTTCTAAACCTGCAAACAAATTGTTAGTGTGTTCTGCAATTAAATCATTAGTGGGATGAGGTTTGGGTGTCAGAGAATAACAAAAGGTGCTAGGTGGAGGATAAACATGAGGAGTCTCATCATATCCTAAACCAGATTTGATTCGAGCTCCTCTTTGCCTACAATTTAATTCCTCCCTTTTCATTGCTGCGATGATCCATCTATCAAGTTTAGTTTGAAGTTTACTGCTTTCGAATTCAGCAAGTTTAACACGTTCATCAAGCAAGTTAACCTCCACATTTCTTTCTAGAAGATTTCTATTTAAATGATCTATTTCTTGTAAAGCTTCGTTAAGTTTCACATAATAGTTCACTTCATTCTTTTTAAGATCTGAGTTAATAGTATTTAGTTCAAATTGATTTGTTAATAATAATCGATTAGCTTTATATACACCAAAAAGACGAACCCGACAAGAAGATGAGCACATGTCCTGTATTACCTCATATGGAAGACCCATGATGATCTTCTCAGTAGCAAGAGCTTTCTCACAATTGCATGCAGGAGTGTTTCTCTTTCTTTCTTCCTCTTTCTCATCTCCAGCTTCCTTTTCAATCTTCACACCTTTTTCAGTTCTCTTTTATCAGACTCAATCTTCTCAGCATTCACAGTCTCTTCCCTTTTGATCTCTTCGGTTGCTTTATTGATAGCTTTCTCAAATTCACTCCCATCATTCTTTATAGTCTCAGCAACAAGAGCATGATTAACTTCTTCATGAACCTTTGCAATCTCATTACTCCAGTCGAAATTTGTCAACAAAGCAGTCTCTCTTGCGTTACTGTTGTTCTGTTTTTCAATAACAGTAGTATTTCTTGTATTAGCGGACGGTGGTTCAAACACAGTTGGAGATGTACATTCTCTCTTGAAGTGTCCGAGTTGTTTGCAGTTGAAGCATCTCTGTTTAGATTTGTCGAAACCAACCTTTGCATTCTGATTCCCGAAGCTTATCTTTCCAGTTCTCTCCATAAAACATCTTGCCCTTACAATCAACATTGCCATTTGCCACTGAATATATACTTCTTCAAGGTCATCTGGATCAACCTGCAGCATATCTTCCATTGTAATTCCTTTTCTCTTAATGTCTCCAGCAATTAAAGCTTCATAACTGTTTACGAACATTCCGAATAGTGCCATCATATCACTTGGAACTTGAGCTGCAGCTTGATCCTTTCAGACACTTTTCCTTTTAGATACGACATTTCTAGAGATATGTGAGAATCCAGGGTTGTTCATCGGTGTTTCAGATGTTGATGAAAGCAAAGCAGCATTGTGGGTTTGCATTGAAGGGTAAACAGCCTGATTATATTCTCTTCTTTTAATGTCCAGTTCAAACGACTTCAATTTGTTGATAACGTCCATGAGCTTAAATTCAGAAAACCTTCTTCCTTGTTTCAACATTCTTACTTGCAAACTACACTCAGGTGGGAGTGAGTCCAGTAGCTTTGTCACCTGTTCAACAGTGGTTAACTCTTGATCATACTTTTTCAAGTTACTTGTTACAGTCAGAAAGCGGTTTGTAAGATCATAAATTTTCTCATTCCTATGGCCCATGAATGAATTAAACTCTTTTTGCGCCTGAATATCCTTGTCTTTTTGAAGATCATCATTCCCATCATAGAACTCACATAAAGCTTCATACAAATAAATCCTTAGCATTCTTTTGTTCCCCAAAACGATTATGGATTTCAGAACTCAAACACAGAATTAATGCACCAAATGCTTTATTATCACGGTCTATCAGTTTCTTGTCTCTCTCATTGTATGTTTCTGGGTTTGTGTTTCTAACAGTTGCTTCTCCTACAGTAGTGACCGAAACATGTGGCCCTTTTTTAATTGATTCCCATAGAGTATGATCGGTGTATAGATAAAAAGCTTTTAATCTCCTTCTCCAATCCTCAAAGTTGTCACCATTGATCAGTTTGGGTGGTCTATTCGGTGATCCACTCTCCAAGTCAACAAGGGTAAAAGACATAGACATCTTGTTCAGAATGTAGTTTCGAAAAAATACTAATGTCGCAGAAATACTAGTGTCGCAAACTTGCTAGTGTCGCAAGCAGTTATGCAAACACTATCGCAAAAGCAATTTGAACTTTCGTTCAGGGTAGTGTCAGGTGTAGTGTCGTGGTAACAAGCAAACAAGTAGCGTCTAGTACAGTGTCAGGGTCGAGTCACAAACACAATCAAGCGATTACTTTCGCAAGATCAGTCACACAAATGAACTTTCGTTCAGATAGATTCGCAAACCAGCCACACACTTTTGATCAACAACAATTCACAAGTAGTGTCGCAAAACGCTAGTTTCGCAAGATGAATCTGAAAACCCCTTTTTCACAAAAAAATACACAAAAATCCCCACAGAAAACACGATCAGATCCAATTGATGATCTGATGATTCCGATTGAATCACAATGCAAAATAGGTCAATCCCAAGCCAAATTCAATCCATAACAACAACAATTAAGATCCAATTTGATTGAAAAGGCTTTTTGTCCAAAACCAATAAAAATGTACTAAAAACACCTCTAAACACTCAGATCTATATGATGATGATAAATCTGAAGATGTAGATTGATTCGAAAACGAAAATTACACAATTCTCAATTCACTTCCATACTAATTCACAGCAGATCAGATCCAGAATTGATGAGAAGTGAATATTATCTAAAAACCCTCAAAAATCACAAATCATGTGCACAATGGCTCTGATACCATATTGTTGGTCTATGACATCAATAATCCGTGCTATATATGATTTAGATGTGATCACAATCAATTGATACCACTGGATCTAGCAACAATTGATGTGATTTATGACCAAAACTCACACAAACCATTATAACCCATTAACAAATGATTAATTAGAGAGTAATTAGATAAAGTAGAATAGATTTGAAGCAACAAAGATATAAATCAATCAATTCCTTGCTATAAACAACCAGATTCGAACTCAAGATCAAAGTGTAATTGTATTTCAATAAAGTTCCAAGATTTGTGTACAAAATGCCCTAAAACAACTATATAAACAGAGTTTAGTGTCGCAGGCAGTATCGCATAGGCGACACTGCCTGCTTGCTAAGCTAAGACAAGCTGCATGCGACACTATAGTGTCGCATGCAGTGTCGCATAAACAAGCAACAAAGTAATAAAAACATAAGCTAAACTAACTATTACAGCTGAAACGAAATACGACTAATCTATTAGAAAATAAACAAAATACAACTAACGACAAGGTGAAGTACCACCCTACATGTGGTCATCACATATGTTGTATCTAAATCAAAGACTACGAAAACATAACAATGTAGATAAAAACTAGATATACAGCTTGTTAAATGGTGAAATCAAAACGAAAACAAAAATCCATGTTTATTTGAGTGAACTTAATAAAAAATCAAACAAAACCAAAGGGAATGCAAAACTTAAAACCAAACATAAAACACAAACCTAGAGGTAGATAATGAACTAACGATCGTCAGAGTGTGCGAGTATGGAACTATTAAATCCAAACCCGATCCCTTCTTGAAATCAATTTTAAAATTTCACAAAGTTTAATGTATCACTCATTATTTGTATTCACTTACGTCCGCCTCGATAATTCCGCCGTCGAGCGGGGTGTGACAGATTGGTATCAGAGCCATGGTTATAGGGAATAGGTTATTAGAAATTAAATGACCTAGTCTATAACTAACCACCCAAATGTGAGTTATCTCATGTCATTACATATTAATCCATACTACTTGTTTATGTGTTTACTTGTTAACACACGTGTTATGTGTGAAATCCCTAAAATTTCAATATTATAATATCATGTTTAGACTTTATTATTATGCGTTCCTTAGTATTTATTTTTTACTTATATCCTTAGTTATGTTTCTAATAAACAAGAAATCAAACACAAGTATATCCACTAATACAACTTATAAAGTTAAGTCCAACTACTTTTGTAAACCTGTAAAACGGTAGCAGTTGACAAATTTAGTACGTTTTAAACCCAAAGATTTATACTACATAAACTAATCTAAACCCATTTAAAATTATGATATTATCCTAGTACGTATAGTTAAGTTTCTAAACACAATCATGTTAAATTAATTTACCAAAACTATTTAGATTTAGCAATAACTAAATAAATTAGTTAATCAAATTAGTTGCTAGAATGTTCATAGGATAAAACTTATAATAGTTTGCTGAATCAACCTCCACATGCCCTCCTACTATTGAATGAGAAATAAACCTTCAACACATCATTTTGACTCATCAATTCTCATCCTTTTCCATTAGCTACCTCATTTCTTTTTCTAATTATAAAACCCTAAGTGCTTTCAAAACGAATTCACTTCATTTACACTCTTTCACTCCGTTGTATCATACATACAAACCTAAGCCTTGCCCTTCATCTCCTTGACATCTAGAAACATACACACCCTATCTTAACCATCTTTTCTCTCTCTTTAGAATAATAAGCTTTCTCTCACTAAGCTAAACCATATAATCAACAAAGTTTTCAAGTAGTAGAGTTGGTATGTGATGCTACAAAAATGATTATATAACGGTTGCACGAAGGCAGAGCCGCTCACAGATTATTTTTCGGCAGTCTGAAACGGTATATACCACATCAATGTTGGTATTGATTTTCGATTGTAACGTCCGAAAATAGGGGAAACGGGTCTCTTGGAGATCGACTAAACGGACTGTCTATGATAACGAGTTGAGATCAGTTGGATGCAAGCGAGTTCGAGTATATAAAACTTGCGGAAAGGTATAAATTAACGACTATCAAAATCATTTAAACATTATTTGCATTTGTAAGTTATACGTATACGTTGAGCTCAAAAATTTATAAAATTAATAATAAACTATACATATTGGTCATATTGAACTATAAAACTACTCATTTAAACATGTACGCATAATTTGAATTACTTATGAAGAAACCAAATAGACATGTTCCCATATTAATGCAAAAATATATATATATATATCAAAAATCTACAATAATCATAATTATAATTTTCTACAAAAACATTCATAAGACACAAAGGTGGTCAACTATCGGAACATGATATAAAAGTTAAACTAATTTAAATTAGTCATGTCTCTTACAACAAAGTTAACGTGCACATGAAAGTGTATTATTAGCTTACAAATACTTGTATATACAAGTAGTTGGATTGTATCGAAACAACGGTCCAATAAGGCAGTAAATAACAATAATCGATCAATCTCATTTAATTAATACAGAGAGCTTAACTCTATGTATGATAATGTTATATTCTATTGTTAGAAACTAATGGTAGGTGTGTACAATTAGGATTATATAGGCGAGCACAAGTACCCAATACCAAATTCTCAACATTGACATGTAAAGATACTTGAAAGAAACCAGGTGAGTACGTAGCCCACTTTCTTTAATGTTTTGGGTGAAAAGCATACTTGTTATATTTGGCTTTATGATACGTGAGTTTCGTGGTCCATCTTCTTAAACTATTTTGGGTGAAGAGCATACTCATTTTATTAAACTTTATGATGCTTTATTATTTAAGACATTGTTTTTACCCAACTGTCCGTTTTACACAACCATTAATTCTGGACGAACCGACGGATCGTATGGGTAGTACTACTTAGGTAATCCCCCACGCACAGTGCCCTTTGTAAAGGAAACTAACTCTGAGACCCGTAAGGTTTTCAGACCAACGTGGTCGTTGCGTGCATATTATCGCGCATGTGCATACATTTGTGACAGTTATTGGGTGTTAATATTCGGGAACTTAGTTCATATTAGATGGGGATTGGGTGACCGGGTACAAGTTTGGTTGTGGACTTATTTAATTTGCATCATACTAGTCAAATCACATTTATTTTTAAACCTGCGAACTCACCAACTTTATAGTTGACATTTTTTGTATGCTTTTCAGATGCAGTTTTTGATATGTTGAAAGTAATAATTGGAGTAGAGCTTGCTATTGCTTTGACGGTATATTCTAGAAGTCCTTAGTTGAGCTTAGAAGTCATAGCCATGGAAGCTACAAAAGAAACTAAATTCAACATCTAAGTTGTATTACTTTTGGGATATAAATTTATGTAAATCCCATTTAGTCGAACAAATGTATTACATTAAATCCTTAATGAATAGTAATGTTTCCGCTGCTTTGATTATTAAATACCAGTCGTTACGTCTAGCCCGCTGACTCCGGGTGTGACATTATGCTTTATATATAGTTACATGTGTACCCTTCATTATGTTAGTATAACACTTAGTGTCAATCATATGAACTTCAAAACTCTATGGCTTATGCCTAATCCTAATCGATTCACAAATTCAAATTAATACCTTATTCATGATGTTTAAAAAAAAATTATTTCCTCAAATTTCAAACTCAATAATTTTATTTATGGTTTTCAAATCTCGTCAAAGTCTAAGTTTCATAACTGAACACGTGCAATACTGGAAGAGTGGGTGCCTGCATCTCGGGTGTTCTGTCTAGGAAAAGGTATTCGTATAAATCCAAATCATCCGATGGATCTGTTATCTTACCTGGGAACCTTCGGGGTGAGTGTCCGCTTATAGGTAGTCACGTCTTCAATAAAGTTAAGGAACATACCACTTTGATAAGTCAACGTATTCGTGCGGTTTGCGAACTAAACGTTTACGCTCGAAATATTTCAACATGATTTCAGCATCCCAACTTTTCAATTATTCACAAACTCAATAATTATAAACATATTTTTCATAATCATTAGTATAAAATTCTACTATTTATTGATATACCTTAACTCATAATCATCCTGTCATTTAATACATTTGATCATAAACTTCATATCCAATTCACATATAATTAATTTAACCATCTAATCTTCATATAATCCGTTCAATAGCTGTCAAGTTCTCACATAATCAAATTAATCATAAAATATCATCAAATTCACATATGAAAATTGACTCATAATGAAACTATCAACAAACTTAGTCTTCGATGAATACAATTTTCCAACAAAAATGACCATGTATATGACTTCTCGTGAACTTGAATTTTACTGAACTTAATTCTCAATCATGAAATCAGCATCTATGTGCATTACTTGTTATATGTGAATTTAGAAGTTTCGTGTCCCTAGACCCGCGTGTGATAGAATGAATTATGTGGACAATGCAAAGGCTAGTGTAGTACGGTTGCACACGAAATTACAAAAGCCGGTGCATGAGAGTCATAATAAGTTTTGTGGTGTGGTTTTGGGCAACGCGACAAATGTGGTGGATACGCCGCTGGTACATCCTATATATAAGTGTACTTATCACATCATTAAATGAAGTGTTGCCTATGTCCAGTAAAGTTTGTGTGACTTCTAGATCTTAACCCATTGCAATTAACTTTAACAATGTTTTCTTTTACGTCTTTCATTGATCATTATTCATTATCAACATCTAGCGCTCACGTTGGTGATTCAACTTCTTGGGATTGACGTATTCTTGTTCAACTCGAGGGAGCTAGATAATGTTCGTACATCTCTGATGGAAAACGCGTCATCATGGACAACCTTGGGAGTTGTGCCATATTTATTCATTTTATTTCAACATTTGTTCACTTGAATCATTTATTCGTTTCATTAACCGTGACTATTCACTTTACTCATTTTATTAACCGCATTTATTCATTTACTCATTTTTTAACCGCGTTAGGTCACTTCATTTACTTATTCCTTTTATTCTTAGTCACTTTATCCATTTATCATTAGTCACACAAGATAGACTCTAATCTTATCTATTAATCATGTTAAATCATATTTCATTGTGGTCTTAAGTAGCAATCAATTCATATTAGAACTCCCGTTCAACTAACTCACCCGAATTCCTTATAACTCAAACTATGCTAAATAAACGAATCACGAAAATCAATAACCCAAAGAAATTAATCTCTATCAAGAACATTATCTCGTTAGATCATAAGGTATCTCTAATCAGAATTCTATCTTCGTACACAATCATAATACACTAATGTTTGTATACCAAAATACATATTCGACCCATTAGAACTTTTATTAAAATTAACGTTAATCAATAAATCAAATTTCGGGACGAAATTTCCTAAAGGAGGGGCGAATGTAACATCTTCTCCAAACCAAACTCAATTCAAATCCAAACCCGATCCCTTCTTGAATTCCATTTTAAAATTTCACAAAGTTTCTCGAAATAGTAATGTATCGCTCATTATTTGTATTCACTTACGTCCGCTTCGTTGATATTCCGCCGTCGGTCGGGGTGTGACAGATTGAGTGTTGCAATGGACTAAAGATACATCTTCTCATAAACAAAAGATTATGTGTTGTAAATAAATATAGGCAAACAAGCAATACTAATATCTATTGATGTATTCTATCATAGATTCGTAGCTGAAGCCTCTATCTAATGCGTAGCTATGCATGGTCCATTAGACTTATGGGAGTGCTATGGGATAATGCATGGGCTTTTTCAATTTTAAGCGGGTAAATCAGGTGTACCCGAATTGGGATTTATATATTCAAAGACCGACCCAATTAACTTCGGGTTAACCAAATAAACGAGTTTGGACTATCCAATAACCGTCCTACCCGAAATTGATTTAGATCGGTCGGTTTTATCGGGTATGGATATTTTGAACAGGCCTAACTTTATTGTGGAACAAATAAACACTTTTGAGCCCTTGGATGAAATTATATTGATGATTGAGATTGTTATCTGAAAGTTGCACATAACTTAAACTAGGTGTTAGACCCTTGTGAGAACATGAGTTGTATATGCGTAATGATTCTTTTTGTTCTCAACAAAAATGACTCTAAACATTTCTTTTAATGACGCAAGTCTTTGTATATAATTACCAAAAATTACAACATTTCATAAATCTTACTTTACTTCTTTATACAATCAAAGCAAATCGAGACTGTTATTCCACATAGTTCACTTTGAAATTGTAAGTCCAACAACTTGTATGATTCTTGCAAATATCGATACAACCCAATCAGAGAGTGGAATCCTATGATTATGATGATACAAGAACTTGACCAAAAAATGAATTAAAATATTCGTTTAGTATTGGTTTTACTCGAAGATTAGAGAGAATATGATTTAATGCTTGAAAATTAAGAATTGTGGCAAAAACTTTGTTGATGATTTGCACACAAGTTCTTGGACTTGTCTAGTACAAGGTTTTGATCAATGGACTAATACTCAACAACTCTAACTTGATTCGCTAGCTCTCTCTAATGCATGACCTAATGCTTCTACCCAATAATGAACCAAACATAACATTATATAGGGGTCCACATATAAATTTGGCCCATGTGGCCTAACTCAAGCCCACTCAAAAACTAAGTCCAATAACATATAAATGCATTTGATAAAGACTAGAGTAATCCTACTCAATTTTATGCCTTACAATATCCCCCTAGGTTATGTTGTCTTTATCATATCTCTGTGAGAAGATACGTCATCTCTTCATCTTCAAACTTGGGTCTTTTTTTCTTGAACATCATCAGCTTTTTCTTGACCAAATTGTTTAAAAAGAATACGAGAAGAGGACTCTCAATAGCTCTTTTTTTGTCAATCGTTTCTCTTTTAAGCAAGTTACATGTACTTCTTCAAAGGTGCTGATATGGTTCAATTGGATCGATAACTGTTATATGAGATGAATTATGACGATCAACACATAATCAAGGTACAAAGTCAACACAAAGCAAGACGAGATTACTAAAAAATTCACTTTGTATTACTAGCAATAGAAATACAGGTGTGACACCCCGCCCGGCGGCAGAAACACCGAGCTGTCAAGTAAATTGGATATGAATAGTAACCAAAGCACATGTTAATTATTTATTAAGCCAAAAAATAATTAATACGTTTGGAACAAGAGTCTTAAATAGAACAATAAAAGTAACAAAACAAAAACAATAATTATAATTGTCCTTATTATTTAACTTGGTCCAAGGCAATCCTAAGTCTTGGCAAAGCAGCAAAATAATATCAAGCGTCACCTGAAATATGTAGAAATAACGTTGATTATGTGTGAACCGATATAGAGCAAGCATCTAGTGAACCGATATAGAGCAAGAGGAGAGATTTGAATTTTCCCTATGCCGCCTATTTTTCCATAACCGTGAACCGATTCATAGAGCAGAAGCAAAAGCATCGCAGAATCTTTCTCCTAAATACAATCATCGACTAAAATAATGCCCATTATGCCCGAAAAATGCAACAACACATAGCTAACAAACAACAGCCAAATTAGTGACAAATCTGACTCGAAAACTCACAAAAACACAGCAGCAAATTCATCTTATTAAACTCACAAACAAGCCTTAAAAACTTGCACTTGCAACACAAAACGTAGCAACAATTTGAATGGGTCAGCAGTCAGGTATCAACTATTGTATTTAAACACAAAACACATTAAATAGAGAAATACGAACCTGCTGCTGTTATTGTTGATGTAGTATATATATAAATAATGAATATCAAACCCCAAGATACCAAAACAGCAAGAGCATGACCTTTTCCACAACACAAAAGGAAAATAGGCAACCATAATGCAAGTCCATTTTCAACACATAACATACACGCATTGCACAACACACATAACACAGTTTTAGGTTGAACCACTGCCCAAATCATGGCGAAACACACACACTGCACGGTTTTTAAACACCAAAATAGATTCATATCTCGTATTGACATAAGCAATACCTACACGCCAACATTCAATCACCTCATCTTCTCAAAAAGTCCTAGAATCAGATAACAACCACCAGATTTCCCCCCTACAAACTCATATAACTCGTAAGAAAACAAAGTTATGGTTATTAAATAAAATCAGAAAAACAAGGAAACAGATGAACAACCTAGAAAACAAAAAAACCATACGCAAATCTAACCTTGATTGGGCTGATGTTCGGCAAGTCGAACCCTTGGCCACAACTGTCTATGTTGCCACCACTATCACCGGCTGGACAAGATGGAGATAGGAAAAAAAACTGGTGGCAAGCGTCATGTTGGCAAGCGATGCAGATGATATGAGTGATTGAAGGTAAGAAATCGATGGTTAACCAGGGAGGCGAGTTGGGAGGAATCGATGCTGACCAGAGAGGATGTTGTAACCCTAGAATCGGATTTTGAACAGGGAGGCTGGTTTAGAGGCAAACCCTAGATTTGTTAATAATCAAGTATTTATAGTGTTGAAAGTTTAAGGAAAATGTTGATTTACTATTTTGCCCATCCTAAATGTTTTATAATGTAGTATAGATATATATATATATATATATTTGAGATTTATTATTACAAATAGTATTTATTTGGTAAATGTAGATATTTTGCGGAAATCAAACGATCAATTAATTAAGACGTGAATAACGCTAAAAAAATTCCGATACATTTATTCATAATAATAATAACGAGCGTTACATCTTTTTGCAATTAAATACGATTACAATTTAAAGTAGATAATCTCGGGTTAATTTGAGTCGAGCATTCAGGTTCGTGTTTGGGGCAGATGTCACAACAGGTGTGTTCTAGGTGCAAAAGCTGCGATCGTACAATCGTCTACATCAAATGACCTAGTATATTTCTATTTATAGCCTATCAACACAAACTTTAAAGACTATACAATAATGCATGTAAATTTGATTTGAAAAAAAGTGAAGGTAAAAAACTTTATAAGATCAAACCAATTTCTTATCTGAAAACAGGTTTAGGTCTACAGTGAAAGATATTCGATTAGTAATAAAAAAAAAGGGTGGAGGGGATCCGTATATGTTGTTCAGGTTGATCAGAAGGTGTAGAAATAGCTACAACTGAATGCGAAAATTATGGAAAACATCTAGTAATATATTTAACTAGAAAATAGATTATGCTCATGCGCTAGTTTTGTTCAAGATAGTCTGTCTGCTTTCACTCAGACCTGTTTGCAAGGTAGTTCTATGAAATGGATTTTTAGGGTAGTTTTATCTTCTCTGGTTGCTGGAAGATTTGGCTTGCTAGAAATGCATCTGTTGATGATTTAATTGCTATGTCTTGTTCATCTATTATCAATAAAGTCAAGCACTGGTGTAAGGATTTATTATAGCTTGATTGTCCAACTCATTCCTCTGGTTTTCATGATTCTATTTGATTCCTTGTAATGCACATCCATATGGTCTCCCCTAATATTACTAAAGGAAAATTGATCAAATCAAATGGGCCCTCCTTCTATTGGTGTTTAGAAGTTGAACACAAATGGTTCTTCAATGAATTGCATGGCAGCAGGTGGTGGCATTATTAGGGACTATACTATAAGGGCTCAAAAGCTAATGTGGTGGCAGAATAAACTATGAACGGATCTTCAAATGTAAATCACAAGGTTAACTTCCAATTTTCAAAAGATAAAATGGAATCACAATTTGAATCCAAAACAAAAGTGAATTGTAAGTTATTTCAAAGTCCGCAAAAGTACTGTGAGCTTTATGACAAATACAATCATTGAATAGAGAAGTGTTTTTATAACAGGTATTGTTATATCTGTGAAATTAGAAATCATTCAACAGAAGACTGTTACTTTAACAAATATTATGCGATTTATGATAAGCACAATCACAATACTTTGAATTATTACTTCCGAATGAACTCAGTTCAAAATGGAAGATTTTTCCCTTAATTCAAAAGAAATCAAAAATTGAGTTTCCAAAATTTAGATGAAAAATCTTCCATGAATGTGAGATCTTTCGGAAGAAATAATCTAGGTTTCATTGATTTGAATGATGCATCGAATGTACAAAATCAAAAGGCAAAGTTTCTTCCATGCTCGGTGAGAATAAACAAGGGTGGTAAAGGAGACAAACTTGATTCTAATTTATAAGAAAGATATCATGCTTTGAAGAACAAAAAATAAAAGATATGAGTAAATTGCATTACCAGCAATTTACTCTCATTGATAAATATGGCAAGCCTAAGACAATTTCGGCTTGGGTTGATCTCTCAAACTAATCGTGTTTGAAATGCGGGACGCCCAAGAAGACCTATCGACACATGATAAGTAGATAGTAGGTATAACTGGCATATGTTGGGCAATCACGCATTGCTGAAAGATTTCAATTAAAAATATGGTACATACGTAGCGTTTGGTGGAGATGCAGATGGAAAGATTACTAGTGAAGGAACAATATCTAATGGGATAATTAGCTTTGACAAAGTCAACTACTATGCCCAGTTGAACTTTAATCTTCTAAGCGTATCTCAAATTTGTGACAAATGTTTTATAACTTTGTCTGATACATCATTATTCAATTAATAAATACCAACACATGTTAATTGGTGTGTGACATAACTCAGAAAATTAAACTGAGAAAATAATTTAAATAATGATTTAACTAAATAGTTCATGATCTTTGTGTTAAGAACTATCTTAGGACATGTGTTAACAATTCGCTTTTTAGATAGAATGCTTGTACTGTCACTTAAACACTAGGTAATGATGAAATAAATACGTCTGAAGCAAAACATCTGTTAACTTCTTTGTTGTGGTGCCCACAGACTTAAAGTTTAACACGAGGTCTCCTTTGTTGTACTGAGCTATAGATCTGGAACATCTCAAGATGTACAAAACATTCCCAATGAGGGATGTAACCAATCAAGTTTCAAAAAGGAATATAAAGAAGATTCCACAAGGGAACACCACCATAAGACTTCTAGAAATTGATTTATTCAAACCCAAGCTTCTCTGGTTATATTGTAAAAGACCGGGTATTAAAGATGCTAAAGTGCTTGTATATTTTTATGAAAGTAGAACTTACTATGTTGCTAAGTGTTGGTCACATGAGTTCATATTAGATAAACCCTAATTGATCATGTTTAATTGAAAAAGTAAGTATGCCAACTCGAGTTAATTGATATGTAAACATTTCATCACTAAATTAAAACACAAGTCAAGTCTATTCATAAATCAAAAACAAAAATTCTTCAAATAAATTTCTAATATGATCTTACTGACGTTTTAAGGATTCGTTGCATTTCTCATATATATATATATATATATAATTTTTGTGTGTTTTGTGTGTGCAGGCTTGTAGAATTATTAATTTTTTGAAATTTAAACTTATTAATGACATTCTGTCTTTTCGTAAAATCAATGAAAAATTCAAAGAAAAAGAAAAGTCAATGAACAAGTAGGAAAATAAATGTCATGAAAATGAATGAATTGAAAAAAATTGATATGGAAGGATTGGAGGATGCTAAAATGGTATAGTATGTATGTTTTTGACAAAATTTGTGATAAATTGAAATGTGATAAATTTGTAATAAATTTGACAAATTTATCAAAAAATAAAAAATCTGGAATTTATTTGTGTAAAATAATTGAAAATGTTGAAAAACATGTCATTAATACAAGTCAAAATGAGAAACATCATGATTATTACTAAAATAATTGGTTTTAATGACGTGTTGTGTTAAATCAATGCATTAAATGAAGTCAAAGGTTAACCGAGTCAATCATATGATATAAAATAGTGGTCATGTGTCTAAAGGAATGAAGAATTTTCTAAGTATCAAGTGCATGAAAGCTTTCAAACGGCCAAACAGTGTCCAAACGACTAAACCGTTGTCATATGTCCGATATATTTTGAAATCTTCTAAGTGTTGAATGATGGACGTTTTACAACACTCATAACGGCCAAACAGTTTTCATGTGGTCAAACAGTTGAAGATATAGGCGTTTCATGTTTGCTAATACATATAGAAGTTTGAAATATCTCTAAGTTTTAATAATAGGCATTTTAGAATGCTCAAACGGCAAAACAATTAAAAAGTAAGTCAAGGTGTGGTCGTTTCATATTTGGTGAAAAATGTCTAATATTAAGCATTTTGTGAGTCCAAATGCCTGAACAATCCTCAAACAATTGAAATAAGTTTTGGAAACCTAAATGGCTAAACAGTGGTCATACGGCTATAAATTTCATAAAAATTCTAAATTTTTGAGCGTTATGGCAAGTCCAAACGGTTGAACGTGCCCATACGCCTAGGATTTTTATGAAAAATCTAAGTGTTTTTACTCATGCATCTAAGTGTTTAGTGACTTTTTAGGCATAAAATGGCTAAACAATTGTCATGCGCCTAGATGTCTGGTCGTTTTATATAAACACCCAACAACTGTCATTTTTTCATTTTCATCTGAAATTCAAAACCCTTGTCTGTTAAATTTTCTTAAGACCCGATAAACCCAAATCAGCTGATTGTGATCGATTAAAAGGTAAAATCATTGATTAAAAACCTTAACAAACTCATTTTAATCTGATTTAGACTAGACATTTCGACACCTGTTTGGACATTTTGGTCCTTTGACGCTAAATCTGATCATAAAACCAATGTTTTAAACCTTCAAATTAATCATTATATTGTCATTTATAATACGACCACAAAAACATATTTAAATATGTCATTATTTTTTTTAATAAAAACTCATACATCTGTAACTGTGTTTCATGTATGGCAACCTTGAAATTGGAGTCTAAGCATAACGTTGGTACATATTTGAATGAAGATTGTGTAGAAGCAACTAGATATCGAGAGATGATTTGATTTTTTCTCAGAACCAAGTATGTTTATGCAATGTGTGCTAAACCTATCATCTATGAGAGCCTGATTGATAGGTTCAATTGGATCGATATCGCTCAAATGATCAGAATGAAATAAGTACACAAACACAGTTCAATCAGCAACACAATTCAATACTAAATAATTCTCTTTGTATTGATGATGAAAGCAAGGTTGTAGTACAAAATGCAGGAGAATGTAAGAACACACACACTAATTCTCTCTCTAAGCGTGTAATTGTGATCTAGACTCTCTCTCTAACATTCTCTTACTACATGCTTTATGCAACAATACATTTTTAGGAAAAATAACAAAATAAACCCTAAACTATACAAAATGTATAAAATAAAGTACAAAGTAAATCTTAAACGAAAATAGTCCTAACAGTACTCCCCCTAAAATTTATCTTTGAACTTCAAAAATCTTCAACAGTTTTCATCTTTTGCTTGTTCAGCTCCAATCTCTCACCAATCTTCAGGCTCTTCTTTGACATCTAGCAACTCCTTTCCTTTGTATTCTTCTTGTTCTTTTAATGCTTCCTCGATGCATGACTTGAACTTCTCAGCGATCTTTGCTTGTCTTGGTTTGATTCATTTGTAAGGATGATGCAGTCATTCATGCGTTTCAGAGTATCAAGAGTTAAACCTGGAAAATCAATGTTAGCGTAAAATTCATACGGCATTTCTTGACCTTTGGCTTGCACTTCCAATGTACCCTTCGTAGTCACACGCATAAACTCAATCTCCGGAATATCCACCTTCACAAGGTTAGCATTGAGTAATGCCTTCCTTAGACGAATTTTCTCAGAAGCAGCAGCAATTACTTCGATCATCACCACAAACAATTTACGATCAGCTTCAGCAACTTTATCTTTGCACTTCTCCATTCTGTAATTTCTCAAATGATCGATGTAGGATGGATGTAACAATTTCAGCTCGAACGTACTGAATAATGTGATCATATCCTTATCCCAGTCATCCAAGTTACGTACCAGTTTCAGCTCATAAGTTTCCTGATTGTAGAAAAACTTCAGAATTGGTTTCGTCGCTTGTGTACCATCAATCACTTTCAAACCCGGATCAGTCACTTTATCAAAGTATTCATCTGAAAATTCTTCTAAATACATGTCACGCATCACCAACTTCTTTTGTTTCTTCTTCTTAGTATCCAAATAAGCTTTGTCTTCTTGTTGACCTCTGAACTCTAAGTACTTAGGCAAACGGCTTATTCCAGCATCGCACATTTATCACCACGCTCAGCATGCGTGTGATTAATTAATCTCAGTTTGTGCAACTCCTTTAAATCTTGCACTTCCAACTTGAAAATACTTGAGTAATAATGGTAAACATCACATAAAACATTAACTCTTTTTATCAAAAACGCATCGAACACTTCGTCATATTTCCATGCGATGATCTTCACCTTCTTGGACTTTTCCGGTACGATCATAGAATCAAGAAGTTCAGCAACTGACTGACCCTTACTCAGCAGTGATCTCACGATATCACCTGCTGTGGCTGATTTATGCCATGATTCTCGCACATCCATTGGAATGTTATACGATTTCATCTCACTTGGAAACATGTCGATCAACTCTTTCCTTTTCTTGTGTGCGTCTTCTGGTAAAGCCATCACAGGTATCTCTTTCGGTCCAAGCACTTTGTATCTTTTAGTCAACTCATGATATTGCGGGTTGTTGTAATCCAAGAAAAACATTCGATTGTACATCTTTTCAGTCTTCATGAAACTTGTCACAATCTTCTTCAGAGATTCATGTTTCAGTCTTGTCAAAGTTTTATATGGATAGTTCCTCGAACTCAACCATTCACGCATATTTCTGGATGACATTTCTTCTGGATTTTGATGATAAAGCTCTTCTGGAGGTAAATCATCAATATTCAGGCTTTCTTGGAGTGGTGTCCATTCACCCATCTCAACAACAAACTCTTTCTCATCGGCAGTTGCCTTGTCTTGTGCAGTCAAACACTTCTCATATTCTTCATTAATTTGACTCACTGTCAGCCCATTCAGATAAACTGGATTATACTTCATCTTTTCTAGATAAGCAAAGCGTTCAGGCAGATCAGCTGGTATCTCATCATCTGGATTGACTTCAGGTTCAGCTTCAGGTTCAGACTCAGTAAAATCTATATCATCCAAATCATCCAGTGCCTCTATCATCGGTGCAGTTTCAGTTTGAACCGGCTCAAACTGAAATGCTTCTTCAGTCATAGTTTCTGGCACATTCTCAACCACTTCAACTACTTCAGGCACTTTCGCTACCAATACAGATTCAGATTGAATCGGCTCAATCTGAACTGCTTTCATAGTTTCACTTTCCTTTATCACCTCAGATTCTTCAATTTCAGTTACAGATTCAGATTGAATCGGCTCAATCTGAACTGTTTCTTCTATTCTAGCTTTCTTTGCACAAACTTCTTCCTCAGTAATTTCAGGTACAACATCCAATTTGCGCTTTCCCTCAGCTTTGTCAAGATTGACAATATCAACAGCTTCATCGGGAATAGGGACAATTTCTACACTTGATTCTGTCACAGTCTTAGATCTTTGTGATCTAGTTTGATAGACTGCAACGTCCCTAGGAGTCTCAGACACTCCAACATTTTCTTCCACAGTGAAATCTTTGTCCGATTCTGAACTCTCAGCTTCCTCCTCTTTAATCCAATTTTCCAACACCTCTTTTTCAGCACGTAAAGTGTTGCATTCTGCTTGCAACTCTTCATAATCAGCCTTTAGCTGTTCATGATCAGCCTTCAGTTTTTCATAATCTTTATCTAGTGCCTTAAAAATTTCTAACTTTTTCTGGTGCGTAGCCCAAAACTCTTCCAACCTTTTCTTCTTTCTTTCATTAGACGCTTTCATCTGCTCATTAGCATCTAAGAGTTTGGCTACCATCCTCTCCAAATGAAAAACTTTGTTTTCTTCTTCGTTCAAATCAACATCTGATGCAACCTTCGGTGAAGACTCCTTTGGTTCATCAATGCTTTCAGCTGCTTTGGAGGAAGTGGCAATATCAACAGGTGCAGAAACTATCATACAGTCATCAGTATCATCGATTGTCTGTGCCACAATCTCCACTTCAGCTGCAACTTCTTTAGCAATCTGTACAACGTCCACTAATTCAGGCACAAACGCTTCTTCATTCACAACCGATTCCTCTACAATAATAGGATCAATCACAGGTTTCGATCTTCGTGATCTAACATACTGAACAGTGATATCCTTAGGAACTTCAGTCACAACTTCTTCAACTGCTTTCTCCACCTCAACTGGTTCATCAGTCACTATCAGTTCAGTATCTTCAACATTCTCTGTTTCAATCTCTATTGGTTCATTACCCTCAACATTTTCTGCCTCCTCAGTATCAGATTCAGCATCCTCATTATTTCCATCATTCCCACTATCATCCTCACTCTCACTATCATCACCATCTTCATTTTCATTATCATCACCTTCTTCATTCTCATCATTCTCAGTCTCATTTTCCTCTTCTGGATGTCGAGCAAAATACTCATCGTCATCCAATAAGTTATCAGGCACCTCATCAACTAGGTCCTGTGGATTCACAATCTCTCCATTTGATATGTGATGATACACAATCTCAATATCTTCCACATTGTTTGCTATATCTCGCATATAGTCAAACAATTCAACACTTGCAACAGTCCCTATGCTCATCTTCCTATAAGATAAGTCATTCATGTCCTCAGTATACAATATTCCTCCAGCAAATCCTTCTTCTCTGATGATAGGATAAGCCACATTGATCATCAGTTGCAAGAATCTCGGATACATGAGAAACTTGATGTGACACCCCGCCCGGTGGCGGAAAACACCGGGCTGTCATAGAATTGGATATCCATAGTAAACAAAGCACATGGTGTTACTTTTATTAAAGTCTAATAATTATAGTCATAAGTTTGGCAAAACCCAAGTCTTAAATGCGAACGACAAATTCATAATAGCAGTAAATGCAATGGTCATGTTTAGTATTATTTCTAGGTCCAAGTTCCTATGTCTTGAATAGCAAAGAAACAAGCCAAAATCACGCGCCACCTGAAATACGCGAAAATAAAGTTAGCTACACAAGCTAGTGAGTAAAACCCAATTGAATAGTAATAGTATTGAAATCCGAGATCAACAAGATATGCTGCGCAATCCCATATGTATAGTAATTTTGTAATATTACTCGACCAGGACCCCTAGAATAGAATAGCACACCAACCACAATAGAAACCATAGTATCTCGTCTAGCCATTTGTCATGAGAACCACTCATGTAGTAAATAATGATGACTTTTAATAACCGTCGTTTACCGTCTCGATATATAAGTCATCATTTAGCAATTTAGGGACATGGCATAGTATAGCATCATAGCATAGCAACATAGTATAGCAACATAGTATAGCAACATAGCATCTCGACATAGTAAACATGGAATTAGAAAGGCCGGGTTTAAATCACCTATCGATGTTGTACAAGCAGGTGGGTTTGTCAAACCATTAGCGCTAACATTGTACCGGTGGGATTACAAAGCAATAAAACTACTTTTAACTAACACATACGATTGCATCCAGCGGCCAAACTAGACTAACATATTTGTATGATCTCTTTTAGAAAACGAATAGAAAACGCAATATAGTAAAAGACGTATTTCAGCCCCAAAATAGTAAATAGAAAAAGGGGAGTGAGTTTACTCACCTCAAATACAAATCTGATATAGTATAGCAACGCAAGAAAATATTAAATAGGATCGAGGATCGCCCAGATATTAGAACCACCTAATTAACCGGGAAAACCTAATTTAGAAACGAGACAATTAATATAGTAACTAGAATCAAGACTTAGAAATTCTAGGGTTTTGGATTTGGGGTTTTAGGGTTTTAAATTATAAATTGAAAATTAGGGTTTCAAAATATAATTTGGGAATTTAGGGTTTTAAAGTCCAATTTGGGGATTTAGGGTTTCAAAATCCAATTTAGGGCTTTAAAGTCCAATTTGGGGATTTAGGGTTTCAAAAACTAATTTAGGGATTTAGGGTTTCAAAAACCAATTTGGGGATTTAGGTACGAGATGTAAATATATATTTTTTTATAATAAACAATTTCTAGTTTTATAATTTGAAACAATATTTATACCCAATTTTGAGGAATATATGTTTAACTTGGAAGAAAATGGGTTAAAAGGTTAAAAATTAATAAAAGTGGTCACAGTGGGACTCGAACCCACGACCAAACGCGTCACATCCACTTGCATTACCACTGAACCAGACGTGCTCTTTGGTTTTTAAACAGACAGAAATTTGTTTTAACCTTTGTAATCTAAAAACACCCATTTCCATATAAACCCTAGATTTGAAAACCAACCAATTCGTTCTTAATTTGATGATTGAATCCAGAAGACCATAGGGCTTTTGATCCCCGTTGCATCAAGAGTAATTTTATATATAAAACTTACTTGATTTGTGACGAATCGAATCGAAAGAAATGAAGAACACGGGAGAAACGGCGTTAGAATCAAAGTAGTAGCTAGGGGCTGTTACAATCCAATTAAAGTTGCAGATTCATTAAATGAAATCTGATAAACGGAAGCCCCAAAGCAATTTCAACAATTAACAACGATTTGGTGCTCACCCGGTTGATGCTCGAAATATGAACCCTAGATTTGAGAGTTGATTCTTAGATAGATTATAGTGCAATTTCTTTAACAGTGAGTGAGAAGAATGACTAGAGAATGTTTTGCCCAGTAAACTAGATCACAATTTGAGAAAAAATGATATGAATAGGTTCGGTTGGAGTTTTTGATAAAATTTGAATCGATTAGAGGTGTTAACAACAATTAAGTTGGAATTGAAGGCACGGTTAAACTCGCATTCACTGTTGTGCCGTTTTGGTTCACACGATTCGATCAATTACACGTTAATTCGTCAATTGAATAAATGGGTTTAATGTTTACGGTTTTGAATTCGATTTCATTGAACGATTTGTTGATTATTTGATGATTATATAATTGTTACAGGTTCGAAACCCACTTGAGCCCATTTTAACGTGATTAAACCGGCTTAAAAGTGACAAAATTGAGTCATTTTGGACGCTGCCGGAATTAGCCGGATTCCGGCCACTTTGGCCGGAAATGATGACATCGGGAACACGGGGAAGAAGGGGGAAAATGGGCTGGACTTTTAAACTTCAATAAATTGCAAATTGGTCCTTGAAAGTTTATAGATATTTTATTTGGAGTTAAAACCTTTAATAAAAGTTTTAAAAGTTGCAATTTTGACCCAAAGTTAGATTATATAGTATGTTAACTAACTATCTTAACTAAATTGAAACGTGACAATTATTTAAGTGGCGTTTTCATAGTTTTAGCCCGTTTACATCATTAAGAGACTATTTCGAGACTTTGAAACATTTTTTTGTTTAACGTTTTCGATAATCTTCTTTTACGAGCTATATATATATTTATTTATATATATATTTTGAGATTTATTGTTCCAAATAATAACTATTAGATACGCGTGAATATTTTGCGATGTAAATACGGTTGTTTAGTTGAGACGGGAAATAACGTAGAATCAAATGCGTTCATTCATAATAATAATAATGAACGTTACATTTTTGAAGAAAATAAATACGATTACAATTGAAAGGATAACAACTTCGGGTTCGAGTCGGGCATTCGGGTTCGGGTTCGGGGCAGATGTCACAGTCTCCCCTACTTAATGAAATTTCGTCCCGAAATTTGCTCAAACCGAAACAGGAGATGAAACGAAACGATGCGATTAATTTTCTTCCCATTATAAATGTACTTAAGTTATTTAGCTCTTGAAATTTGAACAATGATACGTTAGTCTCGAGGAGTTGAATTAGAATACACCAGCTTAAGCACTGGATGATAATGACAAATGGAAATCTGTGCAAACCATTGCTTTCAACCACGTGAAAAAAAAAAAAAAAAAAAAAAAAAAAAAAAAAAAAAAAAAAAAAAAAAAAAAAAACTCGCTATGGGTTTTCCATGCACCAACTTCCATAATTCCGTGTGCACCCGTAATTATTTTAGTTTTTGCATGGACCACACAGCTTATTCGATCACGTGCGAGTCAAATGTACACAAATATTTTAAGTTAAGATGATGATGCATATAGGTTTTCAAAATCATAATCGATAGTATTTAGTTGTTGTGAAGTGTAGTTTAAGATGATACGTAAAATGATGATTCAAGAGAATTGAGTTTATTAGATGGTCATTGCTCTGACATAGTTAGTCAAATTCGAGTACCAAAAATTTTGACAACTTAAGTCTTTGAAAAAAAACCAATTTTATGTGTGAGATGTAGATAACAATTGTTCATGGCATTGCCAAGTTCATAAACATTAGATAATGAAATAATCTAGTTTATTAAGATCTTTAGAAAATTTAGTTTCATGAAGATTTGATGCTTTGGATAATCCAATTTATAGTTCCACTGCATAGATCACTCAGTTCATAATGGATTCAATGTTTATTTCCTTTAGATTCGTATGAGACATAAGTTTAGGTGAACCAGGTGTATAGGTTATGGAAGTAAACAAGATTATAAGAGGTGATGTTATATTTTTTTCTATAATGCGGTTTGAAAAGAAAAACTAAATAGTTAGATAATGAGTTTAGAAAAAGATAAAGTTTCAAATATTTACTATCAACAGAGGGGTTGATTTGTAAATAAATGAATGACACAGTCTAAGTTTTGATTATTCGATATTGGAAAACATGAATCATAACGTTTGTTGCAAATGTTTGCATCATATTTGAGAAAACATGGAAATGTTATGTGAATATTTAACAGACATTTAGAATAATCAATCCCTGCTTAAAGAAATCATTTATCATGAAATGTATATATTTTATATATTTTACAAATACTAAAACCTGAAGATTTTTTTTAGGGAAATCACTTTTAATAGATTTAACTATTGGTTGGCAGTTTTACAAAATCGTAATTAAAACATGGTGTTTTAAGTAAAAAGTTTATACATAAGACACGTTCGGTTTGAATGAGTTTATAGAAACAAGATGTACAGAATTTCATTAGTGAAATATATTAGTTACATGAGCTTAAGAGTAGTTGTATAGTGAATTCATGTTAAGTTTTAGGAAGCGAATTTATAAATAGCAATATAGCATCATTTAGTAGGGGATTAGAAGTTGGATTAGAATCTTGTGATTTAGATGATTACCTTAGACAATATTTGAGTATTGGTAATCAAGTTGAGATACTTTGGGGGGTAAACGTTCGATTCGTAAATCAAACGAATGCGTTGACATACCAAAACAGTAAATCTGTTACGAGATTTCAGGAATCATGAATTAAGTTTTTAATTTGGGATTCGATAATTGAATTGAGATTAGAACCTTAGATTTGGTATTTGTTTTGAAGTTCGGATAATTTGATTGAGGTTAGTCAAATATCTTAGTTTTGATTTAGAACATTTGGGGTCGTAGTGGTATTAGCGAGTCGTTAACGTCTTGTTGCCATTCTACAGAATAAGATAGAAAATATTTGAACGAGACATAAGAAAATTTTGGATAACATAAGTTGTAATGGAATTTTGGATTGAATAGAAAATAATAATTGTACTTTGAATTTCATAGAATTGTTTTCGAATCCATAACATAGTAATCACTTGGAAATCATTGAAATGAAAATAAGCAAACTTGGAATAATATTTGAAATAATATAGAAACCCATTGAAATAATTTGAAATCATAGAAAATGATAATCATAGAATCCATAAATAAATAGAACTTGAAGACTTAGGAATGTGTCTTGGTTTTGACACTTAAGACTTATCAAAGTGCTAAGTTCGTTTTCAACGTCTTCGGGAAGGCGTGCTTTAGCCTATAGGGTCACACTCATCTCGTACATCCCCAGGTAAGCATACAGATCTCTTAAAGAGATTTATACGAAATGCTTGCCTTAGACAGGATGTCCGTGATACAGGCGTTCCCCCTTCCAGATTGCACACGTTCCCACGTTTCAAACTTACTTAAGACGATGACGAGATTCCACAAAGAGAAAGATCCTAATCACACAGACGAGTCTCTTGTAGCTCCTTCGCGAAATCGGATAAGAAATAAGATAAAGAAAAGGCATAGAAAGGTTCATTAAGAGGAATAAGTAGATAAGTTCTAGAAGAGTTTTCTAAGCACAAACTGTTTGCACTAAGGACTCTTAGGTTATAGTCTAGGTCGGTGTGTTTCTAATACCCTATCCTAGTTCCCTATAACCATGGCTCTGATACCAACTGTGACACCCCGCCCGGTGGCGGAAAACACCGGGCTGTCATAGAATTGGATATCCATAGTAAACAAAGCACATGGTGTTACTTTTATTAAAGTCTAATAATTATAGTCATAAGTTTGGCAAAACCCAAGTCTTAAATGCGAACGACAAATTCATAATAGCAGTAAATGCAATGGTCATGTTTAGTATTATTTCTAGGTCCAAGTTCCTATGTCTTGAATAGCAAAGAAACAAGCCAAAATCACGCGCCACCTGAAATACGCGAAAATAAAGTTAGCTACACAAGCTAGTGAGTAAAACCCAATTGAATAGTAATAGTATTGAAATCCGAGATCAACAAGATATGCTGCGCAATCCCATATGTATAGTAATTTTGTAATATTACTCGACCAGGACCCCTAGAATAGAATAGCACACCAACCACAATAGAAACCATAGTATCTCGTCTAGCCATTTGTCATGAGAACCACTCATGTAGTAAATAATGATGACTTTTAATAACCGTCGTTTACCGTCTCGATATATAAGTCATCATTTAGCAATTTAGGGACATGGCATAGTATAGCATCATAGCATAGCAACATAGTATAGCAACATAGTATAGCAACATAGCATCTCGACATAGTAAACATGGAATTAGAAAGGCCGGGTTTAAATCACCTATCGATGTTGTACAAGCAGGTGGGTTTGTCAAACCATTAGCGCTAACATTGTACCGGTGGGATTACAAAGCAATAAAACTACTTTTAACTAACACATACGATTGCATCCAGCGGCCAAACTAGACTAACATATTTGTATGATCTCTTTTAGAAAACGAATAGAAAACGCAATATAGTAAAAGACGTATTTCAGCCCCAAAATAGTAAATAGAAAAAGGGGAGTGAGTTTACTCACCTCAAATACAAATCTGATATAGTATAGCAACGCAAGAAAATATTAAATAGGATCGAGGATCGCCCAGATATTAGAACCACCTAATTAACCGGGAAAACCTAATTTAGAAACGAGACAATTAATATAGTAACTAGAATCAAGACTTAGAAATTCTAGGGTTTTGGATTTGGGGTTTTAGGGTTTTAAATTATAAATTGAAAATTAGGGTTTCAAAATATAATTTGGGAATTTAGGGTTTTAAAGTCCAATTTGGGGATTTAGGGTTTCAAAATCCAATTTAGGGCTTTAAAGTCCAATTTGGGGATTTAGGGTTTCAAAAACTAATTTAGGGATTTAGGGTTTCAAAAACCAATTTGGGGATTTAGGTACGAGATGTAAATATATATTTTTTTATAATAAACAATTTCTAGTTTTATAATTTGAAACAATATTTATACCCAATTTTGAGGAATATATGTTTAACTTGGAAGAAAATGGGTTAAAAGGTTAAAAATTAATAAAAGTGGTCACAGTGGGACTCGAACCCACGACCAAACGCGTCACATCCACTTGCATTACCACTGAACCAGACGTGCTCTTTGGTTTTTAAACAGACAGAAATTTGTTTTAACCTTTGTAATCTAAAAACACCCATTTCCATATAAACCCTAGATTTGAAAACCAACCAATTCGTTCTTAATTTGATGATTGAATCCAGAAGACCATAGGGCTTTTGATCCCCGTTGCATCAAGAGTAATTTTATATATAAAACTTACTTGATTTGTGACGAATCGAATCGAAAGAAATGAAGAACACGGGAGAAACGGCGTTAGAATCAAAGTAGTAGCTAGGGGCTGTTACAATCCAATTAAAGTTGCAGATTCATTAAATGAAATCTGATAAACGGAAGCCCCAAAGCAATTTCAACAATTAACAACGATTTGGTGCTCACCCGGTTGATGCTCGAAATATGAACCCTAGATTTGAGAGTTGATTCTTAGATAGATTATAGTGCAATTTCTTTAACAGTGAGTGAGAAGAATGACTAGAGAATGTTTTGCCCAGTAAACTAGATCACAATTTGAGAAAAAATGATATGAATAGGTTCGGTTGGAGTTTTTGATAAAATTTGAATCGATTAGAGGTGTTAACAACAATTAAGTTGGAATTGAAGGCACGGTTAAACTCGCATTCACTGTTGTGCCGTTTTGGTTCACACGATTCGATCAATTACACGTTAATTCGTCAATTGAATAAATGGGTTTAATGTTTACGGTTTTGAATTCGATTTCATTGAACGATTTGTTGATTATTTGATGATTATATAATTGTTACAGGTTCGAAACCCACTTGAGCCCATTTTAACGTGATTAAACCGGCTTAAAAGTGACAAAATTGAGTCATTTTGGACGCTGCCGGAATTAGCCGGATTCCGGCCACTTTGGCCGGAAATGATGACATCGGGAACACGGGGAAGAAGGGGGAAAATGGGCTGGACTTTTAAACTTCAATAAATTGCAAATTGGTCCTTGAAAGTTTATAGATATTTTATTTGGAGTTAAAACCTTTAATAAAAGTTTTAAAAGTTGCAATTTTGACCCAAAGTTAGATTATATAGTATGTTAACTAACTATCTTAACTAAATTGAAACGTGACAATTATTTAAGTGGCGTTTTCATAGTTTTAGCCCGTTTACATCATTAAGAGACTATTTCGAGACTTTGAAACATTTTTTTGTTTAACGTTTTCGATAATCTTCTTTTACGAGCTATATATATATTTATTTATATATATATTTTGAGATTTATTGTTCCAAATAATAACTATTAGATACGCGTGAATATTTTGCGATGTAAATACGGTTGTTTAGTTGAGACGGGAAATAACGTAGAATCAAATGCGTTCATTCATAATAATAATAATGAACGTTACATTTTTGAAGAAAATAAATACGATTACAATTGAAAGGATAACAACTTCGGGTTCGAGTCGGGCATTCGGGTTCGGGTTCGGGGCAGATGTCACACTTGAACCTTTTGCCCTTCACTAAATTGAATACAAACCCGTTCATAATCCATTTCGACATATTGAACGGTTTGTTCTCTGCAATAGCTACGATGGGGGATGCAATGTCAGAAGGGAAGTTATCAAAACCAGCACTCCTTCTGGACATGCACTGCTGAATCACATAACATAGCAGCTTCCACTTCTTCCCCAATCTAGCTCTAACAAACTGTGATTTTGGAAATACGGGAGGATGACCCATATTCACAAAACATGCTTGACATTCCGCAGTTGTCAGCTCATCATTTGCACCAGCTTCATCATCATCAATCCTTAAGGCTGTTCTGATAGCTTCCTCAGACACATTCAACTCTAGATCTCTTGTGATGTTTCCTCTAACAACAGAAACACCATCTTCATTTGTAATAACTTCAGCCGTTCTCCAAAAACTTTTGATCAGTCTTGCATAGATGACAGGCTTAGCACACATAGCATAGACATACTTGGTTCTCTTGATGAATCTGATCATATCTCTATAACCCTCAGTCTCTGGAATAGCTTCATCCAAACATGCCACTAGATTGTGCTTAGGCTCAAACTTTAAATTCTCCATCTGCTTAACAAAAACAAGACAAATGAGTTAGATTCTTCATTAATAAATTTCAAATTTACATAAGTGTTTGAACAAGAAGTTATAATGTAAAACAATCACATAATCATTTTAACACCTAAGTTGATCTAACAATCTGATTTTCATCATTTTGTTTAATAAAAACCTTTGTGAAACAATGATCATACAACACATTACACTTAATAGTTTATTCACTTAAGAACATAAATCTGAATTTTTTATAATGAAGTTGTTTAACATGTTTAAGCTCAGTTTTAACAATGATTTGTCAATTTTTAACACACTTTTTATCACTTTGAAGTTAACACTTAAGAATTTTCAACAGGTCATCAATGGCGGTTGACAGTTATGAGCCAATTTTGAGTTGATTTAGTTGATTTTAAACAATTTGATGCAAATTAATGGATGAAAGTTGATAATCGACAGTTTTTACACTTAAAACAACATTCGATTTCAGTTTTAACACACAAAATCAAAGTGTCGATTCAGTGATCAAAGTACTGTTCATCATCATTTTTCGTTTTAACGATCGATTTGCAGGTTTATCAAGGTCGAATCACTGAAGACATACCTTATTCAATCAATCACACTTGTTACAGAACAATCGATTGAACAAAAGTATGAACGATTTGATGTACAAGGGATTTTGCTTGAAAAACTTAGTGAAAAAAAAAATGATAAGTGTTGTGAAGAGGCGGGTATTTATATATGATCGAAAAATTAGGTCAAACGTAAAGAGACGGGTCAACAATTTGGGACGGGTAAGCATAAAAGCCTAATAAGCCTTGACCGGTCATGCACTGTTGAGCCGCGTCAACCACTGTTGGGACGGGTCAAGTACTTGGGACAGGTCACAACATGGACGGGTCAACATAAAAACATGTAAAAACACTTGGACGGGTCATTCACTGTAGAGACGGGTAAGTCACTGTAGAGACGGGTAAAGATTAGGAACAACTACACCTGTTTTGATTTTACTCATCACCCGGCTACATAGTAGTCTTCTTCATCACCCGGCTTGCATAATGACTTATTGTTCATTACCCGGCTACATAGTGATTTACTTCATTATCCGGCTTGCTTTTTCTTAATCACCCGGCAACACAGTTGTTGTACTTTCACTACCCGGCTTGCTTTTCTTCATCACCCGGCAACACAGTTGTTATACTTTCACCCGGCTATACAAAGTTCTTCACTTAGACGGCAAGATAACGACTTCTTTCTTAAGCCGGCTGTACAGTGATAACATTTCTTTGCCCGGCAGTATAGTAACACAACATGTCACCCGACAGATATCAATGACTTCTTTACCCGGCACAATAGTGACTTGTTCATTACCAGGCTGGTAACTTATCACTTCATTACCCGGCAGTACAGTAGTCATAATATCTTTGCCCGGCTTCACTTCTTTTCACACAATCACCCGGCTCATATCAAACATAACAACTTTACCCGGCTGAATAGTGTCTTCATTACCCGGCTAAACAGTTGTTTCTGATATCTTCACCCGGCGACAACACTTTGTCAATTTTTCCAATTTTCTCGTCTGTTGACTTTTCAACTGCATTTATTGCACCTGCAAACATTCTCGACATATTAATTAGACAAGACATCCTTATTAGGGTTTGTCACATTAATAATCAACAATATAAACATGCAACAAATTTAATTCTCATAAATCCCTTTTTCTTTTTCTTTGATTTTTCTTGTAAAAATGTTTATGCAGAACCAAAATTTCTATATCCCGAAGCAATTTCTTAAAAACATATCACAAGACCTTGGGTTTGTTTTTAACACATTCAATACCTTTGCTTTTCATACCACATAATCTTGTTCATTCAAAACACACTTATTCAAAAATATTTTTGGATTTTTGTAAATAATTTTCTTCTTCACCTATTCTCCCCCTAAGCTTGAAACTTCTTGAAATTTTTAAGTTTAACAAGGATGTCGATGTGTCAATAACGATTCCATATGCCTGCACACACAAAGCACACACATTAAAATAAAGACATATGCAATGCAATGAATCAAAATATCGCAGTGAGATCATACCACACATTATCTGAACATGTTTTGCAAGTTTTGAATAGACATTTGACTTATGTTTGATTGAGTGATGATATGAAAACATACCAATTAGCTCGAGTTGACACACTTACTTTTTCAGTATCATGATGAGATTAAGGTTCGATTAAAATGATTTATGTGACCCACATGTATACATATGTCAACATATTTCCATATCAATCACTACCTGAATGCATATTGCACAAAACCTGGTCACTTACAATCATAGACAGTGTGGAATCTGGGTTCTATTCGGATTTGGTCCACTTCGGGACTTCTTTTGATTCCATTTTTGGAATTTAATTTCCTATCGTTCCCCTTGGGAATCTTCTGAATTCCTTTTTGGAATTTTTTTTGGAGATGGTCCACATTTGGGACTCTTTTTGTTCCAACTTTGGGAATCTTTTGCTGCACCTTGAAGCTCAAAAGAGACTTCGTGTGAGACTTCAGGTCTGTGGGTACCACAACAAAGAAGCTCACGATGCGGTTCATCACACTGAATAGACTGCATCGTTACCCGATCATGCACAACTATCATCACAAGCAATGCATCAAAAGATATATATCTAGACATGTATAGCAATGGAACTTAACACAAAGATCATTAAGTTTAGATTTGTCAACAATGAACTTACTTTTTCAGTCTAATTGCCTGAGCTATCTCGCACATCAATTAACATTCATCAGTCTTTATTTAAAAATGATGTAACAAATAATGTCTAGTGTAACTATCGTTTCTCACTTTTTGCAATATAGATTCTTATGACATGATATTTTCTTTTTCTTTTTGCTTTTATATTTTGTTTTTGCTTTTCTTTTTCATGCACACACAAAATGCAAAACAATAAAATAAAAGACAAGGAATCAATACTTAACATCGACTTATTATATTTTTGACTTTTTATAATTTCTGATTTTTGTTTGATTTTCAAAAATTAGAATTAATCATGGTTGATTAACCCTATGGATTGAATTAAGAATTCAAACCGTCCTGACAAAAAGGATTTTGTGAAAAGATCTGCCAGTTGTTTGTCAGTATGAACTTTAATTAAAATTATTAAACCTTTTTCAGAGTTGTCTCTGAGAAAGTGATATCGAATTTCGATATATTTAGTTTTTGAGTGTTGAACCGGATTAGCAGTAATGAACATAGCATCAGTATTGTCTATGTAAATAGGAGTTCTGAGAAAATTAAACCCGTAGTCAAGCAATTGGTTTTGTAGCCACAAAACTTGAGAACATCCTGCAGATGCAGCGATATACTCTGCTTCAGCTGTGGATATACAGAAACGTTGGTCTGCTTTTTGCATTGCCAAGAAACAAGTCTAGGACCCAGAAATTGACATCCACCCGTAGTCGATTTCCTGTCAAGAGCACACCCACCAAAGTCACTATCAGAATAACTATATAATTCAAAATTGCCTTCATAAGGATACCATAACCCGAGATTCGGTTTCCCTTTAAGGTATCTGAAAATACGTTTAACAGCAACCAGGTGCGACTCTTTTGGATCAGACTGATATCTTGCGCACACACATACAGCATACATAATGTCTGGCCTTGATGCAGTAAGATACATCAGTGAACCAATCATTGATCTGTACAGTGTTTGATCAACAGATTTGCCTTTCGGATCCGGCTGTAACTTGCAATTCACATCAGATGGCGTTCGAATAGTCTGACATTCTTGCATCTTGAACTTTTTCAGCAACTTCTCAACAAACTTTGATTGGTTGATAAAAATTCCGTCTGCTGATTGTTTTACTTGCAATCCGAGAAAGAATTTAATCTCCCCCATCGAACTCATCTGAAATCTTGACTTCATGATTTCTTCAAACTCTTTGCACATGGACGCACTTGTTGATCCAAAGATGATATCATCCACATACACTTGAACACATAAAAGATCTTCATTTTCCCGCTTCATAAACAAAGTTGGATCAATCTGACCTCTTGTAAATCCATGTTCTAGCAAATGTTTAGATAACGTCTCGTACCAAATCCTTGGAGCTTGATGTAGACCATATAAAGCTTTGCTCAATTTGTACACACGATGTGGATAATCAAGATCTTCACAACCCGGAGGTTGTCTGACATATACATCATCGGTAACCTTGTAGAAAAACGCGAATAGCTTCTAGTCGAGCGACCGGAGCAAACACTTCTTCATAGTCAATACCTTCTTCTTGAGTATAACCTTGTGCAATAAGTCTGGCTTTGTTTCTCACAACAATACCACGTTCATCTGGCTTGTTTTTGTACAACCATCTTGTACCAATCGCATTTTCTCCTTCAGGTAAGTCCACTAATTTCCAAACTTCTTGTTTGCGAAATTGAAGTAACTCCTCTTGCATGGCTTCAATCCAACTATTATCTTGTAGCGCCTCTGAAATGTTCTTTGGTACCACTTGAGAAAGAAAACATGAATAAAGACAAACGTTTGCTTGCTCAGTTTGACTTCTTGTAGTTCTCTGATTCAACGGCCCGATAATCTGAGAGACAGGATGTTTCTTATGAATTCGATGAGTTGGTATAACATCACCTTGTACTTGACTCTCCAGATTAGACTGATTCAGATTCGGTAGATCTTGTAGAATTGTAGAAACATGCGGAGTGAATTAGGAACTTGATCCGGTGAATTGATGAAGTAGTCTGTTAGGGCTATTTCCTAGTTAAGATTTACTTTGTATTTTGTTTATATGTTTGTGTATAGTTTAGGGTCTATTTTGTTATATTCCTTAAACTTGTATTTTGTTGCTTTAAGCATGTAGTGAGAGAGTGTGAGGAGAGAGGCTAGATCACTATTACACGTTAGAGAGACAGTTAACTGTGTGTGATTTATTTCTCCTGCACTTGTACTACAGATTTGCTTTGATCATCAATATACAAAGAGAATTATTAGTATGAATTGTGTTTGTGATTGAACTGTTTGTTTGTGCGAATTATTCTGATCATTGTGAGTGATATTAACGATCCAGTTGAACCTATCAATTGGTATCAGAGCTTTCGGTATTGTGTTCTTCGCTGTTCTTAAGCAAAACACTACAATATTGCTCAAATATCATGATCTGAATGAATTGTTCGTGTTTTTAGTTGTGATTCATCAGCATAATCACTTCTAATTCACAACGATTGTGCAAATTCTATCAGATTATCATCAGATCTGAAGAATTAAGAAGATTGAAAAAGTTACTGTTCGATCAAAATTTTGCTCAAATTCATCAAAATTTGATCATGTTTTGGATTGATTGAGATTAGGGATTGATAATCGGACCATTTCACAGATTGTGTGTGAATTTTGAACGAATTGGACAAGTTTTTGACAAAACCCAGAAAATTCTCATGGAGAAGATGATGAACAGTATGAACTTGGTTGAAGATTAACTTGTCGGGTGATTAAATTTGACTTAGACAATTTCCTTTGGACTTAGATTGAAGACAATTAGGTCCTGTATTGCCATGTAAAGGGATTTTGTGCTTGTCGGGTGAAGAATTTGACGAAGAAAAGGTGTTACTGTTCAGCCGGATCAACAACTGTTGTGCCGGGTAAAGCACTGTTACGCCGGGTGATTAACAAATATCAGCCGGGTAATCATCAACTGTGTTGCCGGGTAAACAACATTGCCGTGTGATCGACAACTGTTCAGCCGGGTAAAGCCTTCTGCCGTGTCAAGATTCAAGCCGGGTCAAGTTTCATTGCCGTGTGAAGTTATTTCTTGTTGCCGGGTAACTGTTCAGCCGGGTCAAGAACAAAAGTATTACAACTGTTGAGCCGTGTAACTGTTTAGCCGTGTAAAGACTTTTTCTCTGCCGGGTGAAGAACAAAGACACTGTTTAGCCGGGTGAAGAAGGATTTTCACTGTTCAGCTGTGTGACTCATTTTAGTTGTTTTAATAATTGTTTTTCTTATCTTGTCTTTAATTACTTGTCTTTATTTTAGTATTTTAATCATTTCTTTTCAAAAATTAACAAAAACCAAAAATATTTTCTTTAAAATTTTTCCTTTAAAAATTAGAAATGGCACCTAATGATGATTCTGATAACCGTGTTCCTAGACTTGTTAATCGTGCAGATTTCAAGAATTGGACAATCAGACTGAGACATCACTTATGCTCCATTGACAATGATTTATGGAAGTCAATTGAAAAGGGTCCTCATATTCCAACTCAGACAACTCCAGACAGTGCAAGTACCTACACCAAAGACTCTACTGAACCTTATCCAGAAGATAATTTGTCAGCAGAAGATTTGAAGAAAGTGAAGAATGATAGCAAGGCTTATTCTTTAATGTGCAAGGGACTGCCACTTCAAGTTTTGTCTAGATTGGATGCATATCAGACTGGTTATACATGCTTCAAGGCATTAAAGTCGATATGTGAAGGAGGAGAACAATTGAGAAGTTTAAAGAAATCAAAGTTGAAAAGGCAATTGGAGTTGTTCGAGCATATTAATGGAGAAACAGTGCATCAAATGATGAACAGATTTGTTCACTTAACTACTGAGATGTCAAACCTTGGAGTTAAGACTGATCTTCAAGACTTGAATGATCGTTTGTTATGTGCTTTGCCATCATCATGGAAGCAGACTGTTACTTTGTTGAAACATACTGAGAAATTTCCAATGGATTTAGATCTGCTTATTGGAAAGATTGAAGAAGTTGAGATTGATGAAGGATCAAGAAATACTGATAGATCAAGCTCACAAGCTCAGTATAAGTATGTGGTAAATCCTGCCAATACTGTGGAGAATGCATTTCTCGCACAAGATGCAATGAAGTTTGAAGAAGAAGGTGATTTATTCGTTGGTGCAAGTTTCTATACTGATTCAGCATACTTTCCAAATTCACCAACTTATTCTCAACCTCAATCTCCACCAAGAAATCAAGTTCAAAGTCAAAATGTGAAAACACAATCAGAAAATCAAAGTTTGAATGTTCAAGCCAAGGTGAAAGATGTAATGAACATTCTGTTGCAAGATGACGAGACAAAAACTGCCTTCACAGCGTTTATGGCAAGTTTTCAAGCATACCAAGGAAGTCACTTAAGTCAAATGGACGTGGTTCTTCAAGACTTATTTGAGATGGATCCAGTTGACGTTGAAGAAATGGATTTGAATTGGCAAATGGTTATGGTTGCATATAGAACGCAAAAGCATGCATATGTTAACCGAAGTTACAAGCCTCATGCAAACAAAACTGTTGGTTTTGACAAATCAAAGGCCAGATGTTTTAATTGTAACCAGTATGGTCATTTCTCAAGAGAATGCAAAGCTCCCAAGAATCAGAGTTTCAATGATCAAGCTAGTTCAAGTAATCAAGGTCAAGGTCAAAGCTCACAACAGTCTTCAAGCTACCAAAGCAGAAATCAACGTTACTTCCAGAAACCATACCAAAGTCTTCCTATGCCTGAATTGAAAGATGAAGGAAAGAAACCAGAAGATCAAACAAAGGCACTGGTGGTCAGTGTAAAAGATGGTTATGATTGGAGTGCATATGCAGAACAATTCACTTCTGATCTTACATCAAGTTTGGCACTGGTGTGTGAAATTGAAGAAGACTGGTCTGAAGAAGGGGATGGAAAAATGATTGAAGATGTAAGTGAAGATTCAGAAGATTATGACTGGAGTGCAAAGTCTGATCCTGTTGAAGAATCAGAGTCTGAGATTGCGCTGATGGCTACTGCTAATGAGTCTTCATCTTCTACTGAACAACCAAAGGTTAGTAATGACTTACCCCCTAATTATGTTCCATTACCTGCTGATGTGAAGGAAAGGTTGTGTTCTGAACAATGCATTCAACAAGTAGAACATTATCGAACTCATTCATTTAAAATTGGTGATAAATTAAGTAAACATGAAAAACTTCATGAACAACTTAAAATTGATCATAAAATTTCTGATGAGAAGATTTTGTCACTGAAAGAATCATGGAACAAGACCTTAAAGGAACTGGAATTGGTAACAAAACAACTTGAAGAAATGACAAAGAACTTTGAACAAGAAAAAATTGCACATGCAGTCACTCAAGTTGAACTAACAAAAGTGAAAAGTTGTAAAACCATGGTGAAACAACTCATTAGTGAAAGAGGTAACAAAACCAAAACCGGGTTGGGTTTTACTCATGAACCAATGCCAAATTCTATCACACAAACCTTACCGGAAAACTTTAATGAATTTGATCATTCACCTGAAAATGAAAGAAAATTTAAAGAAATTCAAAGAAGTAAATCCGAGTCTGAAGGTTCTGAAGTGTTGATGGAAAGTTTGAAAGAAGAAGATGGTGTGACAACTGAAGCTGATGATGAAGCTAGCAACAAATCAGAGCCTGTTCTGATTCAACTGGTTGAATATCCGGAACTGAATCCGAAGCCAGAAACAGTGAAGGATGAAGGTGAATTTTCAGGATACAATGATCCTGAATACATCAGGTGGAAGAAAGAACAAAAGGCGCAAGTTGCTGATCAGTTGATCAAGAAGCAAGAAGTGAAGAAGGCTGAAGTTTCAACTGCAAAGAAGCAGAAATCGAAAGTAATGAACAATCAATCTGAAACGAAACAGTCAAAAGGCAAAAGTGTCTTAAAATCAAATGATAACACCAAAGTTCAAAGTGTTAAAACTGACAAAGTTAAACCTGTCAAGAAAGTGTCAAAAGGTAAGAACATCAAGTTTGTGTCTGCAGGAACGTTTGATTTGAACGGATCTTATGGTAAACCAATCAATTCTCCAATCAAATCTAACTCTGGTCTGAAAACAGGTTCAGGTCCTAAGTCTTCCGCTGTCAATAATAAGAGAATTGAAAACAAAAAGGTAACCAAACAGAACAGTTTAAAATCGAACCAAAGTCCCATGCAATCAAAATCACAAACCAAGTCTCGACAAAAGAATCAAGTTAATCTAAAACCGAACAAAACTGATAATGAATCTCGAATGAGTTCAACATCAAAAGTTAACAATCGGCTCTTTAGGATTAGCAAGAAACATTGTGAAATTTGTGACAGATATAATCATGCAACTGCTGAATGTTTCTTTAACAGGTATTGCAATTTCTGTGACAAAAGAAACCATTCTTCAGAAGAATGTTTTTATAACAAATTTTGTGAAATTTGTGAGAGGAGAAACCATGACACAAAGGATTGTTTCTTTCGATCAAACTCAACAAGAGAAATGACTCCGTTTTCAAATTTTCAAAGAAATCACTCAATTGGTTTTCAAAATATGAATCAAAGTCATTCTCCGGTTTTGAGAAATTTCAATCGAAACAATTCTGTTTCTAACTTTTCAAGAAATGTGCAGGTTAACAGTTTTAAACCAAGAGCGTTGATGGTGAGAAATCAAAAGTTTGAAAATAACCTTGATCCTAAATTAGAGGAAAGGTTTAGTGCTTTGAGAAGAAAGCAGTCAATGAACGCCAATGGGCGAAACAACAGTTTTCAGCATCAAAATCTCTTAAATGAAACAAATTTTCAAAATGTTCAATATCAACAAGTTACTATTGCAGATAGATTCGGAAAACCCAAGACCGTGTGGGCCTGGGTTGACCAAACTAACTAAGTGATTGTTGATATGCAGGTACGCCCAAGAAGACCTATCAACTCGTGGTTCGTTGATAATGGGTGTAGCCGGCATATGACAGGCAACCATGCCTTGCTTCAGGATTTCAAGCTGAAAAATGGTACACACGTTGCATTTGGAGGTGATGCGGGTGGTAAAATAACAGGAGAAGGAACCGTATCGAATGGAGTCATTAGTTTTGATAAAGTCAACTACTGTGCACAGTTGAATTTTAACTTACTAAGTGTATCTCAAATTTGTGATAAATCGTATTCAACTTTATTTGATGATTCTGTCTGTTATATACTCAAACCAGGTTTCAAGATCGACAATGAATGGGTAGTGGTGAAAGCTCCAAGAGATCGTGATGTATACAAGCTGGATATGTCGCAGATTGATGCCGAAACCGAAACTACTTGTCTCATTGCGCATGCTTCAAATGATGAGAGTCAGCTCTGGCATAGACGGTTGGGCCATTCAAACTTCAGAAACATGAATCGTTTGGTAACTGGAAATCATGCTGTAGGAATACCGTCAAAGAAGTTCTCTACAACTGATCTTTGTCCAGCATGTTTGAAAGGAAAACAGCATCGCATGTCTTTTAAGTCCAAGCTAGAAAACTCCATTTCAAAACCCTTGCAGATGCTACATATGGATCTTTTCGGACCAACAAATGTGCAAAGCATCGGAAAGAAGTCTTATTGTTTTGTCATTATTGACGATTTCACTAGATTTTCTTGGGTTTATTTCTTGCATACTAAATCTGAAACTGCGGAGTTATTAAAAGAATTTATCATCAAAGTTGAAAATCAGTTGGATTGCAAAGTGAAAATTTTAAGAAGTGATAATGGAACAGAATTTAAGAACGCTAATGTTGATTTGTTTTGTGCAGAAAAAGGAATTGCTAGACAATTTAGTTCTCCAAGAATGCCTCAACAGAATGGGGTTGCGGAACGGAAAAACCGGACACTGATTGAAGCTGCAAGATCCATGCTCGCAGATGCCAAAATCCCTATCACATTCTGGGACGAAGCTATTGCTACTGCGTGTTTTGTGCAAAACAGAACATTACTGGTTCAGGATAAACAGAAAACATCTTATGAGTTGTTATTTGGAAGAAAACCGAATATTTCTTATTTGAAAGCATTTGGTTGTCCTGTAACGATTCTAAATTTAAGTGATCATATCGGGAAATTTGAGTCAAAATCTGACGATGGATTTTTCCTAGGTTATTCGTCTGTTTCTAAAGCTTATCGGGTTTTTAATAGCAAAACAAATACTGTTATTGAAACTATTAACGTAAAGTTTTTAAAAAATTCGTTTCCGTCAGTGGCGCATGGTCCCGAATGGTTATTTGATTTAGATTCGTTATCAAAATCTTTCAATTCTAACTTATTTGATTTTTCAGGAAAAGCAAGGAAAGAATCAGGTGACTTGGGATGCTTTAGTGACGATTCTGATAATGACGAGGATGGAAATCTCAACTCTGAATATCCGTTCATGTCATTTCATAATCCTGATCATGTCAAATCCAGTCAAGCTCCGGGTCCTTCTGGTTCTCAAGAAGATCAAGAATCAAACAATCATGAAGATGATGTGAATCCGCAAAGTTCTCCTAATGATGGTGGATCCGTTTAAAATCAACCATCATCAGATCCGAATGCTGAAGTTATTCCAGAATCATTTGATTACTTCATCAATTCACCGGATCAAGTCCCGAATTTCACTCCGCATACTTCTACCATACTACAAGATCTACCGAATCTGAATCATTCTAATCTGGAGAGTCAAGTGCAAGGAGGTGACATACCAATTCATCGAATTCACAAGAAACATCCTGTCTCTCAGATTATTGGACCTTTGAATCAGAGAACTACAAGAAGTCAAACTGAGCAAGCAAATGTTTGTCTTTATTCGTGTTTTCTATCTCAAGTGGTGCCAAAGAACATTTCAGAGGCGTTACAAGATAACAGTTGGATTGAAGCCATGCAAGAGGAGTTACTTCAATTTCGCAAACAAGAGGTTTGGAAATTAGTGGACTTACCTGAAGGAGAAAATGCGATTGGTACAAGATGGTTGTACAAAAACAAGCAAGACGAACGTGGCATTGTTGTGAGAAACAAAGCAAGACTCATTGCACAGGGATATACTCAGGAAGAAGGCATTGATTATGAAGAGGTGTTCGCTCCGGTCGCAAGACTTGAAGCCATACGCGTTTTTCTTGCATATGCTTCCTTCATGAAGTTTAAAGTATTCCAAATGGACGTTAAAGGCGCTTTTCTGTATGGACCTATTACAGATGACGTATATGTCAGACAACCTCCGGGTTTTGAAGATCCTGACTATCCTCATCGTGTATACAAGTTGAGTAAAGCTCTATATGGTCTACACCAAGCTACGAGAATCTGGTATGAGACATTATCCAAGCATTTACTAGAACATGGATTCACAAGAGGACAGATTGATCCAACTTTGTTTATGAAGAGGGAGAATGAAGAACTCTTATGTGTTCAAGTTTATGTAGACGATATTATCTTCGGATCGACCAGTGCGTCAATGTGCAAAGAATTTGAGGAAATCATGAAGTGCAGATTTCAGATGAGTTCTATGGGGGAGATTAACTTCTTTCTTGGATTACAAGTAAAACAATCAGCTGACGGAATTTTCATCAATCAATCAAAATTTGTTGAGAAGTTGTTGAAGAAGTTTAAGATGCAAGATTGTCAGACTATTCGAACTCCATCTGATGTGAACTGCAAGATACAGCCGGATCCGAAAGGCAAATCCGTGGATCAAACACTATACAGATCAATGATCGGTTCACTGATGTATCTTACTGCATAAGGCCAGACATCATGTATGCTGTATGTGTGTGCGCAAGATATCAGTCTGATCCAAAAGAGTCGCACCTGATTGCTGTGAAACGTATTTTCAGATACCTTAAAGGGAAACCGAATCTTGGGTTATGGTATCCTTATGAAGGCAATTTTGAATTATATAGTTATTCTGGCAGTGATTTTGGTGGGTGTGCTCTTGACAGGAAATCGACTACTGGTGGATGTCAATTTCTGGGTCCTAGACTTGTCTCTTGGCAATGCAAGAAGCAGACCAACGTTTCTGTATCCACAGCTGAAGCAGAGTATATCGCTGCATCTGCAGGATGTTCTCAAGTTTTGTGGTTACAAAACCAATTGCTTGACTACGGGTTTAACTTTCTCAAAACTCCTATATACATAGATAATACTGCTGCTATGTTCATTACTGCTAATCCTGTTTGTTGGTCCATAATGATCGTGATTTCAGTGCTTTGTTGACTTGTTTAACACAAATATGTCAAAGACTTGAAGAACAAAGTCTATAATAACCAAACAACCCAATAACAAGATCTAACACACAATCGAGGTAAATAAGCTACAATGATAAGTAGTATATGCTCCTAGCACCTCAATAGAACGATTACACAACACAAATCAGTGAATAATGGCTTGAGTAAAAGATGTGCAAAAGTCGTATAAAGTGAAGATAAGGTTACAATATATAGTGGTGTTAGGTTCGCTGATAGATTCGCTCTAGCGAATCTATCTAGCGAACCAACACAGGTTCGCTGGGCACATAGGTTCGCCCAGTCGACACCTTAAAACAAAAGACTACATGACCTGCGGGCGAATCTATAGATTCGCCCGTAGGTTCGCTAGAACTAATACAAATACAAGTTAAACAATTACAAACAAAAGTAACACCGACAAGCCGGTGAGTCCAACCTATACATAGTGACTATCAATACTCCCCCTAGGTTGGACCTCACCTGGGGAAGTCTTCTGATTAGCTCCATCTTGATGGCTTCAAAGATGTTCGATAAATGTTCCTGCCCTTTCTTTAATTCCGGCCATCGGGTTTGTAATGTCTTCAGATCCGGCCTCATCTTCACTCAAATTCAGCATTGAGTCCACAAACTCTGTATCAGCGACTTCAGTATCAGGCTCAAGTTGAACTGTCGTCTCCGCCTGTTTCTCTGCAGTTGGCTCCTCGCTTATCACCTCCAAATCAATCACCTCCACTGGTTTCTCAAACCTCTGTTCGATAGTTCGATCAAGTTGTCTTGTCAGGTCATCCATCTCCATTCGCTGATCATCCGACCTCCTCAATCTCTCATTCACAGCTTTAAGTTCAGCACGAATCCCCCGGGCTTTATTTGCGACCTTTACAAACAGGTTCGCTTCAGCAGCAGTGTCATCTCCAGCCCCGTGCTTAATCCTGTGCTCACACAAAACCTTCAAATCTTCGTCACAGAAGGAGAAGACCTCCATAGGATCAAACAAACGTATTTCAGGACGGTCTTCCCCTTGAAGTCTGATGATGGCCTCCCCAGTGCTGTTATCATAAAACCATTTGTAGAAATCCTGCAATCTGGGCGGCTGAGTGTCTGGGACCCTGACCCTTGTCATCACCTTTGGTGCAGCTATCTTCAACACGATCTTGCCCTTCCACGACACCCAATGTTTATCCTTTTTCTGCCTCATCCTCTTCGGCTTCTGATATCCAAAGTCAGCAAAATCAGTCTTCGCAGCCTCTCGGATGGTGGCTTCAAACGCACACGCCCTACCACTTTCTTCTTTCCCCAACAAAGGAAGATCAGCCAGCCTTCGCAAATCCCACCGAGGCAAGGTGGTAAAATGCTTCCGGTTCTTGATGTATGAGATGTCACCCCCCCTTCTTTTAATCATATAGGCATCCACCAAACTATTGTACTTCCATGCTATGACCTGCCTATCAAGCTGTTTGGTGTTGGGTTCATCTAAGTGCTAGAATATCGGTACTTCAGGAACCACAGCTTCTTCCTTCCTGAACCATTCGAACTTGTCTAAATCAGCATGCTCGAACTGATAGCTCATACCCTTTTCCTCAACTTTATACATTTCAGGCTCGTCATCTAAATCTTCTTCACTGTCAGCATCAACATCAGTTTCAGGTTCATCTACCAAAGTATAATCCACACCAGATCCACCGACCACTTCTTCTCCCTCAAACACATCTAAATTAATCCCCATTTCCTCATCAAATATTTGTGATCTTGTCGGACTCGTCCTCTCATTTTCGAATCTTTAATTTTAATTAAAAAAAAAAAATCCAAAAAGATTTTCTTTTCAAATTATTTTCAAGTCTTCCATATTATGCTATTAAAATTTTATCATTTTCACATGCATTTCACGGGAAATTGCACACACAAACGGACACGGGTTCGCTTGTTTTCATACACAGATAAACACCGGTTTATTTTGTTTAATGAAATGATCTAATGAGAAATCTCGAGATTTTGTTTGTGATTGTTGTGTTACAGATATTTGCTGCAAATGATGGCCGATCATCAGTTGAGCAAAGCACCTGACCAGAGAACCTGTTCCTCAAAGTTTGTAGAAGATACCGAGCTAGGAATCCTCCTCCTACATCTTCTGAAGCACTCAAGAAAAGATTGTTGGAAAGCCGTTCCAGATTTTACGAAAGGAAGCACAAAAAAAAATGGGGGAACATACAAAATGGGGGAGATTGTGAGATAAAGATCTTCAACAACATAATTTGGCAAGCATAAGTCTTGGGGGAGTTTTGTTGGATCAAAAATTAAGACTGAAGCTTACCAAATTGAAGATCCAACAGTATTGACTTATCGGTGCTGAACACGATGCAAGACGTTGATAATAATAGACTATGGGGGAGTATTGTTGGACCTGAATTGTAGTCTAATATTATCAACACAGTCAAAGTCAACAAAAGTCAACGTCCGGTCAAAGTCCACGTTAAAAGTCAAATGGCGCGTTAGAGACGAAGAACCGAGTCAAGACGTTGAAGTTGTTTTATGTCTAGGATCGTTAATGTAATAAATATATTTTGTGTCAACAAAATATATTTAATCTAGCTTTAGACATGTTTTAGCCTTTTAACTTGTTATTTTCTAATTAGTCTAAGTGTAGGGACTATTAGTGTAATTAGCATGTTATGCACTCACTATAAATAGTAAAGTGCACTTAGGGTTTACGAGAGCTTGAATGAGCATTTGATTGGGGTCTTTCATGTAACAACATTTTATGCAATCATACAAGATCAAATTGATGGTTTTCATTGTGTTCATCATGTTCTTCATCTAGTTCATCAATATTTTGTCACTTTGATCCAAAATCTTCACAAATTACTGATTAGCAATTGTTGGTCCCAATAACAGTAATGAATCAGTAATTTGTGAAGATTTTGGATCAAAGTGACAAAATATTGATGAACTAGATGAAGAACATGATGAACACAATGAAAACCATCAATTTGATCTTGTATGATTGCATAAAATGTTGTTACATGAAAGACCCCAATCAAATGCTCATTCAAGCTCTCGTAAACCCTAAGTGCACTTTACTATTTATAGTGAGTGCATAACATGCTAATTACACTAATAGTCCCTACACTTAGACTAATTAGAAAATAACAAGTTAAAAGGCTAAAACATGTCTAAAGCTAGATTAAATATATTTTGTTGACACAAAATATATTTATTACATTAACGATCCTAGACATAAAACAACTTCAACGTCTTGACTCGGTTCTTCGTCTCTAACGCGCCATTTGACTTTTAACGTGGACTTTGACCGGACGTTGACTTTTGTTGACTTTGACTGTGTTGATAATATTAGACTACAATTCAGGTCCAACACTGTTCACTCAAAAACCAAACATATCGAAATTCGATATCACTTTTAAGAGACAACTCTGAAAAAGGTTTAATAATTTTGATTAAAGTTCATACCGACAAACAACTGGCAGATCTTTTCACAAAATCATTTTTGTCAGGCCGGTTTGAATTCTTAATTCAATCCATAGGATTAATCAGTCATGATTGATTCTATTTTTCGAAAACAAAACAAAAATCAGAAAAATATAAAAGCCAAAAATATAATAAGTTGATGTTAAGTATTGATTCCTTTGTCTTTTATTTTATGTTTTGCATTGTGTGTGTGCATGAAAAAGAAAAGCAAAAACAAAATATAAAAGCAAAAAGAAAAGAAAATATCATGTCATAAGAATCTATATTGCAAAAAGTGAGAAATGATAGTTACACTAGACATTATTTGTTACATCATTTTTAATAAAGACTGATGAATGTTAATTGATGTGCTAGACAGCTCAGGCAATTAGACTGAAAAAGTAAGTTGAATGTTGACAAACATAAACTTAATGATCTTTGTGTTAAGTTCCATTGTTATACATGTCTAGATATATATCTTTTGATACATTGCTTGTGATGATATTTGTGCATGATCGGGTAACGATGTAGTCTATTCAGTGTGATGAACCGCATCGTGAGCTTCTTTGTTGTGGTATCCACAGACCTGAAGTCTCACACGAAGTCTCTTTTGAGCTTCAAGGTGCAGCAAAAGATTCCCAAAGATGGACCGAAAAGAGTCCCAAATGTGGACCAACACCAAACAAAAATTCCAAAATGGAATTCAGAAGATTCCCAAGGGGAACGATAGGAAAGAAAAATTTCCAAAGATGGAATTAAAAAGAAGTCCCAAAGTGGACCAAATCCGAATAGAACCCAAATTCCACACTGTGTATGACTGTAAGTGACCAGGTTTTGTGCAATATGCATTCAGGTAGTGATTGATAAGGAAATATATTGACATATGTATACATGTGGGTCACATAAGTCATTCTAATCGAACCTTAATTATCATCATGATACTGAAAAAGTAAGTGTGTCAACACGAGCTAATTGGTATGTTTTCATATCATCACTCAATCAAACATAAGTCAAATGTCTATTCAAAACTTGCAAAACATGTTCAGATAATGTATGGTATGATCTCACTGCGATATTTTGATTCATTGCATTGCATATGTCTTTATTTTAATGTGTGTGCTTTGTGTGTGCAGGCATTTGGAATCATTATTGACACATCGACATCCTTGTTAAACTTAAAAATTTCAAGAAATTTTAAGTTTAGGGGAGAATAAATTGAAGAAAAATATCTACAAAATCCCAAAAATATTTTTTGAATAAGTGTGGTTTGAATGAACAAGATTATGTGGTATGAAAAGCAAAAGTATTGAATGTGTTAAAAACAAACCCAAGGTCTTGTGAATTGTTTTTATGAAATTGCTTCGGGATATAGAAAAATTGGTTGTGCAAAAACATTTTTGAAAAAGAAAAAGAAAAATGAATTTAATTAGAATTGATATTATTGACTTGTTTAATGTTGTTGATAATTAATGTGACAAATTCTTTTTAAGGATATCTTGTCTAATTAATGTGTCGAGAATGTTTGCAGGTGCAATAAATGCTGTTGAAAAAGTCAACAGACGAGAAAAATGAAGAAAATTGCTCAAAGTGTTATAGCCGGGCAAAGATATCAGATACAACTGTTCTGCCGGGTAATGAACATACTGTTCAGCCGGGTAATGTTGTGATGTTGATACAAGCCGGGTGATTGAGAAAAAGGTGAAGATATTATGACCACTGTACAGCCGGGTAAAGATCATGTCAAATACAGCCGGGTGAAGGTCATAGATATCTGCCGGGTGACAAGTGTTTACTATACAGCCGGGTAAAAGAGAAATCTTCTTGCCGTGTAAGAGTATAACACTGTGTTGCCGGGTAATGAAGAAAAGCATGCCGGGTGATATAGAAGACAACTATGTTGCCGTGTGAAGAAGAAAGCATGCCGGGTGAAAGTTAAAGCAACTATGTTGCCGGGTGATGAAGAAAGCAAGCCGGATGAAAGAAAAGCAACTGTGTTGCCGGGTGATAAAGAAAGGTTGCCGGGTGATGTTTGAAGACTACTATTCTGCCGGGTGATGAATAAAACCCATCAGGTGTAGTTGTTCCTAACCTTTACCCGTCACTACAGTGACTTACCCGTCTCTACAGTGTTTGACCCGTCAAGTATGTTTCACATGTTGTGACTTGTCCAAACAGTACATGACCCGTCACTACAGTACATGACACGGATCAACAGTGCTTGACCCGGCAAGGCTTATTGGGCTTTTTATGTTTACCCGTCCCTTTTGTTGACCCGGCACCTCAAGTTTGACCTAAATTTTTAACGATACAAAAACCCGCCTCTTCACAAACACTTATCATTTTTCACATTCACTTTCACGCAAATCCTCTGTACTTAAATCGCTTTGATTATCATATTCAGTCGTTGATTCTGTAACAAGTACAATCGATTGAATAAGGTATTTTCCTTGTGATTTGTTCGTGATAAACCTGCAAATCGACCGATAAAATGAAAAACGATGATGAACAGTGTTTTTGATCATTGAATCGACACTTTGATTGTGTGTGATAAAACCTAAATCGAATGTTGTTTTAAGTGTAAAACCTGTCGATCATTAAGAATCAATCATTCATTTGCACCAAAACACCTTAAAACCAACTGAATCAATCAAAATTGTCATAACTGATAAAATCGCCATTGATGAACTTTGAAGCTTTTAAATGTTAAACATCAAAATGATGAAATATTTGTTTAAAAGTGATCAATACTTGTTAAAACTGAACTAAAACATGATAAACAAATTCATCATACAAATGTCAAAATTATGTCTTAAGTGATTAACTGTTAAAATTGAAACATGTTATAGAATCATTAAAATTCAAAGTTGTTTGATTAAGATGATGAAAATCAGGTTATTAGAACAATTTAGAATTTAAAATGATTATGTGAATGTTTTGCTTTCTAACTTTTATTCAAACACTTATGAAAATTTTGATATGTATTAATGAAGAATCTAACACATTTGTCTTGTTTGTGTTTTCGTGTTTGTTTTGACAGATGGAGAATCTAAAGTTTGAGCCCAAACACAATTTGGTGGCATGTCTAGATGAATCTATCCCTGAAACAGAAGGTTACAGAGATATGATCAAGTTTATAAAGAGGACCAAATATGTGTATGCTATGTGTGCCAAACCGGTCATATATGCAAGGCTGATTAAGAGCTTTTGGAGAACAGCAGAAGTGATCAGAGATGAGAATGGTGTTGCTGTTGTTAGAGGGAATATTACTGGAGATATGGTATTGACAGTTTCTGAAGAAGCCATCAGAAATGCCCTGAGAATAGATGAAGATGAAGTTGGGATGAATGATGAATTGACAATAGCAGAGTGTCAATCGTGTTTTGTTAATATGGGGCATCTACCTATATTTCCAAAATCACAGTTTTATAGGGCGAAGTTGGGAAAGAAGTTTAAGTTGCTGTGTTATGTTGTCCAACAATGCATGTCCAGGAGGAGTGCAGGCTTTGACAATTTCCCATCAGACATAGCATCTCCGATTGTTGCCATAGCTGAGAATAAACCATTCAATATGTCAAGATGGATTATGAATGGATTTGTGTTCAATTTGGTAAAGGGCAAAAGGTTTAAGTTTCTCATGTACCCGAGATTCTTACAACTGATGATCAATGTTGCATATCCTATCATCAGAGCCGAAGGTTATACTGGAGGTATATTATATACTGAGGACATGAACGATCTAACTTACAGAAAGATGAGTATCGGGAATGTACCTAATGTGGAGTTGTTTGACTATATGAGAGATATAGCCAACAATGAAGAAGATGTTGAAGGTGTGTATCATCATATTTCTCATGGTGAGATAGTTAATCCACAGGACCTAGTGGATGAGGTGCCTGATGATTTGTTAGATGATGATGAGTACTTTGCTCGTCATCCAGAGGATGAAAATGAATCTGAGAATGAAGAAGAAGATGACAGTGATGATGGTGAAAATGGTGACAGTGATAGTGATGATGATCAAGATGATGATAATGATGATGGTGGTAATGATGGTGCTGAATCTGAATCTAATTCAGAGGAGGCAGGGATTGTAGACACAACTGAACCAATGGAATTGGAGACTGAGAATGTTGAGATAGAAGAACCTGTTGAGGTTGCTTCTGTTGTTGAAGAAGTAGTTGCTGAAATCCCAAAGGAGGTTACTGTTCAGTATGTCAGAAGAAAAAGATCGAAACCAGTAATAGAGTCTGTGACTGTAGAGAAACCGAATGTGATTGAGACTGAAGAGATAGATATAGTTCAGATTGCTCAGGAGGTAATGGCCGAAGCTGAAACTATTGCACAGATAGTTGAGGAAGCTGATGCTGGCGTTACTGATCCTATCTCTGTTGATATTCCCACCACATCATCCCCCATTGCAGAAAACATTGAACAAGGTTTGGAGTCTTCACCAAATTTTGTGTCAAGTGTTGATCAAACAGAGAATGAGAAAAGGATTGTTGAGTTAGAGGAGATGGTTGCAAAGTTGGTAGAAGCAAATGAATTGTTGAAAGCTTCGAATGAAAGGAAAAAGAAAAGATTTGATGAGTTTTGGGATATTCATAATCAGAACTTGAAAACCTTCAAAGAGTTGGATGCAGATCATCTCAAACTGAAGATTGAGCATGATGAACTGAAGGATAAATATGATAAATTGAAGGAGGAACATGATAACCTGAAGTATGATTATACTGAACTGAAGGCTGAATGCAATACTTTGGAGGATGAGAAAGAAATGTTGGAGAAATGGCTGGAGGAAACGAAACCGAAGAAATCTGGTTCATCATCTGATAAAGATTTTTCAGAAGAAGTGGTTGAAATAGCTGAAGCGGTTCAAGTACCAAAAGTTTATCTAACCAGAGCACGAGGTACTAAAAATGTTGGCATAAGAGTGGAATCTCCAATCATCATTTCCGATGAAGCTGTTGCTGAAACTGTTAATACGGACAAAGCTGAGGGAAAAAGGAAGCTAGATGCAGTTCCAGAGATTATTGGTGATGAAGGTAGTTCGAAAAAGGCAAAACTGGATGAAACAGTGCAGATTGAGCCGATTCAATCTGTAGCTGTAGTTGAGACTGAGAAAACTGATGAGACTTTGATTGAAGCAAAAACTGCTAAACCAGTTCAGATTGAGCCGATTCAATCTGAAGCTGCTGTTGTTGTAGAATTGCCTGAAACTGCCAAAGTTGTAGAAAATGAGCCTGAAACTGTAACTGAAGTTGCAAGTCAGTTTGAGCCGGTTCAACTGACAATGCACCTATGATTGAAGTGTTGGATGATTTAGATGATATAGATTTTACTGAATCTGAGCCAGAAGCTGAACCAGAAACTAATTTAGTTGAAGAGATTCCAGATGATTTAGATCAAAGATTTGCTTATCTTGAGAGGATGAAGTATAATCCTGTGTTTTTTAATGGGTTGACTGTGAGCCAGATAAATGAAGAATATGAAAAGTGTTTGATTGCTCAAGACAAAGCCGAAGCTGATAAAAAGGAATTTATCATTGAGATGGGTGAATGGACTCCAATGCAAGAAAGTCTGAATATAGAAGACTTGCCTCCAACTGAACTTTATCATCAAAATCCGGAAGAAATGACGAGTACAGAAATGCGTAGTTGGTTGAGCTCAAGAAATTATCCGTATAGGACTTTGAAGAGGTTGAAATCTGAGTCACTGAGGAAGATTGTTACTAGCTTTATGAAGACCGAAAAAATGTACAATCGTATGTTTTATTTGGACTACAACAATCCTCAATATTTCGAGCTGACAAAGAGATACAAAGTTCTTGGACCAAAAGAACTTCCGGTGATGGCTTTACCTGAAAATGCTCATAAGAAAAGGCACGAGTTGATGGATATGTTTCCCAGTGAAATTAAATCTTATAACATACCGATGGATGTTCGTGAGTCATGGCATAAATCAGCCACAGCAAGTGACGTGGTGAGGTCACTGCTGAGCAAGGGGCAGTCGATTGCTGAATTGCTTGATTCAATGATTGTGCCAGAAAAGAATAAGAAGGTGAAGATTATAGCATGGAAATACGATGAAGTGTTTGATGCCTTCATGATTAAGAGAGTTAATGGTTTATGTGACGTATACCATTACTACTCGAGCATTTTTAAGTTGGAAGTTCAGGATTTGAAGGAGCTGCACAAACTCAGATTGATAAATCACACGCATGCTGAGCGTGGTGATAAATGTGCAATGCTTCTTGATGCCGGGATTGCCAGACCACCAAAGTATCTTGATTTTAGAGGCCAACAAGAAGATACTGCTTATGTGCAAGCGAAGAAAGAAAGAAAGAAGAAACAATTGGTTGTTAGTGAAGATATGTATTTAGAAGAATTTTCGGATGAGTATTTTGATAAAGTGACAAATCCTGGATTGAAGGTGATAGATGGTTCGCAAATGACAAAGCCAATACTTAAAGTTTTCTACAATCAAGAAACTTTTGAGTTGAAGCTTGTTCGAAACTTGGAAGATTGGGACAAAGACATGATTACTCTTTTCAGTACCTTTGAGTTGAAGTTGCTACATCCATCCTACATAGATTTTTTGAGAAGCTACAGAATGGAGAAGTGTAAAGATAAACTTGCTGAAGCTGACAGAAAATTGTTCGTGGTGATGATAGAGGTGATTGCTGCTGCAACTGAAAAGATCCAAGTGAGGAAGGCACTGCTTAATTCTAATCTCGTGAGGGTTGACATACCAGAGATAGAATTCATGAGGATCAGTGCAAAGGGTACTTTAGAAGTGCAAGTCAAAGGACAGGAGATGCCGTTTGAATTTTATGCTAATATTGACTTTGCAGGTTTAAATCTGGATTCACTTAGACGCATGAATGCCTGCCCAATTCTGACAAACGAGTCCAAGCCAAGGCAAGCCAAGATTGCAGAAAAGTTCACGTCTTGCATTGAAGGAACAAGAAGAATTTAAAGCAAGAGAGATGCTGAATGTCAAAGACGAACCAGAAGATTGGTAGAAAGAGATTGATGCTGAACAAAGAAGAAAAAGATCTGAAGATTTTGCTGAAGATTCAAAGATAAATCTTAGGGGAGTACTGTTAGGGCTATTTCCTAGTTAAGATTTACTTTGTATTTTGTTTATATGTTTGTATATAGTTTAGGGTCTATTTTGTTATATTCCTTAAACTTGTATTTTGTTGCTTTAAGCATGTAGTGAGAGAGTGTGAGGAGAGAGGCTAGATCACTATTACACGTTAGAGAGAGAGTTAACTGTGTGTGATTTATTTCTCCTGCACTTGTACTACAGATTTGCTTTGATCATCAATATACAAAGAGAATTATTAGTATGAATTGTGTTTGTGATTGAACTGTTTGTTTGTGCGAATTATTCTGATCATTGTGAGTGATATTAACGATCCAATATACAGAGAGAGTTAACTGTGTGTGATTTATTTCTCCTGTAACTTGTTGATAATGAAGATTTTGAAAATTTGTTTCATTTAAGAGATTTGGTTGAAAACTGTTTCGCCCAACGACTTGATTTTGCTTTCTTCTCAAAGCAATGAACCTTTCCTCTAACTTAGGATCAAGGTTATTTTCAAATTTCTAATTTCTTACCATCAAAGCTCTTGGTTTAAAACTGTTAACCTGCACAGTTCTTGATGAAACATTATTAAAACCAGAATTGTTTCGATTGAAATTTCTCAAAACAGGAGAATGACTTTGATTAACATTTTGAAAACCAAATGATTGATTTCTTTGAAAATTTGGAAACGGAGTCATTTCTCTTGTTGAGGTTTTTCGAAAGAAACAATCCTTTGTGTCATGGTTTCTTCTTTCACAGATATCACAAAATTTGTTATAAAAACATTCCTCTGAAGAATGATTTCTTTTGTCACAGTAACTGCAGTACCTGTTAAAGAAACATTCAGCAGTAACATGATTATAACGATCACAAATCTCACAATGTTTCTTGCTAATCCTAAAGAGCCGATTGTTAACTTTTGATGTTGAACCCACTCGTGATTCATTATCAGTTTTGTTCGGTTTTAGATTAACATGATTCTTTTGTGGAGATTTTGATTGTGATTTTGCTTGCTTGGGAACTTGGTTCGATTTTAAACCATCTTGTTTGGTTACCTTCTTTGGTTCAATTCTTTTATCATTGACAGCGGAAGACTTAGGACCTGAACCTGTTTTCAGACCAGAGTTAGATTTGATTGAAGAATTGATTGGTTTACCATAAGATCCGTTCAAATCAAAAGTTCCTGCAGACACAAACTTAATTTTTTTTACCTTTTGACACTTTCTGCTTGACAGGTTTGACTTTGTCAGTTTTGACAGTTTGAGCTTTGGTGTTGTCATTCGATTTTATGACACTTTTACCTTTAGACTGTTTCGTTTCAGATTGATTGACTTTCGATTTTAATTTATGCATTTTTGCATTCGAAACTTCAGTCTTTTTCACTTCTTGCTTCTTGATCAGTTGACCAGCAACTTTCGCCTTCTGTTCATTCTTCCACTTGATGTATTCAGGATCATTGTATCCCGAAAATTCACCTTTATCCTTCATTTTTTCTTCCTTCTTGGGATTCAGTTCAGGATATTCAAAAAGTTGAATCAGAACAGGCTCTGATTTGTTGCTAGCTTCATCATCAGCTTCAGTAGTCACGGCATCATCATCTTTCAAACTCTCAATCAACACTTCAGATCCTTCGGATTCGGATTTACTTCTTTGAATTTCTTTGAATTTTCGTTCATTTTCAGGTGAATGATCAAATTCATTGAAGTTTTCAGGTAAAGTTTGTGTGATTGATTTAGGCATTGGTTCATGAGTGAAACCCAACCCTGTTTTGCTTTTGTTACCTCTTTCACTTATAAGTTGTTTGACCATTGTTTTACAACTTTTCACTTTTGTTAATTCAACTTGTGTGACAGCATGAGCAACTTTTTCTTGTTCAAAGTTCTTTGTCATTTCTTCAAGTTGTTTTGTTACCAGTTCCAAATCCTTTAAGGTTTTGTTCCATGATTCTTTAAGTGACAATATCTTCTCATCAGAAATTTTGTGATCAATTTTAAGTTGTTCATGAATTTTTTCATGTTTGCTTAATTTATCACCAATTTTAAACGAATGAATACGATAATGTTCTACTTGTTGAATGCATTGTTCAGAACATAATCTACCTCTAACATCATCAGGCAAAGGAACATAGTTAGGGGGTAAATCAGTACTAACCTTTGGTTGTTCGGTGGATGATGAAGACTCACTGGATGTAGCCATCAGCGCAATTTCTGATTCAGATTCTTCAACAGGATCTGACTTTGCACTCCAGTCATATTCTTCAGAATCTTCACGCACATTATCAATCAGTTTACCATCCCTTTCTTCAGACCAATCTTCCTCAATTTCACAAACAAATGCCAGGCTGGATGTAAGATCAGATGTAAATTGTTCTGCATAAGCACTCCAATCATATCCATCTTTCACACTTACTACCAGTGCTTTGGTCTGATCTTCTGGCTTCTTTCCTTCATCTTCCAGTTTTGGCATGGGAAGACTTTGATATGGCTTCTGTAGAAAAAGTTGATTCCTCTGTTGATAGCTTGAAGACTGTTGCGAGCTTTGACCTTGACCTTGATTCTGTCCACTTGAATTTGCTTGATCATTGTAATTCTGATTCTTAGGAGCTTTGCATTCCCTTGAAAAATGACCATAGCAGTTACAGTTGAAATATCTGGCCTTTGATTTGTCAAAACCAACTGTCTTGTTTGCATGTGGCTTGAAGCTTCGGTTAACATATGCATGTTTCTGTGTTCGATATGCAACCATCACCATTTGCCAATTCAAATCCATTTCCTTAACGTCATCAGGATCCATTTCAAATAAATCTTGAAGAACGACATCCATCTGAGACAAATGACTTCCTTGATAAGCTTGAAAGCTTGCCATGAAAGCAGTAAAAGCAGTCTTCGTCTCGTCATCTTGTAACAAAATGTTCATCACATCTTTTACTTTTGTTTGAACATTAGAACTTTGATTTTCTGCTTGATTCTTCAGATTCTGACTTTGAACTTGAGCTGTTGGTGGAAATTGAGGTTGAGAATAAGTTGGTGAATTTGGAATGTATGACGAATCAGTGTAAAAACTTGCACCAACAAATAAATCACCCTCATCTTCAAACTTAGTTGCATCTTGTGCAAGAAAAGCATTCTCCACAGTATTAGCAGGATTCACAATATATTTGTGTTGTGCATGTGAACCAGTTCTATCAGTGTTTCTAGAACTTTCATCAATCTCTACTTCTTCAATCTTTGCAATGAGCAGATCCAAATCCATCGGAAACTTTTCAGTATCTTTCAGTAGTGTCACAGTCTGTTTCCACGATGATGGAAGAGCACATAGTAATCTGTCATTCAGATCTTGAAGATCTGTCTTCGCACCAACATTGGTCATTTCAGTAGTCAGATGAACAAACCTATTCATCATCTGGTGTACAGATTCTCCAGCAATGTGTTCAAATAACTCCAATTGTCTCTTCAGCTTTTGTTTCTTGAGACTCCTGAGTTGTTCACCTCCTTCACAGATTGACTTCAAGGCTTTGAACAATGTATAACCCGTCTGATAAGTATCCAACCTGGACAATACTTGTAGTGGCAACCCTTTACACATCAAAGAGTAGGCTTTGCTATCATTCTTCACTTTCCTTAAATCTTCAGCTGATAAATTATCTTCTGGATAAGGTTCAGTAGAGTCTTTGGTGTAAGTACTTGCACTATCCGGAGCTGTCTGTGTAGGTATGTGAGGACCCTTATCAATTGACTTCCAAAGATCATTGTCTATCGAGCAAAGATGATGCTTCAGTCTAATTGTCCAATTCTTGAAATCTGCACGGTTGACAAGTCTAGGAACACGGTTATCAGAATCATCATTAGGTGCCATTTTAACAATTTTTAAAGAATTTTTTTTTGTTTTTAAAGATTTTTGAAAGGAAATAGTTAAACTACTGAAATAAAGACAAGTAAATAATGACAAGATAAGATAACAAGGTTTGAAACAACTAAAATTGAGTCACACGGCTGAACAGTGAAAAATTCTTCTTCACCCGGCTGAACAATAGATTTTCTTCTTCACCCGGCAGAGAAAAGTCTTCACCCGTCTAAACAGTTGACCCGGCTGAACAGTTGTAATCTTGATAATCTTCACCCGGCATAACAGTTACCCGACTGTAGAGAAATAACTTGACACGGCAACAAACTTGACCCAACAAGAACTTTACACGGCTAGAAGACTTTACACGGCTGAACAGTTGTTGATCACACGGCAACAAAGTTGTTTACCCGGCTGAACAGTAGATCACCCGGCTGAACAGTAGTAAGTCACCCGGCTAGAATGTTAATCACCCGGCTGAACAGTACTTCACCCGGCTGAACAGTTCCTTCACCCGGCTGAACAGTTCTTGATCCGGCTGAACAGTACAACCTTTTTCTTGCAAATTCGTTACCCGTCTAGCACAAAATCCTTTACACGGCTGCACAGGACCTAATTTTGTTCACAAATCTAAGTCCAAAGGAATTTGTCTAAGTCAAAATTATCACCCGGCTAGTTCATCTTCAACCAGTTCATCCTGTTCATCATCTTCATCATGAGAAATTTTCTGGGTTTATCAAAAACTTGTCCAATTTCTTCAAAAATCACAAACAAGCATCGAAATACACCGATTATCAATCCCTAATCTCAATCAATCCAAAACATTATCAAATTTTGATGAATTTGAGCAAAATTTCAATCGAACAGTAAATTTTTCTTTCTTCTTAATTCCTCAGATCTGATGATAATCTGATGGAATTTGCACAATTGTTGTGAATTAGAAGTGATTGCGATGATAAATCACAGCTAAAAACAGCAACAATTCATTCAGATCATGATTTTTGAGCAATATTGTAGTGTTTTGCTTGATGAATAGCGAAGAACACAATACCAACAGCTCTGATACCAATTGATAGGTTCAATTGGATCGATATCGCTCAAATGATCAGAATGAAATAAGTACACAAACACAGTTCAATCAGCAACACAATTCATTACTAAATAATTCTCTTTGTATTGATGATGAAAGCAAGGTTGTAGTACAAAATGCAGGAGAATGTAAGAACACACACACTAATTCTCTCTCTAAGCGTGTAATTGTGATCTAGACTCTCTCTCTAACATTCTCTTACTACATGCTTTATGCAACAATACATTTTTAGGGAAAATAACAAAATAAACCCTAAACTATACAAAATGTATAAAATAAAGTACAAAGTAAATCTTAAACGAAAATAGTCCTAACACTGATAAAGAAGTTTTGAAGGACATCCAAAGCTGCTAGAGATGAGATTGGTCAAAAAGTGGTTCGTGGCTTTATTTCAGGATTAAGAATGATAGAGGTGTCTGAAGGTTCTATCATTCATGCTCTGAAATTAGGTGAAAATAATCCTCAAGATCAAGCTGAACTTACATTGACCAATGTAAGGAAACATTCATGGCTATGGGTCACCCACATCACTTCCCTAAAAAATAATTCTTTAGAGCAAGAGTATTCAACCATTGGAAGCTTCTTTGCTATATTTTTCAACACTGCTTATCTAAAAGAGTGTCGGGTTTAATTATTTTCCATTAGCCACAAATCAAAGATTCAATATGGCTAAATGAATTAGGAAGAGATTGATATATTCAATCTAGAGAAGGGTAGTAGAAGCAAATTCTTGATGTACCTTAGATTCCTTTAGCTGATAATTAATGAAGAATATCCCGACACTGAGGAGTATGGATTGGTTAATGATAAGATGATTCTAGAACATATGAATTAGACTATGTATCATAGGCTGGTTGTGGTGATATGTGTAGTGAGTGTACCTTTATTTAACTACATTCAAGATGTAGCAAATGATGAGGTAAATTTTGATGCAGAACATTTCTATTTAATTGATGGTGAGCCTATTGATCCAAATGATTTATAGGACAAAGATCCTATTGATGAATCTAGAGAATCTGAATCAGAAGAAGAATAAGAAAGAGAATGGAATTGATAGTACAAATGATGATGATAATGAAGAAGAGATTAGTGATGAAATTGATGATGATGAGAATAATGCAGAAGAGGATGATGATGATGATGATGATGATGATGATGATGATGATGATGATGATGATGATGATGATGATGATGATGATGATGATGGTGATGGTGAAACTATTTCAACAGAATCTAATTATGATCATGATGATGGGTCTGATGGAGATGATGATAATGGAAATGATGAAAATAATGATAATGATGCTGGTGATGTTGATGCTGATATGAATCAAGGAGAAGTTGATTTCAATTTGAATGAAGCTGGTAATGAAAACATTGAGGTTGTGCAAGCTCACGATCAAAATGACCAATTTGATTATTGAAGCTCAGTTTGATCAAGATGATGATTTTTATCTTGATAAGAACGTATTTGATGATGATGAAGAGGTTCTTGAAACTGCTGAAGCAGTTGTTCAATTACAAAATGTTGAAGTTCCAAATGTTGATGTTGTTAGGATAACACAACAAGTGATGATAGAAGTAGCTGAATAAGTGGTACAAATAGATGATGATGCAAAAATGGAGGAAATACAAATCACATCCCATGTTATCGTAACTCCGAAACTATCGCAGATACCAAGGTGATCAAGGAGTCTTCCCTTGAGATCATAAAGGTTGTTGATGTTATTGACCTAGACAACGATGAAGGTCAACGCAAGTATAAGAATACATTAGTCCAAATTGAATAAGAGGCAAGTATGAAGATACAAAATAGCTGAAAGACGAAAATGCTCATTATCTATGGATGATAGATAAATTGAGTTCTAAAAATGAGAAATTAGAGGGTGAACTAGCAAAGAAAGAGGCTTTACTTGACAAATACAAAGAATCTCAGTACTAGAATCTGGAAGTATATAATGAGTTGATTAGAGAGTATGAAAAATTAGCTGATGATTATGAGCAGATTCAAGGAGAGAATGAGAATCTGAAGACTGAGCTAGAATTATTGAAAGAACAAGAGCCTCAATTATCAGAATCATCGTCTGATAAGGAGTTTGTACCAGAGGTGAATACTGAAGTTGCCCAATCTCAAATAACTCATGTGATCATAAGATCTAGAAGGTTAGATCAGTTAGTTAATGAAGCTGCAAATATTGATCAAGCTAAGATGGAATAGGCAGAAGGAAAAAGAAAAATAGATGCTATTGAGCCTAATTTTGGAAGTACAGAACTATCAAAGAATGCTAAGTATGATGCTGAACCGTCATCTCAAACGATCATAGAACTATATGATACCATTGATGCTTTGAATTTTACGGATGACTGGTATGATAATGTTTTGGATGATGAGGATAAGAACGGAACTGTCGCTGCGAGGGAAGACATCCCACATGATATAGAAGACAGGTTTGCTTATCTGATAGAAATGAAGTATAATCGTGTTTACTTGGATGGTCAAACTATTTCTTAAATAAATGAGGAGTATGAGAAGTGTAAAGCAACAAATCATGTCTTCTAGCTCACCCAAATTTAATTATTGATGAGCATGGTGAATGGAGACAGATTCAAGAAAGTTTGAACATCGATAATATTCCAGAAGAAGAATTACACCATCCTGATCCTGAACAAATGCCAGCTCATGAAATGAGAAGGTGGTTGCAGTAAAGTAATTATCCACGAAGAAGCTTAGATCGTCTGAGATCCTAATCTTTGAGAAAGTTGGTAAAAAGCTTTTAATTGACTAAATGAACATACAAGAAGATAATCATACTAGACATGGATAATCCTTAATATCTGGAGATCACTAAGAGGACTCGAGTATTGGAGCCAGCTGAAATAAACTAGATGTCTAGAAATGAGGATATATTAAAGAAAAGAAAAGCTTTGATCGATATGTTTCCTAAAGAAACTCAAGTGTATGACATTCCAATTGAGTTGAAGCAAACATGGAATAAATCCAGAACTTCTAGTTAGTTGGTGAGAAATATGCTTCAGAAAGGATAATCAGTTGTAGACCTGTTAGATGCAATGATTATGCCTGACAAGACTAAGTAAGTGAAGATTATGGCATGAAAACATGATAAGATATTTGATTCGTTTTTTTACAAAGAGAGTGAATGGAATATATGATGTGTATCATTTCTTTACAAGCATCATAAAACTGCTTGTACAAGATCTCAAACATCTACACAAATTGCAATTGGTAAATCCGACTAAAGCTTAAAGACGAGAACAATTTCTCAAATTGTTAGATGCATGAATATCACGGATGCCTCACTTCTTTCAAAAAATATGTGATCGGGAAGATAAGAAGTACTTCTATGCGAAATAGAGCAAAAAGAGTGTTGGTCCATGAAATCAGTAACCCGTAATATATGATTTAGATCTGATCACAATCAATTGATACCACTAGATCTAGCAACAATTGATTATGATTTGTGACCAAAACTCACACAAACCATTATAACCCATTAAGAATAGTATAATTAAGAAGATTAATAGAAGAAGATGGATCAGATTAATGCAACAAAGATATAACAGATTCAATTCCTTGCAAACAATCAATAAGGTTCGAACTCAGTATCAAAAGGTGAATTGTATTCAATAAGTTCCAAAGAGTTGTGTACAAAATGCCCTAACACAACTATTTATACAGATCATAGTGTCGCAGGCAGTGTCGCAGACCCGACACTGCCTGATCGCTAATACACAGACAGTGTCGCATAAACAGGCATAAAAACTAGTCAAAAGTAAACTAACCTAACTATTACAATGAAAACAAAATATGACTAGTCTATTACAAAGTAAACAAAATACAAATAACAACAAGGTGAAGTACCACCCTACATGTGGTCAACAATACTCCCCCTAGGGAGGTACTTCACCTGTTGGGTGTCCTTCTTCAGCTCCAGCTTTAGCAGCATCCAACAATCCAGTCAATTCCTGAATATCTTCATTCAGCGCCACCTTCTTCTGTACCTTCTCAGCAAGCTCCATTACCTCTGATCTAATCCCACGAACCCTATTAGCCACTCGTTCAAACAAAGCGGCCTCCTTCCTTGTCTCAGCTCCGGCTGCTATTCTGATTGGGTTTTCGCATAGAATCTTTAAGGCATCTTCAGAGAATCCGAAAACCTCCATCGGGTTAAATAATCTCCATTCAGACCCATCCTTTACACGAACCACAGCCTCCCCCGTTTGGTTATCGTAGAACCATTTATCAAATTCATGCAGTCTCGACGGGCTTGGGTCCGGTACTCTCACCCTCAACACGGTCTTTATTGGCTTCATTTTTAGCACTATCTTCCCTTTGCCCATGACCCAATATCCTTCTTTGATCGTTTGCGCTCCAGTTTGTTAGACCCAAAACTCACAAAATTATCTTTCAATCCAGCCTGGATTTCCTCTTCCAAAAGTTTTGCACGATCATTTTGACCTGCATTAATAAGTGGAAGAACCGCCAAACGCCTCAAATCCCTTTTAGGAATTGTTTGGAAGTGTTTGCGGTTACTGATGTAGCTGATCCCACCCCCTCTTCTTTTTATCATGAAATTTCGACGCTCCAGACTGTACTTCCAGCTAAATATTTTATTATCCGTGTCTTTGGGGGTAGGGGCATCCAAGTTCTGAAATAAAGGCGTGACGTATTCAGGTTCATCCACCTTCTTGAACCAATCTGATATATCTAATTCAAATACGTCACCCTCTGTTCCACTCCTTTGAGCCACATAAACAGTTTCCTTTTCTTCGACTTCATAAAAATCGGGCTCTGAATCGTAGTCGATCAACTGTTCCTCCGACTCTTCTTCTTCATCAACCAATTTTCTCAAATCAGAAATTCTCTCACTTTCATCAAGCACCTCATCACCCATCAGATCAGCATCAATATCGAGACATAAATCATCAGTAATTTCTGCCTCTTTTCCAGTTTCGCTCGCACCTGCACCGCTAAATCCTCCAAAATCCTTCCGACTCTTGGCAGTTTGTACCATTTCTTTTAGAGTCGGATATTTTCCAATGTTTACCATCTCATTAATTTCTTCTTCAGTTTCAGTATTCCCAATCTTTACTCCTTTCTTAACCTCATTCAACTCCACAAGCAGTTTCTTGATAATAACTTGCTGATCCAGTACAATCTTCCTCAAATCCTCCATCTCTGATTCACGGTGCATCTCCCTTTCCTCATAGTTTATCAGTTTTGTCTTTATCATACTCAGCTCATTAGCTAGCGATGTATTCAACCCACGAATCACATCCTCGTCTAATCCAGCAAACCCCTTCTTTTCTGGCTTTTTCATGAATGATTTTGGCATAGCATCAGACACTTCGTGCTCCTTTCCTTTACCCTTTTTGATTCCGACATCAGTATCAGAATCAATTTGTGCTTTATCGCATGCCTTCCTTTTCTTCTTTCTTTTGGATTTTGCAAGCTCGGTTTCGATCTCATCCAGTTCCTCTTCAAACGGAACGGCCCTTTTTCCAACAAACTTTTTCCTTTTTCGAATGTCCACTTTAATTTTCTCCCGCAACTCACCAAACCGTTTCTCTTATGATATCTTCAGCTTTTCCACATACTCCCACCTTTCATCTGTGTACATATTTCGGAAAAGATATGTTGTCTTTCCCGAAATATCGTGTCGGGGTGCGGAGCAGTCAGCGGAGATCCTGACATTCATCTTCGTCAATATCAGAGGATCACCCAACTTTTGTAATCCCGGCTTCAACTCATCAATAAAAATCTGGATAAATCACAGATATAACAACCATTTATCCATTTTTGCAGAGGAGATATTTTCAATCATGTATTCAAATATCGTTTGCAGGATATTCGCTTTATCTCCTCTACAAAGATTCAACATCGCTCGGGCCCACTCAAAATTTAACCCATCAGTTCCCCCTTTGCGATGATCTAAACAAACGATCATCACATGAGCGATGAATCTCCATTCCTTTGTTAGGAATGATTTCTTGATTTCCCGACGAACCAAGAAATCAGTTCCCTTATATCCCATCTTCAGAAAGCCTTCGTGAACGTCCTCCAAGCTCAGTAATACGGGATACCCGACGTCACGTTCCATACTCAACATTCGAGCAATGGATTCAACAGAAATAATGATATCCTCCCCCATCACAGTTGCCCTAATCTCGAATGTGCTGCTGATCGATAATTAGATCCTTTGTGACTGCGTAGAAGATAGGGGACACTTTCATCCCGGATATAGCGTCACGATAACCGGCAGATTTTGGGTCCTTATCATTCAGATAAGTGTTGGTCCATCTTGATCGAGATTTCAGTGCTATAATGATTTGTAACAACAAAACACACTTTGATTAAGAGAAACAAAAGTCCAATATAACCCAATACACAATAACAAGATCAAAACCACACAACAAGTGGTAGATACGCTACAAAGATAGATAATATATGCTCCTAGCACCTCCAGATAACACACACACGATTCAAGAGCTTGGATAAGATTTTGCCAAAAGTTCTTTTGCCATGAGATAAGATTACAATATATATCAGCTGTAGGTTCGCTGATAGATTCGCTGACAGCGAATCTATCAAGCGAACCATATAGCTTCGCCGGGCACAATCAGGTTCGCCCGGTCGACAAAAACAGAAAAACTATACTGTGCTACGGGCGAATCTATAGATTCGCCCGTAGGTTCGCTAATACCAAAAACTATATAAAATACATACTAAAGATATAACACCGACATGCCGGTGAGTCCGACCTATACATGACTATCAATACTCCCCCTAGGTTGGACCTCACCTGGGGAAGTCTTCTGTTTAAGCTCCATCTTTTTCGGCTTCAAAGATTCTCAATGTACGCTCCTGCCCTCGCTTCAATCCCGGCCAGCGGATTTGTCACATCTTCAGAACCGGCCTCTTCATCTTCACTAAACACCAACAATGACTCCACAAACTCAGCTTCGGCGACATCAGTATCAGGCATATCAAGAACAATCGTTTCCGCTTGAACTTCTTCAGTATGCTCCTCGCCGCCCACATCCAAATCAACAACCTCAACCAGTTTCTCAAACCTCTTCTCAATAGTTCTATCAAGCTGTTTGGACAGGTCATCAATATCCATGTTCTGATCATCTGTCATCCTCAACCTTTCATTAACACTCCTCAGTTCAGCACGTATACCTCGGGCTTTGTTTGCGACTTTCACGAACAAGTTCGCTTCAGTCCTTGTATCATCTCCTGCCCCGTGCTTAATGCGTTTCTCGCACAATACCTTCAAATCCTCATCGTAAAAAGAGAAGACCTCCATTGGATCGAACAAACGTTTTTCTGGACGATCTTCCCCTTTAAGTCTAATCACCGCTTCACCCGTACCATTATCATAGAACCACTTCAAGAATTCTTGTAGACGAGCAGGCTGAGTATCAGGAACCCTGACCCGTGTCATAATCTTTGGAGCTTCAATCTTCAGTACAATTTTACCCTTCCATGAAACCCAGTGTTTGTCCCTCTTTTGCCTCATCCTCTTCGGCTTCTGATATCCAAAATCAACGAAGTTATTCTTAGCAGCCTCTCTGATCGTGACCTCAAACGCACAAGCTCTTCTACTGTCATCCTTGCCTATCAATGGTAGTTCGGCCAACCTACGCAAATCCCACCTCGGCAAAGTGGCGAAATGCTTCCTATTTCTGATATAACAGATATCACCACCCCTTCGTTTAATCATATAAGCATCGACAAGAGAGTTGTATTTCCATGCGATCACTTGTCTATCCAGTTGGGAGGTGTTTGGCTCATGGATATTCTGAAATATAGGCACTTCAGGAACAACCTCTTCATCGTTTCTGAACCATTCGGATTTGTCCAAATTAATATGATCAAACTGATAACACACCCCTTTTTCTTCAACTTTATACCTCTCAGGTTCATTCTCTAAATCTTCTTCACTATCAGCATTTTCATCAACTTCTGGTTCGTCTATCAAACTGAAATTCACGCTGGAACCTCCAACAACCTCAGCCCCCTCAAATATATCTAAGTCTATACCCATATCTTCATCAAACAGCTCCTCAGCAGCTTTCCCTTTACCTTTATCCCCAAAAGCAGATTGCATTAACGGATACTTTGCAGTATCCGTTAAGCTTTTTAGCTCCAATTCAGACATAGCCGGATCCGACCCATCCTTCTCTTTCAAACTATTCAGCTCTTTTAATATTCGCATAATTAAGCACTGTTGCTCCCTCATCATCCTGCCCATCTCAGTAATCACAGTCAGTTTTTCTGCATCCTTTGTTTCCAAATCAGCATATCTACCTTTCAGATCCACTATCTCAGACTTCAAACTTTCAATCTCACCCTTCAATTCACTAACCGACTCAGCAGATCTACCCGGAACATCGTGTTTTGCTTTCTTTGCAGCTTCAGTTGGTGCATCAGATTTTCGCTTCGTCCTATTCTCCCTACCTGCATCAATCTCATCCTGAATCTCATCAATCTCCCGATCAAAAGAATAATCTTTGTCTTTAGCGTACGGCTTCCTTTTCTTTAACCTCTTCTCGACAACCTCTATATTCTCACCACCCCGTTTCCTCTCATTCTCCATTAACCTCTGAATATGTACCCATCTGTCAACTGGGTACATATTTTCCCACAGATACGAAATTCTTCCAACGCAATCTGAACGTGCCGATTTACAGTCTCCAAAAATTCTAGAATGCATATCCCCGATCTTCAGCACTTCACCAACAACAGGTAGATTGGGCAGCTTGTCATTCAGAATCATCTGCAAGAATCTGGGATACATCAGCCACTTGTTCCCCTTAGTGGCATGGATGTTTTCTAGCATGTAATTGTAGATCAATTTGGCTAGATTTGCCTTCTGCCCTCGACAGAACAAAACCATGGCCTGAGCCCAGTCTAAATTCAACCCATCGGTTCCACCTTTCCTATGATCAAGGCACATAATAAAAATATGTGCAATATATCTCCATTCCTTGATCAAGTAGGATTTCACAAACTCCATCTTCTTCTCACCGGGCATTGGACCCTCATAACCAGCGGTCCGAAGAGCACCATATACTTCTTCTGCCGTCATTTTTACTTCATCACCAACATCATCCTCTAGCCTCAAAACCCTTGCCACATCAGCTTCAGTAAATTCCAAATCAAATCCATTAATCTTGGCATAGATTCGTGATGGCTGCACAGACACATTCATCACAGCAGTTCCCCAGAAGTCTCTTATGTGCAGCTCATAGATGGTTGGTGAATGAGATATAGCGTGATGAATGTGGGACGACTTCAACCATCTAATACAATCTTTGTAGCCACCCGCCTTTTCATGATTCTCGTCCAGTAAAGCACACATATTGTGCTTTCTTTCAAAAAATAACGTAGACATCGTGCCTGAAAAATAAACGGAAATTGATCAAAAACGTAAGTTTTGAAAACAGTTGATAGATTCGCTGGGATGAACAGGTTCGCTGCACGAGCGAACCTGAGATTTGGCATCAGAACCTATAAATTCGTTGACATGAAAAATCAGTCATTTGGTCGAGCGAATGTATAGGTTCGCTAGAAACAATCGGGCGAATCTATGTTGATGCACGGGCGGCATAACAGCATAGGTTCGCTCGAAGTTTTGAACTTTCGTTCAGATTCGCCAGTCGAACACATAGGTTCGCTGAAAACCCTAGTTTTTGAAAAACGGCCAAATCTCAGTCAAAACACCATAATCAAGCAAACAAAGCAACAATCAAGCAATATAATCATCAAACGAGGATATTACGATGTAAATATCTAACTAATAACACGAATCAGTCATTAGATTCAGATAATATCACAGATCGATGGATTTAAGAGGATTATTGTACAATTGATGGGATGAAACATAGATTAAGATGAAGACGATGACATACCAGACAAAGGCAAAGACGATTTAGTATGAAAAAGTCGGTCGTGGGTGAGAATCGAACGTTTGAACAGTTTGAAAAAGATACGGCTACAGTAATAGTGACAACGAACTTGTGAACGGTTTCGCTAACACCACATATATTTATAGTCACAGGTTCGCTGACAAAAGTACAAGCGAACTTCAGATTCGCCCGAGACCAAAGGTCAAGAGAAGACACGGCGAAGTGAAGAGGTTCCTGGCGAACCTGTAGGTTCGCTAGTAGATTCGCTGGGACTCAAAACAAGAAAAATTAAAATATTTTGGTTTTTTTTTTAATTTTAAATCCTTTGTAAATCCACGAAAACGTCCCACGATTTCAACGCTCCGAATATAAAAATGTTATCCTGAATTTAAAGACATAAAATAATAATAAAAAATAAAATAAGGTGAAAGAAAAAGCTAGAAATTAAAACTAAAGAAGGATATATATTTTTCATGACGTTTTTCGAGCAGAATCCGGAAAATCATAGATTGGCGGGATTGCAGATATGTTTGTCCATTTAAACCCATGCTTTAGTCCTTTCAACAAGAGATCAACAGCTTCTTTTATCATGTTTTTGGTTTGATTGAAGAAGCTCAGACAACTCGGTCCCCACAGACATCCAGGTAAAAGGAACAAAGTTCTGTCATCAGGATATATCTGAGCAATATGATTAACTTTGCTTGAATTTCGAGGATCAAATCTTGAATATTGATCAAAGCATGAGCTTCATTTGACACTTGTGCATTTTTGCATCTTTTTGTGAGTGGAGCTTGTCAGCAATGATTCTTTTGAACACATTGCGACTTATTATTTGGGAAACTCAAATGGTTTAGAGCTCCAGGTCTATACTGACGTATAACATAGGAGATAAACATTTGAGCATGCTCGGTGAATCTTCAGGTCAATACTTTCGTATAGCAGAGAAGATCCACCAACTCCAGGTCAATACTTCCGTATAGCAGAGGAGTTAAGCACTTTTGACTCAATACTTTCTGAGGAGTTAACAAGTAACTCACTCAGAGGTTTTTCCTAAGAGCAACACTAGCAGCTTTTTATTTGTTTTGCTAACTAGAAACTCAATTCGGGGCAAGGGTGAGGGTGATTTGGGATATTTAGGGAAATCAAAGCAAAGATTTGACGCTCTCAACCCATTTTTTGACAGAACCCGTAACTTTGTGCAATCCAAACATGTCAAGGGGATAATCCTTGTTGCCTAGTTCTTGAACATTATGTTTAGCTGCACAATCACTGTTTACTTTCTTTTTCGGGCTGAGCCTATCTAACATATCCCGAACACAATGCTTCTGACTTCCTTCAACGTCTCTTCAACATCAATCAAAACGGAGATCCTGAAATAGAAAAATTTGAAAAACTATAAGTAGTTAATCTTTAATATCTCCCCCAAAATTTCTATATTATAGCTATCTAATAAGAAATTTTTGTTTTTCAGATTTTCTTAATATATATATAGAATAAAAGAGAAAATAAAAGGAAATAAAATAAAGTAAAGGAGCGAAGAAATGAGTGACCCACGGATTTTCAAAGAAGAAATGAAATAGTTATTTACATATTTACAAAGCCAATTCACATAGATAAAGGTTTTCAAAAAGATATCAGTCCCAGCATAGAGATCAGTTCATAAAAACGTGGTTTGTCAAAAGTTTTTGTGAAAAGATCGGCTTTTTGCTTTCTAGTTTCAATAGGAATAATATCAATGAACCCCTTTTTCCTGTGCATCTCTGATGGCGTGAATTCTTGTTTCGATGTGCTTGGTGCGAGTGTGATGAATAGGATTCTTGGCAATTCCAACAGCAGCTTCATTATCACAATAGTGTGGCGTATGAAGAAAGTTGATGCCGTAATCCATCATCTGATGCTGAATCCAGAGCACTTGGCAACAGCAGCTTGAAGCAGCAATGTATTCTGCTTCTCCTGTGGACAGAGAGACGGTTGTTTGCTTCTTGCTTTGCCAGGAAACAAGACATTCGCCAAGATATTGACATCCGCCAGAGACTGATCTTCGGTTAATCCTGCAACCAGCATGATCACTATCAGAAAAAGCATGTAAATCAAAGTTCCCACCTTTTGGGTACCAAAGTCCCAAACGAGAGGATCCCTTAAGGTAACGAAAAATGCGTTTAACAGCTTTCTCGTGTAATTCTTTTGGATTGGCCTGGAAACGAGCACAGTAGCACACAGCGAATGTAATATCAGGTCGGCTGGCAGTCAGATACATGAGAGATCCGATCATCGAGCGGTACCGATGAGCATCCACAGGATTCCCATTATCATCAGAAGTAAGGCATGTCTGAGCGGTGAATGGAATCAATTCCGGAGAAGAATCATCCATGCCAAACTTTGTGAGGATCTCTTTGATATATTTCTCTTGGTGAATAAGAATTCCATCTGGCTTTTGTTCCACTTGCAGCCCCAAGAAGAAACACATCTCCCCCATAATTGTCATTTCAAAGCGATCCATCATCACTTTTTCAAACTCTCTACACAGCCCCTCATTTGTCGAAAAATTATATCATCAACATACACTTGAACGATCAGCAGCTCACCATTCACGTCCTTCTTGAACAATGTCATATCTATAGTTCCATGAGAGAAACCTTTGCTGAGAAGATACTGTGTCAGAGTTTCATACCAGATACGTGGAGCTTGATGCAATCCATATAAGGATTTATCAAGCTTGTACACCTTTGAAGGAAAATCTGGATCCTCGAAACCCAGTGGTTGACATACGTAGATCTCCTCATCGATATCTCCATATAGAAATGCACATTTCACATCCATTTGATAAACTTTAAAGTTTTTGTTCGAAGCATGAGCAAGAAAGATTCTAATGGCTTCAAGGCGAGCGACTGGAGCAAAAACTTCAGTGTAGTCAATCCCCTCCTCTTGAGCAAATCCTTGAACAACCAATCTCGCCTTGTTTCTGATAACAACACCGCGATCATCTGGCTTGTTTCGGGAAACCCACTTAGTGCCGATGGGACACTTATTAGGGGGAAGATCAACAAGTTCCCAAACTTTAAGCTTCCTAAATTGCTGCAGTTCCATTTGCATGGCATCAACCCAACTAGGATCTTCAAGTGCTTGTTTATAATTTTTTGGAACAACTTGAGATAGAGAGGCAGCATAAAGACATTCATTAATCAAACCACTCTGACTCCGAGTACGCACACCATCAGTAATTGATCCTATGATATAATCATGAGGATGATTTTTCAAGGTTTTGAAGTCTGTGTTGAGGAGCAAAGGGTTGGTTTGGGATGAGGATGTTTGATTAGATGGTTGTGAAGGTATATTTGAAGTTGGAGGAAATGCATTAGTGGTAGATGTAGGAATGGAAGTGGATGATGATGGAATATCTGATGGAGAAATTGGAACAGTTTGAGATGGTGGACGTGGAGGAATGTCAAATAAAGTAGGAGGTAATTGTGTAGTTGAAGGTTGTGGTTGTGGAGGTGGATGGTTAATAATAGAAACTGATGTGTGAGAAATGATGTCATCATCGTCAGAGTCAGGAAGATTGAATGATTTGAAAACAGTGGTGGAATCATAAAACCATGCAGGTTCACTGCCAATGCTTGTAGTGTTTGACTCTTGCCAGTCAACATAATAGGACTCTTGCACAATCCGCGTTCGCTTGTTGTAAACACGATACGCTTTTTGTGTGTTCGAGTATCCTACAAAGAAGCATTCATCTGAAACAGCACCAAACTTCATTTTCTGATCTTGAGTATTCAAGAGAGTGCAAGAACATCCAAGGGGGCGCAGAAAATCAATCAACGGCTTAATCCCACGAAACAGTTGGTATGATGTCTTCATCTTATTTTTGACAATTAGTACCCGATTCAGAACATAAGCTGCATAATTGACTGTCTCTGCCAAGAAGATAATCGGAAGCTTTGATTCAATCAGCATAGTTCTAGCAGCTTCCACAAGAGTTCGATTCTTCCTTTCAGCAAGACCATTTTGTTGTGGCGTTCGTGGGGCGCTAAACTGTCTGAGAATACCCCGTTGTTCACAAAAAGAATTGAAGATATGGTTTATGAATTCAGTTCCATTGTCACTTCTAATGGCTTGAACCTTCCGCTTTCCAAGAACCTCGATTTGAGGAATCAACTTCATTAGCTCTTCAGCAGTCTCACTCTTGTATGCCAGAAATCTCACCCAGGTGTACCTAGAGTAATCATCTGTGACAACCAAGCAATAAGATTTCTTAGCAATAGATTTGACACTTATTGGACCAAATAAATAAGTATGTAACAATTCGAGGGGGGGTTCTGAGATAGAATTTTCAATTTTAAGTTTATGTAGCCTTTTGTGCTGCTTTCCTTTAGCACAAGCCATGCATTTCTCAACCACAGAAAAATCTTTAAGTGGTAAACCCCTGACCAAATTGTTCTTAACCAATTTATTTAGAATTTTAAAACTAATGTGCCCTAAACGTCTATGCCATTGAAAAGATTCAAAAGATGAAGCTTTAGATAGGAGACAGGTCACGGTGGAAGTTGATTCTTTTGATCCCATATTCAGCATTAATGTATCATTTCGTCTTGGAGCTCGCATGATCACCAATTCTTCAGGAATAGAAAACTCTGGCTTCAAGAACAAACATTCATTTGGAAGAAACAACACTGGGATATTCTTATCACAGATTTGTGATACGCTGAGAAGATTGAATGCCAGTTCAGGAACATAGTTGACGTCTTCCAAAGTTAGAGAACCATTTGAGACTTCTCCTTGACCAATCATTTTACCACCTTTCTTGTCTCCCGCAAAAGCAACGTATCCACCATTGATAATCCGATAGTTAGTCAGCAGGTCCTTCAACACAGTCATATGTCTGGAACATCTGCTGTCAATATGCCAATGACTATTTACAACGGCACTTGAATGTTCCTGACATTTATTTAAATATAGAAGTTAGACCTTTGAAATTGGCACCCAAGCCTTTGTGTACTTGGGCCGTGGAACAGAAGAAGAATTACAAAAGAAATTATTTACAAACGTGTTTAATCTTTTTCCAAAAGATTTTTGCTTTGAATTGTTTGTGACTAACTTAGGGCATTGTTTAACAGTATGATCAATATTTCCACATTTAAAGCAATGAGATTTCAAACCCACTTTGGAAACTTTATCAACAAGAACTTTATCCATTTCAATTTCTTCATCACATTCGGACAGTTGAGAATTGCAATCGCTGTAAGAGTCATAAGGCTCTTTTAATTTACCTGCTGTGACTTTTAACTTTTCAGATTCAGATTTAGGTTTATCAATGTGATTCATGGATGCGAAAGATGATTCCTTTTCTTTAGGTTTTGAAATCCTCACAGGTGTGAAAGATGGAATTTTATGAGTAAAGAACTTTTGAAAGCAATTTGTTTTGGTTTGACTTTCAGAGACATGACCTGAAAGTTGATCTTTGTCATTCACACACTTATTTGCAATCACATCATCATTCAACACATTAGGGTTTGAAGTAGTGCACCCTAATTACTATTTAAAATAAAATTGTATGAATGTAACACATTGCAAGAAACAGAATTAATTAATCTAATGTCATCAACAGACTTCTTGGAATCAGAATTAGAACAATCATTACTGCTAGAACAACCAAGCCCAGTACTCCCACCATAAGCGTAATCCTCTCTAACCTCTTTAAGATTTACTCCACTTAAACCTGCAATAGATCTGTTAGTATCATTCTGTATAATCTCTTGTATCAACTCATTCGAAGGATGAGGAATAGGTGTTGGAGAGTAACAGAAGGTACTAGGTGGGGGATATGCATATGTTTCATTGGTAATACCCAAACCTGTCTTAACTCTGGCCCCCCGTTGTTTCTTGCAGAGTTCCTCCCTTTTCATACTGGATATTGTCCATTGTTCCAATTTGTTTTTAAGTTTTCTGGTTTCAAATTCAGCAAGAGTAACTTGCTCAGTTAAGTAATTTATTTCACAATTCTTTTCCAAAAGAGATATTTTTAAATGTTCATTTTCTTTCAAAGCTTCTCTTAATTTTGACAAAATATTTTGATTCACTCACTTTAAGCTCTTTGTTAGTTCTCTTTAATTCGTTTTCATTTGACATTAACAATTTATTAGCTTTGTATATGCCAATTAAACGAATTTTGCATGCAGATGAACACATATCTTCAATAACTTCATAAGGAAGACCAATTACCAGTTTTCTGCAGCAAGGGCACGATCGCACTGGCAGTAAGGAGTGTTCCTCTTGAATTCATCCACAGCATCAAGCCTCGCCTTCTCAATTATGGCTTCCAAGTTAAGCTTTGACTCTTCATCATTCTTCATCTCATTTACCACAGCTTCACATACCAATTCCGAGTGATTCAAATGCCCTTGAACAATAGCATCTGACTGATCTTCATCAACTTTCTCCACTTTCCCTTCTTCATCTTTATCTTCATCATCCTCACACTTTAGCTCAGCAGCTTCATCATAATTTCCATCATTTTCACCATAAAACTCTTTGAAAGGATCAAAGCAATTTATATAGTTATCATCATTCTCAACAATCTCAGCAACCAAGGCATGATTAATTTCTTCCTTTGTTTCCTCAATTTCCGCACTCCAATCAAAATTGGTTAGCAGTGCAGTTTCATTCCTTGGTTTCACTTCCTCAAGTCGTTCTTGAATAGGGGTGGTTCTTGAATTTCCAGAATTTACGGGTTCAGTAACAATTGGTAAAGGACATTCCCTTTTGAAGTGACCCAATTGTTTGCAGTTGTAACATCTCAGCTTCCCTTTGTCATACCCGAGCTTGTTGTTCTGTCCCTGATTCCCAAAACTTCTTCTACCTGTTCTTTCCATAAACTGTCTAGCACGAAAAGTAAGCATGGCCATTTGCCATTGGATGTCGGTTTCTTCAAGATCATCAGGATCCACCTGATACATATCCTCAACAGTCATCCCCTTTCCCTTTAATTCACCAGCGACAAGAGCTTCATAGCTATGAACAAACATTCCAAACAAAGCCATAGTGTCAGATGGAATCTGAGTGGTGACAGATGCATTTGAGTTTGAACCAACACTTGTAGATGCACCAACAGATTTAACAGACCCAAGACTTGATGATCCTCCAGGTGCAGCATTGTAGATATGAGAGTTTGCAGCGGATGTAATAAGTGCAGCATTCTGAGAGGGAATATTTGGAACCATCATAGACTGATTGTATTCTCTTCTCTTCACATCAAGATCAAATGACTTCAGCTTGTTTATAACATCCATCAGCTTATAGTCATGAAAGTTTCTTTCTTGTTCAATAATTTGATCTGAAGACTCCACTGAGGAGGAAGTGAATCTAACAGCTTTGTGACTTGTTCATGATTTCCCAGCTTGTCATCGTACTTTTTCAGGTTACTTGATACAGACAAAAATCGGTTGGTAATGTCAGTCAAACTTTCTTGCGAATACCCCACAAATGAATTGAACTCTTTCTCAGCTTGAGCCTTTCTATCCAACTTCAAGTCCTCATTACCATCATAGAACTCGCACAACGCATCATATAAGCTTTTTGCAGTTGTGTGTTCAGCAAACCTGTTGTAAATATCCTGATGCAAACAAAGTATCAATGCTCCGAGTGCCTTTTTGTCACGATCAAGCAGCTTGGTGTCTCCTTCAGTAAAAGTACTCGGATCAGTGTTTATTGAAGTAACAGTTCCTTCAACTGTCTTTGGAACATGCGGACCATTTACAATTGACTCCCATTGATTATAGTCAGTGTAGTAGAAAAAAGCTTTCAGACACCTCTTCCAATCCTCAAAATTTTCACAATTAACAAGCCTCGGTGGCCTGTTTGGTTGAACACTATCCATATCATTAATATTCAGAGTTAATGTAGTCATAATTTTAAACAGATTGTAGTTTCGCCCAATACACACAGATTCGCTGGATTAGATTCGCCCAAGGAGCAGACAGATTCGCTGCAGATTCGCTAGCAGATTCGCTCAACAAACAAAACAGATTCGCTGGACAGCAAAAACAGTTTCGCTTGCACAATGAGCCAAAAAAGTGAACTTTCGTTCAATAAAATGCCAGATTCGCTAAACAGAAACACTGAAACACAGAACACAAGATTGTATTAGATTCGCTGGATGAACAAGCTGATTCGCTTGATGAACAAATAGGTTCGCTGGGTTACGAACAAAACAGTTTCAGTAAAAAAAAGACCAGAACAGCTTCAAAACACAACCAGTTGTAGATTCGTTTGTTACAAAGGCTTCCTATGACCAAGTATGACAAATTCCAGGCAAAATACAACACGGAAACACACAAACCAGTTCAGAAATGAATCAAATAGTGTTTTGACACAAACACCCCAAAAACATCACGAAAATCTCTAGGATCAAACAATCAAGAGCACTAAGGCTCTGATACCATATTGTTGGTCCATCTTGATCGAGATTTCAGTGCTATAATGATTTGTAACAACAAAACACACTTTGATTAAGAGAAACAAAAGTCCAATATAACCCAATACACAATAACAAGATCAAAACCACACAACAAGAGGTAGATACGCTACAAAGATAGATAATATATGCTCCTAGCACCTCCAGATAACACACACACGATTCAAGAGTTTGATAAGATTTTGCCAAAAGTTCTTTTGCCATGAGATAAGATTACAATATATATCAGCTGTAGGTTCGCTGATAGATTCGCTGACAGCGAATCTATCAAGCGAAACATATAGCTTCGCCGGGCACAATCAGGTTCGCCCGGTCGATAAAAACAGAAAAACTATACTGTGCTACGGGCGAATCTATAGATTCGCCCGTAGGTTCGCTAATACCAAAAACTATATAAAATACATACAAAAGATATAACACCGACATGCCGGTGAGTCCGACCTATACATGACTATCAATAAGCAACCACGTTCGACCTCTTGTCGAACTTCATCGGCTGAGACGGTTTCGGGTCTATCTAATAACCTGAAATAAGAAACGGAAATATGTTAGTTATAATGAAATAAGATTAAGTAAATAAAAAATAAAATAATATAAAATAAAAGAAATGAAAAAATTTGAAAAATGCATAATCTCGCATAGCTGCGACACAGTAGTGTCGCAGCAATGTCGCAGAAACAACGACATTGAAGTGTCGCAGCATCATAGTGTGTGCATCGACACTGCAATGTCCTAGCATATCAGGCCTCCGACACTACCAACAAACCATTGTCGGTATAACCTTGGTAGTGTCGCAGGACAGTCTGAACTTTCGTTCAATGTCGCAATAAGAACTAGTGTCGCATAATCGTGAAAAACCCAACAGACAACATAATCAAAATCACATCAGATCGAAACCAAAAACCAATACAAAATAAACGAAGGTTCGAAACACATAGGAGAACAATTCTTACCGGTTGAAATCGACCAAAAACACTCAAAAATGATGCATTGAAGTTAAGTGTGTGTTTTAGAGTTTAGAGTCGTGTGTAGTGTCGGATTTTGAAAAATCAGAGATATGAACCGTTTGACCCACATCAGATGAATATGAAACACAACGTAGTGTCGCATGCCCGACACTATAGTGTCGCAAAGGATATAGTGTCGCAGACCCGACACTATAGCGTCGCAAAGATCCAAAAATTAAAAAAATTGATTTTTAAAAAATAAATAAAAGTCAAATCTATTTAAATTACAAATATTTTAAAATAATGTCAAGACAAACTAATGAGATGGATCCGAGATATCGACCCATTTTAACAATGAAACTTCTCAAAGAATCAAATCAGTATAACAGAATGAATCATGAGGAAAATAGAAACTAGTTTCTGGCAATCATCCAGAGGAACAAAGAATTGTAAAGATTGTCAGTATGTTTGTCCATTTAAACCCATGCCTTGTTCCTTTCAACAAACAACCTGTGACGATCTTATCATGTTTTGGTTCGATTTGAAGAAGCTCAGGCAACTTGGTTTCCACAGACATTCAGCAAAGTAACTTGTTTTGACCTCAGAACATATTGAGTTTAGATGATTCAGCAAGATTTTAGTGATTTTGGAGGGACATAAACCTAGATCAAGTGATCAAGGTAAATGTATTTAGGGAGTGGAGTGGTGTTTAAGTTTAATAAAAGACACATCAAGCAATTAACATGATGTATAAACATTTTTTGAGCTTTGCTTTGTATGGGTTTTACAGATGATCAGAGCTCCAGGTCTATAGTGACGTATAACAGAGGAGATGATTATCTGTACGTGCTGATGAGAGCTTCAGGTCTATATTTACATATAACAGAGAAGATCATCACTCCAGGTCAATGCTTCCGCATAGCAGAGGAGATTAACACGAGAACAAAAAATTCTGAAGAGCTAACGAGAAGCGTCATTCAGGGCTGCGGCTAAGGGTGATTTGAGAAAAATCAAGCACGAAACAAATACTCTCAGTCCATTTTTGTCAAAACTTATCACTTTGTGCAGGCCAAATGTCTGTGAAAATGCTCCTCATCACCGAGTTCTTTTTGAATTTTAATTTGATCACAAAGTTGATGTCTAATAGTATTCGAGCTGATCCTACTGACACATCAGTGCAAATCACTTTCCTCCTTTTGACGCCATCAACCCATATCTGAATTCCTACAAGAAACAAACAGTATATAACATGAGATGAATCATAATTATGAAATTTGTAGTATTTACTCCCCCAAAATTTTCAGTTTCATAAAACTGAAATTTTTCACAAATTTAAGTAAGAAAAACAGATTTTCATTTCACACCTTTTTTTATTATTATTAGATCAAAAAGAAGGCAAAACAAAATTGTACAGAACATCCGTAACCATTCTCGAATGAACTGTAATTTAGACAAAAGAAAAATCAGTTAGAAACAGGAACCCAAGCTTTAATAAACCTGGGCTTTTGAAAGAAAGAATTAGGCAAAAATGATTATTTACAAACTGTTTAATTTTGTTTCCAAAAGATTTATTATTTATGCTGCTTCGACCAAGATCAGGACACTGTTTTACCATATGATCTGTTTTACCACATCTGAAACAATTTGATTTCAAACCAAACCTGATGATCTTGGAGATAGGTACATGATCCATACAGATTTCTTCATCACGGCTAGACATTTGAAAGTCTGAATCGATGTAAAAGACATATAATTCCTTGGATGTGGCTGTTGATACTCTTGAGTGAGCAGCTGATTTACTGTGATGAGAAGTTAAAGACTTTGACTTGGGTAGTTGACGATTGTTGTGCATTTTCTCTGTTCTTTTGGGATTTTGAGAGATGAAAGACTGAGCTGGATATTTCCCTCTTTGTGATTTGAAACAAAAATCGGGAAATGGAACCGGAATTCTTCTTGATGATTCAAATTTTGAAAACTTTTGAACATTTACGGCTGTAGATGAAATCTTAGTCTTTGAGTCCTTTGTGCTTCTCTTTTTCTCTGGTTCTTCTTCGGAACTTGTATATGTTTTAGAAATAGTTCTAGTTTCTTGTGAAGCTTGACTGTCTGAACTTGATTAATGTGATGTGGACGAACTTTGTTGTGACAACCCGCAAATTTTGGTTAACACCGTTAACCAATTGTAGTCCATATCTATTAAATTTTGATTGTCTTTTCTAGCTCGTTCGTAAATAAAATCGTATAAGTTTATGGGTCATAATTGTAATTAACTAAAGTTAATTTTATTAACTTTGTTCCTCAATTAAACAAAGTGATAACCATAGGGACCATATTACAATTATTACAAAGTTAACATTATTAAACCCAAACCCCCTCCTCGTCCCCGTACAGTCGAGTTTTTTTTTCCATCTTCGTGAAACCCTACCAGCCCTGCGACATCTCCTGCCGCCGGTCATAACCACCACTCGCACCGCTTGATTGGCGTTTGCGATCACCATCGTACACGAAAGGTGACGGAAAAGAAGTAGAGAGCAGCACCTGTCGCACAACTTCATCGCCATTGCATGTCGCAACCGCAGTCGCACGTCTGCAACTCCGACGATATCAAAATCATTAATTCTTGTATCCATTGGTCGACTGTGGTAAGATCATACATCCATGTATCTTGTTTTGATGTTCGTTTTTATCTCCGTATTCGATTTGGATTTCTGTTTCGACAGGTTTACGGACTGCTTTAGATTGACCAAAAGTACGATTTATATGTGTTTATATATACAGTGAATGTATTGTATGTATATGAATTATGTATGTATGTATGTGTTGTATGTATTTGAATGGTGTGTGTACGTATGAAGTTGCAGTAGTGTGTTGTCGTTGTATTTATGTAGTTGGTATATTTAAATGAAGAGAGTAGCATGATTTGAATATCTCTGTTAATCGAGTAATAATAGTTGCCTCGAGTATATGTGTAACGTAAATATATGTATGGTTGTAGCTAGATAGAAGAAAACGATAATTGTATATATGTACATGTAGAAACAGCAATAGCATGATCTCGTATGAATATATATAAACTGTGTATAGGTCTACATTGATGTGCTGGTATACTATTGAGTATCAATGTATATAACATGTGTATGTGTTGGTATATAAACGAAAATAGCAGGAATGAAAAAGAATGTATATGTGATGCCAGCAAAATATATATATGTATGCGAATGTACTGTTTATTTGTGACTAAGAGCAGCATGATAATATATATGTATTGTAGGTGTATTGAATGTGTGTATTAATTGTGTGTTAAAATGTTAGGTACTGTATGTATTGTATGTATCTTATGTGTTGTAATTTTGTATGGATTGTATGTATTATATGGATTGTATGAATGTATAGCGTTAATTAATGTGTGTTATTATTATTGTAAGCAACTGAACCCAATACTCGAAACCCTAGCGAATACCATATAATATATATATATATATATATATATATATTATTTACATGTTTCTAGTTAATAATTAGTAAATATATATTAAAGCATGTCATAGGGCGATCTAGGTTCTTGTGTTGCATTTCTGTTTGCGGTTTAAGTTTTGCTATGTGCTTCAAAGGTGAGTTCTTTGTCCGCTTTTAAATCTTTTTCGGGGAGAAAACATAAAAATGCTTTTAATGCGTCTTCGGACAACTATTTTACAGCGCCTTCGGGCGGACTGCATTTTTATGCCTTCGGACAGGGCCTTCGGGCAAAACTTTATGCCTTCGGGGGGGCCAACTAAGGCTGCATTTTATACCTTCGGGTGGGCCTACGGGCATGTTTTGGTAAAAGTATAAATGCTTACGGGCAGGTTTCTGTAAAAGTATAAATGCCTATGGGCAGGTTTGGTAAAAGTATAAATGCCTACGGGCAGGATTATATTAGGGCTTATAGTGCTTTACATAAATTGGAACCACATTCAAGTCCTTATAAAAGTTCGAGGTTGATTAATATATGATAGCTGGGAAATTTGAGTAGTACTACCGGGTTGCGACGGCACCCCACACTTGACTGGGCGTCATGTGGTGCAAATTGTCCTTAAAGGTTATGGGTCATCCTGGTTAGATGGCGACAAGGCAAAAGTAACGTTTAGCTTTCATCTCGACGTGTTGACAAGCAATAAGCATTCGGACTTGCAAACCGCCTAATAAAATAGAATTGGTTTATCTATATTATAAACGGTACTTTTTATTTACGTACATTTCTCATTGAACTCACCAACATTATGTGTTGACCGTTTTAGTATGTTTTCTCAGGTAATTAAGGAGCACGAGCACGAGTAGGACATGCATGCATTGGGTCGTCCTTTGGACTGTTTAAAAAACTACATTTAATACTTCTTTTATTTTGATTGACTTGGTTTATTATTTTGTGCGCGCATTTTGCGTACTGGATTTATTTATGCTTCCGCTAAAAGTTGGTTTTAACATTTAAACTCTGAATTTTGTTTTATTTACAAAAATAAACATTTCGTTAAACGATTGAGTCAATGTTAACTGTAACTAATGGCTTGAGATCCTGGTATGTCACACGCCTAACGGATAGTGGAAAACTGAGGGTGTGACATTTGTGCATATTCTTTTTCCCTGTTGATTGGCTCGAAGATCGGAATATCACCAGTTTTGAACTTTTCACGCAGGTTGGTGAAAACAGTAGGTATGGATATTGGCGTAGCGGAAGCATGACATTCATTGTATTGATTACCATCAGATGATTTGTTATATCCAATGCCGTTTGAAGATTCATGTTCATCTCTCACATCTGAAGTACCTCCCTCCTGCCTAGTATTTTCTTTAAACAAATCATTCTTTGGGTGTGGTTTGGGCATGGGAGAATAACACAAAGTTGATGGTGGCGGAAAAACGGTTTGAACATCTTAATTGTATCCGACTCCATCTTTTATCCGAGCCCCCCTTTGATTGACAAGAAGCTCATTTAGTTTCATCTGCGATACGGTCCACTTATCAAGTTTGCTTTGCAGTTTCGTGGATTCATATTGAGCTAACAACAGCCTTTCATTCAAAAGATTTACCTCTACAATCCTTTCATAGAGATTTCTCTTCAACAATTCAACTTCTACCAAGGCTTCATTGAGTTTTATAGAATAACAGATTTAATTTCTCTTGAGTTCATCATTCATTGCCACGATTTCACTTTGGTTTTGTAGAATGAGCCTGTTTGATTTATAAACACCAAATAATCGTTGTTTGCATGCAAGAGAACACAGATCCTGAACAGTCTCATAGGGTAGATCCATGATGATCCTTTCGGCTGCTAACGCTTTCTCGCAATTGCACACTCTTGTGTTCCTTTTAAGTTTCTCATCCTTGTCCTCCATCATATCTTAATTTGTTGTTTCTTTTTGTCCTTCCTTATCTTCCTCGGCTTCGTCTTCATTTGAAATCTCACAATCAGATCCTTTATCAAAATCAGTTAACGAGTTTCCACAATTTTCTCGTATATTTTCGGAGGTTCCAGCAATTGTCTCTGAATCAGATGCTATCACCTTGAACTTTTCATTCAGTTCGGTTTTGTAATTGAATATGTCTGTCACAGATGAAATTAGATCAACGTTAAGAGTGTTGGTTTGTTGTGGTAGTACTTCTTGGAAAAACTCTTTCCTTTTCATTTCTATCTCATAGTTTTTCAACTTGTCAACTATGTCCATGAGTTTGTAGTCCGAGAAACTCCTTTCTTTCTTCAGAACATTAACATAATTGCTCCACTCAGTTGGAAGTGAATCCAGAAGTCGATGAATCTGATCATAGTTGGTAAGACATGGATCATATTTCTTCAGATTTTCAGTCACCTTTAGAAAGCGATTGATCAAATCTGACAGTTTCTCCCTTTTATGACTGACAAAAGCGATAAACTCCTTTTCTGCATGCACTCCTTTGTCCGTCTTCTGTTTTTCACGTTCATTGTGGAATCTACACAGAGCTTCATACAAGGATTTTGCATTTTTGTGTTCAGCGAATTTACTGCGACTATCACTTGTTAAACACAAATTCAAAACATCAAAGGCTCTGCAATTACGTTCTATCAACCTTTTATCTCTATCGGTATATGAGATTGGGTCGGTGTTTCGAATTGTAGCCTCTCCTATAACTCTAATTGGTGTATGCTGACCCGAAACAATCGAATCCCACTGAGTATGATTCGTAGACAGGTAAAAATCCTTCAGTCTCTTTTTCCAATCATCAAAATTATCATTGTCTATCAGTTACGGTGGACTAAATGTTGCAACATTTTCCAGATCAGCAAGGGTAAGTGAAGTTGACATTTTTAAATTTAAATTTTAGATTTTGGTCACAATGTCGCAGATAGTGTCGCAGAAAATCCTTAGTGTCGTATAACAACAATGTCGGGTGAAATGTCAGAGGCAATGTTGGGCACAATGTCAGTCACAGTGTCGGGCACAATGTCGGGTATAGTGTCAGGCACAATGTCGTTGATAGTGTCAGGGACAGTATTGAGTACAATGTCAGTGACAATGTCGTGAACTTTCGTTCAATCAGGATGCATGTAACACCCCAACCCTGTAGGGCTGACGTGCCACGCGATACAGTAATCAGAGATAATATTAATTTCTTAATAACGTACTTAACCAAGACGTTCAAATCTTTACATAAGTCCGAGTACAATAAAGTTTAAGATCAAGTACGATTCAGTCTTAATTATTTTAATTAAATGCCACGTCCAGATTTCCTGATTTAACTCTCATCACACATTCCCCTGACCCCCTTAGGTACCTGCCATGTAAATAAAGAAAACAACAAAAGAACACGGCTGAGCCAAAATTGCTCAGTAACGGAGAATACAACAACAGTAAAAACTAAAAGGTAACAGTGAGGCAATTATAATAGTCTAATAATACCAGGTGGAAATAGAAAATGACTTAGGAAGAAACAAGCGAATCATATAATAAGTAAATACCCATCGAGCCAATATCAGTAAACAGTAACAATAAACAGTAAGCAGTCAGTACATTGGCTGCAGCACTAATGTACAGTATTGTGAGATGGAGGTGTGGGCACACACACCTATATCCATCCACCAGTAACAGTAATTGTCCTAGGATCGATACATACGCCTCCTACCACCAATAACAAGTCACAACAAAGGAAACGTCGTGAGCTAATCGCACCGCCACGGATGGTGCACGCCATTAGTGCCAACAATGGCGCCCTATGTCCCCATAGGTGGATGTGCTCGGGTATTGAGGTCAAATGCCAAAGTACAATATAACCAACAATAATCATTTAAATTGAGAACGCTAGTCACCTTAAGCGTCTAACAATACCAAGTAATATAGGAACATGCGACGATGAGTTAAAAGACTTAGGCCTATCGAATACGAATTGGGTTCAAATGATAGACAAAAGAGAAAAGAGGAATTCATGCTACAATAAAAGAAGGGTTTGAATCCGTACCTTAGCTTATAGGTAAGAAACACAAAAATCAATGACGTTTAATTCTACGGGGACCTATACATCCAAAATTTTTATTAATCAGTATGACCTTTGAACTTGATAAGTTGTTTGGTTTGTGATTTAGCCTATCATATAAATGTATTTCCTTCCTTTCTTTCATTTTTATCTCTGACGTTATGGTATAACAAATTTAAGACATTACATTGCATACTTGAACCTTATAACCCGATCTAGTAACGTTAAGATCATGTTAACTGTTTATTATCATCAATTTGATATATGCTTTTACACGTGAATTAACTAGATGAATTTCTTAAACCTCTTACAGATATAAAAATAACAATCCCTTCATTGGATTAAGTGGCTTCCAAGTAGCAGGTAAAATCGTAAATTGGAGCAAAGTGTTTTAACTTAAGAATCATATCTTTAAAACTTCATCATGTACACAAACAACATTTATCTCCTATGTAGTGTCTCCGTATTTGACTTGGATCGGCTACGACATTGATAACTATGTTTAGAAATGCGACGGACCAGTATGAGTACCTTATGTCGGGAATAGCGGTTAATCAATGCAGCGCAACACCGGAGTCTCCCGTTAGTAACCAATGGCTTGTTCGAGTTAGATGGATGGAAAAGATGGTGTTTGTTCCAGCCTATCAGTATGTAGATTTGGCCGCTTGGTTGAACTAGGTAGCAGATCGGTAGAGCTCAGCGGGATCTAACGTCAACTACACACTCATGTGTGGATTACGCGGAAAGAACTGAATGCAAGGTGAGGGTCCTAGGACCCGTGTAGTGCTCTTCACGGCGGCTTTATATCGGTGGTGTTTATGGTCGGCAGCAACCGCAGTTACAGTGAAACACAAAAGGGTGTCGAAAGAGTATACGGAATAGGGAATATATGAGAGGGTTTAGCAGGCGTTTCACTTAGGTTGTGATTATATGTTTGAAAGTAAACTACATAAGGAGAATCGCCCTTTGCTCTATATGTTTAGTATGATTGATGGAATATGGCAAGAAGGAAAAATGATACTCCATATGAAAGTGCCATCCAAACAGATAGAGAAGACGATGCGGTCGACGGTTGTGGTGTTATTGATTCATAGAATAATGTTTAGTTATAAATTATCATAACTCTTCCTATATCATAATTTGATTGAAGCATATATACGTTATTTGTTATTATTATTATTATTATTATTATTATTATTATTATTATTATTATTATTATTTGTTTGTAATCGGTTATTTCAATGCAAGCCGCCAAACGACGAACAATCAACAAAATCTGTAGTGTCGCAAGCACACTAGTGTTGCAAGATGAACACTAGTGTCGCAAGATGAACATAAACACCTTCTTCTCCAAGCAAAACACACACAAATCACTATAGAAGATACTAATCAGATCCAATTGATGATCTGATGATTCCGATTGATTCAAAATACAAAATAAACCAATCCCAATCCAAATTCAGTCCATAATAACAACAAATAAGATCCAATTTGATTGAGTAAGTCTTTTGTCCGAAAACATATGAATAATATCTCTAAATCACACCTAAATCACAGATCTATATGATGATGATAGATCTGTTGATTTCAATTGATTCTAACACCAAAAGGAAGCAAATCTCAATCCAATTCCATAGCAATTCACACTAGATCAGATCCAGAATTGATGAAATATGAATATTGTCTAAAACCCCCAAAACCACAAATCATGAGCACAATGGCTCTGATACCATATTGTTGGTCCATGAAATCAGTAATCTGTGCTATATATGATTTAGATCTGATCACAATCAATTGATACCACTAGATCTAGCAACAATTAATTGTGATTTGTGACCAAAACTCACACAAACCATTATAACCCATTAAGAATAGTATAATTAAGAAGATTAATAGAAGAAGATGGATCAGATTAATGCAACAAAGATATAATAGATTCAATTCCTTGCAAACAATCAATAAGGTTCGAACTCAGTATCAAAAGGTGAATTGTATTCAATAAGTTCCAAAGAGTTGTGTACAAAATGCCCTAACACAACTATTTATACAGATCATAGTGTCGCAGGCAGTGTCGCAGACCCGACACTCCCTGATCGCTAATACACAGACAGGCTGCATGCGACACTATAGTGTCGCATGCAGTGTTGCATAAACAGGCATAAAAACTAGTCAAAAGAAAACTAACCTAACTATTACAATGAAAACAAAATACGACTAGTCTATTACAAAGTAAACGAAATACAAATAACAACAAGGTGAAGTACCACCCTACATGTGGTCAACAAAGAGGGACGGTTTACTTAATGACAAGTATTTGATTGACTTCAGCTTTGAAGATTTTGACAAAGTCACAAGTCCAGGATTAAAAGTTATAGAAGGTACTCAAATCTACAAACTGATTCTAAATTGTTTTTTATCATGAAGAAACTTTCTAATTGAAGTTGATAAGAGATCTTGATGATTGCGACAATGAAATGATATCTTTGTTTGGCTTTTTTAACTGAAGCTACTACATCTTAGCTATATCAACTTCTTGAGGAATCAAAAGTTTGAGAAAGTAAAGTCGGAAACAACTAATGTAGACATGAAGTATTTTGAAGGTATTATCTATGTCATGGTTGCTGTTATGGAGCGAATCTCATTGAGAAAAGCTCTAGTGTATGATCAACTTATGAAAACCTACATGAAAGATATTTAGTTCATGCGCATATCAACAAAGGGTGTACTTGAAGTACATGCCAACAGCATAGAAAAGCTGATGGAGTTTTATGTGAATGTTGATATTGTTGGGTTATCGATATGCTTGATATGCCTATCTTGGTAAACGAGACAAAGCCAGCACAAGCAAGAATCGCAGAGAAATTCAAAGAGTAAATTGCCAAAGCCATTAAAGATCAGGAAACGTACAAAGAGAAGCCTTTATTCGACATCAAGGAAGAACCTGTCGAGTTTTGGGACTAAAGACAAATCAAATCGAAGGGGGAGTATTATTGGGTCCTAGTTCTAGATTAGCTTGTCTGTTTTGTATTTTTATAGTCTATGGACTATACATGTAAATAGTCTCTCCTAGTAAGTTTTTGTTAGTATAAATAGAGATTAGATGCTCATTTCTTATGTAACTTTTCTAGCAACATTGCATTGTAATCTCTCATCCTACTTAATAAAAATCATGAATTTATGAGTCAGGCGAAATTATTCCAATTGTTCAAGGAGAGAAAATTGTGATCACAGTAGATATTGTGGCAAAGGCGTTAAAACTAGAAGGTGATGTTGGGTTTCCAGAATTGCTGAACGATCTAGAAGTATATAATGGGTTTAAAAGCATGGATTTTGAGGGAACTGACTATTCTAAAAGATGGGAGATAAAGAAATCCTGTCTTTTAGAAGAAGGATGTTTAACACTCATGTTTTTATCGTGTGTATTGATCATAGGAAGGGAGGGTCTGATGGTTTGAATTTCGAGTGGGCTAGGGCGATGCTGAATTTTTGCAAAAAAACAATATTCCACATATTATATATGAATGTTTGTTGGAGAACATTCGAGCGGCAAAGAGATACAAGTGGTTGTTATACCCGAGATTTTTTCAAATAATTATTGATCATTTGAAGCCGAAGACGCCTAAGTTGGGAGATGAACTAAAGCTAACTCCGATTAACGTAAGGATCTTTGCTGAATGTGCTGCGAATAGACATGACTTTTCTGGAATGATAGCATACTTGTTTGAGAATATGTACTCGGATGAGATGTGGGAGTACATAAAGAAGTTGATGGAGATAGAGGGTAAGAGGTTCAACGACCAAAGAGATACAAGAGAGGCTGAGATAAGAAGATGAAGAAATATGTGATGGAAAAGGCTGTGACATTAGAGGAAGAAATCAATGAGATCGAGAAAGAAATTTCAAAGAAAAAGAGGAAGGTTCAGGATATGTTGCTTTCCCAAACCGAGTCCGGCTTTCCTATTCATGAGAAGAGGCCTAAGAGCAAATAGCCTGTCATTCCTGATGTGGACCCGAGGATCATAGAAAAGAAGCAAAGAAGGCTAATTGAGCAAGTTTAGATGAAGATATGATTCAAAAATTGAATACCTCATTAGCTAATGAACTGGGGATGGTGAAGACGAAACTGATGAATCTGGAAGAGAGGGAAAATCATCGAGAGGTAGAGATGGTTAATATAAGAAAGCTTGTGTTGGATCAACAATGTTTGATAAAGAAGTTGTTGCTGGAATTGAATGAAGTTAAGAAAGAGACCAACACAAGCATACCACAGACCGAACACAAAATTAATGAAATAACTGATACATCGAAATATGTTACCATATCTGAAATGGTGCATATTGATAGTTCTAGTAGAAGTCAATTTGGCAGTGCAAGTAGTAGTTGTGTTAGAACGAGTGGTGGTGCTGATAAAAGTATAGATTCAAGTGGAGTTCGTGTTGATGATGTGGTTGAAGCTGGATTCATTAATGACTTGTGTTTTGATGTTGACCTGTATTTAGGCTGTGATGAGATTGTTGCTGAAGGTGTAACAATCATTAGTAATAAAAGTGATGAGCCGAGGTTGATTGATGAAGAGGATGGCGAACAACATATTGATTATGAATGATCATGCGAAATTATTAGAAGCTGAGATTCAAGCAGGTGCCCATGACAACTTTGAATTTTTTGGATTTATGAAAGCTGTGCGAAGAAAGTAAAAAAAAAAAAAGACAATGATTGGGTAACAGGAAAAGGGAAAGTGGTTTTGAGGATAAAGTTGATAAAGACGACAACAAGGTTCTTGGTCCCAGATCAAAAACCATCAAGGCTGCAGAACTTCGAGAAATGGTTTTATGATAATCAAATAGGCAAAGTTGTGTTGCATGTTTAGATGGAGATGCCATTCGGTTATTTGATCCTCTGGAAAGCAAGTCTATTTGAAAGGGTAGCCGACATGGCACGATGAATTAAATTGGAGGTTAAGTAGCTTACCGAGAGCGTGCAAAGACAAGATGATCTATAGGCAGAAGGAAGGGCCTTGGCGCATTGATTCTAGAACATTCAGGTTGGAGCTAACGAAGAAGACCTGGCAGGTGAATACCTCCCTAGGGGGAGTATTGATGATCCAGTATAGGGTGGCATTCACCTAGCATCTAGATTATGTCTTTTGGTTATTGTAATAGACTAGTTTTACTTTACTGCTTAGCCTTTTGTAAACTAAGTCATGCGAAATGATGTGGTCTCAATTATATATAAATTCTATAGATATTTTCTACCCTTTTGGGCACATTTGGTCTAATTATACTCCTACTCACTTCATATTTGATTTTAATGATTTTAGAGACCGACGAGTAAAACTTGAAACAATTTTGTGTTTATTATGTCATTTTATAGAGTTTCTAATAAACCAACAGTATATGTTCACGTGAATATTTATTGGATGCTGATTAGATGCATATAAACATGTGGATTGTTAAAATCAAGTATTAAGCTGTTTAAATAAAAGAATTGTTGGTTCATTATGCATTTTGGCTAAGTTGTTAAAAACCAAACTAATGTAGGCTCACCTGTGGTTTGGAGATTATATATGGCCCACCATAATATTTCTTTTTGAACTCAAATTTGAAGGATCCGCAACTCTTGTCCAAGTTATGATTGGTTAAAGGCCCAAATGATTAATGTTGAAACGGCCTTAGTTTTGTAGTTTGAGGGGCACGACAATTAAAAAAAAAGAAACCTAAAGTTCCGATATATGCAAGTTGTGACGGCAGAAACAAAAAAAGTGGTGGTTCGACGTCAAAGAAAGAAAAAAAGGATCACAGGGGAATGAACAGAGGGGATACATGAGTTTGAGGAGACGAACGGCAGAAAGTAAAAAACAGTGAAGCCGAGAAGATCAAACAAAAGCACGGGACGAAGACGTGTCGATAAACTTCAACGGGTTCTTCAATTCCTTCGCTTTTATTTTCTTTTAGTATGTTTTCATATCTTAAACTTGTTTTTAACTTCATAAATATGATTGTTGGCTAGGCTTCTTTGAACCATCTAGGCTAATGATGAACTAATTGCAATGGTTTGATTGTACGCTTGGATTATGTAGTGACTTTGGTATTTTTTATGATTTAGTAAATGGTTACTTTTGATTCGATGATGCATTAGACATGTTTGGTTTGAATTAATGAATGTTTATTTGTTTCTATTTAAATCTTGTTGAATGTCTTTCAAAGGATAGGTTTAAGTTAGATCATGTACTTTGTGTTAGTGACTAGTTTATGATTTAGATGCACTAAAACCATATGAACAATAAACTGAATTAGGTTGATAAAAATGTGTAGCTAAACTAGTATCCATGAGGTGATAGTTTAATTTGTAGGTCTAAGTAGGTTGACTTGCTAGGCTCGTTTATGTGAAGAGTTAGTCTAGTTTTGGTTTTACTACGGTGTCTATAAATGTCATTTGAATCAAATTAATTACCTTAGGTTATTTAATTGTGAGATTAATAATCGCTATAGGTACTAAATCATAATCCTTAGACGACTGTGAGGGAGTCTAATTACTAAACTGGTTTGCTTTATAACTTGATAAAAACCCATAGGTTTCTTCTAGAAAAGAGTCAAGGATCCTATAGGTGTTTGGGTCAAGTGATTATTTCAGGATATTAGTCCATTGTCAAAGCATTTTCTAACAAACTGATAACTTGAGCACTAGTGAGTCGGGTCTAGGTAATTTGCTTTTTAGTGTCTATTTGAATCCGTCTTTAAATCAGCTTGTGATTTACTTTTATGCCATTTATATGTAAGGCCCTCTTTCCAGGGGACCTCACAGTTGGTCATACTTAGCAAAAGATGTTTCATAAAAACCTTTATTTAATTAAAATAACCACAACGGAAGTCTTAAAACATAATACGTCATTACAAACCATAAAAATCTAATATCTGTCTTTAAAAAGTGTTTTACATTATGCATTAAAAACTTGTACTTTGGGTATATATGATATTATGCAACTTTGTAGGGGTATATATGAAATTAAACCTAAAATAAACATAAACAGTCTTCTCAAAATGAATGCCAGTCTTCACTTGCCGAGTAGCTTGCTATCTATGCCATCCATTTGATTCACCATCACACCTGTCAAACTAATACGCATATAAAAGTCAGCTTCGCTGAGTGAGTTGTAGTTTTACGTTATCAAATAACGTCTCATAATCTTTGTCGAAATACTTTAACTTTATCACATAGACAATCTAGCACATTGGCAATAATTCAGCGTTAATTTATTTATTGTTTAGATTATACTTTATTTTCTTTATCCGTCAATTCACAGTCTGCCGAATGACTAGACTTCTTTATCCTCATCCATGATTGGCCAACAGGCCGAACCCAATATGTGGCCTTAAGCCTCCATCAGGTGAATAAATTCGTGGCTAGCTAAGCCCCTGACAGTTTGACCCACTAATGCCCAATGGCCCTTTTGCCATGCTTTAGTATAGGGTCCCTCTGTTTTTAGATGTAGCACCACTATTTTAGATGTAGCTCACCGAGAATGCAACGAATGCAATTTTCCCATTTGCTTGTAAGACTTTCTTTTAGATGTAACTCCACTTTGGGCCCATTGATCATTTCTTTCCTTTACTTTCGTCTTTTAGTTTTACATAATATAATGCAACACAATGTAACTATATCATACGTCAACACATGAATCACACATAATTAGTCCAAACATTTCAAAAAGGAAAATATGTCTTAATTCCATATATAAGTCTCTAAAGGAAAGTTTATTAGGGAATCTTCTTCTTTATAAAAGTCTGTCATAAAATCTTTATTTGAAATCTCATCACTAGTATGCATATAGCCCCAAAACAGTTAAAAAAACACTAAAAAGAGAGGATCTAGAACTCACCTGATATGAAAATTAACTTCAAGTCTAAGCAATCACACTATACTGCCTGCATAAGGTCAACATACAATTTGGTCATTTTTTTCTAGTTTCACAGACAGTTTCACAGCTAGTTTCTCATGCAGTTTCGCATGGCTCATGCCCAAATTTCGTTGGGACTTATGCACATTCAGACACACAACTACAGATCTCAGACACATGAGACACAACAGTTTCCCAAAAATGAGACACTCAGTTTCGCAAAATGAGAAACACAGTTTCTCAAAATGAACACTAATTTCGCAAAACGGGGGTTCAGCTTGGTTTTTGCCCAAATTCTTCATTTTTCACCCAAAATTCAACCATTTAACATCCAAATATTTGGTTTATCATCCAGAACACTAAATCTATCATTTTTATACCATTCAAAACATTAAAACGTGATTTTTTATGATTTTGCTCACTTTTTCTAAATACCCAAAAACCCTAGAATTGATCCAAATCTAAAGGGATGCTTTGGAGATGTTTCTTACCTGGATTTCCTTCTCTTTTCTTGATGATTCAATGCACAAACAATCAGATCTTGAATCCTTAATCCCAAAATCAACAAATCTTTAAATTTCTTCATTTTCTCACTCTATTTTCTCTCTCTCTAAGATTGAAATGAAATGGATGAAATGATGCAAATGGAGGCTTATTAGGGTTGCTAATGGGAGGTTTATAGGCCCTTAAACCCATAATTATAGGCCCATGGACTCATTAAGTCCATAATCTATCTTTCTATTTAACCACAAAACCCGAAAATAAAACCCATCTATTTAAAATGCTCGATTCGACTTTTAGGATGTTACATTCTAATTTTTAATGCAAAACCCCCCTTTAAATCAATATTTCTTTTAAAAGTCATGTCTAGTAAGTAGAGTCTTTGTTTGTTAATTTAATATAGTATATAGAGTGTGTGGGTTAACACCCAGACTTACTTTAACTATATTGCATTCGACTGGTCCACTGTCGGTTGTGTGTGAAATAGTCGGTTTGTCTTGGTTTTTATAAATTTAAAACTTAGGTGTTTTTAGTTATTTATTTTATATATATATTGCACACATCATGAAACTACGAGCAAAGGTATAGTGTCGCTCGTAGTTAGACACATGACCCAGTGGCTTGATAGTTCTGCAAGTGTGTGAAAGTGTCTGTGAAACTGTAGTCTGTATATAACGTTAGTTTGGATCATTTTAGATGTAATTATAGGAGCATATTTCTTACATCTATTAAGCTTATTACATCTTATTTAGTATTGATCTTGGATATGAATGGTTTCTTACTTAGTTTTGTGCATTATTCAATTAATCCAATATCAAAAGTTGCTAGATCTAGTGACATCTCTAATTGCCTCTTTAACTTTTGTTCCTTCGTACCTTGAATTTCAGATCCTCCTTCACACATTTGTTTCAAAATTTTAAACAATGAAAAATCCATGACATACTTTTCAGTTCTTGTCAGAAAAACCAATGGGACTATCATTGTCAAATTTGAATATACCTTCAAATCAAGAATGCATTTTCTTAAGTCTTATTTAAATTCACCACCTTCCAAATCTTCCACTGGGATAACTTTCATCTCATTTTTGTACAAATCAGCTTTGTGTTTGTCTAGAATTGCAAAAAGATGAGGAATATGAGAAGAATTCGCTATTGACTTCCAGAAATTGTGATCCAAAGTTTACAAATGGTTTCTGAATCTTATCTCCCATGATTTAAAATACGTTCTGTTTTTTAAGCAAAAGGGACTTTAACTGTGTAATCTCCACCATTGTTATTATAATATCGAGACATGACTATTGATTATAATGATTGAATTATCTTTTGAATTGTTCATTTGAATATTTTAAGTCGACTAGGTGACTTTGTCCAATATCCAAACAAGAAAGGATTCAAGACTTTGAACACTATGCGGGTAACTCTGTAGATCCACGGGTAACAATGTGCAATAAAACGATCTGTAGGAAATATTTCAGAGTATGAAAGATCTGTAGGGTAACATAATTTGTATATAGCAGACTTGTTTTCTACACAAATGATCAAGTTAACAAATGAATGCGTAAAATAATTAAGAATTTTGAAGTAACAATGTTTTTCACAACGATCTGCGGGAAATAGGAAAAAAAAATTTGATTTCTTTTTTGAAGATAATGAAAAACCAACTAATCTAACAGATCGAAGGAATCTAAAATGCTGATTGTGATGAAGAATAGCATAGAAAAAGAAACAACAATACGTGAAACATCAATGAAAGTCACAATTGATAACGAAGAACATAACGGATTGATGATTTTAAGATTTTGTAATGAATTTGAATCAAATAGTAGAAACAGATGTGGAAATGAGAAATAGTGCTCCCTAATGATCAAATCATGAAAACAAATTCAATTGGGGCAGAAAATAGAAGATCTGCAATGAATAGTGTTCGCAACTAACACTAATCTCGAACTATCAAAATTTGAAATTATGATCAGATTCACGAATGAAATTGATTCAATCTTTCAACTGATTTTATTAATCAATGTATGGAACAAATTGAATGGGTTCGATGGTTCAATTAGCTTCTGAATTGAGACATTCGAAGCAAATCCAAACAAATCTTGTTAATACCTCAACCAACAGCTCTTATACCAATTATTGATCTATTGGAAGTTGTGAAATTTATCAACCAAACAGAATTAACAAACAATGATGAATAGGAATCGATCAAACAAACAAACAGAATTAACATTTATAGATCATGAATTCACTTTTAAAGTTCGAGTGTATTCTATAAGATCAAAGAGAGTTACAAACAGTTGTTCGAAATGAAGTGTGTGCATGTAAAGCAACATGAACTACTGTTTATACTAATTTGACTTATACATACACATAATAAATGAAACAAACTAAAACAGACTGACGATGTGCGCGTAACATTTTGCACCAGCTGTCTGCACATCTCGATACATAACTACTCGCACATCACAAAAAATACCGGCACATCTTTTTCCACAATGTCAAGCTTGATTATATATTTGCCAACAACATCAAACAGAAAAGAAAATACCATAAATGAAATTAATTTTCTTCACCACCCGGTATTAAAACACTTCACATGATCAATCTGAACCCCACCCTGCATTCGGGCCTACTATTTTAGTGAGAGATAAAATTGTGGTTCCACTGTAACATAGCCCAATATTATAGTTTGATCAAAGGAATCTAACGTTGTTTAAAGAAGATTTAAGTGGGCCTAGCTATGGTTAAACGTATCAATGCTAGAAAAAATTTTGTGTAGTTGAAGAGTGCTAGGTCATTCACTAAGTTCTGGTAAACCCGTATCTTATTCTTTAATAAAAGTATTCTTGGAATTAGGTTAAAAGTTAAATAAGGATAAAAGTAATGAAAATACTTCAACCACTTAATGCTTTGTAGATGTCTAATACTGCACTCTACTCCGTCGTTTCTTTTTTCACAAATACTTTCTCGAAAGGGAAATAATATACTTTTCTAGATTGGTACCCTACCTTGAGAATTGTCCTTATTGCTGAAAAATATGTTCTTAAGGGGCCATTTCTAAATGAATCCACTATTCTTTGTATTTGGGAAACATAATGATGACTCCTAGGAAATGTTCCAAAAAACAGGCTTTTCATGAAATGTTGAACGTGAAGAGATCAGTTACTAGAAAACACATGCAAAAGGGTACATCTGAATGAAGGAACCAATTAAGAAACTGAAAGCCAAAAGAATGGGCAAAGGGAAGAAACGACAAAGGCAAAGTAGTTGCTGATAAGAATATTTCGACTGATGGTTCCATCATGTATGTCTTGCTATGTTCTAGACCAGATGTATCTTTTGTGTTAAGTTTAACAAGTAGATATGTGATAACCCGTAAATTCAAGTTAACAACATTAACTTATTTTCTATAAATTCTATTAAACTCTTAGTACAAGTTATTTTGCTCGTTGTCATTAATTAAATTTTATAACGTTTAGGGTCAATTTGTAATTAACAAAACTTAGTTAATAGTTTTAAAACCTAAATAAATATCCTAATAATCTAGAAGGGCCAAAGTGTAACTTGATTATAAAATACCCAACTAAATACCCCCATCATCATCGTCGTCTACATCTACAATCGTAGAGGAAAAAACACACACCCACAACAACCTCACCTTTCTCAATGCTTTTCTCTTCTTCGCATCCCCATCGCAGCCAAAAGCAACAACAACAACCATCTCTGGTGAACTCTGACCACCACTGTGTTCTCTGCAACCACATGCATCTCTCTCTCTCTCCTAGTAAGTCAAAAACTTTGAACTAGGGTTTAGGGTTCGATCGTGATTCAGGCTTGATTAACAAAATGTATGTGTAGGTATACGAGTAGATGAATAACATGCATGACGACATATATATATACACACACACACACACACACACACACACATATATATATATATATATATATATTGTATGGTAATGGATGTATAGATAAAGCGACTGATTTCATGTATATATATGTGTGTGTGTTGGTCCAGATAATCGATAGATCCATGCTATTATGATTTAGATCATATCAAAACACTTTGTTACCAATGGATCTAGCAACAAAAAGATTATAAAATAGATCAAAAGCTAAATAAACCAAATAGACCTATTAAGAAGTGGATTAAGAAGGTAATTAGATGAAGATGAATTGAGACTTGCAACAAAGATATAACACAAACAAATCCTTGCAAAACTAGTAATCAGAATAGAATTCAGATCCAAAAGGTGAAATGTATTCAATAAGTTCCAAGAGTTGTGTACAAATGAACGCTAATTAGGTATTTATATAGAAGCTAGTTTCGCAATTGCGAAACTACCTGCTCGCAAGACTAGGACACGCTGCATGCGACACTCAGTGTCGCATGCAGTGTTGCATAAGCATATAAAACTAAATACAAAACTAATCAACACAATCTAACTATTACAAAGAAAACCAAATACGACTAAGCTATTACAACTAAAACAATCTAACTATTAAAACAAAGTTATCGAGTCGGTGAAGTACCACCCTAGAGGTGTTCATCAATACCCCTAGGGAGGTACTTCACCGGTAGGGTCTTCCGAATCAGTTCCAGCTTTTGTAGCTCCCAGTAACTCTGTCAGCTCACGTACATCTGCCTGCAACTCTGTTTGTTTCTGCACACTCTCCGCGAGTTGCTTAACCTCCGACCTGATTCCTCGAGCTCTATAAGCTACTCGTTCAAATAGAGCAGCTTCCTTCTTTGTTTCCGCTCCGGCTTCACTCTTAATTGGATTCTCACATAAGATTTTTCAGATCATGAGAATCCAAACACTTCCATTGGATCAAACAATCTTAATTCCGCTCCATCCTTTGTACGTACAACTGCCTCCCCAGTTTGGTTATCATAAAAACACTTCTAAAATTCCTGCAATCTAGATGGACTTAGATCCAGAACCCTCAGTCGCTGAACGATTTTCATTGGCTTCATTCTCAGTACAATCTTTCCTTTGCCCGTGACCCAGTCCAAATCCTTCTTCGACCTTCTTCATTCGAGTTTCTTATATCCAAATGTCTCGAAGTTATCTTTCAGTCCCGACTGGACCTCTTCCTCTAAAATCTTCGCACGATCACTGACATCTGCATTAATCAATGGTAGGACAGCCAACCGCCTCAAGTCCCACTTCGGGAATGTCTTATAGTATTTTAGGTTTCTGATATAATTGATTCCTCCCCCTCTCCTCTTGATTATAAACATTTTGAGTTCCAGACTAAACTTCCAGTTAAAGATTTTATTATAATAATCTTTAGAGGCTGGAGCATCCATATTTTGAAATAGAAGAGTGACGGTTTCTGGTTCATCTACCTTCTTGAACCAATTCGATTTGTCTTGCTCTATAACGTCACCTTCTATATCGCTCCTCTTCGTGATATATACCATCTCCTTTTCTTCAGTTTCATAATATTCAATCTCAGAATCATAATCCACCAATTGTTCCTCAATCTCCTCCTCGACCGGTTTTATATCTTCAGCTTTCGAACGTCCAACAATCACCTCTTCTCCGCTTAAATCAGTCTCCACATCGAAACAGAAGTCATAAGTAACTTCTGTTTCTTTATCTGTTTTGCTTCCTCCCGCACCAAAAAACCCGCAAAATCCTTCTGGCTTGACCCCGTCTGCACCATCTCTTTTAGTGTCGGATATTTCAAAATATTTACCAAGTTATTTATTTTTGCCTTGGATTCTATCAGACCGACCTTCACTTCTTTCTTTACTTCATTCAATTCCGTCGAAAGTTTCTTGATCAAGCACTGTTGATCAAGGACTATCTTCCTTAAATCCTCCATTTCACCTTCATGATGCCTCTCACGTTCTTCCATGTTCATCAGCTTCATCTTTACCAATCCCAATTCATTTGCGAGCGACGTATTAAATCCTCGAATAACGTCCTTATCAAGCCCAGCAACTCCTTTCTTTTCCGGTTTTCTTATGAAATTCTCAGCCACATGTACATGAACCACAGCCTGCTTCCCTATGCTTTCTTCTTTTGGATTTCAGTATCAGACTCGGTTCGGGAAGGTTACCGATCTACAGCGTTCCTCTTCTTCTTACCTTTAGATTTTGTAATCTCGGCTTCTATCTCATCTAACTCCTCCTCAAATGGCACCGCCTTTTCTCTAACACATTTTTACATTTCTTTATCTAAGCCTCAATCTCATCTCTCTTCTCCTCAAATCTCTTTTCCTCCACAGCCTTCAGCTTTTCAATGTACTCCCATCTTTCATCGGTGTACATATTCCTGAAAAGATACGTAATCTTTCCAGAGAAGTTATAGATGGGAGCAATACTATCAGCAAAGATTCGGACATTCATTGGCGTCAGTACCAATACGTCCCCAAGATTCGGCAGGTCCGACTTCAAATAATCGATAAACGTCTGTACAAACCTCGGATACAACAGCCATTTTTCCTTCCTCGAGGCCCGAATGTTCTCTATCATATACTCAAAAATCATCTATGGAATGTTGACCTTGTCACCACTACAGAGATTGAGCATCGCTTTGGCCCATTCAAAGTTCAGTCCATCCGATTCACCTTTTCTTTGATCTAAACAAGCAATGATCACATGTGCTATAAACCTCCATTCTTTCGACAAGAACGACTTCTTGATTTGCCGCCGAGCCATGAAGTCAGTCCCATCTCAATGAATCCATTGTGCACGTCGGTCATGTTCAGTAGCATGGGTGACCCAACGTCACGTTCCATCTTCAGCATCTTTGCAACAGTCTCAGCAGTTAGGGCTGGCATATCGTGTCTGACACGACACGATAAGACACGAACACGATAAGGTCAAACACGAACACGACACGATAACTTATCGTGTCATTTTTTCCAAACACAAACACGAACACTATAAAAAGCAGGTTACACGATAAGACACGATATGACACGATAAAAACCCATTTATTAAAAAAAATTAAATTTTCCAAAAAAATTTATGAGTCTTAAATACTAAATATGATAATTTTTAAGCCACAAAACAACAAAAGTCCATAAAAATAGTATTTTACCATAATATACTTTAAAAACGAATATGAAAAAAGATTAAAAGTCTATCAAAGTCTATAGTAGTCTTTGATCTTTCTACTCATCTCCATTAAAGTTCATCTCCACTTCCATTCTCTACTAACTTTTCTTGTATATAAATATTAACAGGTGACCTATCGTGTTAACAGATCTTTAACCTGTTAAGACACGATAATTAACGTGTCTTTATCGTGTTAACCTGTTAATGACACGGCACCTGTTAAGGTCAAACACGGAACCTGTTAATTCCGTGTCGTTTCGTGTCTTGTTATCGTGTCCGTGTCAAAAATTGCCAGCCCTATCAGCAGTAATAACAATCCACTTCCCATAATTGTAGCGGAAATCTCCCCGGGCTGTTTGTTCAAATCATAAGTTGCTGAATCCCAGAAATCTCGAATATGCTGCTTATCCATTACTGGATCGTGAGTAACATCATAGAATATCGGAGAGCTCTTCAATCAGGATATCGCATCTCAAAATCCGACGAACTTTGGATCCTTATCGTTTAGATAAACGACCACATTCGATCGACGTTCGAACTTTGGCAATAAAAGGAATAATAAGAAAAATATTAAAAAAATAAAATAAAATAAATAATAAAAAAATTAATTTAGAAAGTAGTTTCGCAAAATTGTGACACAACAGTGTCACATGTCATCGACACTATTGTTTCGCAACACATGTGTTTCCAACACTATCGAGTGTGCACGGGCAGCATAACAGGACAGTTTCGCAAAAACATGTTGAACTTTCGTTCAGTTTCGCAAAATGGAACACAGTTTCGCAAAACGACAAGAACACCAATAGACACTTAATCAATAAATAGATCAGATCAACATAAAATATGAATCAAGATCAAGTCGAAGGTTCGAAACATGATATAACATTAAACTTAACGATCAAATCTAAACAAGAACACTTCAAAATGACGGATTAAGGTTTAGTGAAACTAGGGTTTAGGTTCGGGTTTTGAAATTTAACTTTGAAAATGAACTATGACCTAAAACGACCCAGATGCTTGTTTAACAGAGGATAGTTTCGCAAAATTGCGAAACTGTAGTTTCGCAAAAAACCTAGATAATAAAAATAAATTTTGAAAAATAGATGAAGTCAAATCTAATAAAGTTACAAATATTTTAAGATAAAGTTAAACACATCCCTTGAGAATTTCAAAAATGAATAGCAATACGAAAGCCCGTTTGTTGAAAAGATAGTAATACGAAGATTTCACTTTGAAAGAGACAAAAAGTAAACAGAATGAATCACGAGGAATTCAGATAATCCATTTAGAGCAAACAATCCAGAGAGACATAGATTTGGCAAGATTGTCAATATGTTTGTCCTTTAAACCCATGCCTTGTTCCGTTCAACAAACAACCTGTGACGATCTTATCATGTTTTGAGTTCGATTTGAAGAAACTCAGCCAACTTGGTTTCCACAGACTTCCAGCAAAGTAACTTGTTTTGACATCATGGCTTATTAAGTTTAGATAATTCAGCAAGATTTTATAATTTGATGGACATAGACCATGACCAGTAAATAATCATGGTGAATGTTTTTAGGGGTGAGCTGGTGTTGGGTTTAGGGGCATCAACAATGATCTTGATGTAGAAACATGGTGAGCATATTCTTTTTGTATGAAGCGTCAAACAACGATCTTGATGTAGGAACATTTTGATTTTAACATTTGTGGGTTGCAGATGATGAGCGCTCCAGGTCTATATTTACATATAACAGAGGAGATGATCATCTGAGCGTGCTGATGAGAGCTTCAGGTCTATATGTACATATAACAGAGAAGATCATCACTCCATGTCAATGCTTCCGCATAGCAGAGGAGATAAGCACGAAGTAAAATTCTGAAGAGCTAACCAGAAGCATAATTCGGGGCTACGGCTAAGGGGTTTGGATTTGGGAAAAATCAAGCTCGAATCAAATACTCTCAGCCCCTTTTTGTCAAAACTAATTACTTTGTGCAGGCCAAATGTCTGTGAAAATGCTCCTTATTACCGAGCTCTTTTGGATTTAGTTTAGTCACAAATTTGTTGTCTAATTATATTCGGGCTGAGCCTATTGATACATCAGAACATAAATCAACGTCCTCCTTTAGGTGCTTTCCACACATATCTGAACCCTGCAAGAAACAAACAATATTTACATAAGATGAAGCTCACAAAGCAATTTGTAAGATAAAGCACAAATTTGAAATTTTATAGTATTACTCCCCCAGAATTTTATTTTTCAACATAAACTGAAATATTCAAAGACTAAGAACATACTCAAAGGGATGGTAAAACATTATCACAAAATATAGGTAATAAAATTAGACTCATTCCCCCCCCCCCCATTTTTTTAATAAAATAAATAGAATTATTTGAAGCAGAAAAAGAATTAAAAAGAAAGAAGCCCAAGCATGTTGATCAATTCGTAAAAACGCGGTTTATCAAACGTTTTAGTGAACAGATCTGCTTTTTTGATTCTTTGTGTCAATTGAAATGATATTGATAAAACCCTTCTCTTGAGCATCCCGAATGGCATGAATTCGGTTTTCAATATGTTTTGTTCGAGTGTGATGGACGGGATTCTTTGAAATCCCGATTGCAGCTTCATTGTCGTAGAAAATTGGAGTATGGAGAAAATTGATGCCATAATCGATCATCTGATGTTGAATCCATAAAACTTGACAACAACAACTGGAGGCGGCAGTGTATTCAGCTTCTCTAGTAGATAAAGAAATTGACACCCTCCGGATACAGATTTTCGATCAAGTTTGCAACCACCATAATCGTTGTCAGAATAAGCATGAAGATCAAAACTTCATCCTTTGGGATACCACAACCCTAAACGAGGAGTCCCTTTGATGTGACTCCTTTGGATTAGCTTGATATCTCGAGCAATAACCAACAACAAATGCAATATCAGGACGACTTGCGATGAGATACATTAAAGAACCGATCATAGACCTGTACTGATGAGCATCAACAGACTAGCCAGATTCATCAGGAGTAAGACAAGTCTGTGCCGTAAATGGAAACAACTCAGAAGAACAGTCATTCATCTTGTATTTTTGCAGAATCTCATGAATATACTTCTCCTGATGGATAAGTATACCATCAGGTTTCTATACAACTTGTAAACAGAGAAAGAAGCACATTTCGCCCATCATACTCATCTCAAATCTTTCATTCATTAGCTCTTCAAACTCTCTGCACAAATCCTCATTTGACGATCCTAAAATGATGTCATCAACATACATTTGAAACAATAGTACGTCCTCATCGATCACCTTTTTGAAGAGGGTCATATCAATAGTTCCCCGTGTAAAGCCTTTGCTTAGTAGATAATGTGTCAATGTCTCATACCAAATGTGAGGAGCTTGATGTAATCCATAAAGTGATTTATCCAGTTTATAGACTTTATCGGGAATGTCCAGATCCTTGAAACCAGGTGGCTGACACATATATATCTCTTCATCGATATCCCCATATAAAAAGGCACACTTCACATCCATTTGGTAAACTTTAAAGTTCTTGTGCGCGCCGTGAGCTAAAAATATTCGAATGGCTTCAATTCTAGCAACCGGAGCTAACACATCGGTATAATCAATCCCTTCCCCTAGTGCAAACCCAAGAATGACCAAACGAGCCTTGTTACGAATAACAAATCCACGATCATCTGGTTTGTTCTTGTAGACCCACTTGGTACCAATTGGGTACTTATTCGGTGGAAGATCAACCAGTTCCTAGACTTTTAGTTTCCTGAATTGTTGAAGTTCCAACTGCATTGATTCAACCCAACTTGGATCTTGTAAAGCCATGTTGATGTTCTTTGGAACAGTTTGTGATTAGAAGCAGGAAAATAAACGCACGTTGATGAGTCCAGATTGATGACGTGTGCGAACCCCGTCAGAGATGGATCCTATGACCCAGTCGTGAGGATGGTTTTTCAGCTCCTTGTAATGGGAATTAACTGTTAATATATCCGACTGTGGTTGTGTAGTGGTAGCATTAGTGACAACAGCATTAGAAGAATCATGAGAATTTGATGCAGGAACAGATAATGATGGAAGAGAAGGTGCGTCAGCAACATCATGAGAAGAGGCATGGGATCGGGTGAAGCTTCAGTATGCATGGGGATAGTATCATCTTCTTCCAAAAAAAGTGGTAAACTGAAGTAGTTGAACACAGTCGTTGCATCATAGAACCATGCAGGATCAGATCCCGTATCACATACATTTGATTCTTGCCATTCGACATAGAAAGATTCTTGTACAATTTTGGTTCGTTTGTTATACAGCCGACGTTTGAGCCTGAGTGTTCAATAGTGTGCAAGAACAACCAAAAGGTCTGAAGAAGTCGATCAGTGGTTTTCTTTTGTGGAATAATTCATATGATGTCTTCATTTTGTCTTTGACGATTAACATCCTATTAAGCACATAAGATGCAAAATTTACTACTTCGGCCCAGAAAATGATTGTAAGTTTCGATTCAATCAACATAGTCCTTGCAACTTCGATCAGAGTTCGGTTCTTGTGTTCTGCCACACCATTTTGCTGTGGAGTCATTGCTGCACTGAATTGTCTTAATATTCCTTTTTCTTCACAAAATGAGTCAAAAATATGATTTCTGAACTCTGTTCCATTATCGCTCCGAATGGCCTTGACCTTCTTTCCAGATATTGTTTCAATCTTCAAAATGAGATTCTTGAAAGCAGCAGCAGTCTCTCCTTTGTGCGTAAGGAGACTTACCCATGAATACCTCGAGAAGTCATCTGTTACAACAAGGCAATAAGATTACTTAGCTATACTTTTAACACTAATTGGCCCAAACAGATCATCATATAATACTTCAAGAGGACAAGAAATTAAATTTATCAGTTTGAGCTTATGAGATTTTTTATGTTGTTTCCCCTTTGCACATGCCATGCATTTCTCTGCAACAGAGGAATCTTTAAGAGGTAAGCCATGAACAAGGTTATGTTTAACAAGTTTATTTATATTTTCAAAATTAACATGACCGAGTTTCCTGTGCCATATGAATGATTCAGAGGAGGATTCTTTTGACAAGAGGCATGTGACAGTAGATGTTGACTCCTTAGAATTCATGTCGAGCAAGTACGTGCCGTTTTTCCTTGGTTCTCGCATAATGATCAAATCTTCAGGTATAGAGAAATCGGGCTTCATGAATAAACATTCATCAGATTTGAATAGAATAGGATTATCTTTGTCACAAATTTGTGAGACACTCAGCAAATTGAAATGCAGTTCTGGAACATAGTTAACTTTCTCGAGCGTCAATGAACCGTTCGTTACATCTCCTTGACCAATCATTTTTCCACCTTTCTTATCACCAACGAAAAGCCATATACCCACCATTTATAATTTTGAAATTTGTAAGAAGATCCTTCAAACCTGTCATATGTCTGGAGCATCCGCTATCTACATGCCATAAATTATTGATAGGCTTCCTTGGACGTTCCTTATACGGAAGACCCATGATGATCTTCTCAGTTGCCAAATCTTTCTCACAATTACAGGTTGGCGTGTTCCTTTTCCTTTTTCTCTTCCTCCCTGTCACCCACATCCTCCCTGTTTTTCATAATTTTAACAGCTTCTCCTTCTTCAGCAACTTCTGTTGATTGAGACTCAGAGACTTGTTCATTGATGTGTTTTTCAGATTCCTTTCCCTTATTTCCTGACATTACAACAACGAGAGCGTGATTGATTTCTTCTTGTGTTTCGGCGATCTCAGCACTCCAATCGAAATTTGCTATTAAAGCAATCTCTTTTGAGTTGCTGTTTTCACCTCTTTCCATCACAATCGGATTCTTAGCATTTGGAGATGGTGGTTCGAATACAGTTGGAGAGGGACATTCTCTTTTGAAGTGTCCAAGCGGTTTGCATTTGAAACATCTGAGCTTAGACTTATCAAAACCAACCTTGGCATTTTGGTTTCCAAAACTCATCTTTCTAGTTCTTTCCATAAACCTTCTGGCCCTTACTGTAAGCATGGCTATCTGCCACTGGATATCAGCTTCCTCAAGATCATCCGGATCCACTTGTAGCATATCTTCCATAGTAATCCCCTTTCCTTGGATATCCCTAGCAATTAGAGCTTCGTAACTGTTCACGGACATACTAAATAGTGCCATCATGTCGGTTGGAACCTGTGACATAGTCTGATCCTTTACAGCATTCTTTCCTTCAGACAATGCATTTCCAGAGACGTATGAAAAACCAAAATTGTTTGTTGAAGCCATGGATGTTGATGAGAGCAGCGCAGTGTTCTATGATTGAATTGGAGGATAAACCGCTTGGTTGTACTCCCTTCTCTTGATATCCAATTCAAACGACTTCAGTTTATTGATCACATCCATAAGCTTGTATTCCGAAAATTTCATTTCCTGCTTTAACATTCTCACTTGCAGACTCCACTCAGGTGGAAGTGAATCCACCAATTTTTTAACTTGTTCAACAGTGGTTAAGTCTTCATCATACTTTTTGAGGTTGCTTGTAAGAGTCAGAAATCGATTAGTAAGATCCGAAATCTTCTCGTTTCTATGTCCCATGAACGAATTAAACTCTTTTTGAGCATGAACACCTTTATCCTTCTGAAGATCAGCATTCCCTTCGTAGAATTCACATAATGCATCATACAAATCCTTAGCATTTTTATGTTCCCCGAATCTGTTGTGAATTCAAAACTCAAACACAAAATCAAAGCACCAAAAGCCTTATTGTCCCTTTCAATCAGTTTCCTGTCTCTCTCATTAAACGTTTCTTGAAAAGTGTTTCGGACAGTGGCATCTCTAACAGTAGTTACGGGAATATGTGGACCGTTTTCAATTGAGTCTCATTGTGTGTGGTCCGTATACAAGTAAAAGGCTTTCAATCTCCGTTTCCAGTCCTCAAAATTGCCCCATTAATCAACTTTGGTGGTTTGTTAGGTGACCCACTCTTCAGATCAGCTAGTGTAAATGACATAGACATTTTTTCATTTTTTTCAAATAGTTACTAGTTTCTCAAGCAGTACTTAGTTTTGAAAAATAGTTTTGCAAGTTGGTTCGCAAACACAATCGCAAGATGCTTAGCCAGATAGCTTCGCAAGAGCAATTGAACTTTCGTTCAGGGTAGTTCCGGGATTCCAAGGACAAATGGGCAGCACTTTCGCAAGCACAACGCAAAAAATGAACTTTCATTCAATAGGATCGCAAATCAGAATCGCAAATAGAAAAACCAACAGATGATTAAGTAGTGTCGCAAGATGAACAATAGTTTCGCAAAACGGATCTGGAAACCCCTTTTTCACGAAAAACACACAAAAAATATGTTAGGGCTATTTCCTAGATTAAGATTTACTTTGTATTTGTTTTCATGTTTATGTATAGTTTAGGGTCTATTTTGTTATATTCCTTAAACTTGTAATTGTTGCTTAAAAGCATGTAGTGAGAGAGTGTGAGGGGAGAGGCTAGATCACTATTCACGTAAGAGAGAGAACTTAGTGTGTGTGATTTATTTTTCTCCTGCACTTGTACTACAAATCTGCTTTGATCATCAATATACAAAAGAGAATTATTAGTATGAATTGTGTTAATGATTAAACTGTGTTTGTGTATGATTCATTCTGATCTTTGAGCGATATTAACGATCCAATTGAACCTATCAATTGGTATCAGAGTTGTTGGTACTGTGTTCTTCGCTATTCATCAAGCAAAACACATCAATATTGCTCAAATATCATGATCTGAATGAATTGTTGCTGTTTTTAGTTGTGATTTATCATCGCAATCACTTCTAATTCACAACGATTATGCAAATTCCATCAGATTATCATCAGATCTGAGGAATTAAGAAGATTGAAAAAGTTACTGTTCGATCGAATTTTGCTCAAATTCATCAAAATTTGATCATGTTTTGGATTGATTGAGATTAGGGATTGATAATCGGACCATTTCACTGCTTGTGTGTGAATTTTGAACGAATTGGACAAGTTTTTGACAAACCCAGAAAAATTCTCATGATGAAGATGATGAACAGTATGAACTTGGTTGAAGATTAACTTGCCGGGTGATAAAATTTGACTTAGACAATTTCCTTTGGACTTAGATTGAAGAACAATTAGGTCCTGTGCAGCCGTGTAAAGGATTTTGTGCTAGACGGGTAAAGAATTTGACGAAGAAAAAGTGTTACTGTTCAGCCGGATCAACAACTGTTGTGCCGGGTAATACACTGTTACGCCGGGTGATTAACATTTTCAGCCGGGTGATCAATAACTGTTGTGCTGGGTAATACACTGTTACGCCGGGTGATTAACATTTTCAGCCGGGTGATCAACAACTGTGTAGCCGGGTAAACAACTCTGTCGTGTGATCGAGTACTGTTCAGCCGGGGTAAGCTTTTTGCCGTGTCAAAATTCAAGCCGGGTCAAGTTATCTGCCGTGTAAAGTTATTTCTTGTTGCCGGGTAACTGTTCTGCCGGGTCAAGAACACAAGTCTTACAACTGTTGAGCCGTGTGACTGTTCAGACGGGTGAAGACTTTTTCTCTGCCGGGTGAAGACAAAAACTACTGTTTAGCCGGGTGAAGAAGGATTTTCACTGTTCAGCCGTGTGACTCCTTTTAGTTGTTTTTAATACTTGTTTCTTATCTTGTCTTTAATTACTTGTCTTTATTTTAGTATTTTAATTATTTCTTTTCAAAAATTAACAAAAACCAAAAATATTTTTTTTTAAAAAAAAGTTTTTAAATGGCACCTAATGATGATTCTGATAACCGTGTTCCTAGACTTGTCAATCGTGCAGATTTCAAGAATTGGACGCTTAGACTAAAGCATCATCTTTGCTCAATAGACAATGATCTGTGGAAGTCAATTGAAAAGGGTCCTCATATACCTACTCAGACAGCTCCAGATAGTGCAAGTACCTACACCAAAGACTCTACTGAACCTTATCCAGAGGATAATTTGTCAGGAGAAGATTTGAAGAAAGTGAAGAATGATTGCAAAGCATATTCTTTGATGTGTAAGGGATTGCCTCTACAAGTACTGTCAAGGTTGGACACCTATCAAACAGGTTATACATTGTTCAAGGCTTTGAAGTCTATTTGTGAAGGAGGTGAACAACTCAGGAGTCTCAAGAAACAAAAGTTGAAGAGACAGTTGGAGTTATTTGAACACATTGCTGGAGAATCAGTGCACCAAATGATGAATAGATTTGTTCATCTAACTACTGAAATGACCAATGCGGGTGCAAAGACAGATCTCCAAGATTGGAATGACAGATTGTTATGTGCTCTTCCATCATCATGGAAACAGACTGTGACTTTACTGAAACATACTGAGAAGTTTCCGATGGATCTAGATTTGCTCATTGCAAAGATAGAGGAAGTAGAGATTGATGAAGGATCTAGAAACAATGATAGAACTGGTTCACATGCACAATACAAATATATTGTGAATCCTGCTAATACTGTGGAGAATGCTTTTCTTGCACAAGATGCAACAAAGTTTGAAGAAGAGGGTGATTTATTTGTGGGCGCAAGTTTTTATACTGATTCATCATACTTTCCAAGTTCGCCAACTTATTCTCAACCTCAATCTCCACCAAGAGCTCAAGTTCAAAGTCAGAATCTGAAGAATCAAGTAGAAAGTCAAAGTTCGAATGTTCAAGCAAAGGTTAAAGATGTGATGAACATCTTGTTGCAAGATGACGAGACCAAAACTGCCTTTACAGCCTTTATGGCAAGTTTTCAAGCATACCAAGGAAGTCATTTGAGTCAAATGGATGTTGTCCTTCAAGACTTATTTGAGATGGATCCTGATGACGTTGAGGAAATGGACTTAAACTGGCAAATGGTGATGGTTGCATATAGAACTCAGAAGCATGCATATGTTAACCGAAGCTACAAGCCTCATGCAAACAAGACGGTTGGATTTGACAAATCTAAGGCCAGATGTTTTAACTGTAATTGTTATGGTCATTTTTCTCGGGAATGCAAGGCTCCTAAGAATCAGAATTTCAACGATCAAGCTAGTTCAAGCAATCAAGGTCAAGGTCAAAGCTCACAACAGTCTTCGAGCTACCAAAGCAGAAATCAACGTTTCTTTCAGAAACCATATCAAAGTCTTCCCATGCCGGAACTGAAGGATGAAGGAAAGAAACCATAAGATCAAACTAAGGCACTGGTAGTAAGTGTAAAAGACGGATATGATTGGAGCGCATATGCAGAACAATTTACGTCTGATCTTACATCAAGTTTGGCACTGGTATGTGAAATAGAAGAGGATTGGTCAGAAGAAGGAGATATCAAGGTGGTTGATACTGAGAGTGAAGATTCAGAGGAATATGACTGGAGTGCCAAGTCTGATCCTGTTGAAGAATCTGAGTCAGAAATTGCGTTAATGGCTACATCCAGTGAGTCTTCATCATCTACCGAACAACCAAAGGTTAGTACTGAATTACCCCCCAATTATGTTCCATTGCCTATTGATGTGAAAGAAAGGTTATGTTTTGAACAATGCATTCAACAAGTAGAACATTATCGAACTCATTCATTTAAAATTGGTGATAAATTAAGCAAACATGAGAAAATTCATGAACAACTTAAAATTGATCACAAAATTTCTGATGAGAAGATTTTGTCACTGAAAGAATCATGGAACAAGACCTTAAAGGAACTGGAAATGGTAACAAAACAACTTGAAGAAATGACAAAGAACTTTAAACAAGAAAAAGTTGCTCATGCTGTCACACAAGTTGAATTAACAAAAGTGAAAAGTTGTAAGAACATGGTGAAACAACTCATAAGTGAAAGAGGTAAGAAAACCAAAACCGGGTTGGGTTTCACTCATGAACCAATGCCAAATTCAATCACTCAAACCTTACCAGAAAACTTTAATGAATTTGATCATTCACCTGAAAATGAAAGAAAATTCAACGAAATTCAAAGAAGTAAATCCGAATCTGAAGGATCTGAAGTTTTGATGGATAGTTTGAAAGAAGAAGATGGTGTGACAACTGAAGCTGACGATGAAGCTAGCAACAAATCAGAGCCTGTTTTGATTCAACTTGTTGAGTATCCGGAACTGAATCCAAAGTCAGAAACAGTGAAGGATGAAGGTGAATTTTCAGGATACAATGATCCTGAATACATCAGGTGGAAGAAAGAACAAAAGGCGCAAGTTGCTGATCAGTTGATCAAGAAGCAAGAAGTGAAAAAGACTGAAGTTTCGAATGCAAAAGTGCAGAAATTAAAATCGAAAATCAATCAATCTGAAACGAAACAGTCAAAAGGCAAAAGTGTCTTAAAATAAAATGACAACACCAAAGCTCAAAGTGTTAAAACTGACAAAGTTAAACCAGTCAAGAAAGTGTCAAAAGGAAAAACAATTAAGTTTGTGTCTGCAGGAACGTTTGATTTGAACGGATCTTATGGTAAACCAATCAATTCTCCAATCAAATCTAACTCTGGTCTGAAAACAGGTTCAGGTCCTAAGTCTTCCGCTGTCAATGATAAGAGAATTGAATCTAAAAAGGTAACCAAACAGAACAGTTTAAAATCGAACCAAAGTCCCATGCAATCAAATTCACAATCAAAATCTCCACAAAAGAATCAAGTTAATCTAAAACCGAACAAAACTGATAATGAATCACGAGTGGGTTCAACATCAAAAGTTAACAATCGGCTCTTTAGGATTAGCAAGAAACACTGTGCGATTTGTGATCGTTATAACCATGCAACTGCTGAATGTTTCTTTAACAGGTACTGCAGTTACTGTGACAAAAGAAATCATTCTTCAGAAGAATGTTTTTATAACAAATTTTGTGAAATTTGTGAAAGGAGAAATCATGACACAAAGGATTGTTTCTTTCGAACAAACTCAACAAGAGAAATGACACCATTTTCAAATTTTCGAAGAAATCAGTCATTTGGTTTTCAAAATGTTAATCAAAGTCATTCTCCTGTTTTGAGAAAGTTTAATCGAAACAATTCAGTGTCTAATTTGCAGGTTAACAGTTTTAAACCAAGAGCTTTAATGGTAAGAAATCAAAAGTTTGAAAATAACCTTGATCCTAAGTTAGAGGAAAGGTTCATTGCTTTGAGAAGAAAGCAATCAATGCACGCCAATGGGCGAAACAGTTTTCAGCATCAAAATCTCTTGAATGAAACAAATTTTCAAAATATGCAATATCAACAAGTTACTATTGCAGATAGATTCGGAAAACCCAAGACCGTGTGGGCCTGGGTTGACCAAACTAACTAAGTGATTGTTGAAATGCAGGTACGCCCAAGAAGACCTATCAACTCATGGTTCGTTGATAGTGGGTGTAGCCGGCATATGACAGGCAACCATGCCTTGCTTCAGGATTTCAAGCTGAAAAATGGTACACACGTTGCATTTGGAGGTGATGCAGGTGGTAAAATAACAGGGGAAGGAACCGTATCAAATGGGGTCATTAGTTTTGATAAAGTCAACTACTGTGCACAGTTGAACTTTAATTTACTAAGTGTATCTCAAATTTGTGATAAATCTTATTCAACATTATTTGATGATTCTTTCTGTTATATACTCAAACCAGGTTTCAAGATTGACAATGAGTGGGTGGTGGTTAAAGCTCCAAGAGATCGTGATGTATACAAGCTGGATATGTCACAGATTGATGCTGAAACCGAAACTACCTGTCTCATTGCACATGCTTCGAATGATGAGAGTCAGCTTTGGCATAGACGGCTGGGCCATTCAAACTTCAGAAACATGAATCGTTTAGTGACTGGAAATCACGCTGTAGGAATACCATCAAAGAAGTTCTCTACAACTGATCTCTGTCCAGCATGTTTGAAAGGAAAACAACATCGCATGTCTTTTAAGTCCAAGCCAGAAAACTCCATTTCAAAACCCTTGCAGATGCTACATATGGATCTTTTCGGACCAACAAATGTGCAAAGCATCGGAAAGAAGTCTTACTGTTTTGTCATTATTGACGATTTCACTAGATTTTCTTGGGTTTATTTTCTGCATGTTAAATCTGAAACTGCTGAGTTGTTAAAAGAATTTATCATCAAAGTTGGAAATCAGTTGGATTGTAAAGTAAAAACTTTAAGAAGTGATAATGGAACAGAATTTAAGAACGCTAATGTTGATTTGTTTTGTGCAGAAAAAGGAATTGCTAGACAATTTAGTGCTCCAAGAACGCCTCAACAGAACGGGGTTGCGGATCGGAAAAATCGGACACTAATTGAAGCAGCAAGATACATGCTCGCAGATGCCAAAATCCCTATCACATTCTGGGACGAAGCTATTGCTACTGCGTGTTTTGTACAAAACAGGACATTATTAGTACAGGATAAACAGAAAACATCTTATGAGTTGTTATTTGGAAGAAAACCAAATATTTCATACTTGAAAGCATTTGGTTGTCCTGTATCGATTCTAAATTTAAATGATCATCTCGGGAAATTTGAGTCAAAATCTGACGATGGATTTTTCCTTGGATATTCGTCTGTTTCTAAAGCTTATCGAGTTTTTAATAGCAAAACAAATACTGTTATTGAAACTATTAACGTAAAGTTTTTAGAAAATTCGTTTCCGTCAGTAGCGCATGGTCCCGAATGGTTATTTGATTTAGATTCGTTATCAAAATCTTTCAATTCTAACTTGTTTGATTTTTCAGGAAAAGCAAGGAAAGAATCAGGCGACTTGGGATGCTTTAGTGATGATTCTGACAATGACGATGATGGCCATCTTAACTCTGAGTATCCGTTCATGTCATTTCATAATCCTGATCATGTCAAATCTAGTCAAGCTCCGGGTCCTTCTGGTTCTCAAGACGATCAAGAATCAAACAATCTTGAAGATGATGTGAATCCGCAAAGTTCTCCTAATGATGGTGGATCTGTTCAGAATCAACCATCATCAGATCCGAATGCTGAAGTTATTCCAGAATCTTTTGATTACTTCATCAATTCACCGGATCAAGTCCCGAATTTCACTCCGCATACTTCTACCATTCTACAAGATCTACCGAATATGAATCAATCTAATCTGGAGAGTCAAGTGCAAGGAGATGTCATACCAACTCATCGAATTCACAAGAAACATCCTGTCTCTCAGATTATCGGGCCGTTGAATCAGAGAACTACAAGAAGTCAAACTGAGCAAGCAAATGTTTGTCTTTATTCATGTTTTCTTTCTCAAGTGGTGCCGAAGAACATTTCAGAAGCGTTACAAGATAATAGTTGGATTGAAGCCATGCAAGAGGAGTTACTTCAATTTCGCAAACAAGAGGTTTGGAAATTAGTGGACTTGCCTGAAGGAGAGAATGCGATTGGTACAAGATGGTTGTGCAAAAACAAGCCAGATGAACGTGGTATTGTTGTGAGAAACAAAGCGAGACTCATTGCACAGGGATATACTCAGGAGGAAGGCATTGATTATGAAGAGGTGTTCGCTCTGGTCGCAAGACTTGAAGCTATACGCGTTTTTCTTGCATATGCGTCCTTCATGAAGTTTAAAGTATTCCAAATGGACGTTAAAGGCGCTTTTCTGTATGGACCGATTACAGATGATGTTTATGTCAGACTCCCTCCGGGTTTTGAAGATCCTGACTATCCTCATCGTGTATACAAGTTGAGTAAAGCTCTATATGGTCTACACCAAGCTCCAAGAATCTGGTATGAAACATTATCTAAGCATTTACTAGAACATGGATTCACAAGAGGTCAGATTGATCCAACTTTGTTTATGAAGAGGGAGAATGAAGAACTCTTATGTGTTCAAGTTTATGTGGACGATATTATTTTCGGATCGACCAGTGCGTCAATGTGCAAAGATTTTGAGGAAATCATGAAGTCTAGATTTCAGATGAGTTCAATGGGGGAGATTAACTTCTTTCTTGGATTACAAGTGAAACAATCAGCTGACGGAATTTTCATCAATCAATCAAAATTTGTTGAGAAGTTGTTGAAGAAGTTCAAGATGCCAGATTGTCAGACTATTCGAACTCCATCTGATGTGAACTGCAAGACACAACCGGATTCAAAAGGCAAATCCGTGGATCAAACACTATACAGATCAATGATCGGTTCACTGATGTATCTTACTGCATCAAGGCCAGTCATTATGTATGCTGTATGTGTGTGCGCAAGATATCAGTCTGATCCAAAAGAGTCGCACCTGGTTGCTGTTAAACGTATTTTCAGATACCTTAAAGGGAAACCGAATCTTGGGTTATGGTATCCTTATGAAGGAAATTTTGAATTATATCGTTATTCTGATAGTGACTTTGGTGGGTGTGCTCTTGACAGGAAATCGACTACTGGTGGATGTCAATTTCTGGGTCCTAGACTTGTCTCTTGGCAATGCAAGAAGCAGACCAACGTTTCTGTATCCACAGCTGAAGCAGAGTATATCGCTGCATCTGCAGGATGTTCTCAGGTTTTGTGGTTACAAAACCAATTGCTTGACTACGGGTTTAACTTTCTAAAAACTCCTATTTACATAGACAATACTGCTGCTATGTTCATTACTGCTAATCCTGTTCAACACTCAAAAACCAAACATATCGAAATTCGATATCACTTTTTAAGAGACAACTCTGAAAAAGGTTTAATAATTTTGATTAAAGTTCATACCGACAAACAACTGGCAGATCTTTTCACAAAATCTTTTTTGTCAGGCCGGTTTGAATTCTTAATTCAATCCATAGGATTAATCAATCATGATTGATTCTATTTTTCGTAAAAACAAACAAAAAAAATCAGAAAATATAAAAGCCAAAAATATAATAAGTTGATGTCATATATTGATTCCTTTGTCTTTTATTTTATGTTTTGCATTGTGTGTGTGCATGAAAAGAAAAAGAAAAGCAAAAACAAAATATAAAAGCAAAAAGAAAAGAAAATATCATGTCATAAGAATCTATATTGCACAAAGTGAGAAATGATAGTTACACTCGACATTATTTGTTACATCATTTTTAATAAAGACTGATGAATGTTAATTGATGTGCTAGACAGCTCAGGCAATTAGACTGAAAAAGTAAGTTGATTGTTGACAAATATAAACTTAATGATCTTTGTGGTAAGTTCCATTGTTATACATGTCTAGATATATATCTTTTGATACATTGCTTGTGATGATAGTTGTGCATGATCGGGTAACGATGTAGTCTATTCAGTGTGATGAACCGCATCGTGAGCTTCTTTGTTGTGGTACCCACAGACCTGAAGTCTCACACGAAGTCTCTTTTGAGCTTCAAGGTGCAGCAAAAGATTCCCAAAGATGGAACAAAAAGAGTCCCAAATGTGGACCATCACCAAACAAAAATTCCAAAAAGGAATTCAGAAGATTCCCAAGGGGAACGATAGGAAATGAAAAATTCCAAAATGGAATTAAAAAGAAGTCCCAAAGTGGACCAAATTCGAATAGAACCCAGATTCCACACTGTTTATGACTGTAAGTGACCAGGTTTTTGTGCAATATGCATTCAGGTAGTGCTTGATAAGGAAATATGTTGACATATGTATACATGTGGGTCACATAAGTCATACTAATCGAACCTTAATATCATCATGATACTGAAAAAGTAAGTGTGTCAAATCGAGCTAACTGGTATGTTTTCATATCATCACTCAATCAAACATAAGTCAAATGTCTATTCAAAACTTGCAAAACATGTTCAGATAATGTGTGGTATGATCTCTCTGCGATATTTTGATTCATTGCATTACATATGTCTTTATTTTAATGTGTGTGCTTTGTGTGTGCAGGCATATGGAATCTTTATTGACACATCGACATCCTTGTTAAACTTAAAAATTTCAAGAAATTTCAAGTTTAGGGGGAGAATAATTGAACAAAAATATCTACAAAAATCCAAAAATATTTTTTGAATAAGTTGAATGAACAAGATTATGTGGTATGAAAAGCAAAGGTATTGGATGTGTTAAAAACAAACCCAAGGTCTTGTGAATTGTTTTTAATAAATTGCTTCGGGATATAGAAAATTTGGTGGTGCAAAAACATTTGTTTTTGAAAATCAAAGAAAAAGAAAAATGAATTAAATTGGAATTAATGTTATTGACTTGTCTTATGTTGTTGATAATTAATGTGACAAATTCTGTTAAGGATATCTTGTCTAATTAATATGTCGAGAATGTTTGCAGGTGCAATAAATGCAGTTGAAAAAGTCAACAGACGAGAAAAGTAAAGAAAAATCGCACAAGGATTGTAGCCGGTCAAAGAATATGATAACACTATTTTGCCGGGTAATGAACACACTGTTCAGCCGGGTAAAGTTGTGAGTTTGATATGAGCCGGGTGATTGAGAAGAGGAAGTGAAGCCGGGTGAAGATATTATGACTACTGTATAGCCGGGCAATGAACATGTCAAATACAGCCGGGTAAAGGTCATAGATATCTGCCGGGTGACAAGTTGTGTCACTATACAGTCGGGTGAAGAAATGTTATAACTATGTTTCCGTGTGAAGAAGAAAGCATGCCGGTTGAAAGGGAAACAACTGTGTTGCCGTGTAATGAAGAAAACATGCCGTGTGAAGAAGAAAGCATGCCGGGTAATAGTGAAAACAACTGTATTGCCGGGTGATGAAGAAATGATGCCGGGTGATGTTTTGAAGACTACTATACTGCCGGGTGATGAATAAAACCAATCAGGTGTAGTTGTTCCTAACCTTTACCCATCTCTACAGTGACTTACCCGTCTCTACAGTGTTTGACCCGTCAAGTGTTTTTCACATGTTATATGTTGACCCGTCATATGTTGTGACTTGTCCCAACAATACATGACCCGTCCCAACAGTACATGACCCGTCTCAACAGTGCTTGACCCGTCAAGGCTTAGTGGGCCTACTGTGCTTGCCCGTCCCAAATTGTTGACCCGACACCTCAAAGTTTGACCTAATTTTTAACCATATAAAAACCCGCCTCTTTACAAACACTTATCATTTTTCACTCACAAATTCAAGCAAATCCTCTGCACATTAAATCGTTGTTTATCATATTCAATCGTTTGTTCTGTAACAAGTCTGATCGATTGAATAAGGTATTGTTTATGTGATTTGAACCTGATAAACCTGCAAATCGACCGATAAAATGAAAAACGATGATGAACAGTGTTTTTGATCACTGAATCGACACTTTGATTGTGTGTGTTAAAACCAAAATCGAATGTTGTTTTAAGTGTAAAATGTGTCGATCATCAACAATCAATCACTCATTTGCACCAAAACACCTTAAAACCAACTGAATCAATCAAAATTGCTCATAACTGTCAAAACCGCCATTGATGAACCTTGAAAATTCTTAAGTGTTAACTTCAAACTGACAAAATATGTGTTGAACATTAACAAATCATTGTTAAAACTAAGATTAACATGTTAAACAACTTTATCATACAAATGTCAAATTTATGCTTAAGTGTTAAACTGTTAAATTGAAAAATGTTGTATAATCTTTAAAATTCAAAGTTGTTTTGATCAAAATGATGAAAATCAGTTTGTTAGATCAATTTAGGGATAAAATGATTATGTGAATGTTTTTCTTCTTAACTTTTGTTCAAACACTTATGAAAAATTTGATATGTATTAATGAAGAATCTAACACATTTGTCTTGTTTGTGTTTGTTTTTGTTTTAACAGATGGAGAATCTAATGTTTGAACCTAAGCACAATCTAGTGGCATGTTTGGATGAATCTATCCCTGAAACTGAAGGTTACAGAGATATGATCAGATTCATAAAGAGGACAAAATATGTGTATGCTATGTGTGCCAAACCGATCATATATGCAAGGTTGATAAAGAGTTTTTGGAGAACAGCTGAGGTAATCAGAAATGAGGATGGAGTAGCTGTTGTTCGAGGAAACATCACTAGAGAATTAGTGTTGACAGTTTCTGAAGAAGCAATCAGAACTGCATTGAGGATTGATGAGGATGAAGTAGGAATGAATGATGAGTTGACTATGGCTGAATGCCAAGCGTGCTTTGTTAATATGGGACATCCTCCTGCATTTCCAAAGTCACAATTTTACAGAGCAAGGTTGGGGAAGAAATGGAAGCTTCTGTGCTATGTTGTTCAGCAATGCATGTCAAGGAGAAGTGCTGGTTTCGACAACTTTCCTTCTGACATTGCATCCCCAATAGTTGCCATTGCTGAAAACAAACCATTTAACATGTCAAAGTGGATCATGAATGGGTTTGTGTTTAATCTAATAAAGGGCAAAAGATTTAAGTTTCTCATGTATCCGAGATTCTTACAGTTGATGATAAATGTTGCCTATCCCATTATCAGAGAAGAAGGTGTAGTTGGTGGAATTTTATATACTGAGGACATGAACGATTTATCTTACAGGAAGATGAGCATCGGGAATGTGCCTAGTGTTGAGTTATTTGACTATATGAGAGATATAGTAAATAATGAAGAAGATGTTGAGATTGTCTATCATCATATTTCACACGGAGAGATTGTAAATCCACAGGACCTGGTTGATGAGGTGCCTGACAATCTACTGGATGATGATGAGTATAATGCTCGTCATGCAGAAGATGAAGAGATTGATGGTGATAGTAATGATGGTCAAGATGATGATAATGATAATGATGATGGAGATGATGAAGATAGTGATAGTGAAAGTGGAAATGATGGTGGTGATGATGCTGAATCTGTTTCAGAGGAGGCAGAGATTATTGAAGCAGCTGAGCCAATGGAATTGGAGACAGAAAATGTTGAAGTCATTGAACAAGCTGTGATAGAAGAACCTGTTGAGGTTACTTGTGTTGAAAAGGAGGTAGCAGTTGAAGTTGCTAAGCCTATCACAAAACAGTATGTTAGATCTCGAAGATCTAAATCTGTTGTTGAGAAAGTATTAAGTGAGCCTGAAAAGATAGATATTGTTCAAATAGCTCAGGAAGTAATTGCCGAGGTTGAAACTATTGCACAGATAGTTGATGAAGCTGATGCTGGCATTACTGATCCTGTTCCTGTTGATATACCCACCACATCATCCCCTGTTGCAGAAAACATTGAACAAATTTTGGAGTCTTCGCCAAAAATTGTGTCAAGTGTTGATGAGAATGAAGATAAGAAAAAGATTGTCGAACTAGAAGAGATGGTGGCAAAACTGTTTGAGGCGAATGAACTGTTGAAAGCTTCAAATGATAGGAAAAAGAAAAGACTTGAAGAGTTTTGGGCTACTCACAATCAGAATCTAGAAACTTTCAAAGCCTTGGATACTGATCATCTTAAGTTGAAAATTGAACATGACGAATTGAAAGCTGAGTATAAAAAGTTGAAGGAGGAACATGAAGATTTGAAATATGATCACAAAGAGTTGAAGGCTGAATGCAATACTCTTGAGGCTGAGAAAGAAATACTGGAGAAATGGCTGGAAGAAACCAAATCGAAAAAGTCAGATTCTGTGTCCGATAAAGATTTTTCAGATGATGCAATGGAAGTAACTGAGAAAACTCAAGAAGCAAAAGTCTATTATACAAGAGCACGTGGTACAACCAATGTGGGTATAAGGGTGGAATCTCCAATAGTTATTCCCGATGAAGCTGTTGCTGAAACTGTCACTTATGACAAGGCTGAGGGAAAAAGGAAGTTAGATGCTGTGCCGGAAACTACTGAAGACGCATCTGTTTCAAAGAAGGCAAAACTGGATGAAACAGTGCAGATTGAGCCGATTCAATCTGTAGCTGTAGTTGAAATGGCTGAGATAGCTAAGGTTGTTGAGGAGACTGTGACTAATGCTGAAGTTGATAAATCAGTTCAGATTGAGCCGATTCAATCTGAAACTGTTGCAGTTGAAGAAGTGCCTGAAACTGTCACAGAAGAAACAAGTCAGTTTGAGCCGGTTCAAACTGACAATGCACCAATGATTGAGGCATTAGATGATTTGGACGATATAGATTTTACTGAGTCTGAACCAGAAGCTGAACCAGAAAATAATCCTGATCACGAGATTCCAGAGGACTTAGCTGAAAGATTTGCTTATCTTGAGAAGATGAAGTATAATCCAGTGTTTTTGAATGGGCTGACAGTAAGTCAAATCAATGAAGAATATGAAAAGTGTTTAATAGCTCAAGACAAAGCTGCTGATGATGAAAAAGAGTTTATCATTGAGATGGGAGAATGGACATCGCTTCAAGAGAGTTTGAACATAGAAGATTTACCTCCAACTGAACTGTATCACCAAAATCCTGAAGAGATGTCAAGCAGGAATATGCGAGATTGGTTTAGCTCAAGGAATTATCCTTATAAGACGTTGAAGAGATTGAAACAAGAGTCGCTGAGGAAAATTGTTGTTAGTTTCATGAAGACGGAGAAAATGTACAATCGTATGTTTTATTTGGACTACAACAACCCTCAATACTATGAGCTGACTAAAAGATACAAAGTTCTTGGACCAGAAGAGATACCGGTGATGGCGTTACCTGAGAATGCACATAAGAAAAGGCATGAGTTGATGGACATATTCCCAAGTGAAGCTAAGTCATATAACATACCTATGGATGTACGTGAATCATGGCACAAATCAGCCACAGCAGGTGACGTTGTGAGGTCACTGCTGAGCAAGGGTCAGTCTATTGCTGAACTTCTTGATTCAATGATCGTACCGGAAAAGTCCAAGAAGGTAAAGATTATAGCGTGGAAATATGACGAAGTGTTCGATGCATTCATGATAAAAAGAGTTAATGGTTTATGTGATGTATACCATTACTACTCTAGCATCCTCAAGTTAGAAGTTCAAGACTTGAAAGAACTGCACAAACTTAGGCTGATAAATCACACGCATGCTGAGCGTGGTGATAAATGTGCAATGCTGCTGGATGCCGGGATAGCCAGATCACCAAAATATTTAGACTTCAGAGGTCAACAGGAGGACAATGCATATGTTCAGGCGAAGAAAGAAAGAAAGAAAAAGAAGTTGGTTGTTAGTGAGGACATGTACTTGGAGGAATTTTCTGATGAGTATATTGATAAAGTAACTAATCCGGGACTGAAAGTGATTGATGGTTCTCAAATGACAAAGCCAATACTTAGAGTTTTCTACAATCAAGAAACTTTTGAGTTGAAGCTTGTTCGAAATTTGGATGATTGGGATAAAGATATGATTACTTTATTCAGTACTTTTGAACTGAAACTGCTGCATCCATCCTACATTGATTTTCTGAGAAGTTGCAGAATGGAAAAATGCAAAGATAAACTGGCTGAAGCTGATCGAAAACTGTTTGTTGTGATGATAGAAGTGATAGCAGCTGCATCAGAAAAGATTCGAGTACGGAAGGCATTGCTGAATTCTAATCTTGTGAGGGTTGACATTCCAGAGATAGAATTTATGAGAGTGACTGCGAAGGGAACGTTGGAAGTGCAAGTCAAAGGGAAGGAAATGCCTTATGAATTTTACGCTAACATCGATTTTGCAGGTTTAAATCTTGATTCTCTGAGATGCATGAATGCCTGCCCAATCCTTACTAACGAGTCAAAGCCGAGACAAGCAAAGATAGCAGAAAAGTTCTAGCCTTGTGTAGAAGAAGCACTGAAGGAACAAGAAGAGTTTAAAGGAAAAGAGTTGCTGGATATCAAAGAGGAACCAGAAGATTGGTGAGAGAGATTGAAGCTGAACAAAGATGAAAACTGTTGAAGATTTTGCTGAAGATTCAAAGATAAATCTTAGGGGGAGTACTGTTAGGGCTATTTCCTAGATTAAGATTTACTTTGTATTTGTTTTTATGTTTATGTATAGTTTAGGGTCTATTTTGTTATATTCCTTAAACTTGTAATTGTTGCTTAAAAGCATGTAGTGAGAGATTGTGAGGGGAGAGGCTAGATCACTATTCACGTAAGAGAGAGAACTTAGTGTGTGTGATTTATTTTTCTCCTGCACTTGTACTACAAATTTGCTTTGATCATCAATATACAAAAGAGAATTATTAGTATGAATTGTGTTAATAATTAAACTGTGTTTGTGTATGATTTATTCTGATCTTTGAGCGATATTAACGATCCAATTGAACCTATCAAAATACAACATCAACCACAAAATCAATCCAATTGAAGAACAGATGATTTCGATGGCTTCACAAGTAGAAATGAAACAATCCCAAGAAAAATTCAAGTGAAACAACAACAATTCATCCAATTTTGATTGAAGAAGCTTTTAACCAAAGCTTAAGGAGAAAAACGCCAAAATCAATCCTAGATCTCAGATCTATATGTTGATGATAAATCTGAAGATTTCGATTGATTCTAATACCAAAAACACAAAGTTCTCAATCCAATTCCATACCAAATATCAACAGATCAGATCTATAAAGATTGAAATGAATTTTTTTTTTATCAAAAACTTCAAAATCAAGAGCACAATCGCTCTGATACCATATCGTTGGTCCAGATAATCGATAGATCCGTGCTATTATGATTTAGATCTGATCAAAACACTTTGTTACCAATGGATCTAGCAACAAAATGATTATGAAATAGATCAAAAGCTAAAAAAAACCAAATAGACCCATTAAGAAGTGGATTAAGAAGGTAATTAGATGAAGATGAATTGAGAATTGCAACAAAGATATAACACAAACAAATCCTTGCAAAACTAGTAATCAGAATCGAACTCAAATCCAAAAGGGGAATTGTATTCAATAAGTTCCAAGTGTTATGTACACATGAACCCTAATAAGCTATTTATACAGCAGCTAGTTTCGCAAGTAGTTTCGCAATTGTGAAACTACCTGCTCGCTAGACTAGGACACGCTGCATGCGACACTTAGTGTCGCATGCAGTGTCGCATAAGCATATAAAACTAAATACAAAAGTAATCAACACAATCTAACTATTACAAAGAAAACCAAATACGACTAATCTATTACAACTAAAACAATGTACGATAAAGATAACGACACAGTGAATATTTATCAACACAATCTAACTATTACAAAGAACATCTCTAACTTAAAGTTGTCCGCACATCTTTTATCTTGTCCGCACATCTTTTCCTTTCTTCAAAATTTTAAGTATGATGATTTATAATATTTATCTACAATCCCCCCTATCATCATACTTCAAGTTTCTTCTTCTTCTTCTTTCACTTCAATGAACTCTAACAAAGGTTTGATAGACCAAAAATCTTTTTCAGCCTTTATATATTGTTTAAACTGTGAAGCAGCCTGTTAGGGCTATTTCTTGTTAAGATTTACTTTGTACTTGTTTTATACATTTATGTATAGTTTAGGGTTTATTTTTTTATTTTCCCTAAAATGTATTTTGTTGCTTAAAGCATGTAGTGAGAGAGTGTGAGGAGAGAGTCTGATTCACATTTGCACTTTAGAGAGAGAACTAAGTGTGTGTGAATTATTTTCTCCTACATTTGTACTGCAGATTTGCTTTGATCATCAAATACAAGAGAATTATTTAGTAATGAATTGTGTTTGTGATTGAACTATGTTTGTGTATGAATCATTCTGATCATTGAGCGATATCATCGATCCAATTGAACCTATCAATTGGTATCAGAGCTGTTGGTATTGTGTTCTTCGCTATTCATCAAGCAAAACACTACAATATTGCTCAAAAATCATGATCTGAATGAATTGTTGCTGTTTTTAGCTGTGATTCTTCATCGCAATCACTCCTAATTCACAACGATTGTGCTAATTCCATCAGATTATCATCAGATCTGAGGAATTAAGAAGATTGAAAAAGTTACTGTTCGATCGAATTTTGCTCAAATTCATCAAAATTTGATCATGTTTTGGATTGATTGAGATTAGGGATTGATAATCGGACTATTTCACTGCTTGTGTGTGAATTTTGAACGAATTGGACAAGTTTTTGATAAACCCAGAAAAATTCTCATGATGAAGATGATGAACAGTATGAACTTGGTTGAAGATTAACTTGCCGGGTGATAAAATTTGACTTAGACAATTTCCTTTGGACTTATATTGAAGAACAATTAGGTCCTGTGCAGCCGTGTAAAGGAATTTGTGCTTGACGGGTAAAGAATTTGACGAGGAAAAAGTGTTACTGTTCAGCCGGATCAAGTACTGTTGTGCCGGGTAATACACTGTTACGCCGGGTGATTAACAATTTCAGCCGGGTGATCAACAACTGTGTAGCCGGGTAAATAACTTTGCTGCCGTGTGATCGACAACTGTTCAGCCGGGTAAAGCTTTTTGCCGTGTCAAGATTCAAGCCGGGTCAAGTTATTGCCGTGTGAAGTTGATACTATTCTGCCGGGTAACTGTTCTGCCGGGTAAAGAATACAAGATTTACAACTGTTGAGCCGTGTGACTGTTTAGACGGGTGAAGACTTTCTCTTTGCCGGGTGAAGAACAAAAGCTACTGTTCAGCCGGGTGAAGAAGGATTTTTCACTGTTCAGCCGTGTGACTCATTTCTAGTTGTTTTAATCTTTGTTTTCTTATCTTATCTTTAATTACTTGTCTTTATTTTAGTATTTTAATTGTTTCTTTTCAAAAATTAACAAAAACCAAAAATATTTTCTTTAAAATCTTTAAAAAAAAATGGCACCTAATGATGATTCTGATAACCGTGTTCCTAGACTTGTGAATCGTGCAGATTTCAAAAATTGGACGATTAGACTGAAGCATCATCTCTGCTCAATAGACAATGATCTTTGGAAGTCAATTGACAAGGGTCCTCACATACCTACACAGACATCTCCAGATAGTGCAAGTACCTACACCAAAGACTCTACTGAACCTTATCCAGAGGATAATTTGTCAGCAGAAGATTTGAGGAAAGTGAAGAATGATAGCAAAGCATATTCTCTGATGTGTAAGGGATTGCCACTACAAGTACTGTCAAGGTTGGACACCTATCAAACAGGTTATACATTGTTCAAGGCTTTGAAGTCCATTTGTGAAGGAGGTGAACAACTCAGAAGTCTCAAGAAACAAAAGTTGAAGAGACAGTTGGAGTTATTTGAACACATTGCTGGAGAATCAGTGCACCAGATGATGAATAGGTTTGTTCATCTGACTACTGAATGACCAATGCGGGTGCAAAAACAGATCTCCAAGATTTGAATGACAGATTATTATGTGCACTTCCATCATCATGGAAACAGACTGTGACACTGTTGAAACATACTGAAAAGTTTCCGATGGACTTGGATTTGCTCATTGCAAAGATTGAAGAAGTAAAAATTGATGAAGGTTCTAGAAACACTGATAGAATTGGTTCACATGCACAATACAAATATATTATGAATCCTGCTAATACTGTGGAGAATGCCTTTCTTGCACAAGATGCAACTAAGTTTGAAGATGAGGGTGATTTATTTGTTGGCGCAAGTTTTTATACTGATTCATCATACTTTCCAAGTTCACCAACTTATTCTCAACCTCAATCTCCACCAAGAGCTCAAGTTCAAAGTCAGAATCTGAAGAATCAAGCAGAAAATCAAAGTTCAAATGTTCAAACCAAGGTAAAAGATGTGATGAACATCTTGCTACAAGATGACGAGACCAATACTGCCTTTACAGCTTTTATGGCAAGTTTTCAAGCATACCAAGGAAGTCACTTGAGTCAAATGGACGTTGTCCTTCAAGATTTATTTGAGATGGATCCTGATGACGTTGAGGAAATGGATTTAAACTGGCAAATGGTGATGGTTGCATATAGAACGCAGAAGCATGCACATGTTAACCGAAGTTTCAAGCCACATGCAAACAAGACGGTTGGATTTGACAAATCAAAGGCCAGATGTTTCAATTGTAACTGCTATGGTCATTTTCAAGGGAATGCAAAGCTCCTAAGAATCATAACTACAATGATCAAGCGAGTTCAAGTGGACAGAATCAAGGTCAAGGTCAAAGCTCGCAACAGTCTTCAAGTTATCAACAAAGAAATCAACGTTTCTTTCAAAAACCATATCAAAGTCTTCCCATGCCAGAACTGAAGGATGAAGGCAAGAAACCAGAAGATCAAACTAAGGCACTGGTGGTCAGTGTAAAAGACGGATATGATTGGAGTGCGTATGCAGAACAATTCACATATGATCTTACATCGAGTCTGGCACTGGTATGTGAAATCGAAGAGGATTGGTCAGAAGAAGGAGATATCAAGGTGATTGATACTGTTTGTGAAGATTCAGAGGAATATGACTGGAGTGCAAAGTCTGATCCTGTTGAAGAATCTGAGTCAGAAGTTGCGCTGATGGCTACATCCAGTGAGTCTTCATCATCTACCGAACAACCAAAGGTTAGTACTGATTTACCCCCTAATTATGTTCCATTGCCTGCTGATGTGAAAGAAAGGTTATGTTCAGAACAATGCATTCAACAAGTAGAACATTATCGAACTCATTCATTTAAAATTGGTGATAAATTAAGCAAACATGAGAAAATTCATGAACAACTTAAAATTGATCACAAAATTTCTGATGAGAAGATTTTGTCACTTAAAGAATCATGGAACAAGACCTTAAAGGAACTGGAACTGGTAACAAAACAACTTGAAGAAATGACAAAGAACTTTGAACAAGAAAAAGTTGCTCATGCTGTCACACAAGTTGAATTAACAAAAGTGAAAAGTTGTAAAACAATGGTTAAACAACTTATAAGTGAAAGAGGTAACAAAACCAAAACAGGTTTGGGTTTCACTCATGAACCAATGCCTAATTCAATCACACAAACTTTACCAGAAAACTTTAATGAATTTGATCATTCACCTGAAAATGAACGAAAATTCAAAGAAATTCAAAGAAGTAAATCCGAATCTGAAGGATCTGAAGTGTTGATGGAAAGTTTGAAAGAAGAAGATTGTATGGCGACTGAAGCTGACGATGAAGCTAGTAACAAATCAGAGCCTGTTCTGATTCAACTTGTTGAGTATCCTGAACTGAATCCGAAGTCAGAAACAGTGAAGGAAGAAGGCGCAAGTTGCTGATCAACTGATCAAGAAGCAAGAAGTGAAAAAGACTGAAGTTTCAAATGCAAAATTGCAGAAATTAAAATCGAAAATCAATCAATCTGAAACGAAACAGTCAAAAGGTAAAAGTGTCATAAAATCGAATGACAACACCAAAGCTCAAATTGTTAAAACTGAAAATGTTAAACCTGTCAAGAAGAAAGTGACAAAAGGTAAAACAATTAAGTTTGTATCTGCAGGAACTTTTGATTTGAACGGTTCTTAGGGTAAACCAATCAATTCTTCAATCAAATCTAACTCTGGTCTGAAAACAGGTTCAGGTCCTAAGTCTTCCGCTGTCACTGATAAAAGAATTGAAATCAAAAAGGTAACCGAACAAGATAGTTTAAAATCGAACCAAGTTCCCAAGCAAGCAAAATCACAGTCAAAATCTCCACAAAAGACCGTTAATCTAAAACCGAGCAAAACTGATCATGAATCACGAGTTGGTTCAACATCAAAAGTTAACAATCGGCTCTTTAGGATTAGCAAGAAACACTGTGAGATTTGTGATCGTTATAATCATGCAATTGCTGAATGTTTCTTTAACAGGTACTGCAGTTACTGTGACAAAAGAAATCATTCTTCAGAAGAATGTTTTTATAACAAATTCTGTGATATTTGTGAAAGGAGAAATCATGACACAAAGGATTGTTTCTTTCGAACAAACTCATCAAGAGAAATGACACCATTTCCAAACTTTCAAAGAAATCAATCATTTGGTTTTCAAAATGTTAATCAAAGTCATTCTCCTGTTTTGAGAAAGTTTAATCGAAACAATTCAGTTTCTAATTTGCAGGTTAACAGTTTTAAACCAAGAGCTTTGATGGTAAGAAATCAAAAGTTTGAAAATAACCTTGATCCTAAGTTAGAGGAAAGGTTTATTGCTTTGAGAAGAAAGCAATAATGTCACGCCAATGGGCGAAACAGTTTTCAAAATCTCTCAAATGAAACAAGTTTTCAAAATCTTCATTATCAACAAGTTACTGTTACAGATAGATTCGGAAAACCCAAGACCATGTGGGCCTGGGTTGACCAAACTAACTAAGTGATTGTTGATATGCAGGTACGCCCAAGAAGACCTATCAACTCAGGTACGCCCATGCCTTGCTTCAAGACTTTAAGCTGAAAAATGGTACACACGTTGCATTTGGAGGAGATGCCGGTGGTAAAATAACAGGAGAGGGAACAGTATCAAATGGGGTCATTAGTTTTGATAAAATCAACTACTGTGCACAGTTGAACTTTAATTTACTAAGTGTATCTCAAATTTGTGATAAATCTTATTCAACTTTATTTGATGATTCTTTCTGTTATATACTCAAACCAGGTTTCAAGATTGACAATGAGTGGGTGGTGGTTAAAGCTCCAAGAGATCGTGATGTATACAAGCTCGATATGTCGCAGATTGATGCTGAAACCGAAACTACTTGTCTCATTGCACATGCTTCAAATGATGAGAGTCAGCTTTGGCATAGACGGCTGGGCCATTCAAACTTCAGAAACATGAATCGTTTAGTGACTGGAAATCATGCTGTAGGAATACCATCAAAGAAGTTCTCTACAACTGATCTCTGTCCAGCATGTTTGAAAGGAAAACAGCACCGAATGTCTTTTAAGTCCAAGCAAGAAAACTCAATTTCAAAACCCTTGCAGATGCTACATATGGATCTTTTCGGACCAACAAATGTTCAAAGCATCGGAAAGAAGTCTTATTGTTTTGTCATCATTGATGATTTTACTAGATTTTCTTGGGTTTATTTTCTGCATGTTAAATCTGAAACTGCTGAGTTGTTAAAAGAATTTATTGTCAAAGTTGAAAATCAGTTGGATTGTAAAGTGAAAACTTTGAGAAGTGATAATGGAACAGAATTTAAGAACGCTAATGTTGATTTGTTTTGTGCAGAAAAAGGAATTGCTAGACAATTTAGTGCTCCAAGAACGCCTCAACAAAATGGGGTTCTTGGATGAAGCTATTGCTACTGCATGTTTTGTACAAAACAGGACATTATTGGTTCAAGATAAAAATAAAACATCTTATGAGTTGTTATTTGGAAGAAAACCGAATATTTCATACTTGAAAGCATTTGGTTGTCCTGTATCGATTCTAAATTTAAATGATCATCTCGGGAAATTTGAGTCAAAATCTGACGATGGATTTTTCCTTGGTTACTCGTCTGTTTCTAAAGCTTATCGGGTTTTTAATAGCAAATCAAATACTGTTATTGAAACTATTAACGTAAAGTTCTTAGAAAATTCGTTTCCGTCAGTGGCGCATGGTCCCGAATGGTTATTTGATTTAGATTCGTTATCAAAATCTTTCAATTCTAACTTGTTTGATTTTTCAGGAAAAGCAAGAAAGGAATCAGGTGACTTGGGATGCTTTAGTGATGATTCTGATAATGACGATGATAGCAATCTCAATTCTGAGTAAACGTTCATGTCATTTCATAATCCTGATCATGTCAAATCTAATCAAGCTCCGGGTCCTTCTGGTTCTCAAGAAGATCAAGAATCAAATAATCTTGAAGATGATGTGAATCCGCAAAATTCTCCTAATGATGGTGGATCTGTTCAGAATCAACCATCATCAGATCCGAATGTTGAAGTTTTTCCAGAATCATTTGATTACTTCATCAATTCACCGGATCAAGTTCCTAATTTCACTCCGCATACTTCTACCATTCTACAAGATCTACCGAATCTGAATCAGTCTAATCTGGAGAGTCAAGTGCAAGGAGATGTCATACCAACTCATCGAATTCACAAGAAACATCCTGTCTCTCAGATTATTGGGCCGTTGAATCAAAGAACTACAAGAAGTCAAACTGAGCAAGCAAACGTTTGTCTTTATTCATGTTTTCTTTCTCAAGTGGTGCCAAAGAATATTTCAGAGGCGTTGCAAGATAATAGTTGGATTGAAGCTATGCAAGAGGAGTTACTTCAATTTCGCAAACAAGAGGTTTAGAAATTAGTGGACTTACCTGAAGGAGAAAATGCGATTGGTACAAGATGGTTGTACAAGAACAAGCCAGATGAACGTGGTATTGTTGTGAGAAACAAAGCCAGACTTATTGCACAGGGATATACTCAGGAAGAAGGTATTGATTATGAAGAGGTGTTCGCTCCGGTCGCAGGACTTGAAGCAATACACGTCTTTCTTGCATATGCCTCCTACATGAAGTTTAAAGTATTCCAAATGGACGTTAAAGGCGCTTTTCTGTATGGACCAATTACAGATGATGTATATGTCAGACAACCTCCGGGTTTTGAAGATCCTGACTATCCTCATCGTTTATACAAGTTGAGTAAAGCTCTATATGGTCTACATCAAGCTCCAAGGATCTGGTACGAAACGCTATCTAAGCATTTACTAGAACATGCATTTACGAGAGGTCTGATTGATCCAACTTTGTTTATGAAGAGGGAGAATGAAGATCTGTTATGTGTTCAAGTATACGTGGACGATATTATTTTCGGATCGACCAGTGCGTCAATGTGCAAAGAATTTGAGGAAATCATGAAGTCTAGATTCCAGATGAGTTCAATGAGGGAGATTAACTTCTTTCTTGGATTACAAGTGAAACAATCAGCTAACGGAATTTTCATCAATCAATCAAAATTTGTTGAGAAGTTGCTGACAAAGTTCAAGATGCAAGATTGTCAGACTATTCGAACTCCATCTGATGTGAACTGCAAGATACAGCCGGATACAAAAGGCAAATCCGTGGATCAAACACTATACAGATCGATGATTGGTTCACTGATGTATCTTACTGCATCAAGGCCAGACATTATGTATGCTATATGTGTGTGCGCAAGATATCAATCTGATCCGAAAGAGTCGCACCTGGTTGCTGTTAAACGTATTTTCAGATACCTTAAAGGGAAACCGAATCTTGGGTTATGGTATCCTTATGAAGGCAATTTTGAATTATATAGTTATTCTGATAGTGACTTTGGTGGGTGTGCTCTTGACAGGAAATCGACTACTGGTGGATGTCAATTTCTGGGTCCTAGACTTGTTTCTTGGCAATGTAAGAAGCAGACCAACGTTTCTGTATCCACAGCTGAAGCAGAGTATATCGCTGCATCTGCAGGATGTTCTCAAGTTTTGTGGCTTCAAAACCAATTGCTTGACTACGGGTTTAACTTTCTCAAAACTCCTATTTACATAGACAATACTGCTGCTATGTTCATCTGCAGGATGTTCTCATTACTTTTTAAGAGACAACTCTGAAAAAGGTTTAATAATTTTGATTAAAGTTCATACCGACAAACAACTGGCAGATCTTTTCACAAAATCTTTCTTGTCATGCCGGTTTGAATTCTTAATTCAATCCATAGGATTAATCAATCATGATTGATTCTATTTTTCAAAAAACAAACAAAAATTAAAAAAAATATATAAAAGCCAAAAATATAATAAGTCATTGTCACATATTGATTCCTTTGTCTTTTATTTTATTGTTTTGCATTGTGTGTGTGCATGAAAAAGAAAAGCAAAAACAAAATATAAAAGCAAAAAGAAAAGAAAATATCATGTCATAAGAATCTGTATTGCAAAAAGTGAGAAATGATAGTACACTAGACATTATTTGTTTCATCATTTTTAATAAAGACTGATGAATGTTAATTAATGTGCGAGACGGCTCAGGCAATTAGACTGAAAAAGTAAGTTCATTGTTGACAAACATAAACTTAATGATCTTTGTGTTAAGTTCCATTGTTATACATGTCTAGATATATATCTTTTGATGCATTACTTGTGATGATAGTTGTGCATGATCGGGTAACGATGTAGTCTTTTCAGTGTGATGAACCGCATCGTGAGCTTCTTTGTTGTGGTACCCACAGACCTGAAGTCTCACACGAAGTCTCTTTTGAGCTTCAAGGTGCAGCAAAAGATTCCCAAAGATGGAACAAAAAGAGTCCCAAATGAGGACCATCACCAAACAAAATTCTAAAAAGGAATTCAGAAGATTCCCAAGGGGAGTAATAGGAAATGAAAAAATTCAAAATGGAATTAAAAAGAAGTCCCAAAGTGGACCAAATCCGAATAGAACCCAGATTCCACACTATTTATGACTGTAAGTGACCAGGTTTTTGTGCAATATGCATTCAGGTAGTGGTTCATAAAGAAATATGTTGACATATCTATACATGTGGGTCATATAAGTCATTTTAATCGAACCTTAATCTCATCATGATAGTGAAAAAGTAAGTGTGTCAACTAGAGCTAATTGGTATGTTTTCATATCACCACTCAATCAAACATAAGTCAAATGTCTATTCAAAACTTGCAAAACATGTTCAGATTATGTGTGGTATGATCTCACAGCGATATTTTGATTCATTGCATTGCATATGTCTTTATTTTAATGTGTGTGCTTTGTGTGTGCAGGCATATGGAATCTTTATTGACACATCGACACCCTTGTTAAACTTAAAAATTTCAAGAAATTTCAAGTTTAGGGGGAGAATAAATTGAAGAAAAATATCTACAAAAACCCAAAAATATTTTTTGAATAAGTGTTTTGAATGAACAAGATTATGTGGTATGAAAAGCAAAGGTATTGGATGTGTTAAAAACAAACCCAAGGTCTTGTGATGTGTTTTTCAGAAATTGCTTCGGGATATAGAAATTTTGGTTGTGCAAAAATGTTTTTGAAAAAGAAAAAGAAAAAGGGATTTAATTAGAATTAATTTTTATTGTCTTGTTTTATGTTGTTGACAATTAATATGACAAATTCTATTAAGGATGTCTTGTCTAATTAATATGTCGAGAATGTTTGCAGGTGCAATAAATGCAGTTGAAAAAGTCAACAGACGAGAAAAGTGAAGAAAATTGCTCAAGTGTTGTAGCCGGGCAAAGATATCAGAACACTGTTTAGCCGGGTAATGAAGATACTATTTAGCCGGGTAAAATGTGTGTCTGATATGTGCCGGGTGATTGAGAAAAAGAAGTGAAGCCGGGTGAAGATATTATGACTACTGTATAGCCGGGCAATGAACATGTCAAATACATGCCGGGTGAAGGTCATAGATATCTGTCGGGTGACAAGTGTGTTACTATAAAGCTGGGTGAAGAAATGTTATCACTATACAGCCAGGTAAAAGAGAAGTTACCTTGTCGTGTAAGTATATAACATCATGTAGCCGGATAATAGTGTGACAACTATGTTGCCGGGTGATGAAGAAAAGCATGCCGGGTGATATAGAAGATAACTGTGTTGCCGGGTGATGAATGAAGCAAGCCGGGTGATAAAATACAACTGTGTTGCCGGGTGATGAAGATCACTATGCAAGCCGGGTGATGTTATGAAGACTACTATGCTGTCGGGTGATGAATAAACCAAACAGGTGTAGTTGTTCCTAACCTTTACCCGTCTCTACAGTGACTTACCCGTCTCTACAGTGATTGACCCGTCAAGTGTTTCTACATGTTTTATGTTGATCCGTCTCATGTTGTGACCCGTCCTAAGTACTTGACCCGTCCCAACAGTGACTGACACGGCTCAACAGTGCTTGACCCGTCAAGGCTTATTCGGCCTTTATGCTTACCCGTCTCAAAGTGTTGACCCGGCACCTCATGTTTGACCTAATTTTTAACCATATAAAAACCCGCCTCTTCACAAACACTTATCATTTTTCACTCACAATTTCAAGCAAATCCTCTGCACTTAAATCGTTTGATTATCATATTCAATCATTTGTTCTGTAACAAGTCTGATCGATTGAATAAGGTATTGTTTAAGTGATTTGACTCTGATAAACCTGCAAATCAACCGATAAAATGAAAAACGATGATGAACAGTGTTTTTGATCACTGAATCGACACTTTGATTTTACGTGTTAAAACTGAAATCGAATGTTGGTTTAGGTGTAAAAAATGTCGATCATTAACAATCAATCACTCATTTGCACCAAAATTCCTTAAAATCAACTGAATCAATCAAATTAGCTCATAACTGTCAACCGCCATTGATGACCTGTTACATGGTCTTAAATGTTAACTTCAAAATGATGAAATATGTGTTAAAAATGACAAATCCTTGTTAAAACTGAACTAAAACATGATAAATAACTTCATCTTATGAATGTCAAATTTGTGTTGATCTTAAGTGTTAAACTGTTAAAATGCAAAATGTTTCATGATCAATTAAATTCAAAGTTGTTTTGATCAAAATGATGAAAATCAGTTTGTTAAATCAATTTAGGAGTTAAAATTATTATGTGAATGTTTTTCTTTTATAATTTTAGTTCAAACACTTATGAAAATTTGAAATTTATTAATGAAGAATCTAACACAATTGTCTTGTTTGTGGGTTGTTTTTGTTTTAACAGATGGAGAATTTGAAGTTTGAGCCCAAGCACAATTTAGTTGCATGTTTGGATGAATCTATTCCTGAGACTGAAGGATATAGAGACATGATGAGATTTATCAAGAGGACAAAGTATGTTTATGCTATGTGTGCCAAGCCGGTCATATATGCAAGATTGATAAAAAGTTTTTGGAGGACAGCTGAGGTGATTAGAAATGATGCTGGAGTGACTGTTGTCAGAGGAAATATTACAAGAGAGTTAGTATTGACTGTCTCTGAAGAAGCCATCAGAACAGCTTTGAGGATAGATGATGATGAGGTAGGAGCAAATGATGAGTTGACCAATGCTGAATGTCAAGCGTGCTTTGTAAATATGGGACATCCTCCTGCATTTCCAAAGTCACAATTTTATCGAGCAAGGTTGGGGAAGAAATGGAAGCTATTATGTTATGTCATTCAACAGTGCATGTCCAGAAGGAGTGCAGGTTTTGACAACTTCCCATCTGATAAAGCATCCCCCATTGTAGCAATTGCTGAAAACAAACCATTCAATATGTCGAAGTGGATTATGAATGGGTTTGTATTCAATCTGGTGAAGGGTAAAAGGTTCAAGTTTCTCATGTATCCGAGATTCTTGCAACTGATGATTAATGTTGCATATCCAATCATCAGAGAAGAAGGTGTTGTTGGAGGGATTCTGTATACTGAGGACATGAATGATCTATCTTATAGAAAGATGAGTATCGGGAATGTGCCAAGTATTGATTTATTTGACTATATGAGGGATATAGCAAATAATGAGGAAGATGTTGAGATAGTTTATCATCATATTTCACATGGAGAGATAGTAAATCCACAGGACCTTGTTGATGAGGTGCCTGAAAATCTGCTGGATGATGATGAGTATGCTGCTCGTCATGCAGAAGATGAAGAAGATGAATCTGAGGATGGTGAAAATGATGATAATGACAGTGATGATGAAGAAAGTGATGATAGTGGAAATGATGGAGATGATGATAGTGGAAATGATGGTGGTGATGATGCTGAATCTGTTTCAGAGGAGGCAGAGAATATTGAGATTGCTGAACCAATGGATTTGGAGATAGAAAATGTTGCTGTTGAACCAGTTGCGAGTAAAGAACCTGTTGAGGTTGTTGATGTTGAAGAAGTTGTTACTGAAGTTCCTAAGGCTATTACTGTTCAGTATGTTAGATCACGAAGATCGAAACCAGTGATAGAGCCTGTGTTAGTAGAGGAACCGAAGGTAATTGAAGAAAGTGTTGATGAGCCTGAACAGATCGATGTTGTTCAGATTGCTAAAGAAGTAATGGCCGATGTTGAGACTATTGCACAGATAGTTGATGACACTGATGCTGGCATTACTACTTCTGTTCCTGCTGATATACCCACCACATCATCTCTGGTTGCTGAAAACATTGAACAATCTTTGGAGTCTTCGCCAAAAATTGGTTCAAGTGTTGATGAGAATGAGGATAAAAAGAGGATTGCTGAGCTAGAAGAAATGGTGGCAAAACTTTTAGATGCTAATGAACAGTTGAAAGCTTCAAATGATAGAAAGAAGAAAAGATTTGAAGAGTTTTGGACTATTCATAATCAGAATTTGAAAACTTTCAAAGGGTTGGATGCTGATCATGTTAAGTTGAAGACTGAACATGAAGAGTTGAAGGCTGAGTATGATAAGTTGAAGGAGGAACATGAAAACTTGAAGTATGATTATAAAGAGTTGAAGGCTGAATGCAATACTCTTGATGCTGAGAAAGAAATGTTGGAAAAATGGTTGGAAGAAACTCGATCAAAGAAGTCAGGGTCCACATCAGACAAAGATTTTTCAGATGAGGTGATAGAAGTGACTGAACCTTCTCAAGAAGCAAAAGTCTATTATACTCGAGCACGTGGCACAACAAATGTGGGCATAAGGGTTGAATCTCCAATTGTTATTCCCGATGAAGTTGTTGCTGATTTTGTCAAATCTGACAAGGCTGAGGGAAAAAGAAAGTTAGATGCTGTGCCGGAGATTACTGAAGAAGCATCTGTTTCAAAGAAGGCAAAAATTGATGAGACAGTGCAGATTGAGCCGATTCAATCAATGACTGTAGCTGAAACTGAGGTGGTAGAAATGGCAAAGGTTGATGAAACTGTGATAGAAGCTGAAGTTGATAAAACAGTTCAGATTGAGCCGATTCAATCTGAACCTGTATTGGTTGAAAGAGTGCCTGAAATAGTTGAAATGGTTGAAGATGTGCCTGAAACTATGACAGAAGAAGTAAGTCAGTTTGAGCCGGTTCAAACTGACAATGCACCAATGATAGAGGCACTAGATGACTTAGATGATATTGACTTCACAGAATCTGTACCTGAAGCTGAGCCTGAGACGAATCCAGATGATGAGATTCCTGCTGACTTGCCTGAACGCTTTGCGTATCTTGAGAAGATGAAGTATAATGCAGTGTATCTGAATGGGCTGACTGTGAGTCAAATCAACGAAGAGTATGAAAAATGTTTGATAGCTCAAGATAAAGCTGCTGCTGATGAGAAAGAGTTTGTTGTTGAGATGGGAGAATGGACGCCAGTTCAAGAGAGTTTAAATATTGATGATTTACCTTCAACTGAGCTTTATCATCAAAATCCTGAAGAAATGTCAAGTAGATCTATGCGAGACTGGCTGAGCTCAAGAAACTATCCATATCGGACGTTGAAAAGATTGAAACAAGAGTTACTGAGGAAAATTGTTGTAAGTTTTATGAAGACGTAGAAGATGTACAATCGTATGTTTTATCTGGATTACAACAATCCTCAATACTATGAGCTGACCAAGAGATACAAAGTGCTCGGACCAAAAGAGATACCGGTTATGGCTTTACCAGAGAATGCGCATAAAAAGAGACATGAGTTGATGGACATGTTTCCAAGTGAACTCAAGTCATACAATATACCTATGGATGTACGTGAATCATGGCATAAATTAGCCACATCAGGTGATGTTATGAGATCACTGCTGAGCAAGGGTCAGTCGATTGCTGAACTTCTTGATTCAATGATTGTACCGGAAAAGTCCAAGAAGGTAAAAATCATAGCGTGGAAATATGACGAAGTGTTCGATGCGTTCATGATTAAAAGAGTTAATGGTTTATGTGATGTATACCATTACTACTCTAGTATTTTCAAGTTAGAAGTTCAAGATTTGAAAGAGTTGCACAAGCTTAGACTGATAAATCACACGCATGCTGAGCGTGGTGATAAATGCGCAATGTTGCTTGATGCTGGGATAAGCCGATTACCGAAGTATTTGGAATTTAGAGGTCAACAGGAGGACAGTGCTTATGTTCAATCGAAGAAAACAAGGAAACAGAAGAAGTTGGTGGTAAGTGAAGATATGTATTTGGAAGAATTTTCTGACGAATATTTTGATAAGTGTTTGATGGTTCTCAAGCAACTAAGCCAATTCTTAAAGTTTTCTACAATCAGGAAACTTTTGAGTTGAAAATTGTACGAAATATGGATGATTGGGATAAGGACATGATTACCTTATTCAGTACATTTGAGCTGAAATTGTTGCATCCATCCTACATTGATTACCTGAGAAGTTACAGAATGGAAAAATGCAAAGACAAAGTTGCTGAAGCTGATAGAAACTTGTTTGTGGTGATGATCGAGGTGATAGCAGCTGCATCAGAAAAGATACGTGTAAGGAAAGCATTACTCAATGCTAACCTTGTGAAGGTTGACATTCCGGAGATAGAGTTTATGAGAGTAACTGCAAAGGGAACATTGGAAGTGCAAGTCAAAGGGAAAGAAATGCCCTATGAATTTTATGCTAATATTGATTTTGCAGGTTTAACTCTTGATTCTCTGAGACGTATGAATGCCTGCCCAATCCTTACTAACGAGTCCAAACCAAGACAAGCAAAGATAGCAGAAAAATTCAAGTCATGCATAGAGGAAGCATTGAAAGAACAAGAAGAATACAAAGGGAAAGAGTTGCTGGATGTCAAAGAAGAATCAGAAGATTGGTAAGAGAGATTGAAGCTGAAAGAGATGAAAACTGTTTGAAGATTTTGCTGAAGTCCAAAGATAAATCTTAGGGGGAGTACTGTTAGGGCTATTTCTTGTTAAGATTTACTTTGTACTTGTTTTATACATTTATGTATAGTTTAGGGTTTATTTTGTTATTTTCCCTAAAATGTATTTTGTTGCTTAAAGCATGTAGTGAGAGAGTGTGAGGAGAGAGTCTGATTCACATTTGCACTTTAGAGAGAGAACTAAGTGTGTGTGATTTATTTTCTCCTACATTTGTACTGCAGATTTGCTTTGATCATCAAATACAAGAGAATTATTTAGTAATGAATTGTGTTTGTGATTGAACTATGTTTGTGTATGAATCATTCTGATCATTGAGCGATATCATCGATCCAATTGAACCTATCACAGCCTTTGCATGTTTATCCTTTTTCACAATAATAGGCATTTGCATCATCTCCTCTATAGTTTCTTGTGCAAGGTTAAGAATATCATCTTTGGTAAACATTTCATCACTTCTAGTTGCACTTTTGATCATCAAATTTCTTCTGTTGTTGATCTCCAATGATTTGATGCCTGAAAACTTTAATGTCCCAACATTCAAAGATAATAATTCTTTTCTTAAGGCCATCTTCTCATAGGCAACAGACAAAATCTCTATCATGTGAATGAAATAGCACAAATCTTGCACAGAATCTTTACCAATCACCTTCTCAAAGTTTTGTTTGGCCAAAAAATGAATATAGGAAGGATGAAGAAGTATGAGTTTAAAAACTCCAAAGATTCTGATTTCATCTTCACTCTGATCCTCTATATTCCTTACAAGCACCAACTCTTTGTTTCCAGTATCATAGAACCATCTAAGGATTGGATAACTTGTTTGATCACCATTGAATACTTTCACTCCTTGTTGTTCAAGCTTTGGAAGATATTTAGCAATATCATCAAGCATGAATTGTATTATAAATCCAGGAACAAAAGCAGTCTTCTTCTTCTAATAAGCTTCAGATTTTTCATGGAAATACTTAGCATCTTGAAGCTTTGCCAAACTTATGTAATAATCTTTGTAAGAAGTGAAGAGTTTGTCCAAAATGAATTCACAAGATGTCTATTCACTAAAGATAAGCTTCTCAACTCCTTCAAGTCTTGTTGGTCCAATTTGGCAATATGTGTCAAGAAGTAGTAAACTTCACATGACCCATTAATTCTCTTGATAACAAAACCTTTGAAGTCTTCTTCAAATTTCCAAGCTATTATCTTTGCTTTATGATCAGTAGAATAAGCAACAGTCTTTGCCAACAACTCTTGAACTATTTGACCTTTTCTACCAAAGATCTGACACTTACACCAATTGGTCTTTTGGGAAACCAACTCTGCATCACTTCTTCAGATGAAGGCACAAACTTGGTGACTTCATAAGGACTCAAAACCTTAGATGTGATTTTGTACTTGTCTTTAATTTCTACCATTGACTTTTTCTTTGGTGGTGAGATAGGCTTCTTCTCAGATACATCTATGTATTGGTCTTTGAAAGGATTTAACTTCACCATCTTTCTTTCAGCCTTCTCTTTGATTTGAAAAGTTTCTACCATCCTTCTAAGTTGTTTAGTATTCATATTCTCCATTTGTCTTGCAGGATAGTTTCTGGAAGCAAGCCAGTCTTTCAATTCATCCTTTTTCATCCTATCAATCACAAGAAGTAACAATGTTCTTGGATTTTCAATCTCTAAATCTTCAAAATGTTTATCTGCATCAAACTCACCTTCTTTAGTTTCAAAAGACTTAAGCCTTTGAATATCCAAGTGTAACTCTTCTTCTGTTCCTACCCAACACATAAACCCTATTGAATCCATTTTGTAACAAGAGCATAATTTTGTTACTAAAAGCAAATTTAATATTCTCTTTAACCTCTGGTGTGGGTTCATATAGGTTAAAATTCAACACTTCATCATAGTATTCATCAGGATATTTCATCTTTAATTCAGCCTCAGACACATTCTCAGGATTTTGAACATTTAAGTCCAAGTCTTCATCATCATCTAGATCTTGTAAAGCTTCTATCATGTCAGAATCAGATACATCTTCTGTTGCTTGTGATGATTGAATCCCTTCAGCTTTTTGAACTTCTAACTCAGATAATTCAATATGTCTTTCCACTCTTCTGGAGTCAAAAATTGGTCTTTTTCAAGTTTTTGTCTGATTCTTGCATCCAATTTCTCTAACTTTGTCATCTCTTTTACTTCAGGTATATCTTGTTCTATCATCAAGGCTTTACCTTTGTTCAACTTTCTCTTTTTCCTTTGATAAGTGATAGAACAAGATGCTTCAATCATCAAAGGCTAATATTGCTTCAGTTTTTCAACTGCCACTTCAAATGTATTTTTGACTCTTTCAATCTCATTCAGCAATATCTCTTGGTAATCTACACTTAACAAATTAGAGATAACTAACTGTTTATCTTGATCAGTCAATTTGGGCTTGGAAACAGTTCATTCTCTCCACAAATAACTAGATTGAATGTTCTTCAAAATAGTTTCATCCACCTTCAAGTTTTCAAAAGTATAAGTGTCTTGAATAGGCACAACTTCAGGATATACAATAGCCAAAGGCTTGTATCTGTCTTCCACCTCTTCCACCAAAGTCAATTGCAGATTATTGTCTTCTTGTTCACACTCAGTTTCATCATCTATGATATCATCATGATCATGATCATCATCACTAGATGTGGATTCAGTACTATCATCACTTTCAGATGAAGAATCAGCAGGTACTTTCTTCATTGAATCAATTATTTCAACAAATCTTCAATTTGTCTACTCTTCAAATCACTTTCATCTTTCAAATCTTGAATTTGTTTATCTTTCTCATTCAGAATAGTAGACAGCCTCTCAATTTCTTTAACCTTCTCTTCAATCTCTTTGGTTAAATCAACATTCAGCTTCTTTGCATCAAGATTTTTGGTCACAAGTCTGTTATATCTATCAACAACTTCACTGGATGTTAATCCAAAGTTGTTGAATAGATTGTCAGAGTCATTAATTATTCTTTTCAATTCTTCAATTTCTATATTCAATTTATTCACTTCAGTCAAATCATCCATATCAAACTTAGATAGATCTCCAACAGGCAGATCATCTTAATGAGTAGGATAGTTCAAAGGCATGTCATCAGTAACTTCCTCAACATCCTTTTTAGTCTCATGATCGTCTTCATCAGAAGAAATCATGACTTTTTCAACCTCTTCATCAACTTTAGATTGAACTTCATAATTTTCTTCAACAAAATCAACATGTTCAAATATGATTCTATCAATTTCTTCTTGATGATCAGAAATTGTCTTTTCAGAACTATCATCTTTTTCTTCAATTTGTTCTTCAAGATCATCATCAACTAGAACAATAGGAGGATCAACAACATTCTCAACTTGAACATCTTCAACTTGAATATCAGGTTGATTACCTTCATCACCATCATCAACACTATTACCTTGATCATCACCAACATTATCATCACCAGCATTATCATCAGAACTATCAGCTGGAATCACAGGATCTTCTCCAATCAATTCATCCATGTTAATTGGTTCATCAACCAAATTAACTTGATCACCATTATTTGCAATCAAACCAGCTGCCACATCCTTCATGTATTGAGTAAGATTAGTCTCCAACCCACTGAAATTACTTCTAACATTTGTCCTGGTTAAGTATGCAAGCACCTTAGAGTCATGATGTAAAACTCTAACTGTTTGGATGGAAGGATCAGATTCATGTGGTGAATTATGAAAATAGTTGTATCCATCATCAGCTATCAATTCATCACTTTCAGCTGTATGATTTGATGGTGGAATACAATCATCAAAGTTTGCAAGAATATCTGGATTTGACAAATCAGGGTACTTTGAGGGAAATGGTAGAATAACTTCATCATCAGAATCTCCCCTGAGCTATTACCTGCAGAATCATCAATAGAATTAGAATTCAATGATGTGGTCAAAGCATCTATGTCAAATAACCATGCTGGACCATTTATGACTTTTGGAAAAGAGTTTTCATGAAACTGAACATTCATTGATTCGTCAATAATGTTGTGTTTTGAAACGTAAACTCTATAAGCAATTGATTGTGATGAATATCGTATAAAGAATCCATCACTTGCTTTTTCATCAAATTTAACCAAACGGTCAGAGGTATTTAACACAGACACAGGACAACCAAATGATCTAAAGAAACCAATTTGAGGTTTTCTTTTGAAGAGCAATTCATAAGGTGTCTTATTCTGAGTTTTGACAATGAGACTCCTGTTTTGAACAAAACAAGCAGTTGATACAGCTTCTGCCCAAAAAGTGATAGGCAGTTTTGAATCAACTAGCATTGTTCTTGCAGCTTCAATTAAAGTCCGGTTCTTGCGTTCTACAACTCCATTTTGTTGTGGATAGCAGCATTGAACTGTCTCTCAATTCCTTTATCTGCACAGAAAGACTCAAACACATCATTCTTGAATTCTGTTCCATTATCAATTCTCATTATTTTGACTTTAGAATCAAATGGATTTTCAATTTTTGTAATGAATGTTTTTAAGAGTTCTGCAGTTTCACTCTTTCAGTACATGAAAAATACCCAAGTGAATCTGGAAAAATCATCAATCACCACAAGACAATATTGTTTCTTTGTGTGACTTAAAAAATTTGTAGGGCCAAAGAGGTCCATGTGCAAAAGTTTTAGTGGTGTAACATTTGAATTCACAATTATTGTCTTGTGTGATATACGATGTTGTTTTCCTTTCAAGCATGCAGAACACTTGTCAATGGCAAAAAACATCTTCTGAGGTATTCCCACAAAATGATCATTCTTAACCAAGTTATTCATATTGTTGTAGTGAGTATGACCAAGACGTCTATGGCAAAGAACTGATTCATCAATGGATGCTTTTGAAAGCAGACAAGTCGCTTGAACATTGTCAGACACAGAACCCATATCCATCATGTTGATATTGTTATGTCTTGGTGCTTTCATTTGAATCCATTCTTCTGGTATTTGAAATCCAAGCTTCAAGATGTAGTAGAACTTGTCATCAAACATCGTTTTGTATTACTTTTCACAAATTTGTGTAACACTCAGCAAGTTGTACTTAAGTTGTTCACAGTAGTTGACATTGTCAAAGCTCAACAATCCGTTGCTGACAGTTCCTTCACCTGTAATTCATTCTCTTCCATCACCAAAAGCCACATAAGAGCCTTTCTTTGTTTGATATTGATCAAGTAACTCCTGGTTTCCAGTCATGTGCCTTGAACAACCACTATCCACAATCCATAGACTATTTTTAGCTCTTGGTGGATGTGCCAGCACAATTAAGAAAATCTTTTAGTACGATCAACCCAAACTGTAGTGGTTTTGGATTTTCCATTTTCATCCATAACTGTTTGCTTAGCCCACTGTAAACCAAAAGTAGTCAACATGTCTGATTTCAGCTTAGCAGATTGATTCATCAAAACCTCAAACCTTTCGTTCAAATCATTTGGGAGTTCATTTGATTTGTTTTTATGAACAAAAGGTTTAGATAGTCGTTTTGCGGAATCATATGTTGACTTCATTTGTTTAGAAACATCATGAGAATGAACAGCTTTAGAATGATCTGGTTCATTGAGAAATTGTTTAATCAAATTCCTTTTAACACTATCCTGAGAATGAGGATGAGATGCAATTCTTGAAATCATTTGCATTCTTATGTTTCTAGGAGTCCAAGAATCATAGAAATCCTCATCATTGTCAAATGATGTTGATTTCTTAGATAACTCCTTTTGTGAACTTTTTTTCTTTTCTTGTAGTAACACTCATCTGTGTTATGACTCAGCCTCCCACAAATCTCACACCATTTGTTGACATAACATTCTTCAACAGAGTGATTTGTCATATCACAAATGTGGCAATATTTATAAAAGTAATAGTCTTTGGTGTTGTGATTTGTCATTTTGCACCAATCACACCAAAATCTTGTGGACTTTTCATAAAATTCAGATTTAACACTTTGTGCTCTCTTTGAATGTTTAGAGTTTAGATTTGGTTTAGGTTTGTAAACTTGTTTGACTTTGTTATTTACATTTGAAGAATCTTGACCAGCAGGATCAAATTTGTTTCCATCAGAAACAACTGAAGAATTTAAGTTTGACTTGTTTTTATTCTATTGTTTCTTCCTGATTTTCTTTTTAAGTTCAAGTTTAGCAGCGGAAGTTTCAAGATCTTGACATGTTTTCATATCAGAGATAGATTTGAACTTATTTTCAAATTTCTTTGATTCTTGTTGGTTTAGATATCTTTTGAAATGTCCATTGTCAAACCCAAACCCTTCACTCTCTTCACCTTTATGGTCATTGTAGATCATTTTAATTTGACCCTTGTTTCTTAAATCAACTTTCTCTTTCACTTCTTCAACAAAGAAGTTTGTGGGTTCATTGGGTGAATTTTCTGATTTTACAAAGCCATTGAAGTTCTTTGTTTTAAGATACGCCTGTTTTGGTTTTGGTTCATATGAAGTTATTTTCACAGGGTGACCTTCATTCAATTTATTTGCGTCATGTTCAATGAAAACTTCTTTGTTCATTTTTTAACATTCAGAATCATCAGAAAATTCTGAGTTTTGAACCACTTTTAATCTTGCTTGAGCTTCACTGGAATAATCATGTGGATTGAAATCAGTTGGTAATGTGTTGGTCATTACACTTGTCTTTTTTTCATAATTCACTGGAGGAGGTGTTGTTTGGTATGCCACATGTGAAAAACCCAACCCATTGCAATTCTTTCCTTCTTTTTGACTAGCAATCCACTTTTCCATTTGTTCTTTTGTTGACATTAGTTGTTCGTATTTCATTTTAAAAGTGGATGCTTCCAGTTGACTTTGCGCATAAGAATCTTCAAGAATTTTTAATGAATTTTTTAAGATTTGTTCTTAATTCTTAAATTCTTTTAAGTCCTCAGTGAGTGATTTAATTTTCTTCTCAAATTCTTTTTGTTCTTCTTTAGTCTTCTTGTGACTTTTGATTTCAGCCTGCAATATGTCATTAGTAGCAAAAGAATGAGTTCTATAGTGAGTTACCTCATGAAGGCATGCTTTTGTGTAAACCTTATCCTTGACATCTTCTGGCATTGGAGGATATTTGCTAGCATCAACAACTTCAGCTTCTTTTGCTTTGTCATCATCAGAATTTTGAGCCATCAAAGCAAATTCCTTTTCAAATTATGCTCCATAAGCACTCCAATCAATCTCTCCATCATATGTAACACATATAGCCTTAGGTTCATCAGGTTTGCTATTTGAAGAAGAAGCTTGATTAGGATTCAAAGTGTTCTGTTTAATCTTTGCAGCTGGATTATTGCACTCTCTTGAGAAATGTCCATAAAGATTACACTTGAAACATCTAACCTTTGAGTTGTCAAAGCCCATCTTCTTGTTCAAACTAGGCTTGCTGAAATTTTTATTTGATTTCATCTGTTTCTGTGATCTGTAAGCCAACATCAGCATGTTCCACTGAATATCCATCTGATATGTGAATAAATATACATGTTAATAATGCATATTAGCCTTCATTTTAAACGCTTTTTGTTACAAATTCATCCGAATAGCCACTTAATTGTGTTTTATTTGGATTTTTGTAGTTTTGGATGGCAACTAGGTGATTTTGGTGAAAAACTCAAAGGAAAAAGTGAAGAATTTGAAGATTAGCCTCTGACATGACCATGTCTGATGGAGACATGGCCATGCAAGCCCTGTAGTTGATACGCTAGCTTATTATTAGTAGATACGCTAGCTTATTCTTAGTTTGTATATTATCTTCGTATCCTTGTAGTCGATCACAAAACATCTAGCTAGTCCGGATTTTGACCATTTAGCCACTTTATATCATAAATTCCACACCTTTAACCCAAGCCCCGTTACAACACTTCAAAGACCTCTTGATTTATGCAGTTTCTTATGTTATTTGGTAGAGAATTGACTTCTAAGCAAGCTTATGATAATGTTGCTTCATTGTTGGTCATTGAGTGATTCACATAAATAAAGCCGAGTGTTGAGTGAATCATTGTGAGAGGTGAAATTATACATAATGAAAATTCTATATACATGCTATGCTTAATTGTATATGTTCATGCTTTAAAAGAAAAAATATATATATATTTGTGGTTCCACCTTGTTTGGTTCTCTGTTTTTCATTATTGAAATTCTTGAAAATCATTTATGCATTTGGATCTTTAGTTCTTAGTAGTAAAAAAAAGCCAATAAGTTGATGTTGAAACATTGTATGAGATTTTGCTTGAGAACAAGCAACGTAAGTGTGGGGATGTTTGATATGTGAATAAATATACATGTTAATAATGCATATTAGCCCTCATTTTAAACGCTTTTTGTTACAAATTCATCCGAATAGCCACTTAATTGTGTTTTATTTGGATTTTTGTAGTTTTGGATGGCAACTAGGTGATTTTGGTGAAAAACTCAAAGTAAAAAGTGAAGAATTTGAAGATTAGCCTCTGACATGACCATGTCTGATGGAGACATGGCCATGCAAGCCCTGATAAGCAATTTGATAAAGACATGGCTATGTCTGAGCGCGACATGGCCATGCTCTGCGCAAAATTCCCCCTTTTTAACCTAAATTTCCCTCATTTCTCACATACAATTTTAGGGAGCAAAACCCTAATTCTCTCTAGCCTCCAAATCGGTTTTCATCCAACTTCATAAAGGAAGAAGATTATCAACTCCAAAGAAGAATCTAACATCATTCTACCTATTCTAGCTTGATTTTGGTTTGATATCCTCTTTATCTAACCATGTATCTCTTTGACTCTTCAAGTTATTTGGGTATTTTTGTAGTTAGCATGAGCTAAAACTCTTGATTCACTTAGATTAGATGAATCCTAGCTAAATATTGACGATTTACATGTTGTTTATGGTGATGATTATATTGATGAATTTAGCAATGTTTTGAATGTTTTTCAATGATTATGTGTGTTTGTTTGACTTGATTATATGTTTAATCTCATGGGTGTCTTGACCATATTATGTTGGAAAACCGTATGTGTTAGGATATTTATTCATGCATATATAGATGTATGTATATGTGTTCATGACATTTGACTAGGAATGGTGGATGGGGATTGGAACATGTAAGATTGTTAGTCAAATGTGCATCCTTGTGTATATGCTTGGAAAGGCCATTACATTTGTTGTGAATTCCTTGTATCATTGTGTATGTGTGATTATGGTTTACTAGCGTGAATTTATAGTTCATGTATTCATGGTATGATATTCACAAGTTGAAAAAGTTCATGACATTGTTTCCATTACGTGATTCGAGGTGGTTAGTATGTGTTTATCGTATTAGCTTTCCAAAGGATTATGGGATTAAATAACCTTGACAGGAGTTTAGTCCATCTTTATATTCAACATAATTGTATCATTAGCTCTTCAAGGAATGACTTTAGGTGGTTACTATGTTATCATCGTTTTAACTTTCCAAAGAGTCATATGATTAGATAGCCTTGACGGGGGTCTAGTCTATTTTCGTGTTATGCATGTAAGAATGATCTCATCATGGATTTGTGTAGATTGTCATTGTAAGGCTAGGTGGATTCTAAGTCTAAGTGAGCATTTCCTTTGTTTGATTATCTTTCTTAACTTTTAGTTTATTTATTTATGTCTATTTAGATTAAAAACACAAAATATCAAACCAATTTATTTGCCAGCTAGATAATGACAACGGTTTAGTATCAGGAGCTCTCGTGTCCATGGATCGATATTCGGTTCTTGCCTAAAGCTATACTACTATACGATAGGTACACTTGCCTATTGTGTGTAGTTAGTCTGAAAGTAATGTCGTCTTTTATAAATTTAAAACCAAATTTTGTGAAAAATTATTATTAAAAAAATCTATACACTTTACACACATCAAGTTTTTGGCGCCGTTGCCGGGGACACGGCAATTTTGAGAACGACCTAAGTTTTTACTTTAGCTTTTACTTTAGCCATCTTGTATATATTTGTTATCTTTTTTTCTTTGTACTTTGTTTATTTTTGATCTTATTCTATCTCTATCTGGTGCCCGTGATCCTTTTGCTTTGAGTGTTTTTTTTACAGTAATTATCATGGAGCACAACTACATGGACTACTGTGGAGGATGCCATTATGATTATTGGGATTTCCATGAGGAAGTTTGGTGCGAGATCTGTGGAGGTCCTCATCACACACCGAATTGTTATCATTTCTAAGGGTTCCCCACAGATTGTTATGAAGAGCCAAGTCCTTATTCACAACAATCTGAGAAGTATGCTTCACCACCATCCCAAACTGAACTTCGTCCATCATTATACGAGTTGCTGCAACAAGGGATTAATATGTTCTCACAACCTACTAATGGTTGTAATCAAGATAAGGTTGAGCAACAAGAACCGTATGTTAAAGAACTTGCAGAAAACCGTCGTAGAATTGAGGCATTGAGTATTGAATTCAATAAGATCTATGTTCAACTTCCAGGGGAGAGTTCATCTTGCAACACAGACCTAATTGTTGATTTGGAGCAAAAGAATGGAAGTGAAGCCCAACTTACTCCTTCCTTTGATGTGTTACAGCAAGAATTAGAACCAGAGACAATAATGGAAGAAGCAAAAGTCCCACCTCCGGTTCAGAGCAAAATTGATTTTGATGAGCCACATTTACATTCTCCCGGTGTGCTTACCAATAATGAGCAAGAAGACAACGTGGAGCATCAATCCACCCTTCAATTAGGTAAGTGTTTCACCACTCGCTCGACCAATTACGAGTATGATACTCATATACCTTTGTTTGCATCTCGTACCTTTCACGATCCTTTATATCCACTATATACTTCACACTTGTCTTGTGAGGATGATATGATGCAGGAATCACAAAGGAATGAACAATGGGAGGACGGATTCTTGGATGAGATGGAAGTGGTTCTCCCGAGTTCTATTATTGGGGAAACCACAAACCACATTGTTCCATCTTGGGAGGACGAGTTTGGAGATGAATTGGTGAGCATACCACCTATGGAAGGGATTGGAGGATGGTTCGACCCGATTGGTGATCTTGATGAAATAGAAGCATTGCTTTATGGGAAGCCAATTGTGGTGATCAATGAAGAACCACAACAAGAATATGTGCAAGCGGACGAGTTTACCAATGAACCAATAACAAAGGTGGCTCCCGATCCTCAAAATTGCACCAAAGATAGTCGTCCCGTGACTGAGGATTATAATGATTTTTCACATGAATCAAACAAATCGTGGGAGAGGGCACAATACTTCACCGACCAACAAACATTGAAGGCACAACATCGGTCCCTCAAGCATTTCAAGTCAATAACATCTTGCAAGGACGATCACCTCCTTCATTACATAAGTTCTATCAGGTTTGGTCCGGGAAAATACAAGTCATGGTGGCATGACCCGTTTCATTGTGGTTGTGTTTACCATTGGGTTCGTCACTAATTAATGTATGACATTGGTCGTTTTGGTTGGATTCTTCAAACGTGGAGTTGCTTGGAGGCTTTTTGAGAACAAATTAGGCAATCTTACAACGATTTCACCAAGGGAGTTTTCCGTTCCACCTTGCTCACACCGTTTATGCTTTTGCATTACATTTTAATGTTTTTGTACATTAGGGACAATGTACAATTCAAGTGTGGGGAGGGTTTTATATCATTTCACTAGTGACATTTGTTTTTGTGTATCTCTGCATGTGAAAACCCTTTTTATTGGCAAAAAAAACAAAATAGAAAAGAAGCATATTTATTATTAAAGTTTTTTGGCATCCGTCGCATCTATTTTAGATCCTTAAGCATGATTGTGTTTTCAGAATTGCATGAGTTAAGAGAGCCTTCAAGTTTTTAATAAATTGTACTGAAACATCAATTTAGCATGCCATGTTAAAAGAAGGATGATTATGTATATATTTGCACCTATACCCATCACCCCCATTTCCGTGAGCTTAACTTTGTGCCTTTCGAGCATTCATTCTACATGATTCATCATACTCATCTTGTTGTTAAATTTTGAGTGTGCCAAATGTTGCTTTCATTTTAAAACTTGCTTACTTAATGCATTTCAAGATCATGAACTAAGTTATTGCATAAACATGATAGAGGCACTAGGTTAAACCACTTTGTTTACCTTTCCTTTTCATTTCTTTTACCACACCCGATCATCTCCCCTAGTTGCCCATGTTGAGCCCCCATCTTTTTTGTTGTTTAACCCACATCTTAAGCCTACGTAGCCAAAAAGCCTTTTTATGTTTAAACCCTTGTGTCAGAATCCGACTTATGCTAGTTGTTTTGCTTTTTCTAGTTCTTTTTGTAGGATTTGTGGCTTTATTTTTCGTATTGATATTAGTAGTGGTTATTATAAGAAAAAGAAAAAAGAAAAAAAAAGAAGAAGAAAAAAAAAGAGAGAAAGTAAAGAAAAAAAATGAAAAGAAAAAGGAATGGAAAATAGCACTTTATTGTTTGTTCAGCTCATTTATGTAAGAAACAGTTAGTATGAGCGGTTTTGCGATTCCAATGAAAAGAAAAGAAGAAAAAAAATTGGAGTGGCTCATTATTAGTAGATACGCTAGCTTATTCTTAGTTTGTATATTCTCTTCGTATCCTTGTAGTCGATCCCAAAACATCTAGCTAGTCCGAATTTTGACCATTTAGCCACTTTATATCATAAATTCCACACCTTTAACCCAAGCCCCGTTACAACCCTTCAAAGACCTCTTGATTTATGCAGTTTCTTATGTTATTTGGTAGAGAATTGATTTCTAAGCAAGCTTATGATAATGTTGCTTCATTGTTGGTCATTGAGTGATTCACATAAATAAAGCCGAGTGTTGAGTGAATCATTTTGAGAGGTGAAATTATACATAATGAAAATTCTATATACATGCTATGCTTAATTGTATATGTTCATGCTTTAAAAAAAAATATATATATATATATATATATTTGTGGTTCCACCTTGTTTGGTTCTCTGTTTTTCATTATTGAAATTCTTGAAAATCATTTATGCATTTGGATCTTTAATTCTTAGTAGTAAAAAAAAGCCAATAAGTTGATGTTGAAACATTGTATGAGATTTTGCTTGAGGACAAGCAACGTTTAAGTGTGGGGATGTTTGATATGTGAATAAATATACATGTTAATAATGCATATTAGCCCTCATTTTAAACGCTTTTTGTTACAAATTCATCCGAATAGCCACGTAATTGTGTTTTATTTGGATTTTTGTAGTTTTGGATGGCAACTAGGTGATTTTGGTGAAAAACTCAAAGGAAAAAGTGAAGAATTTGAAGATTAGCCTCTGACATGACCATGTCTGATGGAGACATGGCCATGCAAGCCCTGATAAGCAATTTGATAAAGACATGGCTATGTCTGAGCGCGACATGGCCATGCTCTGCGCAAAATTCCCCCTTTTTAACCTAAATTTCCCTCATTTCTCACATACAATTTTAGGGAGCAAAACCCTAATTCTCGCTAGCCTCCAAGTCGGTTTTCATCCAACTTCATAAAGGAAGAAGATTATCAACTCCAAAGAAGAATCTAACATCATTCTACCTATTCTAGCTTGATTTTGGTTTGATATCCTCTTTATCTAACCATGTATCTCTTTGACTCTTCAAGTTATTTGGGTATTTTTGTAGTTAGCATGAGCTAAAACTCTTGATTCACTTAGATTAGATGAATCCTAGCTAAATATTGACGATTTACATGTTGTTTGTGGTGATGATTATGTTGATGACTTTAGCAATGTTTTGAATGTTTTTCAATGATTATGTGTGTTTGTTTGACTTGATTATATGTTTAATCTCATGGGTGTCTTGACCATATTATGTTGGAAAACCGTATGTGTTAGGATATTTATTCATGCATATATAGATGTATGTATATGTGTTCATGACATTTGACTAGGAATGGTGGATGGGGATTGGAACATGTAAGATTGTTAGTCAAATGTGCATCCTTGTGTATATGCTTGGAAAGGCCATTACATTTGTTGTGAATTCCTTGTATCATTGTGTATGTGTGATTATGGTTTACTAGCGTGAATTTATAGTTCATGTATTCATGGTATGATATTCACAAGTTGAAAAAGTTCATGACATTGTTTCCATTACGTGATTCGAGGTGGTTAGTATGTGTTTATCGTATTAGCTTTCCAAAGGATTATGGGATTAAATAACCTTGACAGGAGTTTAGTCCATCTTTATATTCAACATAATTGTATCATTAGCTCTTCAAGGAATGACTTTAGGTGGTTACTATGTTATCATCGTTATTAGATAGCCTTGACGGGGGTCTAGTCTATTTTCGTGTTATGCATGTAAGAATGATCTCATCATGGATTTGTGTAGATTGTCATTGTAAGGCTAGGTGGATTCTAAGTCTAAGTGAGCATTTCCTTTGTTTGATTATCTTTCTTAACTTTTAGTTTATTTATTTATGTCTATTTAGATTAAAAACACAAAATATCAAACCACTTTATTTGCCAGCTAGATAATGATAATGGTTTAGTATCAGGAGCTCTCGTGTCCGTGGATCGATATTCGGTTCTTGCCTAAAGCTATACTACTATATGATAGGTACACTTGCCTATTGTGTGTAGTTAGTCTGAAAGTAATTGTCGTCTTTTATAAATTTAAAACCAAATTGTGTGAAAAATTATTATTAAAAAAATCTATACACTTTACACACATCACCATCTCTTCAACATCATCTGGATGCATGTCATTCAGATCTTGTAGCATTAAATCCATAGGAGTTAGTTGACTTCCCAGATATGTTTGAAAACTTGTAGTAAATGCAGCATAAGCAGCTTTGTGTTCCTCAGATTTCAGTACAATATTGACAACATCCTGAGCTTTGTCAATATTTACCGTCTTGACTTTTCCTTTACGAATTTCAGCACTTTCTTCACAGAAATCATTCACTCTACAAGTTTCAGCTAAATTTGCAAAGAAACAATCCCCTTGAAAATGTTCATCAAAAGAATTCACATCTGTTGATATAAATGCTTGTTGTCCTTGCTTTTCACCTTTGAATACATACTATTCCATCTCTTTCTTAGTCATATAGTTCCTTGATTGTTCGTCCATAGCCAAAGACTCAATTTTGGTAACCATGAAATCCAAATCTTGAACATCCAAAGACAGGGTTTGTTTAAGAGTGGTAATAGTGTGCTTCCAGCTTTCAGGCAGTGAATGCAACAATCTCAAACTTATATCTTCAGTGTTTGCAGGGATTTCCATTGCTTCCATTTCTGTCACAAGTTGCACAAATCTGTTGAAGTGTGAATTAATGGATTCACCAGGTAAAGCAGAAAACATCTCTAGTTGCCTTTTAAGTTTTTGCTTCTTCATGCTTTGAATCTCTGTTCCTCCTTCACACATTTTCTGCAGCATTTTATTCAGGGAATTTACAGTGACATATTTCTTTGTTCTAGTCAAAAAGGCCAATGGGACTACCATTATTAGAAAAGAGTAAGCCTTAAGATCAATTGCACACTTCCTCAAGTCTTCTTTGAATTCTTCACCCTCCAATTCTTCCAAAGGAATAACCTTCATACCATTTCTATAAGCATCGTCCTTGTACTTGTCAGGATTGAGGCTGGCTTAGGTATATGAGGACCATTGGCAATAGATCTCCCAAGTTGTGATCAACTTTGTTTAAATGGTTTCTGAATCTAATTTCCCAGCCTTTTGAAGTCTGCTCTTGTTTTCAACAAAGGCACTTTGGATGCATAATCAGAATTGTTGTTGTTTGCCATTTTTAAGACTCTGAAAATTGATCTACGGATGATTTTGTTGATCTGTGGACAACAGTTTCGATCTGCGGTCTACAGTAACGATTTGCGGTCTATAGTGACAATCTGCTTGCTATAGTACTGATCTGCGAACAGGTTGAAAACAATCTTTTCCACAAAAATGAAATCAATTCAATTACTTAAATTTCTTTGTTAGCTATCATCAACTAATCTGTAAGTCTGAAAAGATCTGCGGTCTACAGTGATCTTCAAAGTGATATGCGGACAACAGTTTTTGTTCAACTTTGAAGAACAATCAATCCAATAGATCAAAATACGCCAGAATACAGATGATTATGAAGAAAACAATTGGAAATTGAATGACAATAGGATCAACTTCAGTAAACATCAACATTTCTCAATGTGCGAACAACAGCCACTTCTTCGATTTGCGATGTATAGTGAAATTTGATTTTGATGATTTAACTATGAATTTGATTGAAATCAAACGAATACTTTGCATGCAATCATTTTGAATGTTCGTTCAATATCAATTTCTTCAAAAACAGACTTGAATCACAAGAACACTTGAAGAACAGTTTGAGTTCACCAATACACCTTTCGGTACATCAATTCCATAATTTGAGCACTTTTTCACGTTGAAATCAATTCAATTGTTGAAAATATTTATCTCGGTAACAATTTGAACAGATTGAATCGGTTCAAAGATTCAATTTGTCATTGAATTAACAGATTCAAGCAAAATCAAACGAAGTTTGACCCTACTCAACCAACAGCTCTGATACCAGCAATTGTGGATTCAGGTCACAACGAGCAAGTTGATCTGTGATGTTAGGGTGACGAAATGGATGTTTAAAGGGTTAAATGATACAGTTAATATGTGTTTGTATGTGTTTTTCATGTGGTTTTTAGGAATAAGATAACTATGCATAAATGTGTGAATTGCAGATAAAATGGTGCTTTTGGACCATGCATTAAGAGGTATGGAAGAGGGACGTTGATTGCATGAATGTTGGAGGCTAAAGACAAGGCAAATGAATGTTTTAGTAAGGCCTCTGGCGTAGCCTACGCCAGCTCGCGTAGGCAATGCCAGCCCAAAATTAGAATCAACAGAATGGCCTCTGGCGTAGCCTACTCCAGCTCGCGTAGGCTACACCAACAAATTTTAAAAGTGGACAGAAAGGTTGCTGGCATAGGCTACGCCAGCCAATTTTTGGAAATGTGTTTTTAGGTCGGATTTTGACCTATTTAATCACCCCATTAGCCCCATTCGACTCTCTCGAGTTTTTGACGATTTTTTGGAGTTCAACTAAGGTCTTGGCATCATTTCATCACTACAAAACATCATTCCATCATCTAGAATGCTTAGTTCATCAACTTTTGAAGAATCAATCAAGAACATGAGCGGCTAAACCACCCGTGTTCATCTCCGGGTGGATGGTTAGTGTTAGTTAATGTCTAATTAGGTTTAATGAGCTAGACACAAGTTAAATGTTTGGTTTTGTTTGAATATTATAATTTGTCTATGAATTTGATATTTGAATGCAATTGAATGTTTGATAAACTTGTGAGTTTGTGATCAATAGTTTAATTAATGGTTATAGCATTTTGTTTGAGAAACTTGTATGTCATTCACTAGCCAAGCTAACTAGTAATTAACATTCGAGTCGTTTTCCTACATGGTTATAACTTGTACTTCTAAACGAAACCACTAGGTCCGGCATTGGTTTAGATCCGGCCAACACAATGAAAATTGGTCGTGAAATCATCTAATTTAACTACCCGTGAGTCTAGTTATTAGCACGCTTTAACCTATGATCACAACTATCTATGTCTATGTAGATTCTAGCATGTTAAGCCTAATTGCATATCTTTCTGAAACCTAACCCCGGAGGTGATCCATTTTTCCATTATAATCACAATCAATTTAATTACTTGCAATTGTTTTCTTTATAAGTTTTTAGCTTTATAAACAAAATCACTTTTCACAGCCAAGAGGCAATAGCATAACATAGTTTAATTATTTAATTGATTTCTCAATCAAGCTAAAATACATCATCCACTAATTCCACGTGGTTCGACACTCTACTTACCCTAGCTAGCTAAGGTGATTAGAACACACTTTTTACACTTATCTTTGATTGGTCCTTCGACATCGATCAAATTTTGGCGCCGCTGCCGGGGAATCGGTGCGCTTGGTGTTAAATTAGTTTGATTTTTATTTTCTCTATTTTTGTGTTATACGGGTTGTGTTTTCGTGTGCAGGTGACAGTTGCATGCATACTCGACATTCGGGTAAGAGATCACCACTTTTGTTTGACCTAGAATTTGAGAAATCCGCGAGGGAGAACCGTTTTCTTCAATGAAGAAGTTTGCTTGTGAAGCCGATTTCACAAGGAAGCAACACAACCACCCAAAGTTCAAGTTCTAGTTCCTCCAATTCCAAAGAAATGGACATGGTTACCCACCAACCAACAACAAAACACACAACCACCACAACAACACCAATCTCCACAATTCACAACCGACGATCTCGGTTTCCAATACCCCATTCCACCACAAACAGTACAACCCACAAGCTCAAATCAAAACCCACCACAACCACGAAACTCACCTCCAATACTAAACCAAAACCATTACCAAACCAAAGAAGAACCTAGAACACACCCTTTCATCCAACATGTTGATAACCAATATTTCACCCGCAATCCGGGTAAGACTCCTACGGGGTATAAGGAAGATGGAAGCATGAGGGGACATGTGGATGGTAGTGATGATTATCAAAGGCAAGGTTTTGGTGCCCATGGCTATGAAGGTGAAGGTGAGGGATATGAAGAGGATGATGGCTCATTTGATGAAGTTTATAACTACATTCAAAGACCACCACATAGGAGACAAGGCATGATGGGCCATGAGCAACAAGTGAATAGGGGATTGAACCATAAAAGAAACCCACCACCACAAGGAAGGGCAAATGTGTATGGCAGAGGTTACGGTGGAGGTAGAGGAGGTGGAGGTAGAAATGAGGGAGGATATGATGAGTTTGATGAAAAGGGTGCGAATAGCCATTACAGACCGGAAGTGAACAATAATCCGGGACCGATTGTGATGCCAAACCAACGGGGGAGGCAATTTGAGATTAGACCCAACTACTTGGCAATCTTGCCTAAATTCTCGGGGAATGCAACTGAAGAGCCATATTTTCACTTAGATGAATATCATGCTATTAGTAGCACAATTGGTGGACCACATGTCACGCAAGATGAGGTCAAACATAGGCTATTTCAGTTCTCTTTGACAGGTAAGGCCAAACAATGGTATCACATTGATATAATGTTAAATATACATAAATCCCTAGTTGCGTTTGATTACATTTTGTGTCATTTCGGTAACGTTTCTATATCATTTTTGGCACAACTAGTGTTTTTATGTTTCATAGGTCCCATGCTGATAAATAAACGGATAGATCGTGAAAAATCGAATCCGTAGGCGAAAACGGGGCGAGAAACGGAGTTACGAGCGGACCGGAACGAGAAACCGAAGAAAACGGACGAAACCGAGCCGAAGGGGGTGTGGCCACGCCACGCGACCACAGGGTCACCCCTGGCCGCGCAGCGCGGCATGGTCAGGTGGGTTTTGGTTTGCAGGTTGGCACTGCACGCGACCACAAAGCCATTTCGTCACCGCGTGACGCGGTGACGCATTTTCGGCAGATTGTTTTCTCGTTTTTTGGCCCGGTTCGCTATATAAAGACATATTCTTCAACCCTAGCCTCCCATGAAACTTTGGAGACGAATTTGAGGATGAAAAGGGGCTGGAAAAAGAGTTTTTGAAGGTCAAGAACACGAAATTAAAGGAACGGAAACGCGTAGGATCGACGATTGCATCGCGGCTCTCTCGGGTTTTTGTTGTTCTTTTGTTTCTAATTCTTTTTTATCATGTTTAACACTTTTAAACTTGCATTTATTTTTGTTGATATGATTGTTGGCTAAGCTTCATTAGACCACCTAGGCTAATGATAAACTAATGCTTATGTTTTGAATGTTTGGTGAATCGGTTTTGAACTATGGATTGTTTATGATTTAGTTAAGGTTTGGTTTTTATATAATTGATGCAATTGTGTATATTTTTATTGACTTGTTGATGATTATGAATTCCATGAGATCCATGATGAGTGTCTATATCATATAATAGGGTTTCGTTAGGTCAATTTACTGTGTGTTCTTTGACTAGTTTATGAATTGGATATATACTTTTCATAGGAATTGTAATTTAATACAAGTCGATATTAACGTGCATGCTAACCTAGTAACTGTGAGGTGATAGGTTAATTGGTAAGTCTAGTTGGTTGAATCTTTAGTTTGGATATCTGTGAGGATTCTAGATTAAGCTCGGTTTAATCAGTCTTGTTTACTAATATCAATTTGTGTTTCCAAACTACCTAGATTTCCGTACTGTGAGGTAGGTAATCATAATAGGTACTAATTCATAACTATTAGATGATTGTGAAAGAGTCTAATTAACTGGTTGGTTTAATAACTTGATAGAAAGCCATAAGTGTCTTCTCGAAAAGGGTCGAGGGTCTTATTCGTGTTTGAGTCAAGTAAATATATTACGATCCCAGTCCATAGTCAAACTGATAATTACCAAACTAATAACTTAGCATTAGTGAGTCGGGTCTAGGTGGTTTATCTCTTCTCATCTGGTTTCTAATTCTTCTTTCGTTCTAGTTTCCATTTTTAGTAACTTTCTATTTTTAGTAAGTTTCAAGTTTTTGTAACTTTCTATTTTTAGCAGGTTACTATTTTTAGCAATAAACCCCCCCCTTTCAAATAATCTTTCTTTTAAGTCGTGTCTAGTCAGTCGAGTCTCTATTAGTTAATTTAGCGTAGTATATAGAGTCTGTGGGTCGACACCCGGACTTATGTTTCACTGTACTGCATTCGACCGGTCCACTGCCGGTTGTGTGTAGTTTAGTAGTACGTCTAGGTTTTTATAAATATTAAAACTAGGTGTTTTTGAGTGTTTAATTTATATATATATATATATATATTGCACGCATCAAGTTTTTGGCGCCATTGTCGGGGACTCTTGGTAATTGCGTTATTTAACTTTTTGAGTCTTAACTGCTTTTCACGTGCTTTTCGTTATTTATTTGAGTCGTAGGGGTCTAGTTTTTATTGTCCTTATTTCCAGTTTTGCGTGTCTAGTTTGTCTTCTTGTTTATTTATTTTTTGTTTGATTTCTTTTTATTTGTTTTTGCAGTTATATGCCACGTTTGCGGTCACACGGGCCATTGAAGCGTACTACTGAAGCACCTGATCCGGAGCTAGAGACTGTAGCTGACTCGTCTGCGGAGGTTAAGGTAAGTACCGTTAATTTTGATTTTACAACGCACCTGTCACCACATCGCTCACCGCACAGCTCAACACCTAGTAGTCCTAGGTTCACAATGGCCGATAATCGCACTGTGCACGAGCAGGCAGTTGATGGTTTCACCGGAAACCACTCATCTATCATGGTGCCTGAAATTGATAACCCCAACTCTTGGCAAATCCCAACATACATCATGACCGCCATCGCTAATAGCCAATTCCATGGGCGGGATGATGAAGACGCACCCGCGCACTTATCGCGTCTCACGCGAATATTGAGCACTTTCAGACTCCAGGGTGCGTCTAATGATGCGATTTTCCTTCATTTGTTTCCGTTTTCTTTAGCGGATCGGGCACTCATTTGGCTCGATTCGCAAGCTGCTGGGACGTTCACAATGTGGGCAGAACTTCGTTCAGCTTTCCTGAACAAGTACTTCCCACCTGCTAAGGCATCTCGCCTTTGTGATCAGATCCATTCGTTCCGCATGGAACATGATGAGCCCTATTACCGAGCTTGGGAGCGATTCCAAAACTTGTTATCTCGCTGCTCCCAGCATGGGCTCACACCTTGGGCCCTAGTTGAGAAGTTTTATAATGGGCTGACTTATGAAGTTAGGTCTAGGTTCGATACGTCTGCTGGTGGGCACTTAATGGGTAAAATGAATGTGACACAATGTAATGAATTGTTTGAAACTTTTGCCCAAGCTGAATGTGAGCAGCCATCCACCAACAGGAATTCCAGTCCTGTCACTAGCACAACTTCTTCTTCCACTCGAGGTGTGCACCATGTTAGCATGGATACTACTGTGGCTGCTGTGTTGGAAAATTTAATCCGTGAGATGAGAGATCTTAAGGCTAAAGTGGAGAAGTGTGAGATGTGTCGTGGAGGTCACAGTACTTTAGAGTGTCCTTTAATGTCGAGAGAGGAGCAGGTTGAGTTTGTGGCCAATCAGAGTAGGTTCCCTAATTCTAATAATGGTAATTCAAATTGGAACCGTAACTCAAATTTTAATAACAACTCAAATTGGCGTTCGTCAGGTGCCCCACCTGGTTATCAATCTAACTATAATAACAATAATAATCAGGGGGCGGGTAGTTCTTTTAATGGAAATGGTAGTGAACAGCCTAGTGGACAGGGGTCTAGTGATAGCATACATAGGATTTAACAGATGCTAGTTTAGTTAGTCGCTAGGGATAAGGTTACAGAGGAAACCCAAACGAAACATGAGCTTCATTTACAGAACCAACATGCTATCATATTAGATATCGAGAGAGCTGTAGGAGAGTTAATTAAGCAGTCACCTGCCCAGAGGCCACAGGGCCAGTTCTCTGGATCCACTCAAACGAACCCATCGGCTCAGTTGAATGCGATCTCAACCCGTAGTGGTAGAGTCTTAGAGCCCGTTAGGAAGAAGGTTACGTTTAGTGAGCCTGCAGTGAGTGAGAAAGTTGTAGTTGAGGAAAGTGAGGGTGAGTTAGTCGATGAGGAGATAGTTCTAGAGGGTCCGGGTAGTGATCAGGCTGAGTTTAGTAATCCAAAACCCGTGAGTGACCCTGAGTTAGATTTAATTGTGGGGAGGAAGCCGGTGGATGTTAGGCCCTCCCCTCTGATTGATCATGCTCGTGTCCCATATCCCGCTCGTCTTAAGTAGCAGAAATATACGCGGGAGTATGGGCATTTCTTAGATATGTTCAAGCAGATCAAGATCAATCTGCCGTTCATAGAGGTTCTCCAGCAGATGCCTAAGTATGCTAGGTTCTTGAAGGACATCCTCAAGAACAAATTCAAGCTGGGAGAACTATCTTCAGTTCCATTAAGTGGTGAGTGCTCGGCGGTTGTCACAAATACGCTACCGGAAAAGCTTTCTGACCCAGGAGTCTTTACGATTCCTTGCTTATTCGGTAGTAATCTAGAAACCCGAGCTTTAGCTGATCTAGGTGCTAGCATTAATCTGATGCCTTATTCGTTGTACAAAAAGCTAGGTCTAGGTGACTTAACTCCCAGTAAGATGTCATTGTCGTTAGCTGACAAATCTGTTAAATATCCACGGGGGATAGTTGAGAATCTGTTAGTGAAGGTAGATAAGTTTGTCTTCCCGTGGATTTTGTTGTGCTAGACATGGAGGCTGACACCAAGGTCCCCATAATCCTCGGTCGTCCTTTCCTTCGCACTGCCCATGCTGTTATAGATGTTTTTAAGGGGCAAATCACTTTGCAGGTAGGAGAGGACGTAGCGGTGTTTAAGATTCCCGATCCGATAGAAAATGTTAAACGTTGGGATAATCGGGTTCAAGTGATAGACGCCGAGGATAGGTGGGTAGAGGGCTATGAGAGTGGTAGTGTGTTTTTCACAAAGGAATGGGCTGAAGTTAAGAGGTTTCTTAGGTTTAAGTATGGGGATCCTGGTAGGTATGAGGATTCCCCACAAGGTGCTGGTTGAGTTGGTCTTGGTTAGGAAAGTGGTTTTGTAGAGTTTGTATAAGTTTCATTTATCGAGTCAGTTTTTTATTTTTATTTTTATTTTATTTTATTTTATTTTTGTCCAGTTAGTTTTACGCTCAGGTATCTTTTGTTTGTTTTTGCAGGTTTAAATCATTCTCACCCGTACTCAATCTCCATTCGGGTGAGTTTGTATTTGTGAAGATAAAAGATGGAGCTCGAGAGTGTCAGTGAAGCTCGATCGCGGCCGAAATGCTATACGATCGATGCTGAAGAGTGGAACGAAGACTTGGAGCTTACGCGTTCTGCAAATAACCAGCTAAGTCTTTTCCAATTCATCTATCTACCTTTTATTTCTGCATTTTATTTTATTTTTTTAGATGTTTTCTATCTCTACATTGAGGACAATGTAGAACTTAAGTGTGGGGATGAGAAATAGTCATTTCTGAGTCTTAGTTGTTTGTTTTGAGTCTTATAGAGTCTTAAAAATCCAAAAAAATGAAAAAATTTTGAAAATGTCTTTGTTTAAGTTGTGCACTTTAATAGAAAATGATAGGAAATTAATTTTGGTTTTCAAATGAGTTATGGTTTTTAAAACAAAGAATGAATTTGGATAAACTTTTGGTAACCCAATTAGCTGAGATGGTTTCCCTAAGTGATGTAATAGAAAGTTAATTGGCGTGAATCTCGTGGGTGTTCATCTTAGGAGGAATAGGAAGGCCTTAACTAAATTAAATTAGGCACCATTGTAGGCTTTATAACTTAAATAGGTTAAAGGGTAGTGCCATTTTAGGATTTATAACACACTTCTTGTGAAAGAAGTGGCGCATCCGCAAATCAAATGTCCACCGGGTATAGTACTGAAAAGCGCTCAAAGTAGCTGCTAAATAAAAGAGCTCAATGTAGCCAAATCAAAAAAAAAGAAGAAAAAAAATGAAAAATTTAAGGCAAGTGATCCAAGACCTCATGTGCTCTACCTCCGGGATAGCGACTTGGATACGACACCCCTGGGTGAGGTGATCTTATTTTATGAAAAAAAAGAATAAACAGTCTATACCCACAAAATTCATCCATCAAAATCCACCCTAATATGGCACTAGTTCTTAGCTTAGTTAAGTTCTTTGGGTTATTTTGGTAGGAAAACCTTTTTAGTTTATTCGGTGCCTCGTTACGCAACAATAATCAGGCTAACTTATTTTTCCTCTATGTGAGACCTTGTGATTCTATGTGCATAAGGGGAAACTTAATTAGCTAGTGTTAGGGTGTTTAATTAAACGCATAGATGTTTATCCGATTTGTTTCTTGTTTGAAAATTGTAATGAAAGTTGAAACCATAACTAGTTGTGATTCTATGTGCATGCTTTTTCTAGGACAAAAAAGGTTAAGTGTGGGGATATTTGATATAATGTTAAATATACATAAATCCCTAGTTGCGTTTAATTACATTTTGTGTCATTTCGGTAACGTTTCTATATCATTTTTGGCACAACTAATGTTTTTATGTTTCGTAGGTCCCATGTTGATAATGAAACGGATAGATCGTGAAAAATCGAATCCGTAGGCGAAAACGGGGCGCGAAACGGAGTTACGAGCGGACAGGAAGGAGAAACCGAAGAAAACGGACGAAACCGAGCCGAGGGGGGTGTGGCCACGCCACGCGACCACAGGGTCACCCCTGGCCGCGCAGCGCGGCGTGGTGAGGTGGGTTTTGGTTTGCTGGTTGGCACGGCACGCGACCACAAAGCCATTTCGTGACCGCGTCACAGCATTTTCGGCAGATTGTTTTCTCGTTTTTTGGCCCCGTTCGCTATATGAAGACATATTCTTCAACCCTAGCCTCCCATGAAACTTTGGTGACGAATTTGAGGACGAAAAGGGGCTGGAAAAAGAGTTTTTGAAGGTCAAGAACACGAAATTAAAGGAACGGAAACGCGTAGGATCGACGATTGCATCGCGGCTCTCTCGGGTTTCATTGTTCTTTTGTTTCTAATTCTTTTTATCATGTTTAACACTTTTAAACTTGCATTTATTTTTGTTGATATGATTGTTGGCTAAGCTTCATTAGACCACCTAGGCTAATGATAAACTAATGCTTATGTTTTGAATGTTTGGTGAATCGGTATTGAACTATGGATTGTTTATGATTTAGTAAAGGTTTGGTTTTTATATAATTGATGCAATTGTGTATATTTTTATTGACTTGTTGATGATTATGAATTCCATGAGATCCTTGATGAGTGTCTATATCATATAATAGGGTTTCGTTAGGTCAATTTACTGTGTGTTCTTTGACGAGTTTATGAATTGGATATATACTTTTCATAGGAATTGTAATTTAATACAAGTCGATATTAACGTGCATGCTAACCTAGTAACTGTGAGGTGATAGGTTAATTGGTAAGTCTAGTTGGTTGAATCTTTAGTTTGGATATCTGTGAGGATTCTAGATTAAGCTCGGTTTAATCAGTCTTGTTTACTAATATCAATTTGTGTTTCCAAACTACCTAGATTTCCGTACTGTGAGGTAGGTAATCATAATAGGTACTAATTCATAACTATTAGACGATTGTGAAAGAGTCTAATTAACTGGTTGGTTTAATAACTTGATAGAAAGCCATAAGTGTCTTCTCGAAAAGGGTCGAGGGTCTTATTCGTGTTTGAGTCAAGTAAATATATTACGATCCCAGTCCATAGTCAAACTGATAATTACCAAACTAATAACTTAGCATTAGTGAGTCGGGTGTAGGTGGTTTATCTCTTCTCATCTGGTTTCTAATTCGTCTTTCGTTCTAGTTTCCATTTTTAGTAACTTTCTATTTTTAGTAAGTTTCAAGTTTTAGTAACTTTCTATTTTTAGCAGGTTACTATTTTTAGCAATAAAACCCCCTTTTCAAATAATCTTTCTTTAAGTCGTGTCTAGTCAGTCGAGTCTCTATTAGTTAATTTAGCGTAGTATATAGAGTCTGTGGGTCGACACCCGAACTTACGTTTCATTGTACTGCATTCGACCGGTCCACTGCCGGTTGTGTGTAGTTTAGTAGTACGTCTAGGTTTTTATAAATATTAAAACAAGGTGTTTTTGAGTGTTTAATTTATATATATATTTCACACATCACACATGCTGCCTAACAATAGTATTCATACATGGCATGAGTTACAACAGGAGTTTCTAGATGAGTTTTATCCTATGGGCAAAACAAGTGATGCAATCGAGAATATAAGGCTTTTCCAACAACAAAGTGGCGAGCCTCTCCATGAGGCATGGGCAAGATTCAAGGAGCTTGTTAGGTTGGTACCCCACCATGAGATGAAGAAGTGGGAATTAATTAGGGCATTCTGTGATGGTTTGACAGATGAAGAGATCAAGTATGTGAGATCTACAAGTGGAGGTAAGTTTTTGACAAGAAACCCGGATTTTGAATGGAACTTCCTAGAAGATATGGCACAGGACTCGAAGACTCAAGCATCGGCTAGGAGAAAGAGTAAGGGTCAATCTTCAAGATACTCAAGGAGTGATGTTGAGCTTAAGGAAAGGATGGAAACACTAGAGAAATAGGTATCCAAGATGGGACGACCCGGTGGGCGAGCAGTCAAGTTGATTGGCTATGAGGTTTGTGAAGTGTGCCAAGAAATAGGGCACAATGGTAGTGATTGTCCATCAAGTATTAGAAGTGATGAAGAGGAGATAAATCAAGTGTATTCATCCAATAACAGGAAGCCATGTGATATGAATTCTAATACATATCATCCAGGTTTGAGAAATCACCCTAATTTTTCATATGCTAACCCATCTAAACAATTGAATCCTAACTTTCAGGTACCCAATCAAGGAGCTCAAACGCAACAAGGAGGGTACCAAAGGCAATACAATCAAGGTGGGCAACAAGGTGGTTACCAAAGAAGATATAACCAAGTTCAAGAGAACCCACAAGCACAAGTTGCCAACAATGATCCTCCTAATGAAATGGAGACGATATTGAGCATGATGAGGAAGGCGGAAGAGAAACATGAAAAGAGAAATGCTAAAGCTAGATTAAGGGAAGAAATCCGTGACAAAGCTGCATAGGCGATTGTTGGTCCATCAGATCAAGATTTCAGTGCTATAATGATTGGTAAACAACAAAACACACTAAGATTCAAAGAGACAAAGTCCAAATATCCTTAATACAGAATAACAAAGATCAAATCAACACAAGCAGAGGTAATCAATCTACAAAGATGATAATAATAAGCTCCTAGCACCTCAGCCGTCACACACACACCATTTAGGGTTTGATAAACTTGCAAAACTTTTTTTTGGTTATGTTCTCATGAGAGAACATCTCAACATATAGAACAGACATAGGTTCACTGATAGATTCACTGATAGCGAATCTGTCATGCCAACCAATCAGCTTCGTCGGGCACAACACAGATTCGCCCGACGGCTGATCTAAACTAAAGACTATACTAATCTAGACTTCCGGGCGAATCTATAGATTCGCCCGTAGGTTCGCTAGAACAAAACAGAATAATTACAAACAAAAGTAACACCGACAAGCCGATGAGTCCAACCTATACATGTACTATCAATACTCCCCCTAGGTTGGACCTCACCTGGGGAAGTCTTCTATTTAAGCTCCGTCTTTTTCGGCTTCAAAGGATTAGTAACGTCTTCCGATCAAGCATCATCACTATCACCCGAATCCAAAAACGACTCAATAAACTGTGCTTCGGTGACAACAGTATCAGGCAAATCAGCAACAGTAGTCTCCTCCTGAATATCTGAAGTCTGCTCCTCACCGAACACCTTTGATCCACTAACTTCCGCCTCGACAGGCTTTTCAAATCTTTTCTGAATTGAATAATCCAACTGTTTAGATAAATCATCCATTTCCAGATTCAGATCATCTGTCCTTCTGAGTCTCTCATTTACCCTTTTCAATTCAGTACGTACCCCCGGGCTTTATTTGCAACCCTAACAAACAAGTTGACTTCAGTTTTCGTGTCATCTCCAGCCCCGTGCTTTATCTCATTCTCACACAAAACCTTCAAATCTTCATCACAGAAGGAGAAGATCTTCATAGGATCGAACAATCTGATTTTCGGACGATCTTCACCCTCTAACCTGATTACCGCTTCACCACTGCTGTTATCGTAAAACCATTTCACAAACTCTTGCAATCTTTGTGGCTGAGTATCTGGAACTCTCACTCTGTTCATAATCTTTGGAGCAGCCAACTTCAGCACCACATTTCCCTTCCACGACACCAAGTGCTTATCTTTCTTTGAGCTCTTCCTTATCGGCTTTTGGTACCCAAATTCCGTGAAGTTATCTTCTGCAGCCCTTCTAATCGCAACCTCAAATGCACTTGCGTTTACATACCTGGAGGAATTAAAACGATTCAATTTATAATGAAAAGCCTTAAGCGAAATTCGAACGTGAATATTTTGAAACAAACCAGTTACAGTGCAAGCGAATGTGTTAAATGGATTCGCAGAAAACATATATATACAGCCCTAGGTTCGCTGAAATACAACGGGACGAATCTCAGGTTCGCTCGGAACATTAGGTCAAAAGAAAATTGAAAAGACTTAAACCAGGTCCGGGCGAACCTGTAGATTCGCTGCAGGTTCGCTGGATTGAAGAATTTAAAAAAAATTAAAATATTTTTGGTTTTTTTATTTTTTTTTTTTGGTTATTTTGATTTCCTTTAAGAATCCTTGAAACGCCCCACAATTTCAACCCTAAAAAATAAAAAGAAAAGAAAATAAAAAGGTAAAAGATAGAATAAATGGAAAAATCTATCTTAAGTAAAACTAAAAATAAAATTAAAGAAGGATATATATATATATTTTTCTTGACGTTTTTCGAGCAGAATCCGGAGAATCATAGATTAGCGGGATTGCAGATATGTTTGTCCATTTAAACCCATGCCTTATTCTTTTCAACAGGAGATCTGCAGATTCATTTATCATGTTTTGGTTTGATTGAAGAAGCTCAGGCAACTCGGTCCTCACAGACATCTTGGTAAAAGAACTTGTCCAATCATCAGGGTTTATAGAGCAATGTGATTGACTTCACTTGAATTTCTTGGATCAAATCTTGAATATTGATCAATTCATGAACCTCTTTTGACTTTATGCAATTGTTTTTGCATTTTTGGGAGTAGAGCTTGTCAACAATGATTCTTTTGAACACATTGCGACTTATTATTTGGGAAACTCAAATGGTTAGAGCTCCAAGTCTATACCGACGTATAACAGAAAACATTTGAGCATGCTCGGTGAAACTTCAGGTCTATACCGACGTATAACAGAGAAGATTCACCAACTCCAGGTCATTGTTCACACAAAGTAGAGGAGTTAAGCACTTTGACTTAACACTTTCTGAGGAATTAACAAGTAACTCACTCAGAGGCTTTTCTGAAGAGCAACAATAGCAGCTTTTTATTTTGTTTTTGCTAACTAGAAGCTGAATCCAGGGCTAGGGTGTGGGTGATTTGGGATTTTTTAGGGGAATCAAGGCAAAGATTTGACGCTCTCAACCCATTTTTGACAGGACTTGTATCTTTGTGCAGACCAATCATGTCAAGGAGATAATCCTCATTGCCGAGTTCTTGAACTTTATGTTTGGCTACACAATCACTGTTTACTTTGTTTTCCGGCTGAGCCTATCTTACATATCCCAAACACAATACTTCTGACCTCCTTCAACGTCTCTTCAACATCATTTTAATGGGGATCCTGAAATAGCAAAATCTGAAAAACTATGAGTAGTTAATCTTTAATATCTCCCCAAAATTTCTATATGATATCTATCTAATAAGAAATTTTTGCTTTTTAGATTTTTTATAATAATATATATATACAGAGAAGAAATAAAATAAAAAAGTAAAAAATAAAAAGAAGGAGCAAGGAAATATGTGACTCTCGGATTCTCAAGGAAGAAAGTGAAAAATGAATATTTACATATTTACAAGGCCATTTTTCTTTAGAAGAAGGTTTTCAAAATGATATCAATCCCAGCATGGAAATTAGTTCATAAAAACGTGGTTTATGAAATGTTTTTGTGAAAAGATCTGCCTTTTGCTTTCTTATTTCAATTGGAATGATATTAATGAAACCCTTTTCCTGTGCATCACAAATGACATGAATTCTTGTTTCAATGTGCTTGGTCCGGGTATGATGAATTGGATTCTTGACAATTTCAACAACATCTTCATTACCAATCATCATTCCACCCTACTTGTCTCCAGCACAAGCAACATAACTAACATTAAAAATCCTGTAATTCTTCACCAGATCCTTCTATCTGATCATATGTCTGAAACATCCACTATTTACATGCCAATGACTATTTACAGCGGCGCTCGAATGTTCCTGACATTTGACAGAGATTAATTAGACTTTTGAAATAGGGACCCAAGCCTTAGTATACTTAGGACTTTGAACTGTAGAAGTTTTACTGAAAAATTATTTACAAAAGTATTCAATCTTCTTCCTAAAGATCTATGCTTTGAACTATTTTCAACTAACTCAGGACATTGCGTGACAGTATGATCATCATTTCCACATTTAAAGGAATGAGATTTCAAACCTACTTTGGAAACTTTAGAAACAAGAATTTTATCTATTTCAATCTCTTCATCACAATCAGATAATTGAGAATTAGAATCACTGTAAGAGTCATAAGGCTCTATTGATTTACCTGTTGTGACTTTTACCTGTTCAGATTCAGATTTAGGTTTATCAATGTGATTCATGGATGAAAAAGATGATTCCCTGTCTTTAGGTTTTGAAATCCTCACAGGTGTGAAAGATGGAATTTGATGAGAAAAGAACTTTTGAAAACAATTTGTTTTGGTTTGACTTTCAGAAACATGACCTGAAAGTTCATCTTTGTCATTCACACAAACATTTTCAATCACATCATCATTCAACGTTTAAATGTTTGAAGTAGAGCATCCTAAATTACTATTACAATTAAAATTGTCTGAATGTAACACATGACTAGAAACAAAATTAATTAATCTATTGTCTTCAACAGACTTCTTTGAATCAGAATTAGGACAATTAGAACTGCTAGAACAACCAAGGCCACTACTCCCACCATAAGCATATTCCTCTCGAACTTCTTTAAGATTTACTCCACTTAAACCTGCAATAGAGCTTTTAGTATCATTCTGTATAATCTCTTGTATCAACTTATTCGAAGGATGAGGAATAGCTGTAGGAGAATAACAGAAGGTACTAGGTGGAGGGTAGACTTGTGCATCATTGTTATAATCCAAACCAGTCTTAACTCTAGCCCCCCGTTGTTTCTTGCAGAGATCCTACCTTTTTGATGCTTGAGATGGTCCATTGTTCCAGTTTATTTTTTACTTTTCTTGTCTCAAACTCAGCAAGAGTGACTTGCTCAGTCAAATAGTTTATTTCACAGTTCTTTTCCAAAAGAGATCTTTTCAAATGTTCGTTTTCTTTTAAAGCTTCTCTTAATTTAACAAAATATTTTGATTCATTCTCTTTAAGTTCTTTGTTAATTTTCTTTAATTCGTTTTCATTTAACATTAATAATTTATTTGCTTTATATATGTCAGTCAAACGGATTTTGCATGCAGATGAACACATATCTTCAATAACTTCATAAGGAAGACCAATTACCAGTTTTTCAGCAGCAAGGCCCGATCGCACTGGCAATAAAGAGTGTTCCTCTTGTACTCATCCACAGCTTCATGCTTGGCCTTTTCGATCATAGCTTCCATGCTCAGCTTTGATTCATCAACATTCTTCTCCGCATCAACAGCAATGACAAAGACGTTCTCATCCTCTTTAACAGTAGCTTCACACACAAATCCAGAATGAACAGCTTCATCAAAATTTTCACCATTTTCACCATAAAATTCTTTGAAAGGATCAAAGCAATCAATATAGTTATCATCAAAATCAACCTCCTTAACAATCTCAGCAATCAAAGCATGATTAATTTCTTCCTTTGTTTCTTCAATCTCTGCACTCCAATCAAAGTTGATGAGCAGTGCAGTTTCTTTTCTCGGTTTAACTTCCTCAGCTCTTTCTTGAATATGAACAGTTCTAGAATTTCCAGATTAACAGGTTCAGTGACGATTGGTAAAGGACATTCCCTCTTGAAGTGTCCCAATTGTTTACAGTTGTAACACCTCAACTTCCCTTTATCATACCCAAGTTTGTTGTTCTGACCCTGATTCCCAAAATTCCTTCGACATGTTCTTTCCATAAATCTTCTAGCACGAAGAGTGAGCATTGCCATTTACCATTGAATGTCAGTTTCTTCAAGATCATCAGGATCCACCTGATACATATCTTCAACTGTCATTCCTTTTCTTTTCAATTCTCCTGCAACTAGAGCTTCATAACTATGAACAAACATCCCAAACAAAGCCATTGTGTCAGATGTAATCTAAGTAGTAGCAGATGCATTTAAGCCAGAACCAACACTTGTAGAAGCACTATCAGATTTTACAGACCCAAAACTTGATGATCCTCCAGATGCAGCACCATAAATATGTGAGTTTGCAGCGGATGTAATAAGTGCAGCATTCAGAGAAGGATTATCAGGAAGCATCATGGACTGATTGTATTCTCTCCTCTTCATATCAAGATCAAATGACTTTAGCTTGTTTATCACGTCCATCAGTTTAAAGTCATGAAAGTTTCTCTCTTGCTTCAACAATTTGATCTGAAGACTCCACTTAGGGGGAAGTGAATCTAAAAGCTTTGTAACTTGCTCATAATTTCCCAGTTTCTCATCATACTTTTTCAGATTGCTTGATACAGATAGAAAACGGTTGGTTATATCAGCCAGACTTTCTTGCTTATACCCCATAAATGAATTAAATTCTTTCTCAGCTTGAGCTTTTCTGTCCAACTTCAGATCCTCGTTACCATCATAGAACTCACACAACGCATCATACAAACTTTTTGCAGTTGTGTGTTCAGCAAACATGTTGTAAATATCTTGATGTAGACAGAGTATCAAAGCTCCAAAGGCCTTTTTATCACGATCAAGTAACTTGATATCACCTTCAGTGTAGGTACTTGGATCATTGTTTGGTGAAGTAACAGTTCCTTCAACCTTCTTTGGCACGTGAGGGCCATTAACAATTGACTCCCATTGATTATAATCAGTATAGTAGAAAAAAGCCTTCAAACACCGCTTCCAATCCTCAAAATTTCACCACTTACAAGCCTCGGTAGCCTGTTTGGTTGAATACTCTCCAGATCATTCATGTTTATGGTTGATGTAGTCATAATCACAAACAGATTTTAGGTTCACTGACAACAGATTCGCTCACTAGATTCGCTCGGTAGAATGCAAATTCGCTCGACAATGAACACAAGTTCGCTGGACAACTTCTCCCACAGAACAAACTTTAGTGCCTAAGAATAGATTCTGCGCAAATTCGCTTGCACACAGGATCAAACAGCTGAACTTTCGTTCAAAAATATGTCAGGTTCGCTAATTAAAAACAGAAATTTCCAAATCACAAATACACTATAGATTCGTTGGATGAACAGTAGGTTCGCTGGATGAATGTCTAGATTCACTGACTTACGGGAAAAACTTTCACAGTCCAAAATCAACCAAAACAGCCTCAAAACACAAACAATTTAAGATCCGTTTGTTTCTAAAGCTTCCTAGTACCAAATATGACAAACCCAAAGCAAATTCCAACTCAAAAACACAATAAACAGTCTCGAAATGAATCAAACAGTGTTTTGACACAAAAACCCCAAAAAACTCCACAAAAATCACAATGATCAAACAATCAAGAGCACTAAGGCTCTGATACCATATTGTTGGTCCATCATATTGAGATTTCAGTGCTATAATGATTGGTAAACAACAAAACACACTAAGATTCAAAGAGACAAAGTCCAAATATCCTTAATACACAATAACAAAGATCAAATCAACACAAACAGAGGTAATCAAGCTACAAAGATGATAGTAATAAGCTCCTAGCACCTCAGCCGTCACACACACACAATTTAGGGTTTGATAAACTTGCATAACTTTTTTTGGTTATATTCTCATGAGAGAACATCTCAATATATAGAATAAACATAGGTTCGCTGACAGATTCGCTGACAGCGAATCTCATGCCAACCTATCAGCTTCGCCGGGCACAACACAGATTCGCCCCGCGGCTGATCTTAACTAAAGACTATACTAATCTAGACTTCCAGGCGAATCTATAGATTCGCCCGTATGTTCGCTAGAACAAAACAGAATAATTACAAAAAAAAGTAACACCGACAAGCCGGTGAGTCCAACCTATACATGTACTATCAGCGATCAACCGACAGATCGGGCAAATGGCAGGGGACATCTCCTTACTCATGAGTGAAAGGAATGTTGGAGTGCTACCTAGTGATACACAAGTTAATCCTACACATCAAAATGAAAAGCCAAAGAACGTCAGAAACGTGAACATTAATTCGGCTAGTATCCTTCCCAATTCTAAAAATTTTGGTGATAATCTTACTACTTTTCCTAGAGTTGTAGCAGGTATAGGAGAGAAAGTTGATGAAGTAAAGGATAGTGACCCGAGAGCACCCATCATTCCAATCAAAGTGGGTAAACTCAAGATAAAAAGTGCACTCTTGGATTATGGAGCTAGTATGAGTATCTTGCCAAGTATGTTATATGATCAGTATGAGTTTGGCCCCTTAGAGGAAGTTGAAGCCACTGTGGTGCTAGCCGATTTGACTCAAAAACGTCCTCGTGGCATGGAAAAAGATGTGATGATAAAGTTAGGGGAATTCCACTATCCGGTGGACTTTTTGGTGCTGGACTATACACTGATGATGACAAACGAGCAACCTCAAGTCATACTTAGTCGACCATTTTTGGAAACTGCCGATGCTCAAATCAACTGTCGGGATGGAACAATCGACATGACCTACGAAAACCGTAATTTATGTTTTAATGTATTCTCAAAATCAATTACTTATTCTGTTTATAATGATGTTAACTCAACAGATGCTACTAATGTGTGTTTTCCTCCTTACATTTCACATGTAATTGAGGAAACCCTTTTTAAGAATGACTTTGAGTATGACAGTTTTAAGAAGGTGGAATTGAAGGAAGCGATAGAGAAGAAAGAAATGAAAGATCCGGTAAATAAGGGGAATGTGAAAGATAACACCAACCCAAAGAAGAAACCGTCGAGATTCACAGATGGGCCAAGGAAACCACCCGATCATGATATGAGTGAGTTCTCAAATGTGAGAAGTCAAGAGGAGTTGGATAGATTGGAAGCTATAAGAAGTCGGGGGTGGAAATTGAAGGACAACAACCAACCTAGTGAAGAGCCATTTGGAGACAATTATGGGTCCAGACCACCATGAGTGGTGAAAGGTACGGTCTGGCTGAAGACCTAAAACTTAGCGCTACTTGGGAGGCAACCCAATTTGTTATCTTCTTTAATTTTGTTTTGATAACTTTGTGGGTGTGTTCCCTAGAAACCCTCACGAGACTTCACTCGTCCACTCGGGTCTACCTAGAGGTTTAAAAGGCTTGTTGCATATGCTAAATGCAATCGTGATTCCTACAAAAGTGTGTTTTAGTATTTTCTTGCATTTTTCGTTTTCTTTGTTTTGTTTTGTTTATTTTACAGTTCTATCCATTAGATACAGTGACTCAAGTGTGGGGATGCACATGGATATCCTACTGGAGAAGCAATCTTTGATTGTCTGCAATCAGGTCTATGTAGTATTTCTTTATTTTAATGATTTACTTATTTGGTGGTGAAATAGTGTTATGTGATGGGATTGAGTTGTGTTTATGGTTGGGTCGGTTTGGATTATAATCATTCATGAGGTTGGTTTGATTAAAAAAGTTGGAGAAACTTGCACTTAACCTAAAAACCGATACATTGGGGACAATGTATCCCAAGTGTGGGGATGTGGAGGAGAAATTTATAAAATTGAAAATTTTTGAAAAATAAGCAACCTAATCAACACGAAAACAACGTGAAAGCATACCTTATGATTCCAACTTAATTAGTGGAGTGGTCTTTGGTCATGGTCTAATTCTCATGTGAACAAAAGAAATGTATCTAGCAAGGTTTTTAGAAAATATTTGAGAATTGCCTAACTAGAGGTAACATGCTATTGGTAATAACTTTCATGCATGCATCGGCAACCAAATTCCTCAAGTTGGGTGAGATTTGCTTTCAAGCCTATGTTAGATTGTAGTTCACCCCCAAATGATCTATTTGTTGATCTATTTGTTGAGTGTAGGCCATATGATTGTCTATTTTAGAACTTGTATGATTTGATGCATGCCATGATAGCGGACTAGATTTTTGCACATAAAGGATAAAGGCAACCTTAGGACTTCCCTTTCGCTTAGAACACTATCTTTGTGTTCATGAATTTTCATGTTTTTCCCTAGTATCCCATGTTGAGCCTTTCAAGTATTATCTTTTGTTTGAATCATCACCGTTTAACCCAAACCAACCCACAATTCATATACCACTGTTGATGACATTCTAGTAGTAGTGTTTTTTTATTGTAAATGAGTTAAAGAAATGAAAAATAAGAAAAAAAAAGAAAATGAGAAAAAAAAAAAAAAGAAAACCCAAAGTGAAGAAGAATGAAAAAGCAAAAGAAGTTTCAAGTTATAGTTTTGGGTTTGTTGTGTACCCGATTTTGGTACTTATGCTTGAAGTTTTAGTTTGAAGTTTGTAGTTAATAAATAAAGAATGTCGATAGTTGGTTTTTACATTTTTCTTTTCAGCCACTTTCACAGCCAAATATTCCTGCCCTAGCCTAAACCCAAAACCCGTAAGTCCTTTTGATGTGTGCAGTATCTATGTGTTACTATGGAGGTTTGATTGTCATCCAAGCTTATGATAATAGATTCTTGTATTAGGTCCTGTTGAGTGATATATTGGTACATCTTTTACCAATCCAGAAATAAGCCGAGAGGAGTGAATTTTGTGAGGGGTGTGTTGCATGAAAGATATAAACTAGAAGCTTGTTAGGTTTAGTTAGATATGTTCTTGTTTTAAATTGCATTGCAATATCATTTACTTGCTTGTAAAACATGTTTATTGTAAATCAGGAATGGGGTATGACTTTGGACCATAACTAAGATTTTGAAGGGGCATTTGGTTTTGTTTGTTGTTTAGTGTTTGAATGGGTCTACTTGAGGGCAAGCAAAAGTTAAGTGTGGGGATGTGATGTTAGGGTGATGAAATGGATGTTTAAAGGGTTAAATAATAGAGTTTATATGTGTTTGTATGTGTTTTTCATGTGGTTTTTAGGAATAAGATAACTATGCATATATGTGTGAATTGCAGGTAAAATGGTGCTTTTGGACCATGCATTAAGAGGTATGGATGAGGGACGTTGATTACATGAATGTTGGAGGCTAAAGACAAGGCAAATGAATGTTTTAGTAAGGCCTCTGGCGTAACCTACACCAGCTCGCGTAGGCTACGCCAGTCCAAAACTAGAATCAACAGAATGGCCTCTAGCGTAGCCTACTCCAGCTCGCGTAGGCTACGCCAGCCAATTTTAAAAGTGGACAGAAAGGTTGCTGGCGTACGCTATGCCAGCTCGCGTAGGCTACGCCAGCTCGCGTAGGCTACGCCAGCCTATTTTTGGAAATGTGTTTTTAGGTCGGATTTTGACCTATTTAATCACCCCATTAGCCCCATTCGACTCTCTCGAGTTTTTGACGATTTTTTGGAGTTCAACTAAGGTCTTCGCATAATTTCGTCACTACAAAACATCATTCCATCATCTAGAATGCTTAGTTCATCAACTTTTGAAGAATCAATCAAGAACATGAGCGGCTAAACCACCCGTGTTCATCTCCGGGTGGATGGTTAGTGTTACTTAATGTCTAATTAGGGTTTTAATGTGCTAGACACAAGTTAAATTTTTGGTTTTGTTTGAATATTATAATTTGTCTATGAATTTTATTTTTGAATGCAATTGAATGTTTGGTAAACTTGTGAGTTTGTGATCAATAGTTTAATTAATGGTTATAGCATTTTGTTTGAGAAACTTGTATGTCATTCACTAGCCAAGCTAACTAGTAATCAACATTCGACTCGTTTTCCTACATGGTTATAACTTGTACTTCTAAACGAAACCACTAGGTCCGGCATTGGTTTAAATCCGGCCAACACAATGACAATTGTTCGTGCATAGATCTATTTAACTACCCGTGAGTCTAATTATTAGCACGCTTTAACCTATGATCAAAACTATCTATGTCTATGTAGATTCTAGCATGTTAAGCCTAATTGCATATCTTTCTGAAACCTAACCCTAGAGGTGATCCATTTTTCCATTATAATCACAATCAATTTAATTACTTGCAATTGTTTTCTTTATAAGTTTTTAGCTTTATATACAAAATCACTTTTCACAGCCAAGAGGCAATAGCATAACATAGTTTAATTATTTAATTGTTTTCTCAATCAAGCTAAAATACATCATCCACTAATTCCACGTGGTTCGACACTCTACTTACCCTAGCTAGCTAGGGTGATTAGAACACACTTTTTACACTTATCTTTGATTGGTCCTTCGACATCAATCAATCTGTTAATCTATTCAACAAACATGATAGCAATCAACAAACACACAATGATTCAACATAGAAATTACTGATAAATGCAAACTTGTATTAATCTGTTAACTGTGTGTACAAAAAGGTGTAAATGAACAGGTCTCAAAAAGTCTACCAATACAGCATAAGAACACCTATTTATACTACACAGAAGAAATTCAAGTCTATTGAAAACAAAATAACAGAAATTGAAATTGATGTGCGGATAGCAGTTCTGTCCGCACATCTCTAACTTAAATCTGTCCACACATCTTTTATCTTGTCCGCACATCTTTTTCTTTTTCTTCAAAACTTTAAGTATGATGATTTATAATATTTATCAATAAGTACCACCCTACATGTGGTCATCAATGTGTGCGAGTGTGTATGAAATAACAAAATGTATGTGTAGGTATATGATATGTTGCAAAACACATGGGTTTATTATATATATATATATATTTTACCACATTTTAATCTTATTTTATTTAAATATATTTTATTTTTTAGTTACTTATTGTCTTTATCATTTTTTAGGTAATGATAATAAAAGAAGAGGTTTCGGGGCAAAACGGAACAAAAATGAAAAGAAAACGAAGAAAACGAGTCTCGTGACCAGCCCGGAGAACCGCTGGAGCCCCATAGGAACGACCAACGGTTCTCTGGGCGCTGGGAGCTGAAAACAAGTCAATAAGCCCCACCCAACGGTTCGTTGGAGGTCTCCCACGCAGCCTAATGGTTCTCCGGGCCAACCTGACAGGAAAAACCCTCTTTTTTCACTATATATTCATCTTTTGATGGATTTTAGGGCATCACCTTTCTCCTTAAACACCAAAAACAGCTGAGAACAGAGCAATGAGTCTTTGGGGTGATCTTGGGTGTTAATTTGAAGGATTAAAGCCATAATTTGGAGCTTGGAACTTGAAGGTTTTGAAGATTATCTTTGAAGATTTTAAAGATTGAAGATGGATTGAAGCTCTGGAGTTGCTGATTTGAAGATTGAAGCTAGAAGATCTTGTAGATTCAAGCTTTGATTGAAGATTAGTGGCCACTTTAGGTGTGATCTACTCTAAAATATAAACAATTGAACTTGATTTGTTGTTTTTAGTTAAAATTATGCTAGATATAGTCTTGTTCATGATGGGTTTAATGATTTTGAAGATGGTTAACTAGATCTAGTATGACTACTTCGGCAAAATGGATGATATATGATAATTTGATGACTTTTAGTTGATTTTATTATGTTGGATGGATATTCTATGTGAGAAATTTGGTTTGTTCATGGTTATGTATGCAATATGTGTATTGGTTTTATTATCTTTGATGATATCTTGTCTTGATTATGATTGACGTTGCGTGGATTTGATAACTATGTGACCAACATCATATTTTTAATGTTAAAATCGATAGATTGAGACATTATTTGGATAGATCTAGGAATTGAAATGCATATGATGAGATTGATTTGTGGATTTGCGCCGATGTGCTAGCCGGACCATCTACCGGAAGGTAGGAGTTTGTAGATTTCATGTTTTTGTTAGTTGGTTTGGGTTAAAACACTACGGGAGTGGGTTTTACTTAATAAAAACTACAACTTGTGCTATCATGTCATAATTTATAACAAACCGTTTGATCTCGTTATTTAGGTTACTGATGGAGTCTGTTCTTGCATAAATGGACTAGTAAGCTGAGAAGCGAGCCCGTTTAGGATCCCTTAGACATCCGAGAATGTTTTGTAGATATTCCTCACACCGTGGGCTTCACATACTTATTTTAGGACTTTCTAACAACCACGAGACCTTAGTAGTAGGTACTGATGTGTTAAATTGTTTTGAGTAGATATATTCTCAGATTCGGTGCCGACATGTCCAGAAAGCCGAGAGTTGTCAGATTATCATCAGGATTTCTGCCTAAGTAGTCATCATTTCACTCATAGTTCTCTGTTAGCATATTTCCGTCTTTAGTTTCCAGTTTAGTTAAGTTTTTACCTTAGTTAATTTTAGATAACTAGATTTAAGACCATGCCGCGCGTTGCAGAGGCCGGGTCATGCAGTCGGGTCTTGCGTATTTGATTTCGTCATTGTGTTAGACAAAAAAAGTCTCATGCCCCGTACGTCACGACGCAAAAACGTAATGTGTTACATGTTAAAAAACGATGAAATATCAAAAGTTAGAGGTCAACACGATAACAATATTAAAGTCATACTATATGTCAAAGTAGAGTAAGAGAGCAAAGTCAAAAGCTTATCAGGGGCTAAAATGACAATTAGTAAAAGTCGTACTATGTGTCAAAGTAGAGTATGAGATCAGAGTTAAAAATTCACCAGGAGCTAAAATGACAATTAGTAAAAGTCGGGGAGTAAAACCGTCAATGCGTTAAAAGTCGGGGATTAAAACCGTTAATACGTTAAAGTAAGAAAAAGTTGAAACGCGGCGTGGCGGGACGGGAGAGGCCGGTGCAAAGCACCGACCTTCCCTTTTAGGAGGTTTATAAATATCCCTGAGTCTAAATCTTATTTTTGATAAACTATCTTTTACTTATTTTATTCAGTATTTTTAATTAAAAATCCATGTCTTTTCCAATGGTTAGAAGTTGATAGAGATCCAGTATTGAAGGACGCCAAACTCAGATCTTTGGGTACGATATCTGGACGTACTTGACTTTCTACATACGACCGGTACACTTGCCGATTGTGTGAACTTGTTGGGTTTTTCTACTTTATAAATTTAAAACCTTATTTTCCGATCCATACATATTTTCATACACCACAGGCATCTCTCTGACAGGTTCAATTGGATCGTAAATGCTACTAACATGATTATATATCACAAATCTAAGTAAAACAACAATCAAATCAACACAAAAAATATACTGATAATTCTCTTTGTATCGATGATATCAAGTTGTAGTACAATGGTGAGAGAAAAGTTGCTTACAATAGTACTTGTTCACCCTTAACCTAGCACCTACAACTTTCTATTTATACCACAATACACTTTAGGGAAATAACAAAGTATACCCTAAACAAAACAATTTGTACAAACTAAGACAAAGTAAATCTTTATTGAAACGAGCCTTAACAGTACTCCCCCTAAGATTTAACTTTCGTCTTCAGTGAAAAACATCTTCGTCTTTAATACGAGCATCGAACACCGACTTTTCTTTTAATTGTTTTTATTCTTCAATAGCTTTCAAGATTGACTTCTGAAACTTTGTCCATAGTTCATGTTGGGCTGGCTTGCTTTCATTGATCAGAATCTTTATCTTGGGCATACGCTTCAATGTATCAAACGACAAACCTGCAAAATCGATGTTAGCATAGATAATGTACGGTTCCTTGTGATCCGAGGACACCACCTCCAATGCACCCTTTTTAGTGATCCTCATGTACGATATATGCTGAATGTCCAAGCTTTCCAGATTAGAAAATGCAATCGCTTTACGAAATGCAATTATTTCCATAGCAGTAGCCATCGCTTCAATTATCCCCACAAAATGCCTTCTATCATTCTCAGAGACTTCATCATTTGCTTTATCCATCTTATACCTTCTCAAGAAATAAATATTACTCGGATGTAATAATTTCAACTCAAAAGCACCAAAAATCTCGATACAATCTTCCGACATATCTTCAAGATTTCATACAAGCTTCAACTCTTGATGTTCTTCGTGATCAGAATCTTTATCTTGGGCATACGCTTCAATGTATCAAACGACAAACCTGCAAAATCGATGTTAGCATAGATAATGTACGGTTCCTTGTGATCCGAGGACACCACCTCCAATGCACCCTTTTTAGTGATCCTCATGTATGATATATGCTGAATGTCCAAGCTTTCCAGATTAGAAAATGCAATCGCTTTACGAAATGCAATTATTTCCATAGCAGTAGCCATCGTTTCAATTATCCCCACAAAATGCCTTCTATCATTCTCAGAGACTTCATCATTTGCTTTATCCATCTTATACCTTCTCAAGAAATAAATATTACTCGGATGTAATAATTTCAACTCAAAAGCACCAAAAATCTCGATACAATCTTCCGACATATCTTCAAGATTTCATACAAGCTTCAACTCTTGATGTCCTTCGTGATCAGAATCTTTATCTTGGGCATACGCTTCAATGTATCAAACGACAAACCTGCAAAATCGATGTTAGCATAGATAATGTACGGTTCCTTGTGATCCGAGGACACCACCTCCAATGCACACTTTTTAGTGATCCTCATGTACGATATATGCTGAATGTCCAAGCTTTCCAGATTAGAAAATGCAATCGCTTTACGAAATGCAATTATTTCCATAGCAGTAGCCATCGCTTCAATTATCCCCACAAAATGCCTTCTATCATTCTCAGAGACTTCATCATTTGCTTTATCCATCTTATACCTTCTCAAGAAATAAATATTACTCGGATGTAATAATTTCAACTCAAAAGCACCAAAAATCTCGATACAATCTTCCGACATATCTTCAAGATTTCATACAAGCTTCAACTCTTGATGTCCTTCGTGATCAGAATCTTTATCTTGGGCATACGCTTCAATGTATCAAACGACAAACCTGCAAAATCGATGTTAGCATAGATAATGTACGGTTCCTTGTGATCCGAGGACACCACCTCCAATGCACCCTTTTTAGTGATCCTCATGTACGATATATGCTGAATGTCCAAGCTTTCCAGATTAGAAAATGCAATCGCTTTACGAAATGCAATTATTTCCATAGCAGTAGCCATCGCTTCAATTATCCCCACAAAATGCCTTCTATCATTCTCAGAGACTTCATCATTTGCTTTATCCATCTTATACCTTCTCAAGAAATAAATATTACTCGGATGTAATAATTTCAACTCAAAAGCACCAAAAATCTCGATACAATCTTCCGACATATCTTCAAGATTTCATACAAGCTTCAACTCTTGATGTCCTTCGTGATAAAATACTTTTAAGATAGGCATTGTTTCTTGTAATCAACTCTTGAAGCTTTTAACTCCTCATTCTCATCCAGCTATTTTGCAATCATTCTTTTCAAATGTAACACCTCATCTTCTTCTTCAGATTTAATAGTAACAACTTCAACTTCTACAACAACCGTAGGTGAAGACTCCCTTGGTTGTTCAGATAGTTTTGCAATTGGAGATGTAGTAGTAGGAATTTCAACAAAGATAGGATCAGGTATGTCAACATCAGCATCCTTATCTGATTGTGCCTCAGATTCAACTTCGGTTTGAATGAAATCTCTGGCAATCTCTAGAACATTAATAGGCTCAACATTCTCAGCAATCCACTCAGGCACAATAACATCTTCAATGACATTTTCTTCTTCTACATTTACATCAGAAGCATCTCCAATGACTTCATCTCCATTACCATGATCAGATCCATCTGATTCAGCATTATCACCATCAGCATCACTATCACCATCATTCTCATCCAAAACATCATCAGGTTCTTCTTCTTCAACAATCTCATCATTATCAGATTCATGTTCTACCAAAGCCTCAGGAGATCTTCCACTCTATATAAAGGTTTGAAGGGTTCGTCCTGAGATATATGGAAATAGTCTACACTAACTTCTTCTTCATTATTTGCTATATCTCGTATGTAGTCAATAAATCTACATTTTCTACACCTCCCAAACTCATTTTCTTGTATGATAGTGCATTCATGTCTTCAGTTTCACATAACTCTCCAGGAACACCTTGTTCCTTTATCACTGGGTGAGCTTCATTAATAATAAGTTGTAGAAACCTCAGACATCAAGAACTTGAATCTCTTTCCTTTTTTGCAAATTGAATACAAATCCCTTCATAATCAATTTGACCATGTTAAATCTTCTGTTCAAGGCAATATCAACAATGGGAGCAACTATATCTGATGGGAAAGTGTCAAAACAAGCACTTCTTCTCGAAAGACAGTGTTGAATGACATAACATAATAACTTCCATTGCTTGCTCAGTCTGTCCCTCACAAACTGCTATTTAGGAAATACAGGTGGATGACCCATATTAAAAAAACACTGTAAGGTCATTTTTCCAGTGGGCCTCACAGTTGGTCATATACAGCATAAAACATTTCATAAAGAAATTCATTTAATAAAAAGTCACCACAATGGAAGTCTTAAATCATAATACGTCATTACAAACAATAAATTTTTTAATATTTGTCTTTAAAAATAAACATAAATAGTCTTCTCAAAACGGATGCCAGACTTCACTTGCCGAGTAGCTTGCCATCCATGCCATCCACTTGAATCACCAACACACATGTCAAACTATATGCATACAAAATTCAGCTTTGCTGAGTGAGTTCTAGTTTTACTATATCAAAATACATCTCATAATCCTTGTCAAAATTTTTTAACTTTATTACGTAGAAAATCTAGCACATTGACAATACTTCGTCGTTAATTAATTTTTACTTGTATATTATATTTTATCTTCTTTATCCGTCAATTCACTTTCCATTAATTCACAGTCTGCCGAAGGACCAGACTTCTTTATCCTCGTCTCGGATTCGCCAACAGGCCGAAACCACTCTGTGGCCTTAAGCCCCCATCAGGTGAATAAATTCGTGGAGCTAAGCCCCTGGTAGTTTGACCCACTAATGCCCATAGGCCCTTTCACCTTGCTTTAGTATAGGGTCCCTCTGTTTTTAGATGTAGCACCACTGTTTTTTAGATGAAACGTCAATGAGAATGCAACGAATGCAATTCCCCCATTTGCTTGCAAGACTTTCTTTTAGATGTAACTCCACTTTAGGCCCAATGATCATTCTTTAGTTTCACTGACTTAGCATAATTATAGAAACATGTCTTTAAATCCATACAGAAAGTGGGGTCCAAGGGGCAGTAGCCTCTGGCTGCGGTCGCGCTCATACGATGCATATAGCCCCAAAAGTCCGTCATAAAATCTTTATCTTTTATAAAAGTCCGTCATAAAATCTTTGTTTGGAATCTCGTCATCGGTATGCATATGGCCGCAAAATAGTTAAAAACAGTAAAAGGAGGGGATCTAGAACTCACCTGATACGATGATTAACCACAAGTCTAAGCAAATTACACTACACCGCCTGCATAAGGATTAATCATACAATTTGGTCATTTTTAGCTAGTTTCGCAACTAGTTTCGCATACAGTGTCGCAAACAGTGTCGCAGACAGTGTTGCAGGCTGTTTTGGCAGCACCATCGCATGCACTTTCGCAAGGCTCGTGCCCAACTTTCGTTGGGACTTAAACTACTTTTGCAAACACACTCTGAAACACGACATAAAATCAAAACATCACCGAAACTATAGTTTAGCAAGGCATGCGAACCTATAGTGTCGTAAAAAGAACTACAGTTTCGCATTATAAAACTACAGCTTCGCAAAACGGGGTTTCAGCTCGGTTTTAACCCAAAATCTTCATTTTTCACCCAAAATTCAACCATTAAAGGTCCAAATCTTTAGCTTATCACCCAGAACACTAAGTCTATCATTTTTATACGACTACAAACGTAAAAATGTGACCTTTTAATGATTTTTGCTCACTTTTCTAAAAACCAAAAACCCTAGATTAGATCCAGATCTAAAGAGATGCTTTGGAGATGATTCTTACCTATATTTCCTTCTCTTTTCTTGATGATTCAATGCACAAACAATCCGATCTTGAATCCTTAATCCTAAAATCAACAAATCTTCAAATTCTTCCCTTTCTCTCACTACTCTCTCTCTAGGATTGAAATGAAATAGATGGAAATGGTGGAGGTGGAGGCTGATTAGGGTTGCTTAAGGGAGGATTATGGGCCCTTAAACCCATAATTTTAGGCCCATGGACTCATTAAGTCCATAATCTATCTTTATCTTTAACCATAAAACCCAAAAATAAAGCCCATATATTTTAAATGCTCGATTCGACTTTTGGGATGTTACAAACACTCCTGACACTCAGCAGTTGTGAACTCATCTAGATCACCAGCTTCATTATCACCCACGAATAGTGCATCTCTAATGGCATCTTTAGAGACTGTAACTTGCAGATGTCTGGTGATAAAACCTCTTACAACAGTATGACCCACATCATCTGTAATTATCTCAGTAGTCTTCCAGAATCTCTTGATCAATTTCATGTATACAATGGTTTTTGCACACATGGCATAAACATAATTAGTTCTGAGAAGAAATCTAATCATCTGTTGGTACCCTGATGCCTCTGGAATAGAATCATCAAGTAAAGCCACAATGTTGTGCTTTGTCTCATACTTGAGATTTTCCATCTGAAATTATTTACAAATGTGTCAATGATCAATAACATGAATAAGTGATCAAGTATCATGAATAAATGATTAAAGTGTAGTGAATTCTGATGTAACAGTGAATAGTGTGAAATTTTGATACATTAATTAAACAATATGAAAGTATCATCCTGTTTAAAAACTGTAGTTACATGACATATATCAACTGTTGAATCCAAAACCTTATCAAACAGAAATTTCAAACATCCTGTTTACAATCAAAGTCTTAGAGTTTTCATTTGATGTATATGACCCAATTTAAACAGATGCTTTAACATCAAATGATAACACACTTAAACAATTTCATGACATTTTTTACATAAACAAGATTTTCTGTTTCAGGTTCATCAATGGCGGTTTTCACATTTCAAAATTTGTCATTGATCAAGTCCAGATTAATGTTCTTATGATGATTGAATTAGCGAAATTAATTAATTAACCCTTAATCATCAACAAGATTTTAGTTTACTGTTCATCAACGATAATCAATTTTAGGGTTTGTAACAGTTAAAATGGTGAAAACGATGATGAAACATGTCTCAGTATAACTCTATTAATCTCAAAATCTTGATATAGAAAAAGAGATTTTAACAGGAGTATTGGTCGGGTGAATGTGTGAATGTAGAGTCGGATGAAGAAATGATAAAATGATGTTAAGTGTGTGAAGAAGGGGGTATTTATATGTTTGAGTTAACACGGCTGAAATTGGGTTAAATTTGGGACGGGTCAACATTTCAGACGGGTCAACAGATACAAATAACCTTGGTCGGGTCAGGTACTGTTTAGACGGGTGACCATGTATGGACAGGTCAACAGATGAATAGTTGAACATTTCAACCCTAAAAATATTTGGTCGTGTCAACCATTGTTGAGACGGGTCAAGTGTATCAGATGGGTTAAAAATAACACATGAAAACATTGGTCGTGCCAACAACTGTTGGGACGTGTCATCACTGTTGAGACGTTTCAACATTGTTCAGATGACAATATTCATCAGTTGAAGACCATGAGATGTGTCAATCACTTGGTCGTGTGATACACTGTTGGGATGGGTCATGTGTTTCAGTTGTGTCAACACACATGGTCGTGTCAACATTTGTGACCCAGCAGCATATACCACAAGTTTGAGACGTATCATACATTGTTGAGACGGTTCAACTGTTGAGGCGTGTCAACAATTAAGTCGTGTTAACAAAACACAAAGAAGGTGTATCAATTGTCTGGACGTGTCAACTATTTAGACGTGTCAACTGTTGAGACGTGTCAACATTTTGAGACGTGTCAACATTTTGAGACGTGTCACCAGTTTGGACGTGTCAAACAATGTATCAATAAGCACATATATCATGAAACGACTACACCTTGACTTGTTTTCTTCACCCGTCTACACAGTAACCTTCAGATGGTTTAACACTTCAGACGGTTTAACACTTGGTATATTTTTCATTTCCGTGACAGTTGACTTGTGGTCTTCTACATTTATTGCACCTTCACACTTTCACTAATATTAATATGACAAGACATCCTTAATTAGGGTTTTGCAATTAATTTTATGATCATGTTTTAGGGCAACAACACAATTAATCATCACACATAAAAAAAAACAATTATTTTTATCAAATTTTATTTTCTTTTCATTTTCTTGACTTTGACAAAAATATTTTGCACAACCAATTTTCAATATCTAGAAGCATTTTCAAACGATTTTACTTGCAAAACCTTGAGATTATTTTAACATAAACAACACATATGCATTCATTGAATACTTGATCCTTCCATCCAACAACATTTTTCATTTGAACTTTAACATCTTTTTGAAATTTTTCATTTTGACTTTATTTCTCCCCCTAAACTTGAAATTTTTAAGTTTACAAGGATTTGTTGATATGTTATAAATGATTCCACATGCGTGCACACACAAAGCACACATAAATTAAATATAAATGCAATGCAATGAATCTATAGACTGCAGAGAGGTCATACCAAGAATAATCTGAACATGTTTTTAGAGTTTGAAATAGACATTTGACTTGTGCTTAGTTGAGTGATGATATGAAAACATACCAATTAGCTCGAGTTGGCACACTTACTTTTTCAGTAACATGATGAGATTAAGGTTCGATTAGAATGACTTATGTGACCTACATGTATACATAACATATATCAAGCTATTTCCTTATCAAAACAAACTAGAATGCACTATAACAAAAACCATGGTTACTTACAACATAATCATTGTGGAATGAGTTTTTCTATCTTATGGGATTTGGTCCACTTTGGGACTTCTTTTGAAATTCCTTTTTGGAATTATCTTTTGCTTATGTTCCCTTTGGGAATCTTATGAAATTCCATTTCGGAATTTTGGTTATGGTCCAACTTTGGGACTCTTTTCTGTTCCACTTTGGGAATCTTTTGCTGCATCTTGAAGTGTTCCAGGTCTGAAGATAACTACAACAGAGGAGACTTCATGTGAGACTTCAGGTCTGTTATCACCATAAAAAAAGCTCACAGCTGCGGTTCATCACACTAAACCATATTGCATCATTACCCGGAATGTTTAAGTAACATAACTAGAAGGTCATCAAAATAGATATCTTAGGACATGTATGACAATGGAACGTAACACAAAGAGCATTAGTTTTTTTTAGATTTATCAACAATGAACCTACTTTTTCAGTTTACTTGCCTGAGCTGTCTAGCACATCAAGTAACACGTATATGTCTTTATTATTGAAAATAATGCATCAGATCTTAGTCAGTGTACCTATCATTTCTCATAATGCAAGTCAGATTCTTATGACATGATATTTTTTTTCTGTTTTTCAATGCAAACACGCAAACACACATAACATAAAGACAAAGAAACGAGAATCAAAAATGAAATCGACTTATTCTATTTTTAGTTTTTCAAATTTTTCTGAATTTATATTTTGTTTTTCTTGAAAAAGAATTAATAATGGTTGATTAATCCTTTCGATTGGACTAAAAATTCAAACCGTCCTGACAAAAAGGATTTTGTGAAAAGATCTGCCAGTTGTTTGTCGGTATGAACTTTAATCAAAATTATTAGACCTTTTTCAATGTTGTCTCTGGGAAAATGGTAACAAATTTCAATATGCTATGTTTTTTAGTCTTGGACAGGATTAGCAGTAATGAACATTGTAGCAATATTGTCAATGTAAATAGGAGTTTTGAGAAAATTAAACCCGTTGTCAAGCAATTGATTTTGAAGCCACAAAACTTGAGAACATCCTGCTGATGCAGCAATGTACTCTGCTTCTTTAGTGGATACTGAAACATTGGTCTGCTTTTTGCATTGCCACGAGACAAGTCGAGGACCCAAAAACTGACATCCACCAGTGGTTGATTTCCTGTCAAGAGCACAACAACCATAATCACTATCAGAATAACTATATAATTAAAAATTACCTTCATAATGATACCATAAACCGAGATTAGGTTTCCCTTTGAGATATCTGAATATACGTTTGACGGCGATCAGGTGCGACTCTTTAGGATCTAATTGATATCTTGCACAAACACACACAGTATACATAATGTCTGGTCTTGATGCAGTAAGATACATCAGTGAATCGATCATTGACCTGTATAATGTTTCATCAACAGATTTGCCTTATGGATCAGGTTGGATCTTGTAGTTTATATCAGATGGAGTTCTAATACTCTCACAATCTTGCAGTTTGAATATCTTCAATAGTTTGTCAACGGACTTTGACTGATTAATGAAAATTCCATCTGCAAACTGTTTAACCTGTAATCCAAGAAAGAAATTAATCTCCCTCATAGAACTCATTTGAAATCGGGCTTTCATTATTTCCTCGAACTCTTTGCACATGGACGGACTTGTTGATCCAAAGATGATATCATCCACATACACTTGAACACATAGTAGATCTTTATTTTCCCGCTTCATGTATAAAGTTGGATCAATCTGACCTCTGGTAAAACCATGTTCTAGTAGATGTTTCGATAACGTCTCGTACCAAATCCTTTGAGCTTGATGTAGAACGTATAAAGCTTTGCTAAGTTTGTATACACTATGCGGATACTCAGCGTCTTCAAATCCTGGAGATTGCCTGACGTACACATCATCGTTAATTGGTCCATACAAAAATGTGCCTTTAACACCAATTTGCTACACTTTAAACTTCATGAAAGAGGCATACGCTAGAAAAACGGAAATTGCTTAAAGTCGAGCGACCGGAGCAAACACTTCTTTATAATCAATACCTTCCTCCTGAGTGTACCATTGTGCAATTAGTCTTGCTTTGTTTCTGACAACAATGCCACATTCATCTGGCTTGTTCTTGTACAACCATCTTGTGTCAATAGCATTTTCTCCTTCAGGTAAGTCCACTAATTTCTATACTTCTTGCTTTCTGAACTGAAGTAACTCCTCTTGCATAGCTTCTATCCAGCTGTTATCTTGCAACGCTTCTGAAATGTTCTTCGGTACCACTTGAGAAAGAAAAAATGAGTAGAGACAAATGTTGACTTGTTCGGTCTGAATTCTCATCGTTCTTTGATTCAAAGGACCTATAATCTGAGAGATAGGATGATTCCTATGAACACGGGAAGTTGGAAGATCTTCACCTTGTATTTGTGTCTCCAGATTTGACTCATTCAGATTCAGTAGATTTTCCAGGATAGTAGAAGTGTGCGGAGTAAAATTAGGAACTTGTTCTGTTGAATTGATGAAGTAATCGAGAGATTCCGAAGTAACTTCACCATTTGGATCTGATGATGGTTGATTATGAACAGATCCACCATCTTTAGTAGAATTTGCTGATTTGAAAGATCTGCTTCATTGTTTGATTCCTGAGCCTCTTAAGAAACAGATGGACCTTGTGATTGATTGGAGGATTCAACATACGGATCACGAAAAGACATGAATGGATACTCAGAATTGAGATCATCATCATCATCATTGTCTGAATCATCACTGAAAGATCATAAATCTCCTGGTTCCTTCTTTGATTTTCCTGAAAAATCAAACAAGTTAGAGTTGAAAGATTTGGATAACGAATATAACTTAAATAACCAATCGGGACCATGAGCCACTGATGGAAAAGAGTTTTCTAAAAACTGCACGTTTACAGATTCAAGGACAACATTAATTCGTCTATTAAACACATGATGTGCTTTAGACATTGATGAATATCCAAGAAAGAAATCGTCATCAGATTTTGACTTAAATTTTCCGAGATGGTCATCTAAATTAAGAATCGTAATAGGACGACCAAAAGCTTTCAAGTAAGAAATATTTGGTTTCCTTCCAAATAATAACTCGTACGGAGTTTTATGTTTATCCTGAACCAATAGTGCCCTGTTTTGTACAAAGCAGGCAGTAGCAATTGTTTCATCCCAGAATGTGATAGGAATTTTGGCATCTGGTAACATGGATCTTGCAGCTTCAATTAGTGTCCGATTTTTCCGTTCCGCAACTCCATTTTGCTGAGGAGTTCGTGGAGCACTAAACTGATGTGCAATCCTCTTTTCTGCACAAAACGAGTCCACATTAACATTTTTAAATTCGGTTCCATTATCACTTCTTAAGATTTTAACTTTTGATTCCAATTGATTTTTAACTTTAATAATGAACTCTTTTAACAACTCAGCAGTTTCAGATTTAGCATGCAAGAAATAAACCCAAAAAAATCTAGTAAAATCATCAATGATGACTAAACAATAAAATTTCTTTCCAATGCTCTGAACATTTGTTGGTACGAATAAATCCATACGAAGCATCTGTAGAGTTTGGAAATTGAGTTTCGAGTTTGGACTTAAAAGACATTCAAATGTTGCTTTCCTTTCAAACATGTTGAGCAGAGATTAGTTGTAGAGAATTTCTTTGAAGGTATTCCTACAACATGATTTCCTGACACCAATTTCTTCATGTTTCTGAAATTTGAATGGCCCAGCGGTCTATGACAAAGCTGACTCTCATCCTTTGATGCAGGTGCAATAAGACAAGTTGTTTCGGTTCCGCATCGATCTGAGACATGAGTTTGTAGACATCTCGATCTCGTGGAGCTTTAACCACAACCCACTCATTAAAAATCTTGAAACCTGGTTTGAGTATGTAACAAAAAGAATTCAAATAGAGTTGAATATGATTTATCACAAATTTGGGAAACACTTAGCAAATTAAAGTTCAACTAGGCACAATAGTTGACTTTATCAAAGCTAATTATCCCATTGGATACAGTTCCTTCTCCTATTATTTTCCCACCAACATCTCCTCCAAAAGCAACATGAGTACCATTTTTATGCTTAAAATCTTGAAGCAAGGCATGATTGCCTGTCATATGCCGGCTGCACCCACTGTTAACAAACCATGAATTGACAGGTCTTCTTGGGCGAACCTGCATTTCAACATTCACTTAGTTAGTGCGGTCAACCAAGGCCGAAATGGTCTTGGGTTTTCTAAATCTATCTACACCGGTGAATTGCTGATATTGCAAATTATTCAAATTTGGTTCATTCAAATGATTGGGTTGAAAATTAATTCTACCACCGTTTTGGTTCGATTGCTTTCTTCTTAAAGCATGATACCTCTCCTCTAACTTAGGATTGAGAATGTTTTCATTTCTTTACGCACTAACCATCATAGCTCCCGGCAGAAATCTGTTTGTCCGAAACTGCTTTGTTGGCATTTTATTGAATTCAGAATTGATTCTTCTGAAAGGTCTCGAATCAAGAGAACGACTATTATTGCATTTTGAAAGCCAAAAGATTGATTTCGTTGAAAGTTTGGAAATCTAGTCATTTCTCTTGATGAGGTTTTCTGGAAGAAACAATCAGACGTGTCATGATTACGTCTCTCACAAATATCACAAAATTGTCATCATAGTGATAGTACATGTATAGGTTGGACTCACCGGCATGTCGATGTTACTTTTGTTTTATTATGTATTTAGTTGATTTTGTACTAGCGAACCTAGATTCGCCCGTAAGTCTAGATCAGAATAGACATTAGATTAGATCAGTCGCCGGGCGAATCTGTTTTGTTCCCGGCGAAGCTGATAGGTTGGCATGACAGGTTCGTTGTCAGCGAATCTGTCAGCGAACCTATGTCTGCACTATATATTGTAATGTTTTCTCACTTCAATGCAGAGTTTTTGCAAGTTTATCAAACCCTAATTGCGTGTGTGTGACGGCTGAGGTGCTAGGAGCTTATTATTATCATCTTTGTAGCTTGTTTACCTCTGTTTGTGTTGATTTGATCCTTGTTATAGTGTGTTGAGTGTATTTGGAAAATGTTTCATTGAATCTTAGTGTGTTTTGTGACAAAACGCTGTTTGATTCATTTCGGGACTGTTTATTGTGTTTTTATGTTGGAATTTGCTTTGGGATTGTCATATTTGGTACTGGGAAGCTTCAGAAACAAACGGATCTTCAATTGGTTGTGTTTTGAGGCTGTTTTGGTTGATTTTGGACAAAGAAAGTTTTTCCCGTATATCAGCAAACTTAGACATTCATCCAGTGAACCTATGGATCATCCAGCGAATGTATAGAATATTTGTGATTTGGAAATATCTTTTTCTGATTAGCGAGTCTCTTAAGTTTTTGAACGAAAGTTCAGCTTTTTAATTCTGTGTGCAAGCGAAGTTGCGCTGAATCTATTATTTGAAGCACAAAAGTTTGTTCTATCGGGCGAATCTGTCCAGCGAACCTATGATCATCGTCCATCGAATCTGTTATATTACCGAGCGAATCTGTTGGGCGAATCTGTCATCAGCGAATCTAAAAATCTTTTTGAAATTATGACTACATCAATCATAAACATTAATGATCTAGAGAGTGTTCAACCAAACAGGCCACTGAGGCTTGTGAATGGTGAAAATTTCGAGGATTGGAAGCATTGATTGAATGCATTTTTCTTCTATACTGATTATAACCAATGGGAGTCGATTGTTAATGGGCCCCACATGCCGACGAAGGTTGAAGGAACCGTTACTTTACCAACCAATGATCCAAGTACCTATACTGAGGGTGATATCAAGTTACTTAATCGCGATAAAAAGGCCCTTGGAGCTTTGATACTTTGTTTGCATCAAGACATTTACAATAGGTTTGCTGAACACATAACTGTAAAAAGTTTGTGTGATGCATTGTGTGAGTTCTATGATGGTAATGAGGATCTCAAGTTGGGTAGAAAAGCTCAAGTTGAGAAAGAGTTTAATTCATTTGTGGGATATAAGCAAGAAAGTCTGACTGAAATAACCAACCGTTTTCTATCTGTATCAAGCAATCTGAAAAAGTATGACGAGAAACTGGGAAATCATGAGCAAGTTACAAAGCTTTTAGATTCACTTCCCCCTCAGTGGAGTCTTCAAATCAAAATGTTGAAGCAAGAGCGAAATTTCCATGACTGTAAACAATGGATGTGATAAACAAGCTGAAGTCATTTGATCTTGATGTGAAGAGGAGAGAATACAATCAGTCAATGATGCTTCCAAATGTCCCTCCTCAGAATGCTGCACTAATTACATCGGCTGCAAACTCACATATTTAGTGTGCTATATCTGGAGGATCATCAAGTTTTGGGTCTGTTAAATCTGATGGTGCATCTACTAGTGTAGGTTCTGGCTCAAATGCATCTGTCACTACTCAGATTCCATCTGACACAATGGCTTTATTTGGGATGTTTGTTCATAGCTATGAAGCTCTGGTTGTAGGAGAATTGAAAGGGAAGGGAATGACAGTTGAAGATATGTATCAGGTAGATCCTGATGATCTTGAAGAAACTGACATTCAATGGCAAATGGCAATGCTCACTCTTCGTGCTAGAAGAATTATGGAAAGAACAGGTAGAATAAATTTTGGGAATCAAGGTCAGAGCAATAAACTTGGGTATGATAAGGGGAAGTTGAGGTGTTACAACTGCAAGCAATTGGGACACTTCAAGAGAGAATGTCCTTACCAATTGTCACTGAACCTGTTACTTCTGGAAATTCAAGAACTGTTCCAATTCAAGAAAGAGCTGAGGAAGTTAAACCAAGGAAAGAAACTGCACTACTCACCAACTTTGATTGGAGCGCTGAGATTGAAGAAACAAAGGAAGAAATCAATCATGCGTTAATTGCTGAGATTATTGAGGAACCTGTTCTCGATGACAACTATATTGATTGCTTTGATCCTTTCAAAGAATTTTATGGTGAAGATGGTGAAAACTCTGATGAAGCTGCTGTTACAATTAAGGTTCAAACAGATGTTATTGTTCAAGGACATCTAGGTCAAGAAGAGGTGATTAATTCTGGATTAGTGTGTGAAGCTGCTGTTGATAAAGAAAAGAAGGTTTTTGTCACTGCTGTTGATGAGGTGAAGAATGGTGAAGGGTCAAAGCTAAACATGGAAGCTATGATCGAAAAGGCCAAGCTTGAAGCTGTGAATGAGTACAAGATGAACACTCCTTACTGCTAGTGTGATCGTGCCCTTTCTGCAGAAAAACTGGCAATTGATCTTCCTTATGAAGTTGTAGAAGATATGTGTTCATCTGCATGCAAAATTCGTTTGATTGGCATACATAAAGCTAATACATTATTAATGTCAAATGAAAAAGAATTAAAGAAAATTAACAAAGAGCTCAAAGAGAATGAATAAAAAACTTTTGTTAAATTAAGAGAAGCTTTAAAAGAAAATGAATATTTGAAAAGATCTATTTTGGAAAAGAACTGTGAAATAAACTATTTGACTGAGCAAGTCACTCTTGCTGAGTTTGAGACAAGAAAAGTTAAAAATAAACTGGAACAATGGACAATATCAAGCATGAAAAGAGAGGATCTCTGCAAGAAACAACGGGGGGCTAGAATTAAGACCGGTTTGGATTATAAAAACGATGCACAAGTGTACCCTCCATCTAGTACTTTCTGTTATTCTCCCACACCCATTCCTCACCCTTCGAATGAGTTGATACAAGAGATTATACAGAATGATACTAACAGCTCTATTGCAGGTTTAAGTGGAGTAAATCTTAAAGAAGTTCGAGAGGATTATGCTTATGGTGGGAGTAGTGGCCTTGGTTGTTCTAGCAGTTCTAACTGTCCTAATTCTGATTCAAAGAAGTCTGTTGAAGACGGTAGTTTAGTTAATTTTGTTTCTAGTTATGTGTTAGATTCAAACAATTTTATTTGTAATAGTAATTTAGGATGCTCTACTTCAAACATTAATCATTTGAATGATGATTTCATTGGAAATGCTTGTGTGAATGACAAATATGAACTTTCAAGTCATGTCTCTGAAAGTCAAACCAAAACAAACTGTTTTTAAAAGTTCTTTTCTCATCAAATTCCATCTTCCACACCTGTGAGGATTTCAAAACCTAAATACAAGGAATCATCTTTTTCAACCATTAATCACATCGATAAACTTAAATCAGAATCTGATAAGGTAAAAGTTACAGCAGGTAAATCAAAAGAGCCTTATGACTCTTACAATGATTGTAATTCTAAATTATCTGATTATGATGAAGAGATAGAAATAGATAGAATTCTTTTTTCTAAAGTTTCCAAAGTAGGTTTGAAATCTCATTGCTTTAAATGTGGAAATGATGATCATATTGTCAAGCAATGTCCTGAGTTAGTTGCAAATAGTTCTGGGCGAAACTCTTTGGGAAGAAGATTGAATACGTTTGTAAATAATTTTTTCTATAAATCTTCTTCAGTTCAGAGACCTAAGTACACTTAGGCTTGGGTCCCAATTTCAAAAGTCTAATTCTTTTTTTTTTTAAATATGTCAGGAACATTCCGGCGCCATTGTAAATAGTCACTGGCACATTGATAGTGGATGTTCCAGACATATGACTGGGTTGAAGGACCTGCTGACAAATTATCGGGTTATTAATGGTGGATATGTTGATTTTGCGGGAGACAAGAAGGGTGGAAAGATGATTGGTCAAGGAGAAGTCTCGAATGGTTCACTAACCTTGGAAGACGTCAACTATGTTCCTGAATTGGCATCGAATCTTCTTAGTGTATCACAAATCTGTGATAAGAATATTCCTGTGTTGTTCCTTCCAAACGAATGTCTGTTCTTGAAGCCAGAGTTTACTATTCCTGAAGAATTGGTGATCATGCGAACTCCAAGACGAAATGATACATATATGCTGAATATGGGATCAAAAGAATCAACTTCCACCGTGACCTGTCTTCTATCTAAAGCTTCATCTTTTGAATCTTTCCAATGGCATAGACGTTTAGGACATTTTAATTTCAAAATACTAAATAAGTTGGTTAAGAATAATTTGGTCAGGGGTCTACCACTTAAAGACTTTTCTGTGGTAGAGAAATGCATGGCTTGTGCTAAAGGAAAGCAGCACAAGAAGCCACATAAACTGAAAATTGAAAATTCTATCTCACAACCCCTCGAATTGTTACATACTGATTTATTTGGTCCAATAAGTGTCAAATCTATTGCTAAGAAATCTTATTGTTTGGTTGTCACAAACGATTACTCAAGATACACTTGGGTGAGATTCCTAGAAAACAAGAGCGAGACTGTTGAAGAATTAATGAAATTGATTCCCCTGATTGAAGTTCTTGGAAAGCGGAAGGTTCAAGCCATCAGAAGCGACAATGGAACTGAATTCAGAAACCATATCTTCAATTCATTCTGTGAACAAAGGGGTATTCTCAGACAGTTCAGCGCTGCACGAACGCCACAACAAAATGGTCTTGCTGAAAGGAAGAATCGAACTCTTGTGGAAGCTGCTAGAACTATGCTGATTGAGTCAAAGCTTCTTATTATCTTCTGGGCAGAAGCAGTCAATTGTGCAGCTTATGTCCTGAATCGGGTACTGATTGTCAAAGACAAGATGAAGACATTGTATCAGCTGTTTCGTGGGATTAAGCCATTGATCAATTTTCTGCGCCCCTTTGGATGCTCTTGTACTCTTTTGAATACTCAAGATCAGAAAACGAAGTTTGGTGCTGTTTCAAATGAATGTTTCTTTGTAGGATACTCTGACACACAAAAAGCGTATCGTGTGTACAACAAGCGAACGCGGATTGTGCAAGAGTCCTATTATGTTGATTGGCAAGAGTCAAACTCTACAAACATTGGCTGTGAACCCGCATGGTTTTACGATTCCACCACTGTTTTCAAATTATTTAATCTTCCTAACTCTGACAATGACGACATCATTCCTCATACTCCAGTTACAATAAATAACCCTCAACCTCAACCACCATTACAACCACAACCTTCTGTCACTCAATTACCTCCAACAACATTTGACATTCCTCCACCTCCACCACCTACAACTGATTCCATTCCTTCATTAGATATTCCATCATCATCAACTTCCATCCCAACCTCTCCTACCGATACAATTCCTCCTCCAATTTCAAACGTTCCATCTCAACCATCTAATCATGCATCCTCATCATAATCTAACCCATTGTTCCTTAACACAAACTTCAAAACATTAAAAGATCATCCTCATGATTATATCATTGGATCAATTACTGATGGTGTGAGGACTCGTAGTCAGAGTGAACTGATAAACGAGTGCCTCTATGCTGCTTTCTTTTCACAAGTTGTTCCGAAGAACTATAAACAAGCACTTGAAGATCCTAGTTGGGTTGATGCCATACAAATGGAATTACAACAATTTCGGAAGCTAAAAGTTTGGGAGCTAGTTGATCTTCCTCCAAATAAGTGCCCCATCGGCACTAAGTGGGTCTTCCAGAACAAGCCAGATGATCGCGGTGTTGTTATCAGAAACAAGGCCATATTGGTTGTTCAAGGATTCGCTCAAGAGGAGGGGATTGACTACACTGAAGTCTTTGCTCATGTCGCTTGTCTCAAAGCCATTAGAATCTTTCTTGCACATGCTGGTAACAAAGACTTTAAAGTCTATCAGATGGATGTTAAATGTGCATTTTTGTATGGAGATATCGATGAGGATATCTACGTATGTCAACCAACGGGTTTCGAGGATCCAGATTTTCCTTCAAAGGTGTACAAGCTTGATAAATCCCTATATGGGTTGCATCAAGCTCCACGAATCTGGTACGAAACTCTGACACAGTATCTGCTCAGCAAAGGTTACTCTCGTGGGACTATAGATATGACATTATTCAAGAAGGAGGTTAATGGTGAGCTGCTAATTGTTCAAGTGTATATGGACGATATTATCTTCGGATCGACAAATGAGGGGCTGTGTAGAGAATTTGAGAAAGTGATGATGGATCGATTTCAAATGATAATTATGGGCGAACTGTGCTTCTTCTTGGGGCTGCAAGTGGAACATAAGCCTGATGGAATCCTTATCCACCAAGAAAAGTACATCAAAGAAATCCTTACAAAGTTTAGCATGGACGATTCTTCTCCTGAACTGATTCCCTTCACTGCTCAAACATGCCTAACTTCTGATGATAATGGGAATCCTATGGATGCTCATCGATGCCGCTCGATGATTGGATCTCTCATGTATCTGACTGCAAGCCGACCAGATATTACAGTTGCTGTGTGCTACTGTGCTCGTTTCCAGACCAACCCTAAAGAATCGCATGAAAAAGCTGTTGAACGCATTTTTCGTTACCTTAAGGTTTCCTCTCGTTTGGGACTTTGGTACCCAAAAGGTGGGAACTTTGATTTACATGCTTTTCCTGACAGTGATCATGCTGGTTGCAGGATAAACAGAAAATCAGTAACTGGTGGATGCCAATATCTAGGTGAATGTCTTGTTTCATGGCAAAGCAAAAAGCAAACAACAGTCTCCTTGTCCACAGGAGAAGCAGAATACATTGCTGCTTCAAGCTGCTGCTGCCAAGTGCTCTGGATTCAGCATCAGATGATGGATTACGGCATCAACTTCCTTCATACACCACTCTTTTGTGACAATGAAGCTGTTGTTGGAATTGCCAAGAATCTCGTTCATCACACACGAACCAAGCACATTGAAACAAGGATTCATGCCATACGTGATGCACAGGAAAAGGGGTTCATTAATATCATTCCTATCGAAACCAGAAAGCAAAAAGCAGTTGTTTTCACAAAAACATTTGACAAACCGAGTTTTTATGAACTGATCTCCATGCTGGGATTGATATCTTTTTGAAAACCTTTGTCTAAGAAAAATGGCTTTGTAAATATGTAAATATGTAAATATTTTTTTTTTCTTTTTCTTCCTTGAGAATCCGAGAGTCACATATTTCTTCACTCCTTTTTATTTTTTACTTTGTTTTTATTTTATTTCTTCTCTTTCTCATGTATATATATTAAGAAAATCTGAAAAGCAAAAATTTCCTATTAGATAGCTATCATATAGAAATTTTAGGGGAGATATTATAGATTAACTACTCATAGTTTTTCAAATTTTGATATTTCAGGATCCCCGTTAAAATTGATGTTGAAGAGACGTTGAAGGAGGTCAGACGTATTGTGTTTGGGATATGTAAGATAGGCTCAGCCCGAAAACGAAGTAAACTGTGATTATGCAGCCAAACATAAAGTTCAAGAACTCGGCAATGAGGATTATCTCCTTGACATGATTGGTCTACACAAAGTTACAAGTCCTGTCAAAAATGGGTTGAGAGCGTCAAATCTTTGCCTTGATTTCCCTGAAATATCCCAAATCACCCACACCCTAGCCCTGAATTGAGTTACTAGTTAGCAAAACAAAATAAAAAGCTGCTAGTGTTGCTCTTCAGAAAAGCCTTTGAGTGAGTTATTCGTTAGCTCCTCAGAAAGTATTGAGTCAAAGTGCTTAACTCCTCTGCTTTGTGTGAACAATGACCTGGAGTTGGTGAATCTTCTCTGTTATACGTCAGTATAGACCTGAAGTTTCACCGAGCATGCTCAAATGTTTATCTCCTCTGTTATACGTCGGTATAGACCTGGAGCTCTAACCATTTGAGTTTCCCAAATAATAAAGTCGCAATGTGTTCAAAAGAATCATTGTCGAAAAGCTCCACTCCCAAAAATGCAAAATTGCAGAAAATCAAAAGAGGTTCATAAATTGATCAATATTCAAGATTTGATCCAAAGAAATTCAAGCAAAGTCAATCATATTGCTCTATAAACCCTAATGATAGGACAAGTTCTTTTACCAAGATGTCTGTGGGGACCGAGTTGACTGAGCTTCTTCAATTAAACCAAAACATGATAAATGAAGCTGCTGATCTCTTGTTGAAAGGACTAAGGCATGGGTTTAAATGGACAAACATATCTGCAATCCCGCCAATCTATGATTCTCCGGATTCTGCTCGAAAAACATCATTGAATATATATATATATATATATATATATATATATATATATATATATATATATATATATATATATATATATATATATATATATATATATATATATATATATATATATATATATATATATATATATATATATATATATATATATATATATATATATATAGAGGGACACTCAAATGAGAACACCTCTTAACTTGAGTACAAAAAGTACAACTTTAACGAATCATAAAGGGAGTCAAACTATTGAATTTTTTGTATTATAAATTAACCAAAATGCTTATAATTCAACTAATTTTAACATCTATTTAAAAAAATATGATTCGTGATGTCGTTTGTTAGAATGCATATATGCACCCACAATGTGTGTTTGTGTACAAGTAATGTGGGTGCATATATGCATTTTAACAAACGACTTCACAAATCATATATTTTTTAAACAGATGTTAAAATTAGGTTAATTATAAGCATTTTGGTCAGTTTATATTATAAAAAATTCAACAGTTAAAGCGGTTCCTAAATTGTTCTCAAGTTAAAAGTGTTCTCATTTGAATGGATCCCTATATATATATATATATATATATATATATATATATATATATATATATATATATATATATATATATATATATATATATATATACATATATATATATATATATACATATATATATATATAGAAATGGGATATTTTGAGAACACCCTCTAGTTTTGAGAACTCGTGAGAACCTTACTTCCCGCGTTTTTTCATAAAAATTTTTTTGCTCAAATATTAAGTATATTAAAAACTAGAACCTTGAAAAAAGGAAATTAAAAAAAAAACGTTTTCGTCGTTAAAAAACGTATGTGTAACTAAAAAATATTTACAGCGAAAAAACGCTGGTGTAATTTATTACACCTATGTAATATGATGTAAATATTTTTTACTAACATATACGTTTTTTAACGACAAAAATATTTTTTTTAAAATTTTCTTTTTTCCAGGTTCTAGTTTTTAATATACGCAACATTTGGGCCAAAAAAATACTATGAAAAAACTCGGGAAGTAAGGTTCTCACGAGTTCTCACAACTAGAGAGTGTTCTCAAATTACCCCTTCCCTATATATATATATATATATATATATATATATATATACAATATATATATATATCCTTCTTTTGTTTATATTTTAGTTCTACTTCTTTTTACCTTTTATTATTATTTTTCCTTTTTAGTTTATCTTTTTCATTTAATTTTTTGTTTTTGAGCGTTGAAATTGTGGGGCATGGTTATGGATTTTTAAAGGAAATCAAACTTAAGAAAAACCAAAAATATTTTTTTACTTTCATCCCAGCGAAGCTAATAGCGAACCTACAGGTTCACCTGGAACTGATTTAAGTCGCTTGATTTTTCTTGATCTTTAGCTCCGAGCGAATCTAAGGTTCACCCGGTTGCATTTCCAGCGAATCTATGTCTGTATATATATGTTGACCTGCAAAACCATTTCACACATTCGCTGTAACTGTTGCCGGGTCGTTTTCAAGTGATTTCAAGTTCGAATCCTACTCACCGCTTTTCATTATCAATTGAACCGTTTTAATTCATTCCGGTATGTAAACGCTTTCATCTTAATTCATATTTCGTTTGTTAACTGTGTTTTAATCGCGTCAAATCCATTCGAACCCATTAAATCGTCGTTGATGATTGGACTGTGTTATGATTAATTGATTGACAAAATTATTGTGTTCGTCTTATGTTTAATGGCATGGTTGTGTTTTCTAATTGGTTTCTGTTTGTGATTCTGCCCGTTTTTCAAATTCTAGGGTTCCAGCGAACCTAGTGTTCGTCTGGCGAATCTGAACGAAAGTTTAAAACTTTTGAGCGAACCTATGCCGATACGCCGCCCGAGCATCAGCATAGATTCGCCCGACTGTTTCTAGCTAACCTATACATTCGCCCGAGACTTTGTGTCAGACTTTTATGTCGGCGAATCTATAGGTTCTGGGGTCTAATTATAGGTTCGCCTGCTCAGCGAATCTGATACTTCAGCGAATCTATAAACTGTTTCAAACTTATGTTTCTGATCAATTTCCGTTTCCGTTTAAGGCATCATGTCTACATTATTTTTTGAGAAGAAATACAATATGTGTGCTCTATTGGACGAGAACCATGAAAAGGCCACTGGGTACAAGGATTTTATCAGATGGCGGAAATCGTCTCAGATTCATTATGCCATATCACATTCACCGACTATGTACGATTTACACATTCGCGATTTCTGGAGGAATGCCGTATTGAATGTTACTGGATAGCAATCGAGGATATGTTCAAAGGTTGAAGGTCATGACGTTGAGTTTACTGAAGCTGATCTGGCCAGGATTTTGAAAATTGAAGGAGATGTCGGAGATGAGGTAAAGATGTCTGCTGAGGAGGTGTATGGTGCATTGAGGACTGCTGGTTATGAGGGTCTAATGCCTGGTGAAAAGAAAATGGAGTTCGTAAAGTCATATTTGATCAAGGAATGGAGATATATAGCCCACGTATGTATCATGTGTTTGGATCACAGAAAAGGGGGCACAGATGGTCTGAATCTAGATTGGGCCAGGGCGATGGTGCTGTTTTGCAAAGGGCAATAGGCAAACCTGGCCAAGCTTATATTCAACTACATAATTGAGAATATACATGCTGCGAAGAAAGAAAAATGGCTGCTGTATCCGCGTTTTGTACAAATGATTCTAAATGACAAGAAGCCTGATCTACCTGTAATTGGTGATACTGTGAAAATATGGCCGATGCATTCGAGAATCTTCGGTGACTGAAAATCTGTACGATCGAACTGCGTCGGGAGAATATCATATTTGTGGGAAAATATGTACACTGTTGACAGATGGTACACATTTAGAGACTGATTGAAATAGAGAAAAAGAGAGTGGGTGAAAATGTTGAGGTTGTACAAAAGAAGCTGAAAAAGAGAAAACAATATGCAAAGGAAAAGGATTACTTGTCGGATAGGGAGATTGAGGAGGTGCAGGCTGAATTAGATGTTGGTAGGGAGAGGAAAACAAAGAGAAAATCAGATGCATCTGCTAAATCTGAAAGGAGAACAAAGCAAAAACATGAGATTCTGGTGGCAACTGTTGAAACGGTTACTGAGATAAAGACTGAATTGGAGTGTTTGAGAGTTAAATATGCTGAGTTGGAGAAAAGGGACATGGAAAAAGGGGATGTGATTAAAAGAATGGCCAGGATGGTAAAGGACCAGCAATGTTTATTGGTTCGGGTATTCAAGGAATTAAATAGTCTGAAAGAAAAGGAAGGGTCGTTTCGAGCAATGTCTAAACAGGAGCTGAACAGTCTAACGAATGCCTCAAGGTATCCGTTAATGGATTATGGTGTTAGAACTGAAACTGAGGAAAAGGTTGTTGAAGATGTGTTTAATGAAGATATGGGATTGGATTTTGATGCATTCACTGGCCCCGAGGTTGTTGTTGGTTCGAAGTTTAACGTTGAAAGTGAAGAAGAGATTGAGGATGATCCGGAAGATGAGCCCGAGATGTAAAATGTTGAAGATAGGGCTGTCACATACTTATTCGAGCACATCGATTTTGACAAATCCGAATGGTTCAAGAAAGATGTTGCAGTCATTCCTGAAGTCCCTATCTTTCAACACTTGAACGAGCCGAATACCATGCAGATGGACCGACAGGTATTACTGAGATCGATGCGTATATGATTAAGAGAAGAGGGGGAGACATATGTTATATGAAGAACAGGAAGCACTTTGCTACACTGCCCAGATGGGATCTAAGGAGATTGGCTGAACTCCCTCTGCTTGGCAAGGAGGAATGTGGCAGAGCAAGTGCGTTTGAGATCGCAATCAGAAGGGCTGCTGAAGATAATTTCAAGGAATTTGGGTATCAAAAGCCGAAGAGGATGAGGTCAAAGAAAGACAGGCACTGGGTATCGTGGAAAGGAAAGATCGTGCTGAAACTGACTGCTCTAAAGATTATGAACTGAGTTAGAGTTCCCGATACCCAGCCCAAACGATTGAGTGAATTTTTGAAGTGGTTTTACGATAACAGTACTGGAGAAGCGATAATCAGGTTAAAAGGTGAAGATCGTCCCGAAATCAGATTGTTCGATCCTATGGAGATCTTCTCCTTCTATGATGAAGATTTGAAGGTTTTGTGTGAGAATGAGATCAAGCACGGGGCTGGAGATGATACTAGAACTGAAGCCAACTTATTTGTGAAAGTTGCCAATAAAGCTCGAGGTGTGCGTGTTGAATTGAGAAGGGTTAATGAAAGGCTTAGAAGGACTGATGATTTGAATATGTATATGGATGGCCTATCTAAACAGTTAGATGAGTCAATTGAGAAAAGGTTTTAGAAGCCCGCTGAAGTCGAATTGAATGTGATTGGTGAGGAACAGATTGTTGATATTCAGGCGGAGACTACTGTTGCTGATTTGCCTGATACTGTTGTCACCGAAGCATAATTTGTCGAGACGTTTTTGGATTTGGGTGATAGTGATGAAGCTGGATCGGAAGACGTTACTAATCCGTTAGCTGGAATAGAAGCGAGGGCTGGAGAATACATTGAGAATCCTTGAAGCCGAAAAAGATGGAGCTTAACCAGAAGACTTCCCCAGGTGAGGTCCAACCTAGGGGGAGTATTGATAGTACATGTATAGGTTGGACTCACCGGCATGTCGGTGTTACTTTTGTTTTATTATGTATTCAGTTGATTTTGTACTAGCGAACCTACGGGCGAATCTATAGATTCGCCCGGAAGTCTAGATCAGAATAGACATTAAATTAGATCAGTCGTCGGGCGAATCTGTTTTGTGCCCGGTGAAGCTGATAGGTTGGCATGACAGATTCGCTGTCAGCGAATCTGTCAGCGAACCTATGTCTGCACTATATATTGTAATGTTTTCTCACTTCAATGCAGAGTTTTTGCAAGTGTATCAAACCCTAATTGTGTGTGTGTGACGGCTGAGGTGCTAGGAGCTTATCATTATCATCTTTGTAGCTTGTTTACCTCTGTTTATGTTGATTTGATCCTTGTTATAATGTGTTGAGTGTATTTGGACAATGTTTCCTTGAATCTTAGTGTGTTTTGTTGTTTATTAATCATCATAGCACTGAAATCTCGATCTGATGGACCAACACATAGCATTCTGCGGATGAATGATTTCTCTTGTTGCAGTAATCACAGTACCTGTTAAAGAAACACTCGGCAGTTGCATGGTTATAACGATCACAAATTTCACAATATCTTTGGCCGATTTTGAATAACTGATTGTTAACTTTTGATGTTGAACCATCCTGTGATTCGTTCACAACTTTGTTTGTTTTAAAGTTAACTTGGTTCTTCTTTGGAGATTGTGTTTGTGAATTTGATTGTTATTACCAAATTGAGGTTTTTGTTTTTGAAACAGGTTTTAATTCTGAAACATCTTTCTTAGTTACATTCTTAGATTCAAATCATTTAACAACGGAAGTCTTAGGACCTGAACCTGTTTTCAGATCAGAGAGAGATTTGATCTTAGAATTTTGTTGGTTACTTTGAGATGAATTTAAATCAAACGTCCAGCTGACACAAACTTTACTTGTTTTAGCTATGTAGACACATTCTTTGGTATAGTTTTTGATTAAGCTTTGATGGTTTTGGAATTGTCATTTGATGTTATGACATTTTTACCTTTTTCTTGCTTGGTTGTAGATTGATTGGTTGAATTCTATGTTTTATGTGATTTAGAAGTAGAAGCACCACCATTCTTCACATTTGCCTGTTGTTGAATTTTAGCAGCAGTAAGTTCTTTATGTTCCTTCTTCCATTTCATGTATTCAGGATCATTGTATCCTAAAAATTCTTCAACATCCGTCACAGTCTTTGCTGTTTCAGCTATCAACTTTTGATATTCAAGAACTTGCTCAAGCACTAGACTTGATTTTTCACTTGAGTCATCATCAACTTCAATAAGCACAACTTCTTCATTCACATTCTCAGTCAACACCTTTTCTTCAGAGCTTCCCTATTAAGATTTAATTCTTTGAATTTTTCTACATTTTTAGGTGAGTGATCAAATTTATTAAAGTTCTCAGGTAAAGTGTTTGTTATTGATATAGGCATTGGTTCATGAGTAAAACCCAACCTAGCTTTGTTATCTTTTCTCTCACTTACCAGTTTAGCCAAGATGGCTTTTGAACTTTTCATTTTTGTTAAATCCACCTGAGTTGCTGCATGAGCAATCTTTTCCAATTCAAGCGCTTTGGTCATTTCTTCAAGTTGTTTGGTTTCAATTTCAAGTTCTTTAAGTGTTTTTTTCCATGAACTTTGGAGTGAAATTATCTTATCATCTGAAATTTTGTGATCAATTTTAAGTTGTTCATGAAGTGTTTCATGTTTACTTAATTTATCACCTATTCTAAATGAATGATTTCGATAATGTTCTACCTGATCAATGCATTCTTTGGAACACAACCTGTTTTTCACATCATCTGGAATTGGAATATAACTCGGGGGTAAATCAATACTAACCTTTGGTTGTTCAGATTTAGCAGATGAGAAAGAATCTTCAAATGTAGCCATGAGCGCAATTTCAGCTTCTGATTCTTTAAAATTAGCCTTCAGACCAATGTTCCTCTTCAACTTCACATACCAAAGCCAAATTACCAATAAGATCAGCAGTGAATTGTTCAGCATAAGCACTCCAATTATAACCATCTTTAATAATGACAACGAGCGCTTTGGTCTGATCTTCTGGTTTTTTACCATCATCTTTCAATTCTGGCATGGGCAGAGTTTGATATGGTTTCTGCTGAAAACGCGAATTCCGATTCTGATTGCTTGAAGATTGTTGATTTGAACCTTGAAATTTATTCAGATTACTTGAACTTTGCATTATAACTCTGATTATTAGGAGCTTTGCATTCCCTAGAAAAATGACCATATCCATTGCAATTAAAACATCTTTCCTTCGTCTTGTCAAAACCAACTGTCTTATTAGCATTTGGTCTGAAATTTTGATTGACATAAACATGTTTCTGCGTTCTGTATGCAACCATAACCATCTGCCAATTCAGGTCCATCTCTTCAACATCATCAGGATCCATTTCAAGAAGGTCTTGAAGTACAACATTCATTTGAGTTAGATGACTGCCTTGATAAGCTTGAAAGCTTGCCATGAATGCAGTAAAAGCATCATCTTGCAACAGTATAAATTGGTGAATTGGTGAGTTTGTATGTTAAGAAGAATCAGTATAAGACTAGCACCGACGAACATATCATCCTCATCTTCTTGTTTCCAATTATCTTGAGCAAAAAATGCATTTTCAACCGTATTTGAAGGATTCACAACAAACTTATACTGAGCATGAGAACCAGATCGATCTGTGTTCCTTGAACTTTCATCTATTTCCACCTCTTCTAATTTTGCAATGAGGAGATCTAAATCCATTGGAAATTTCTCAATATGTTTCAGAAGGGTAATATTTTGTTTCCATGAAAATGGAAGAGCACGTAACAATCTGTAATTTAAATCTTGAAGACGTGTTTTACCCCAACATTTGTCATCTCAGTAGTTAGATGCACAAATCTATTCATCATCTGGTGCACAGTCTCTCCAGAGATATGCTCAAACAGTTCTAATTGTCTCTTTAATTCCTGTTTCTTGAGACTTCTTATCTGTTCTCCTCCTTCACACAATGATTTCAGTGCCTTGAACAATGTATAGCTAGTCTGATACGAATCCATCCTTGAAAACACTTGAAGTGGCAGCCCTTTACACATTAAGGAATAAGTCTTACTGTCATTTTTCACTTTTCGTAAGTCTTCACCTTGTAGATTATCCTCTGGATAAGGTTCAGTAGAGTCTTTGGTATAGGTGGTTGCACTATCAGGAGCAATCTGAACAAGAATATGCAGACCTTTTTCGATCGACTTCCATAGATCATTGTCAATAGAGCACAAATGATGTTTCAATCTAATCGTCCAATTCTTTAAATCTGCACGGTTAACTAACCTTGGCACACGATTATCTGAATCATCACTAGGAGCCATTTTAAAGTTGATAAAAGAAAATATTTTTTGTTGTTAATTTTGAAAAAGACAAGTAATTTAACAATTAAAAATAAAAATAACTTTGAGTGATTGAAAAGTTGGTACGACGGAACAGTGATTCAGATATGATGTTTGAGAAGATGACATGGCTAAACAGTCACACGGCTGAACAGTAATAGATCACACGACTGAATAGTAGAAAAATCTTGACCCGGGTGATAAGTTGACACGGCTGAACAGTGATTCACCCGACTGAAAATCTTGACACGGCTGAACAGTTGAAAATTCACCCGGCTGAGAATCTTGACATGGCTGAATAGTAGAACAATCAACATATCAAAAGATGACACGCCAGAATGGTTTACACGGCAACACTGAAAATCCTTGACACGGCTTGAAGAAAGCTGACTCGACTAAACAGTAACACGGCTGAATAGATTCACACGGCTCAGCAGTACTCACTTCAAATTTTTAAGAGATTTCAGATGTAACCCGACTACAACTATAAGACTTTACACGTCTAAATAGTAACTTTAATTTTTTTACAAAAACTAAGTCCTGAAACGTCTAAGTCATCAAAAATCAGTCACACGGCAAGAACATCTTCATCATACTCATGAATATCATAATCTAATTTTTCAATAATTCTTAAAAACTTGTTGAATTTGTTCAGAATTCACACACAAGCTGTATTAGACTTACGACTAATTTCAAACTTGAAAAATTGTAACAACTTATCCATTATCTTCTTATTTTGAATTCTAAATTGATTAAGAGATTCCATGTAAATCCAAAAGGAAATCAAATCTCCAATCAAAAAGAAAATCAAATCTCCAATCCGTAAGTAATGATGTTTGAACATTATTTGAAACCTCCAATACCTTTTCAACTTTAACATGAGGAGATTTCAATTTTTCACTACCTCTTTGTAATGCCACGATCAAACTAATAAAAATCCGTGACTTTTCGTTTGGCCACATGCAACTCTGGATTTTAATCTTATCTAATGGCTCTTTAAATTTTCCAACCATGTTCGTCTTCTCACTTTGAATATTTAGATATTTAGAGGACCACAGATTATGTAACTTACCTCCCACGTTTCTCGATCGAAACTTTTGATCTCCACTTTCATGCAAAAATCCAGTAAAATTATATGAATAAAGTGTAGAAGACTCACGATCATTGTCGTCATTTTCAGCATCCCAAGACTTTCGATCATCTTCAAAAATTAAACCACCGTTCATCCAAGAATACGATTCATCATCCGCGTATTCATCATACACGGGTGTAGAATCATAGATAAAATCGTCACTAGAAGGATACTCCTCATCCCCAGCAAACTCATCCCGGACGGATTCCACCGGTTGTGTTTCCTTACATGTCGATGATGCCTTGAGATCTCGGACTCGTTTCTTGAGTCGTTCGATCTTAAAATTCCATGGGTCACGGTTCCTAATCTTGTTGCCTCGGTCGGCGGATCTACGGTCACAGTTGAATCAATCTCCACGAGCATGTGGCCCGGGAATAACTCCATTGTTGCCTCGGTCTTCGAATCTACAAGCTAGAGGGTCTTCTCTTCCACATCGAGCCATCTGAAAACCAAAGCTCTGATACCAACTGATGCAGATACGGAAGCGATCAATTGGCTCAAGAAACAATGATCATATCAAAGACTACAAATGAACCATAGGTTCAAGAGCATAAGTTCTTTCATTCAATATCAATCACAAAACTAACTAAACAATAAACTATGGATCCACATTTATAGATGTGAATCATAATTCAAATAAGAAAGCAAATAACAATAAAAGATAATATCCCAAAATAAAAACTAAAAAATAAGGAAATTTAAATTTTAAATAAATCTTGGATGCTCTTGCATCACTTTATAGTGTGCAAGCAGGTGTTTTTATGACCTTTATGTAAAGATGTATTTTTAATAAATAGTTGATTTTAGTTTCAAGTAATGTTTCTAAAATAACAAATGAAGTTTTGTATTGCAACTGTATTTGAAATTTTGGACTTGTACATATTAGTTTGGGTTGGGTTTTGTACAACATAAAAACGATTAACAAAGCTGAAAAATTTGAAAAATGAACTTGCAATGTGTTTCACCTATATCATGTGTGCAAGTTATAAATTTGATGTCATGATGAACTCAGAGTAATACTAACATGTTTGTTTATAACTATTGTGATGCTCGTTGACTAATCATGAGTATTAGGACACGGTTTGGTTAGAAACTATCAATACCAACTTTTGTACATGAGAAATTGCTAGACATTGTTTTAAACATGATCATGGTTACATGAGGTTGCAAGTATGTTATATAGTTGCTATGATAGATTCATGGTTCAAAAGTGAGATACATGCTTGTTATAACTAATTGCTAATAATAATAACTTTAATGATACAAATGTTAGTAAAATGCATACGGGTGGTTGTAGATCAGTTAATGTATGTGTTCTAAACTAGTGGTTGGGTTTTAGAATGTGGATTAAAGGTGTTGTATTTTTAGTGATCATATTGGTTGTATCTATTACATAAGAGGAAACTTTATCAAAGTTGTGAAATATGAAATATGTTCTACCCAACTAGAATGCCATGGAATAATGTCGATATGCTCTTGGTATTGTAGTAACATGTTAGGAACGATGTTTACTTTGAAATATCCATGTATGTTACGTTATATCAAAGTGGAACTTTATGTACCAATCTGTATCCATGCTAAGATTTAGATATGTAAGTTGTGATAGTTGAGCATGAAATGTGTATAGCTGAACATATAAACCTACTAATGATGTTAGTATGATGAAAACATGTCTGAGAACACATATTTCCTATAATGGAAACTTTAATAAAAATGGAATTTCATTTTGTTGCATATGTGCCTTGTAATGCGATATGTGAGCTTAAGGTGAGCAAATGAACCTAACTAAACATAACTACACTTAATAACTCACCAAGTGATCGTCGGGTCAACAAAAGTCAACTTTGGTCAAGGTTGGTCAAAAGGCACACTTTTCAAATCACATGTAAACAATTGAATTGTTTGGATGCTTAGGGTTTTACATACCTGCACAAACACACACTTATAGACTTATCATGTAGTAGGAATGTTGTGTTTGCTTTTACCTTGCTGATGCCTGTAGCTGTGCACCCGAAGATGAGTTCATTGTACCTTTTTCTATTGCTATTACCCTTTATGGAAAAGAAGCGCGCACAACAACTTTTTATAGATTTGGAAATATTGTATGTCACATGTCTAGTTAGAGTTGCTTTTCTTGTTCATGAAAGTCCTCATGGATACCTACTTGACCGTTAATATTTGGGGAAATAGCTGGGGAATTTTGAGTAGTACTACTAGGTTTGACAAACCCCACCCGGGCTAGTCGCGCTAGCAAGACAGATGGACTTGTCGAACAGGTATTCAATTGGCCTAACAGACTTACACGAGCATCCTGCTGGGATGTAGTGTAGGCAAACCATACACGTAATGTGTACACACGTCAGCTTCGGTCAGATACATTTGACTCTAAGAACATGCACTGTAGACTAGCTACCTACACCGACATACTTTATTGATATTTCTGCTTGAAATCATGATTGCTGGTTTATATCTATAATGTGAACTCACCAACCGTCATGTTGACACTTGTTAGTATAACTTTTCACAAGTTTATATGACACACATCACACTAGGACATGCATGACATGGTTGCATGATTTTGATATCATAACAGTTCATTCTTTTCAAAATATGTCATTAACGTTTGGGCGTGTGCTGCTTGCACATTTAGTTTCCATTTAATATTTTTGACATTACATTTCGATTACGCTTCCACAAACTTTTAAACGTTAACTCTGTATTAATTTTTCTCATTTAATGAGACACGTATGTTTTAAATTCATATAGTGTTGTTTGGTGTAACTAATGACTGAGATCCTGGTTTGTCACACACTTAACGGTAAAACTCCGTTAGTAGATTTTGAGGGTGTGACAGATTGGTATCAGAGCCATTGGTTAGAGCGAACTAGGTTTTCATTGTATTGCATTCTAGACTATTACTTTACACTACATTAGTTGCACTTGTGTGAATTTATTTGTGACCCATATACATGTGATTTACACATGCACACACCTATACTAGCATTACATGAAGTGACCAGTTTGTATTATGTGACAGTTTAGGACAAATTTTTTTTTAGTGACTTGCTCTGCTAGCTTCTCAATTGTTCATTGAAGTATGCATGAGAAATGTTTGACCATGTCATTGTTCAAAAGTTATCCCGCTTTTTAGGCCAAATGTTTTTTTTTGGGGGGGGGGGGGGGCTTTAGTTGAGAAATGGTTACATTTCATTATAACTTGAAACTTGCAACATTATGGCAACAAAATGGTGTCGTACGGAGCCTGAACAACACACTTTTGAATTATCTACCTTATTATGGCAACCAACTGGCAGAGACCGATGCCTAAGGTATAGAGGTACATGAACAACAGTAGTGGATTTTTGTCCAGAAACTCATTCATAGAGAGGTCTTGACTTGTTAGTTATGTGACTTGCTATATGCTATTACACGCCACTTATTACATGAGACATTCGTGTGCTATAACATGTTACTTAATATGAGACATATTATTTGTTGTAACATGTCGCTTATTCTGTGATCCACTATGTGATATCTACTTGATTTGATGTTATCGTTGCTCATGCTCATGGTATGCTCACATTGTGTTTAGACTAGTAGTCATACACTTATTATGAACTTACATTATAACTGATATATGAAATCCATAGGTACATCACACTAATAATCTGTCAATGTCTGACACATATAGTATGGTTGTCTCATAGTTATAGGTATTCTATACTCTTCTTATACACATGGGATACCAATACCATATAGATGCATGTAAATCAAAGAACATAATAAAACTTAAGACTAATGTACCCGATGGGAGACAAACTTGGGTGATTATGTAAGGTAAATTGATGATTATGGGTGCACAACGTAATGGTGAATTTACAGGTACATGATGATCCTTGCAAAATCTGCCATGTGGGTAATACCTAAAAAGAAACACAAAAGTGAATAACCAATCAATACAAATTCATCTGAAACAAACATTCATCTCTAAATAACGCACCGATATCAAGTCTATCCTTGATTGAACCCATAAAATCCATCTATGGATGGTAGACAGTTACAATACAACCTTTGATGGCATATCATAAGTTTATCTTTACACTACATACACTTTACCTTATACACCTAAATTAAAGATAATTGAAATCTCTCCTCGGTGACACATAAATAAAACTAAGATCTATGTTCACAAACCTGATGATGTTTCACTGCTATTATATTTGTCCCCTAATGATCATGACTCATTGCACATATAATCAATCTGAATCCACCAGTTGAAACATTTACCTTACTAAAGTCACAAACTTATGATACGTAATGAGATGCTTTAAATTCTAGTCAGTGTACTACGACCTCTTGCCAAGTGCCAGTAACATCTTAACATAATTTTTCGGCAAATGAATGTTAATCAAACCCTATAAAATTTTTAAGATTCCATGGAAGAATCTCATAAAGCTAACAACTGATTCAGAAAAAAAATACTTCTTGTTGGTATGATAAACCAACCACGTAATATTTCTCGTTCAAAATCACTTCTTGTGAAGTAAATCTGTATCACTTAAACATTCTTGTAAATACCTCGGAACATACCAGGCTCATCCTAGAAGTACTTCACCTAATCATAACCTATGCTCGATTCTTCAAGATAAACAGAACTTCAAGTTGTTTCTGATAATAAGCTACTCAAAAATAATTCTGACTCATGATGTTCCAACTACTAACGATGCACCAACGAACCACACGTGTGGTGTATACATGTTGGTCCAGATAATCGTTAATCCGTGATATTATGATTTAGATCTGATCAAAATATTTTGTTACCACTAGATCTAGCAACAAAATGGTTATGAATTTGATCAAAAGGTAAACAACCCATAAAAACCCATTAAGAAGTATATTAAAAAGATGAAGATTAGATGAAGTATAATAGATTGGATGCAACAATGATATAATCAAAACAAATCCTTGCAAATACTAATCAGAATCGAACTCAAGTCATAAAGACCAAGTGTATTCAATAAGTTCCCAAGAGTTATGTACAAAATAACCCTAAACAACTATTTATACAGCAACTAGTATCGCAAGTAGTTTCGCAATTGCGAAACTACTTGCTCGCTAGACTATGACAAGCTGCATGCGATACTCAGTATCGCATACAGAGTCGCAAAAGCACAAAACCACAAAATACAAAAAAAACAAGCTAAACTATTACAACGAAATTCAAATACGGCTAATCTATTAAAAGTAAAGCAAGAAACGATAAAGATAACGACATGATGAAGTACCACCCTACATGTGGTCATCCGACCTTATACCCCTAGCCCTGTTAGCTACCCTTTCAAATAAGGCAGCTTCCTTCTTCACTTCCGCTCTGGCTCCTGATTTAATTGGATTCTCACATAGAATCTTTAGATCGTCATTCGAGAACCCAAACACCTCTATTGGATCAAATAATCTGATTTCTGCTTCATCCTTCGTACGCACAACCGCCTCTCCAGTCTGGTTGTCGTAAAACCACTTTTTAAAATCCTGCAACCTCGGTGGACTAGGATCTGGAACCCTCAGTCGTTGTCTCATTGAACAGTTTTAATTGGCTTTAGCTTCAGCACAATCTTTCCCTTTCCTGCAACCCAGTCTAGATCTTTCTTCGATCTTTTTCGCTCAAGCTTACTGTATCCGAAAGTCTCAAAGTTATAGTTCAATCCTGCCTGAATCTCTTCTTCCAATAGCTTTGAACGATCACTAAGATCTGCATTTATCAATGGTAAAACAGCCAACCGCTACCTCACTCTTGAACCAGTCAGATTTATCTAACTCAGTCATGTCACTCTCTACCTCACTCCTCTGAGCAACTTACACCATTTCCTTTTCTTCCGTTTCGTAAACTTCGGGCTCCAAATCATAGTCCACCAACTGTTCTTCATCTTCTTCATCCACCAGCTTCAATTCTTCAGTCTTTGCTTTTTCAACAATTACTTCATCACCTCCCAAATCAGTTTCAACATCGAAACAGAAGTCATCAGCAACTTCAGTTTCTTTAGCAATTCCACTTCCACCTTCAGCACTGAACCCTCCAAAATCTTTTTGGCTAGTCCCTGTTTGTACCATTTCCTTCAAAGTCGGTTTCAGTTGTTCCAACCTTCGTCTCCTTCTTCACCTCATTGAAAGCACCTGCAGTCTCCCCTTTGTGTTCCAGAAAACTTACCCACGAATATCTTGAAAAGTCATCTTTAACAACGAGTCAGTAAGATTTCTTAGCTATACTTTTCACACTGATTGGTCCAAATAAATCTGCATGTAATAATTCAAGAGGACAAGAAATTGAATTTATCAATTTAAGCTTATGAGATTTTTTGTGTTGTTTCCCCTTTGCACATGCCATACATTTCTCTACCACAGTGAAATCTTTTAGGGGCAAACCACGAACAAGGTATGTTTAACAAGTTTATTTATATTATTAAAATTAACATGACCAAGTTTCATGTGCCATAGAAAAGCTTCTGAAGAAGATGCTTTGGACAGTAAGCATGTGATGGTAGAAGTGGAATCCTTTGAGTTCATGTCAAGCAAATAGGTGTCATTCTTCCTTGGTGCACGCATCACAATTAAATCTTCGAATATTGAAAAATCTGGTTTCAGAAACAGGAACTCATCCGAATTGAAGAGAACAGGAATATTTTTATCACCGATTTGTGATACACTCAACAGATTGAAGTGCAACTCTGGAACATAGTTAACCTTCTCCAAAGTCAATGATCCATTAGAAACTCCTTTCTCATATCCAGCAAAAGCCACATACCCACCATTAATTATTCTGAAATTTGTAAGAAGATCCTTCAATCATGTCATATGTCTTGAACATCCGCTATCTACATGCCACAGACTATTTGGCTTCCTCGGACGTTCCTGACAAAACAAAAAAAAAATAATTAGAAACAGGAACCCATGTCTTAGTAGACTTGGGTTTAAACAAAGAAAAGTAAACATGAGAATGATTATTTACAAACCTATTGAATTTTTTTGTTAAACTAGAATTATTTACACACTTCAAACAAGTTCAGGACAATTTTTAACAACATGATTGTCCTTACCACAGCGGAAACAATGTGACTTGACACATTTCTTTTTAGAATTAATTGCGGGAATGGGATCGATTGCAATTTCTTCATCACATTCTGATATGTTAGTATCAGAATCACTAAAAGAAACATACATTTCTTTTGTTTTACCTTTTGACGTACTAGCTTCATTACCTGTATCCTGAACATGATTTATCTTTGAATAGTTTGTCTCAACGAGTTTGGTATACGAATTAGGACAAAAGTGGGAATGGGAGTTGAGACAAACTTTTCAAAACAATTCTTACGAGGCAACACATCATTAGATTCAACAAAAGAAACATGATCATCATGAACATCATTCAAAACACACACATCATAGTCACTGTTTAATACAGACGGATTAATGTTTAATTAAACTACTCGAATTACTTAACAAATTATCTGAACTACTATTAATGTCTAAAGTAGACTTCTTTAAATTTAAACTAAAACTTAAAACTGAGCATCCTAGTCCGGTAGAAGCACCATATCCGTAATCCTCATGCACCTCCTGATGATTAACTCCTTCTAAACCTGCAAACAAGTTGTTAGTGTCTTCTGCAATTAAATCATTAGTAGGATGAGGCTTAGGTGTAGGAGAGTAACAAAAGGTACTGGGTGGAGGGTAAACATGAGGCATCTCATCATAGCCAAGTCCAGATTTTATTCTGGCTCCTCTTTGTCTACAGTTTAATTCCTCTCTTTTCATTCCAGAAATGGTCCATCTGACTAATTTAGATTGTAGTTTACTACTTTCGAATTCAGCAACTTTTACGCATTCCTTCATTATATTCACCTCAACATTCTTTTCGAGAAGTTTTCTATTTAAGTGATCTATTTCTTGTAAAGCTTCATTAAGTTTAACATAATAGTTCACTTCATTCTTTTTAAGATCAGAGTTAATAGTGTTTAGTTCAGCCTGATTTGTTAATAATAATCGATTAGCTTTATATACACCAAAGAGACGAACCCGACACGTGGATGAACACATGTCCTGTATTACCACATATAGAAGACCCATGATGATCTTCTAGGTTGCAAGAGCCTTTTCATAGTTGCATGCGGGTGTGTTTCTCTTCCTTTCTTCCTCCTTCTCATCTTCAGCTTCCTTACTCTCTTTTTCAATCGTCACATTCTCCTTAGTTTCCTGTGTATCAGACACAATCTTCTCAACTTTCACATCTTCTTTCCTTTCGATGACTTCTGTTGATTTTGGCTCAAAGGTCTGTTCCTTGATGTCATTATTAGATTCACTCTCATCATTCTTTATCATCTCAGCAACAAGCGCATGATTCATATCTTATTGAACCTCGGCAATCTCTGCACTCCAATCAAAGTTTGTCAACAGAGTAGTTTCTTTTGTATTGCTATTTTCTCCTCTTTCCATTACAGCTGCATTTATTGTATTTGGGGATGGTGGTTCAAACACGGTTGGAGAAGGGCATTCTCTTTTGAAGTGCCCGAGCTGTTTGCAATTGAAGCATTTGAGTTTTGACTTATCGAACCCAACCTTTGCATTTTGATTCCCGAAGCTTCTCTTTCTAGTTCTCTCCATAAACCTTCTTGCCCTCACAGTCAACATTGCCATTTGCCACTGAATATCCGCTTCCTGAAGATCATCCGGATCCACTTGTAGAATATCTTCCATAGTGATCCCCTTTCCTTTGATATCCCAAGCAACTAAAGCTTCGTAACTATTCACAAACATACCAAACAATGCCATCATGTCGGATGGAACCTGTGACGTAGCATGATCCTTAACAACATTCTTTCCTTCAGACGATGCTTTTCCAGAGATGTATGAAAAACCAGAATTTTTTGTTGATGCCATGGATGTTGATGAAAGCAACGCAGCATTCTGAGATTGAATTGGAGGATACACAGCTTGGTTATGCTCCCTTCTCTTAATGTCCAATTCAAATGACTTCAGTTTATTGATCACATCCATAAGCTTGTATTCCGAAAACTTCCTTTCATGTCTTAACATTCTCACTTGCAGGCTCCACTCAGGTGGAAGTGAGTCCAGTAATTTTGTAACTTGTTCAACAGTGCTTAAGTCTTCATCATACTTTTTGAGGTTTCTTGTGACAGTCAGAAATCGATATGTAAGGTCTGAAATCTTCTCGTTTCTATGTCCCATAAACGAATTATACTCCTTTGAGCTTGAACACCTTTATCCTTCTGCAGATCCGCATTCCCATCGTAGAATTCACATAAGGCTTCATACAAATCTTTGGCATTCTTATCTTTCCCGAATTTGTTGTGAATTTCAGAGCTCAGACACAAAATCAAGGCACCAAAAGCCTTATTATCTCTGTCAATCAGTTTTCTGTCTCTCTCATTAAACGTGTCAGGAACGGTGTTTTAGACAGTAGCTTCTACAACAGTAGTTACGGGAACATGTGGTCCATTTTCAATTGAATCCCATTATGTGTGGTCCGTATATAGGTAAAACGCTTTCAGCCTCCATTTCCAGTCCTCAAAATTGTCCCCGTTAATCAGCTTAGGTGGTCTGTTAGGTGACCCACTCTCCAAATCAGCTAGTGTAAATGACATAGACATTTTCAAATTTTATCAGATTTTAGTTTCGCAAAAAAGTTGCTAGTTTCGCAAAAAATCCTTAGTTTCGCAAAATAGTGTCGCAAGCAGTTCCGCAAACACTATCGCAAGATGCTTAGCCAGATAGCTTCGCAAGAGCAATTGAACTTTCGTTCAGGGTAGAATCGCAAGTCACTTTCGAGATTGTAGGACCAAATGGGCGGTACTATCGCAAGCACCACAGAGCAATGAACTTTCGTTCAACAGAATTGCAAGTCAGAATCGCAAACACACCAACCAATAGATAAGAATAGTTTCGCAAGATGAACAGACAGTTTCGCAAGATGAACACTAGTTTCGCAAAACAGATCTAAAACCCCTATTTCACCAAAAACACACCAAAAATCCAACAACATCTACAAAATCAGTCCAATTGATGAATAGATGATTTCGATAGCTTCAACAGTGGGAATGGAACAATCCCCAAGCAAAATTCAAGTGAAACAACAACAATTCAGATCCAATTTTGATTGAAAAAGCTTTTTACCAAAACTTAAGATAAAACCCCAAAAATCAATCCTAGATCTCAGATCTATATGGTGATGATAGATCTGAAGATTTTCATCGATTCTAATACCAAAAACACCAAGTTCTCAATCCAATTCCATACCAATTATCAACAGATTAGATCCAAAATGATTGAAATGAAACTTTTATCAAAAACCTTCAAAAACCTCTAAATCCAGAGCACAATGGCTCTGATACCATATTGTTGGTCCAGATAATCATTAATCTGTGCTATTATGATTTATATCTGATCAAAACCCTTTGTTACCACTAGATCTAGCAACAAAATGGTTATGAATTTGATCAAAAAGTAAACAACCCATAAAAATCCATTAAGAAGTAGATTAAGAAGATGAAGATTAGATGAAGTAGAATAGATTGGATGCAACAATGATATAATCAAAACAAATCCTTGCAAATACTAATCAGAATCGAACTCAAGTCATAAAGATCAAGTGTATTCAATAAGTTCCCAAGAGTTGTGTACAAAATAACCCTAAACAAGTATTTATACAGCAACTAGTATCGCAAGTAATTTCGCAATTGCGAAACTACTTGCTCGCTAGACTATGACAAGCTGCATGCGATACTCAGTGTCGCATAAAGTGTCGCATGCAGTGTCGCAAAAGCACAAAACCACAAAATACAAATAAAACAAGCTAAACTATTACAACGAAATTCAAATACGGCTAATCTATTACAAGTAAAACAAGAAACGATAAAGATAACGACATGATGAAGTACCACCCTACATGTGGTACTTCTAATAGATAACCGATGTTACATTATATATTATAACGTTACAATTTCATTTAACATATATTCCTTATCCCCAACCCCTTTGAATGACTTAGTAAAGTAGGCAAGAATGTTAGTACATGACAGGTACGCCTTCAAGGTGCTGGTGGTGTGGTGGGTTAGTTGCGGTACACCCTATATATAAACACTAACAGTGCGTTGGATGTGGACCTGAAACCAGAGCAGTAATTAACCCGATAAACTCTAAAATATCAATCTCATACTGTTACAAAACACCTGATTCTTAGGAACTCTAGTTAGCCCAACAGAATTGATTTGGTTAATAAACCATACGACAAAAACGTCTTGATAAATGTTTAGTTTTCTAACAAGAGTGTTGGAATCAGTTTAGTGTATAAACCACGTGAAAATGACGTTTTGGTAAAATATCTAATTTTCTAACGTGTGCGTTAGAACCCAATTGATTACCTAGCATTAGTGTTGGATATTATTTTGGTAATGGTTAAGAACGTTTTGGGGGTAAACGTCTTTTCTTACCTAACAAACGATTTAGTAATAACTAATTATATAAAACAATGTGTGTTTTATAAATAATGTTATGTGTAAAAGCTCAACCACCTAGCATGTATGTTAGAGATGGTTTGTATTTCTATAACCAATTAGAAATTATAACTTTTAATAGTTATGAATGACATGAATAATAATTTGAGTCATTAACATGAAGAGATGGTTAATGTTTCTATAACCATTTAGATATAATGAGTTTTAATGGTTATGAATATCGTGAATAACCATTTGAGCAATTAACATGTGAGAAGTGGTTTTTATTTAAATTTGGAAATTCAAAAGTTTTAATCATTTATCTTCTAACATGTGTGTTACAAACGGTTTGTTGCGATAATCAACATATATAAAACGATTATGTAATCGTTATTCTCTAACAAGTGTGTTAGACCGCATTTATTGATATTCACCATACATTTTCTGTAAACGTGTAGATTTCTAACGTGTGCGTTAGATACTGTTTAATTATCTAACAAGAGGGCTAGATATGATTGAACTAATATGGTTATAAATGTTTTATGTAAATATTTGGTTTAAATTGTGAGATAATTATATTTATAAAATAATTACGTATTTTGATAGGTTCAATTGGATCGATATTGCTGCAAATCAGCACGATCTAAGTACAAACACACAATTCAATCAACAACACAATCTATTACTAAATAATTCTCTTGTTTTGATGATCAAAGCATAAAAGTTATAGTACAATGTGCAGGAGAATACAATCACACACACAATTCTCTCTCTAGCGTGTAAACTTGTGATCTAGACTCTCTCTCTAACATTCTCTCACAACATGCTTTATGCATCAACACATTAGGGAAAATACAAAATTAACCCTAAACTATACAAACTTGTATAAACAAAGTACAAATTAAATCTTCTAACAGGAATGAGCCCTAACAGTACTCCCCCTAAGATTTAACTTTGGACTTTCAAAAATCTTCTTCAGTTTTCAACTCTTGCTTTTCAGCTTCAATCTCTCAGAAATCTTCATCCTCTTCTTTAACCTTCAGCAACGGCTTTCCGGTATATTCTTCTTGTTCTTTCAAAGCTTCTTCAATGCACGACTTGAACTTTGCAGCAATAAACGCTTGTCTTGGTTTTGATTCATTTGTGATAATATCACAATCCTTCATTCTTTTCAGAGTGTCCAAAGTAATACCTGCAAAGTCAATGTTAGCATAAAACTCGTAAGGCCTTTTCTTTCCTTTGACCTTCACTTCTAAGGTACCCTTGGACGTCACCCTCATATAGTCGATTTCTAGCATGTCGATTTTCACAAGGTTAGCATTAAGCAATGCCTTCCTTAATCGAATTTTCTCAGTGGCAGCCCCAATCACTTCTATCATGATCACGAATAATCTTCTATCTTCTTCAGCAACAAGATCTTTTAACTTCTCCATCTTGTGGTTGCGAAGATAATCAATGTAAGATGGATGTAGCAGCTTTAGCTCAAACGTGCTAAACAACGTGATTATATCTTGATCCTAATCATCCAAATTGCGTACCAACTTCAGCTCATAAGTCTCTTGATTATAGAAAAACTTCAGAATGGGCTTTGTTGCTTGCGAACCATCAATCACCTTCAAACCCGGATTTGTCACCTTGTCAAAATACTCATCTGAAAACTCATCCAAGTACATATCATGCAAAGTCAGCTTCTTCTGCTTCCTCTTCTTTCTTTGCAAGTATGCAGTGTCTTCTTGTTGTCCCCTAAACTCCAGATACTTTGGCATGCGGCTCATCCCAACATCCAATAACATAGCACATTTATCACCACGCTCTGCTCGCGTGTGATTAATCAATCTTAGCTTGAGCAATTCTTTCAGATCTTGAACTGGAAGCTTGAAGATGCTTGAATAGTAATGATAAACATCACATAACCTATTCACCCTCTTGATTAGAAAAGCATCAAATATCTCATCATATTTCCATGCAATAATCTTCACATCCTTGGACTTTTCAGGCACGATCATCGAGTCTAGTAAATCAGCAACGGATTGGCCCTTACTCAGCAGTGATCTAACAATATCACCTGATGTGGCAGACTTGTGCCATGACTCTCGTACTTCCATCGGAATGTTATAAGACTTCATCTCGCTCGGAAACATATCAATCAATTCCTTCCTTTTCTTGTGCGCATCTTCGGGCAATGCCATCAGTGGTATTTCCTTTGGTTCAAGTACTTTGTACCGTTTGGTCAGTTCATAGTACTGTGGATTGTTATAATCCAAGAAAAACATACGGTTATGCATCTTCTCAGTTTTTTGAAAACTTACCACAATTTTCTTCAAGGACTCTTTCTTCAGTCTTTTCAGAGTTTTATATGGATAATTCCTTGATTGCAACCACTGGCGCATGTCTGTAGACGTCATCTCTTCAGGGTTTTGATGATATAGTTCTTCCGGAGGAAGATCATCAATGTTCAGACTTTCTTGAAGAGGATTCCACTCACCCATTTCAACAACAAACTCTTTATCATCACCCTCTACTCTGTCTTGCGCATTCACACACTTTTCATATTCCTTATTTATTTGACTGACTGTGAGTCCATTCAAATAAACAGGATTGTACTTCATTTTCTCCAAATACGCAAACCTTTCATCAAGATCAGTTGGTAGGTCATCATCAGGATTAGCTTCCGGTTCAGATTCAGTGAAATCTACTTCGTCCAAATCATCTAATGCTTCAATTGTAGGTGCATTTTCAGTTGGAACCGGCTCAAACTGAAATGCTTCTTCAATAACAGCTTTCTTCACATTCTCATCCACTTTAACAACCTCGGGCACTTCAATTGCCTGTACAGACTCGGATTGAATCGGCTCAACCTGAACTGTTTCTTCAGTTCTGGCTTTCTTTGCATGCACCTCTTCTTCAACAATCTCCGGTATGGCATCCAGTTTACGTTTTCCCTCGGCTTTGTCAAGAATGACAAGATCAGCAGCTTCATCGGGAATAGGGACAGATTCTGCAATTGGTTCTGTCACAGTTTTAGATCGTTGTGATCTAGTTTGATAAACTGTGACGTCCCTAGGAGTCTCAGACACTCCAACGTCCTCTTCAGCTACAAATTCTTTGTCTGACTCTGAACTTTCTGTCTCTTTCTCTTTCAGCCATTTTTCAAGTACCTCTTTTTCAGCCCGAAGAGTGTTACATTCAGCATGTAACTCTTCATAATCTATCTTCAATTTTTCGTACTCTTCGTCTAACTCTTTGAGGATCTTTCATTTCTTTTGATGAATAGCCCAAAATTCAGTCAATCTTTTCTTCTTTCGCTCATTAGACGCTTTCAATTCAGCATTGTCATCTAACAGCGTGGCTATCATCCTTTTTAAATGAAATATCTCATTCTCTTCTTCATTTATATCAACACTTGAATCAACTTTAGGTGAAGACTCCTTTGGTTGATCAACGTGTTCAGCTGCTTTGGAGGATGTGGCAGCATCTACTAGCTCAGAAACAAACACACAAGCATTAGTATCATCAACTGTCTGTGCCACAGTCTCCACTTCAGCTACAGCTTCTTGTGCAATTTGACTACATCCACTTGTTCAGGCACACTCACATCTTCAAACATCCTCGGCTCCTCTACAATCATAGGATCAATCACAGTCTTAGATCGTCTTGATCTAGAATAGTGAACTGTGATATCCTTAGGAGTTTCAACAATAACATCTTCTACTTCTTTTACACCCTCAACAGGTTCATCAATCTCTATATGTTCAATCACAACAGGTTCATCAACATGTATATTTTCTTCTACATGCTCTGCCTCCTCAGAAAATGATTCAGCACTTTCTTCTTCAATAATATCATCATTTCCACCATCACCATTATCATCACTATCAGACTCATCATCTTCATCTTCATTCTCATCCTCATCATTATCTTCATCTTCTGGATGGCGAGCAAGATACTCATCATCATCAAACAAATTATCAGGCATCTCATCTACAAGGTCCAATGGATCTACAACTTCACCTTGTGAAATATGATGATACACTTCTTCAATGTCTTCATCATTGTTTGCTATATCTCGCATATAGGCAAACATCTCAACACCTTCAACACCTCCAATACTCATCTTTCGATAAGATAGAGCATTCATGTCTTCTGTGTATAAGATCCCTCCATTAAAACCTTCTTCTCGAATAATAGGATGAGCAATATTAATCATCAGTTGCAAGAATCGTGGGTACAACAAGAACTTGAACCTCTTCCCTTTAACCAGATTGAAAATGAAACCTTTCATAATCCACTTCGACATATTAAATGGCCGGTTCTCAGCAATTGCAACTATGGGAGATGCAATGTCTGAAGGAAAGTTGTCAAATCCAGCACTTCTCCTTGACATACATTGCTGGATGACATAGCATAAAAGCTTCCATTTCTTTCCCAATCTAGCTCTAACAAACTGCTGCTTAGGAAATAAAGGAGGATGTCCCATATTAACGAAGCATGTCTGGCATTCAGCAGTTGTTAATTCATCTGGAGCACCAATCTCTTCTTCATCAATCCTCAAAGCAGTCCGAATGGACTCTTCAGACAAAGTTAACTGTAACTGTCTGGTAATATTTCCTCTAACCACAGTAACACCAGCTTCATCAGTAATAACTTCTGCAGTCCTCCAGAAGGTCATGATAAGTCTTGCATACACAATTGGCTTGGCACACATTGCATAAACATACTTTGTTCTTCTAAGAAATCTGATCATGTCTCTATACCCTTCTGCTTCTGGTATAGTTTCATCTAACATAGCAACAAGATTATGCTTGGGCTCAAACTTAAGGTCATTCATCTGTTTTGACAAAAACAAGACACATGTGTTAGACTTTTCATTTACAAACAACAGAAATATGCATAAGAAGTTTTAAACATAATGACACAATGTAACAAATCACACAATCATTTAACACCTAAGTTAGTTTAACAAACAGATAATCATCATTTTGCTTAACAAAACTTTTGTGAATCAGTGATCATGAGAATTATACACTTAACTGCTTAAAACTCAAACACAAATCTGTGATTTTGCATAATAAAGTTGTACAACATGTTTTAGTTCAGTTTTAGCATGAATTTGTCACACAATAACAGATGATCCATCAGTTGATATCAAAAACATGAACAGCTAAATGTTCATCAATGCGGTTCGACAGAGTTTGAACTTTTTCTTTTGATTCAATTGATTTTAGGCAATTTGATGCAAATTAATGGATGAAAATTGATGATTAACAGTTATTACACATATTACAACACTCGATTTAAGTTTTAACACTCATAATCAAAAGTGTCGATTCAATGTCCAATTACTGTTCATCACACATTTCGTTTTCACGATCAATCAGTAGGTTTAACAAGGTCGAATCACTAAGAAAATACCTTATTCAATCACTAAAACTTGTTATAGAATCAACGATTGAATATGATATGGACGATTTGAGGTACAGGGGATTTGCTTGAAAATGTTTGTGAAAAATGATAAGTGTTTGTGAAAAGGCGGGTATATATATGTGTTGTTCAGCCGGCTCAAAATTAGGTCAAAATTTTGGGACGGGTCAAAAATTTAGGACGGGTCATGTTGTGGTTTGGACGGGTCATGTACTGTTGAGCCGCGTCAAGTACTGTTAGGACGGGTCACAGTCTTGAGACGGGTCACAACATTGAGACGGGTCAACACTTTAACATGTGAAACAGTTAGACGGGTCAATCACAGTAGAGAAGGGTCAAGTACTGTAGGGACGGATCAGAGTTAGGAACAACTACACCTTTGTTTTGGTTTTACCCATCACCCGGCTGAATAGTAGATTCCTTATCATCACCCGGCTTGCACAATGACTTCATGTTCATTACCCGGCTGCACAGTGATACTGTCTTTCATCACCCGGCTGTACAGTTGCCATACTTACCCGGCTACACAGTGTTCTTCACTTACACAGCTACATAGAAACTTCATTCTATTACCCGGCTGCACAGTGTCAAACACTTTATCACCCGGCTGCATAGTAACTTACAACTTTGTCACCCGGCTTCATTTCCTTCTTTCACCCAGCTACCTTCTTTCATTTAGTCACCAGGCTGATAACAAACATCACTTCATTACCGGCTAAACAGTGAAATCTGATATCTTCACCCGGCACAACACTTGGACGATTTTAAACTTTTCTCTTTGTTGACTTTTTTAACTGCATTTATTGCACTTGCAAACATTCTCGACATATTAATTAGACAAGACATCCTTATTAGGGTTTGTCATATTAAATATTCAAAAATAGAAATTAGGGCAACAAATTTAATTCTCATTAAAATCCTTTTTCATTTTCTTTGATTTTTCTTACAAAAATGTTTTTGCACAACCAATATTTCTATATCCCGAAGCATTTTTCTAAAAACAAATCACAAGACCTTAGGTTTGTTTTTAACATATCCAAAACATTTGCTTTCAATAACCACTTGATCCTTTCATTCAACACACTTATTTCAAATACTTTTGGATTTTTGTAAATATTTTTCTTCTTCACTTATTCTCCCCCTAAACTTGAAATTTCTTGAAATTTTTAAGTTTAACAAGGATGTCGATGTGTCAATAAAGAATCCATATGCCTGCACACACAAAGCAAACACATTAAAATAAAATACATATGCAATGCAATGAATCAAAATATCGCAGTGAGATCATACCACACATTATCTAAACATGTTTTGCAAGTTTTGAATAGACATTTGACTTATGTTTGATTGAGTGATGATATGAAAACATACCAATTAGCTCGAATTGACACACTTACTTTTTCAGTATCATGATGAGATTAAGGTTAAATTAAAATGACTTATGTGACCCTCATGAATACATATCTCAACATATTTCCTCATCAACCACCACTTGAATGCATATTGCACAAAAACCTGGTCACTTACAATCATAAACAGTGTGGAATATGGGTTCTATTTGGATTTGGTCCACTTTGAGACTTCTTTTGAATTCCTTTTTGGAATTTTTCATTTCCTATCGTTCCCCTTGGGAATCTTCTGAATTCCTTTTTGGAATTTTGTTTGGTGATGGTCCACATTTGGGACTCTTTTTTTTTCCAACTTTGGGAATCTTTTGCTGCACCTTGAAGCTCAAAAGAGACTTCGTGTGAGACTTCAGGTCTGTGGATACCACAACAAAGAAGCTCACGATGCGGTTCATCACACTGAATAGATTGCATCGTTACCCGATCATGAACAACTATCATCACAAGCAGAGCATCAAAAGATATATATTTAGACATGTATAGCAAAGGAACTTAACACAAAGATCATTGAATTTAGATTTGTCAACAATGAACTTACTTTTTCAGTCTAATTGTCTGAGCTGTCTCGCACATCAAATAACATTCATCAGTCTTTATTATTAAAATGATGAAACAAATAATGTCTAGTGTAACTATCATTTCTCACTTTTTGCAATATAGATTCTTATGATTTGAATATCCTTTTCTTTTCTTTTTGTTTTTCCATCTTTTTGTGTTCTTTTTCTTTTTCATGCACACTCACAATGCAAAAATAAAATAAAAGACAAAGGAATCAATACTTGACATCGACTTATTATATTTTTGGCTTTTATATTTTCTATTTTTGTATAGAGTTTTGTAAAAATAGAATCAATCATGGTTGATTAACCCTATGGATTGAATTAAGAATTCAAATCGTCCTGACAAGAAAGATTTTGTGAAAAGATCTGCCAGTTGTTTGTCGGTATGAACTTTAATCAAAATTATTAAACCTTTTTTAGAGTTGTCTCTGAGAAAATGATATCGAATTTCGATATGTTTGGTTTTTGAGTGTTGAACAGGATTAGCAGTAATGAACATAGCAGCAGTATTGTCTATGTAAATAGGAGTTTTGAGAAAATTAAACCCGTAGTCAAGCAATTGATTTTGTAGCCACAAAACTTGAAACATCCTGCAGATGCAGCGATATACTTTGTTCAGCTGTGGATACAGAAACGTTGGTCTGCTTTTTGCATTGCCAAGAAACAAGTCTAGGACCCAGAAATTGACATCCACCCGTGGTCGATTTCCTGTCAAGAGCACACCCACCAAAGTCACTATAAGAATAACTATATAATTCAAAATTGCCTTCATAAGGATACCATAACCCGAGATTCGGTTTCCCTTTAAGGTATCTGAATATAAGTTTAACAGCAACCAGGTGCGACTCTTTTGGATCAGACAAATATCTTGCACACACACATACAGCGTACATGATGTCTGGTCTTGATGCAGTAAGATACATCAGTGAACCGATCATTGATCTGTACAGTGTTTGATCAATGGATTTGCCTTTTGGATCCGGTTGTATCTTGCAATTCACATCAGATGGCATTCGAATATTCTGACAGTCTTGCATCTTGAACTTTTTCAGCAACTTCTCAACAAATTTTGATTGGTTGATAAAAATTCCGTCTGCTGACTGTTTCACTTGCAATCCGAGAAAGAAATTAATCTCCCCCATCGAACTCATCTGAAATCTTGATTTCATAATCTCTTCAAACTCTTTGCACATGGACGGACTTGTTGATCCAAAGATGATGTCATCCACATACACTTGAACACATAAAAGATCTTCATTTTCCCGCTTCATGAATAAAGTAGGATCAATTTGACCTCTTGTAAAACCATGTTCCAGAAAATGTTTAGATAACGTCTCGTACCAAATTCTTGGGGCTTGATGTAGACCATATAAAGCTTTGCTCAATTTGTATACTCGATGTGGATACTCAGGATCCTCAAAACCTGGAGGTTGTCTGACGTACACATGATCGGTAATTGGTCCATACAGAAATGCACCTTTCACATCCATTTGAAACACTTTGAACTTCATGAAAGAGGCATATGCTAGAAAAACGCGAATAGCTTCAAGTCGAGCGACCGGAGCAAACACTTCTTCATAGTCAATACCTTCTTCTTGAGTGTAACCTTGTGCAATAAGTCTGGCTTTATTTCTGACCACAATGCCACATTCATCTGGCTTGTTCTTGTACAACCATCTTGTACCAATCGCATTTTCTCCTTCAGGTAAGTCCACTAATTTCCAAACTTCTTGTTTGCGAAATTGTAGTAACTCCTCTTGCATGGCTTCAATCCAAATGTTATCTTGTAATGCTTCTGAAATGTTCTTCGGTACCACTTGAGAAAGAAAACATGAATAAAGAAAAACGTTTGCATGCTCAGTTTGACTTCTCATAGTTCGCTGATTCAAAGGCCCAATAATCTGAGAGAGAGGGTGATTCCTATCAACTCGGTGAGTTGGTATAGCGTCACCTTGTACTTGACTCTCTAGATTAGACTGATTCAGATTCAGTAGATCTTGTAAAATTGTAGAAGTATGCGGAGTGAAATTAGGAACTTGTTCTGGTGAATTAATGAAGTAGTCAAATGATTCTGGAACCACTTCAACATTTGGATCTGATGATGGTTGATTTTGAACAGATCCACCATCATTAGGAGAAACTTGCGTATTCATGTCATCACCAAAATTGTTTGATTCTTGATCTTCTTGAGAACCAGATGGACCTGGAGCTTGATTGGATACACCATTATCAGGATTATGAAATGACATGAACGGATACTCAGAGTTGAGATTGCTATCATCGTCATTATCAAAATCATCACTGAAAGATCCCAAGTCTCCTGATTCTTTGTTCGATTTTCCTGAAAAATCAAATAAGTTAGAATTGAAAGATTTTGATAACGAATCTAAATCAAACAACCATTCGGGACCATGAGCCACTGACGGAAACGAATTTTCTAAAAACTTTACGTTAATAGTTTCAATAACAACGTTTGTTTTGCTATTAAAAACCCGATAAGCTTTTGAAACCGAAGAGTAACCAAGAAAAAATCCATCGTCAGATTTTAACTCAAATTTACCGAGATGATCACTTAAATTTAGAATCGATACAGGACAACCAAATGCTTTCAAGTATGAAATATTCGGTTTTCTTTCAAAAAGTAACTCATAAGACGTTTTATGTTTATCCTGAACCAATAATGTCCTGTTCTGTACAAAGCAAGCAGTAGCAATAGCTTCGTCCCAGAATGTGATAGGGATTTTGGCATCTGCAAGCATGGATCTTGCTGCTTCAATTAGTGTCCGATTTTTCCGTTCTGCTACTCTGTTTTGTTGTGGAGTTCTTGGAGCACTAAACTGACGCGCAAGTCCTTTTTCTGCACAAAACAAATCGACATTAGAGTTTTTAAACTCGGTTCCATTATCACTTCTCAAGATTTTTACTTTACAATCCAACTAATTTTCAACTTTCATAATAAATTCTTTTAAAAACTCAGTAGTTTCAGATTTAACATGCAAGAAATAAACCCAAGAAAATCTAGTAAAATCATCAATGATGACAAAACAATAAGACTTCTTTCTGATGCTTTGAACAATAAGGGTTTTGAAATGGAGTGTTCTGGCTTGGACTTAAAAGACATTCGGTGATGTTTTCCTTTCAAACATGCTGGACAGAGATCAGTTGTTGAGAATTTCTTTGACGGTATTCCCACAACATGATTTCCAGTCACCAGTCGGTTCATGTTTCTGAAGTTTGAATGGCCCAGCCGTCTATGCCAAAGCTGACTCTCATCATTTGATGCATGCGCAATGAGACAAGTGGTTTCGGTTTCAGCATCAATCTGTGACATATCAAGCTTGTATACATCACGATCTCTTGGAGCTTTAACCACCACCCATTCATTATCAATCTTGAAACCTGGCCGGTTTGAGTATGTAACAGAAAGAATCATCAAACAGTGTTGAATAAGATTTGTCACAAATTTGAGATACACGTTGCAAATTAAAGTTCAACTGTGCACAGTAGTTGACTTTATCAAAGCTAATAATCCCATTTGACACAGTTCCTTCTCCAGTTATTTTTCCACCAGCATCTCCTCCAAATGCAACATGAGTACCATTCTTTAGCTTAAAATCTTGAAGCAAGGCATGATTGCCTGTCATATGCCGGCTACACCCACTATCAACAAACCATGAGTTGATAGGTCTTCGAGGGCGTACCTGCATTTCAACATTTTACCTAGTTAGTTTGGTCAACCCAGGCCCACATGGTCTTGGGTTTTCCGAATCTATCTGTAACAGTAACTTGTTGATAATGTAGATTTTCAAAATTTGTTTCATTTGAGAGATTTGCACTACAACAAAATTGGGTTTTTAGTACGCCCAAAAGTGTCCTTTAATGGTACTTTATAGGACCTTTTATTTAATAGGACCAATAGTAAAAGCGTTTCATGTAAAGGGGTTGTAATAAGTCCCGGAACTTAAAAAGCGTCCTAATATCGCAAATAAGATTATGAAACCAATTTTATGGTCGCATAATATGTCTATGAACAACTTAAAAAGCGTCATAATAAAAACATATAAGGACACTTTTACAATGTTACAATATTTGGCTACTTACTTTTAATCTTATGATACACGTACAAGCGTCCTTAAAAATTAATTTATAGGACCCTTATAATGTAACAGTATAGGTACTTTAGTACTAAGAAAAGGGTCCTAATATCCTAAATAAGATTATGAAACCAATTTTATGGTCGCATAATATGTCTATGAACAACTCAAAAAGCGTCCTAATAAAAACATATAAGGACACTTTTACAATGTTACAATATTTGGCTACTTACTTTTAATCTTATGATACACGTACAAGCGTCCTTAAAAATTAATTTATAGGACCCTTATAATGTAACAGTATATGTACTTTAGTACTAAGAAAATGGTCCTAGCTAGTCATATGTCACAACGCTTTCTTAAACATCCATACACAGAATTTTACGATATGGTTATGGACATCAAATTGAACAATAAAATGACCATCAATATATAAAACCCCGATAGTTATTATGTATATAAAATCAACTAATGAAAGAAATAAAACCTTATTATATCTCAAATAAGTTTGTTCATAACAAAACCACTAAACATATATAAATAAGTTAAAAAATTATTCAACATAAAGTCTTGTAACATTTAACAAAGAAATTAAAAGCAATGAAAGAAACGATCAACATAAAATTCAAGTCATCACTGCGTCCTCAATCGTCACGGACTACCTACAAATAAACCACCCATGTATAAACGTTAAGTTTCATGTTATTAGAATTATTCGTATCTCATATTTTACAAATACATACCGAGATGAAAGGACAAGGCCATGCGATTGATGCACCAACACAATCTTGAATTGTGGAAAATAACCCATATGGTCTCACCAAATTTTCATCTTTTTTTATTGATACTTGAACGTTTACGTCACACCATTCTTGTCCAAGCTTTGTACTACCAACAAGCTCATTTAGGTCCAAGCTCTTCACCCATCCTCTTGCTACAATCTCGGTAGAGTTTAAAATTCTTTTAAGGAAAACTTCATCTCCGACCTAGATTTTAGTGTTCAACAAACATTTATCAAACTCTAGTCATATGTACTTTAGGAATCCAAATCATATCAGCTGATCATGTCCTTTTGATAATCCGTTAAACAGAAACGTATAAACTTTTCATTCATTCTATATTGCTACAATTATAATAAATTAAACGAGGCTTCAGTTGATATTGCTACAGTTCATGTACAAATTTACCACTTTTAGTTATTAACCAAAACTAGTTTTAGTCACCATGATTCAAGTCAATAAACACCATAATCCATCTAAATGCATGTATACTAAAACCATTCCAAATACTCAAAAATATCATTCACTCAATCCAAAAACAGACTATTTCCAAAAAGTTTCCCCTAATGGTAATTAAGCTATGCAACACCATTCTGCAACACCGACCATACATACAATGCATACAGTTCATACCATACATACAATTCGATCATGCAATACTTCCATGTTTTCTAAGTACCCATTATACATTATATGCAATACATACAATGAATGCTGCTGATGTCTTAAAACGCATATACATACACACTTCGCACATACTAAATAATACATTCAGCACATACACATACATACATACATTATATACTGTTTTCACGCATAAATCCTATACACACTCCTTGTTACTGATTTCGCAACATACATACACACATGTTACACAATTATACACACTTATATACATGAACTCAAGTTCTACTCCCACATAGTTACATGTATATACATACTTTCACGCAGTGCATGTTGCTATTGTTAATCACTTTTACATGCTTATATATCCAATATATCATTCGCATACATGCATAAAATCTGTGTGACATATAAATCAGTCGCATAAATACATACATATAGTAGCTTATACATATTCCGATCGACCAGTCCACACACATACATAGAAACTACACGTATTCATCTACACTTCACGCAATGTATATACATACAATACATACTGTACACGTCTATATACACATACATCTTTGCTGCTGAGTGCTGACATACAATCACAGTTGCGTATAAAAACAACAGTAAACAGTCGCATTTACGTAATGATCTGAACCGAGAACAAAACAAACCAGAACCGTAACGAATCGAATCAACCGAAACTACTTGTTGTCGAGACATGTACTTACCGGAGGTTGCGGTGACTGACATGAAAGAAGCGATTATGGTGAAGACGACTGTGGTGATGGTTGCCGGAGTTGCAGGTACAGAAGTGGTTGATGCGGTGGTGCGCGCCGGCTGCTGCGTTTGCTTCTCGATGATGATAAACAGTGTGCGGTGGCGTATGGTGGTGGTAACTGGTAACAAGTGTTTAACGGTGTTACGAGTGGTGGTGACGGGTGATCGGCGATGATGGGAAGGATGGGTTAGGGTTTTTGCCGTAGACTGCTATAGCGAAGAAGAAGATGGAAGACGTAATGTGTGTTTGGGGTTGGGGGTTAAATACAATTTTACTTAATAAACCTCTAGTTTGGTAGGTTATTTATTTTATTTCATAAGTTAATAAGTATCTTTTACCAATTACCAAATTAAACCTTGAACTTTATCTAATTTAACTTACATGATGAGAGAGAGGTTTATAATAACCATTTTAATAGAAAGAGCGAAAATTAGTTAACGGTGTTAACCTAAAATTTACGGGTTGTCACATCAAAAATTTTGTATATATGATTTTTAGATTAGCATGAAAGTTGGAACTTGGAAGAGATTGATGAGATAATTAGTATTTTTAAGACATGCGGTGATGGAATTAAGCAAAGCAAGTCAGCAGCTTTTGGAATGTTCTTATTTTTAAGTTTGTAGTTTGGTATTTGAAATTTTTGATGGAATTGGTTGTAAACAGGTTTAGTTTATTCATATTTCAAACAAAACTATACAAAAATTTTTAAAAATTATAATTTTTGGATATTCGGATAGTTATTCGATTTTGTATCCGAAAATTCGGATATCCGTAATTTGTTTAAGGTCAAGTTCCAAAGTGATTACTACAAATATTATGTTTATTTTTTGTGTAATAACAAACTATGATAAGATAAATACGTTTAACAAACCATAATAGACCTGACGCTGCGCAACGCACCTGATAAACTACTAATTTTATCATATATTAAAAGCTTCAATAATAACTTTTTATTTTTCTTTTTGAGCATCTCATGGAGTGAATGTAAATTACGTTTTTTTTATCATGATGCATTATAATAACGCGACAATGAATAAGTGTTTTATAAAGGTTTAAGTTATAAAACCCAAGTGTCAAGTGTCTTATTAAGCTAAGTTATATTAAAACTCTAGCAAATAAGCGTCCTATAAAACTGATGTTTTATGACTCAAATATCGAGTGTCCTATTACGATGTGTTATTATAAAACCACAATGATTAAACGTCCTATAAAAGTTAAAGTTATAATACTCAAGTGTCAAGTGTCCTATTAACTCGTGTTCTAATATGACTTCAACTAGAAAGGGTCCTATAACACTTAACACTTAAGACTCAACTACAAAGTGTCCTATTAAGTAATGTTATAATAGGACCTCCTTTCATCCGGTGTCCTATTACATTACCACATAATGGGACACCAACAACTTAATGTCTTATAATTTACATTATTAGGATCTACATTCTAAGTGTCTTATTAAGTTATATGATAATAGGACCCCAAAAAGTCATCCATCCTATTAAATAACTTTTTAGGACACTGATTTAATAGAGTATGTTATAAAAGGACCCCAAGATTTCATTAGTCCTATTAAATAGTTTTTTAGGACCATCTCTTACAAGCGTCCCACACAAAAGGTCCTAAAAAGCCATTTTTGTTGTAGTGTTGGTTGAAAACTGTTTCGCCCAACGGCTTGAGTTATTTGCTTTCTTCTTAAAGCAATGAACCTTTCCTCTAACTTAGGATCAAGGTTATTTTCAAATTTCTGATTTCTCACCATCAAAGCTCTCGGCTTAAAACTGTTAACCTGCACATTTCTGGATGAAAATTCATTAAAACCAGAATTGTTTCGTTTGAAAGTTCTCAAATCATGAGAATGACTTTGGTTAAATTTTTGAAAACCAAAAGATTGATTTCTTTGAAAATTCGGAAAAGGAGTCATTTCTCTTGATGAGTTTTTCCGAAAGAAACAATCTGCAGTGTCATGATTTCTCCTTTCACAAATATCACAAAACTTGTTATAAAAACATTCCTCTAAAGAATGATTTCTTTTGTCACAGTAATTGCAGTACCTGTTAAAGAAACATTCAGCAGTAACGTGATTATAACGATCACAAATCTCACAATGTTTCTTGTGTAAGATCCCACATCGGTGGGGAGGAGAACTAAGCACCGCTTTATAAGAGTGTGGTAACCTCCCCTACCATGACGCGTTTTAAAAACCGTGAGGGGCGGCGCCTGAGGGCGTTCCGGCTGCCAAAGCGGACAATATCATGGTGCGACGGGCTGGGATGTTACAGATGGTATCAGAGCCAGTCGTCGGCCGATGTGCCAGCGAGGACGCTGGTCCTCCAAGGGGGGTGGATTGTAAGATCCCACATCGGTGGGGAGGAGAACTAAGCACTGCTTTATAAGAGTGTGGTAACCTCCCCTACCATGACGCGTTTTAAAAACCGTGAGGGGCAGCGCCTGAGGGCGTTCCGGCTGCCAAAGCGGACAATATCATGGTGCGACGGGCTGGGATGTTACATCTTGCTAATCTTAAAGAGCCGATTGTTAACTCTAAATGTTGAACCCACTTGTGATTCATTAACTGACATGTTCGGTTTTAAGTTAACTTGGTTCTTTTGTGGAGATTTTGATTGTGACTTTGATTGTTTGTGATCAAGTTTAGATTGTTTGGAAACTTGGTTCGATTTTGAAACATCTTGCTTAGTGACCTTCTTTGATTCAAATCTTTTATCATTGACAGCGGAAGTCTTAGGACCTGAACCTGTTTTCAGACCAGAGTTAGATTTGATCTTAGAATTGAGTTGGTTACCATGAGATGAATTCATATCAAATGTTCCTGCAAACACAAACTTGATTGTTTTAACTTTAGACACTTTCTTTGTCACAGGTTTAACCTTGTCAGTTTTAACAGTTTGAGCTTTGGTGTTGTCATTTGATGTTATGACACTTTTACCTTTTGGCTGTTTTGTTTCAGATTGATTGTTTATCAATTTCGATTTCTGCATCTTTGCATTTGAAACTTCAGTCTTCTTCACTGCTTGCTTCTTGATCAGTTGATCAGCAACATTCGCCTTCTATTCATTCTTCCACTTGATGTATTCTGGATCATTGTATCCTGAAAATTCAGCTTCATCCTTCTCCTTTTCTGCTGGTTTAGGATTCAGTTCAGGATATTCAACAAGTTGAATCAGAATAGGATCAGATTTGTTGCTTGCTTCATCATCAGCTTCAACTGTCACGGTGTCATCTTCTTTCAAGCTTTCAATTAACACTTCAGATCCTTCGGATTCAGATTTACTTCTTTGAATTTCTTTGAATCTTTGTTCATTTTTTAAATCCATTTCTTCAACGTCATCAGGATCCATTTCAAACAAATCTTGTAGAACAACATCCATCTGAGTCTTGCCATGAAAGCAGTAAATGCATTCTTTGTCTCATCGTCTTGTAACAAGATGTTCATCACATCTTTTACTTTAGCTTGAACTGTAGAACTTTGGTTTTCTGACTGAGATTTCATATATTGACTTTGAACTTGAGCTCTTGGTGGAGATTGAGGTTGAGAGTAAATTGGTGAGCTTGGTAGATACGATGAATCAGTGTAAAATCTAGCACCAACAAACAAATCACCCTCATCATCAGTCTTAGCAGCATCTTGAGCAAGAAATGCATTCTCCACTGTGTTAGCAGGATTCACAACAAACTTATACTGAGCATGTGAACCTGATCTGTCAGTATTTCTAGAACTTTCATCAATCTCAACTTCTTCAGTCTTTGCAATGAGCAGATCTAAGTCCATTGGAAACTTCTCTGTATGCTTCAGTAGAGTCACAGTTTGTTTCCATGAAGATGGAAGAGCACACAATAATCTGTCATTCAGGTCTTGAAGATCTGTCTTAGCACCAACATTTGTCATCTCAGTAGTTAGATGAACAAATCTATTCATCATCTGGTGCACAGATTCTCCAGCAATATGTTCAAACAATTCCAATTGTCTCTTCAGTTTCTGCTTCTTGAGACTTCTTAATTGTTCTCCTCCTTCACAGATTGATTTCGATGCCTTGAACAATGTGTAGCCAGTTTGATAAGTATCCAATCTTGACAACACTTGAAGTGGCAGTCCCTTACACATCAAAGAATAAGCCTTACTGTCATTCTTGACCTTTCGTAAGTCTTCTGCTGATAGATTATCTTCAGGATAAGGTTCAGTTGAATCTTTGGTGTAGGTGCTTGCATTATCAGGAGCAGTCTGAGTAGGAATATGAGGACCTTTATCAATTGACTTCCATAGATCATTGTCAATGGAGCATAGATGATGCTTCAATCTGATTGTCCAGTTCTTGAAATCTGCACGATTAACCAATCTAGGAACACGGTTATCAGAATCATCATTAGGTGCCATTTTAAAGATTTTAAAGAAAATATTTTTGTGTTTTTGTTGATTTTTGAAAAGAAACAGTTAAACTTAAAAACTAAATGCAAGTAAATAATGACAAGATAAGATAACAAGGTTTAAAACAACTGAAAACAAGTCACGCGGCTGAACAGTGAAATTTTGTTCTTCACCCGGCTGAACAGTAACTTTTACCAATTGATAGGTTCAATTGGATCGATATTGCTGCAAATCAGAACGATCTAAGTACAAACACACAATTCAATCAACAACACAATCCATTACTAAATAATTCTCTTGTATTGATGATCAAAGCATAAAAGTTGTAGTACAATGTGCAGGAGAATACAATCACACACACAATTCTCTCTCTAGCATGTAAACTTGTGATCTAGACTCTCTCTCTAACATTCTCTCACAACATGCTTTATGCACCAACACATTAGGGAAAATACAAAATTAACCCTAAACTATACAAACTTGTATAAACAAAGTACAAATTAAATCTTCTAACAGGAATGAGCCCTAACATATTTGGAAGATGTTTGTGTAAACATCACATTTCTAACACGATTGTTAGAAATAATTTCATAATCTCAAGTTGTTATTACGTTTTTTGTAAACGTATAACTTCAAATCAATATGTTAAACCATTGTCTTAAAGTTGGAATATATATATATATATATATATAGTTGGAGTTTGAGACCTTGATTTTTTGAAATCAAATGATAAATAAAAGTAGTCTAAGCTTTATAATTATATATTTTGCAAACCTTAGCAGGAAAATGTTTTGGATTTTGTTATAACAATAGTTTTGCATAAATTATTAACACAATTTGTGGTTTTGAAATAGGTAGTTCTTAACAACTTTGTGTTGTTATTATAAACAAGTTGCATTGTCCAAATACTTTTACCTGAGATTAGTAAAGATTTACACAACATAGCGTTGTCTAGACAGTTGAGTAACTATTCAAGAATATAGTTTCAAAAATGAAACGAGGATATGATGGCAAGAGATTTTACTGAGGGAATACCTCTAGAAAATGCAAATAAAGATACCATTGGATTTATTCCAAGAATGTACTGAATGACACGGATCATTGCTTGTCATGGATAGTTGTTATTTCAATAGCTCTCGTGCTATTGGAATCATAGTCGATGTGATGTAACGACTAACTATAATGGAGTATATGTCACTAAAGGTGATCGTCATATAAGATGATGAAAGTGTTGAAGATTGCAACACAATATGATTTTGTTTGTTAGAAATCATGTATATATCCAATTAAATTATGATGAAGAAATTCATGTTTGGATTAATTTGTTACGATATTGTATAATTGATGTGTTCAGTATCTTAGGATAACACATGCAGTTAATATAATCGAAACACGTGTGACATGCATAATAAATTTGATGTCTATTTAAACTGGTAGTGCAAGAAGCCCAACTGCAACTTAGTGAGTCGTTATCATGACTAACGATGTAGTCATAAGTGAGACATCAAATATGAAGACAAATATATTATCATGGAAACTTGGTGTAAATTGTAACGCGTGATAAAAATATATATCGTCATAAATTGAAATGGTCCCATGAGTGACATGTAATATGTGATTTATCATGAGAAATAAAGTACATGTAGATGCGTCTACCATATTCAATGTTGATTTAACTTGTAGAAGATGTGATCTTCATGATGAATAATATACTAAGTATATATATTTTCAAATCAACAAAGAACATCGCGTATAGAATCTGTGAATTCCAGGTTATGGTTATCAGTCTAGTATGATGATAACTTATTTGCCAAGGCGACTCTAAATAAGCTTTGTTAAAATCTTTATGAGTCAGTATAAGGAAGTGATATTGTGACACCCCGCCCGGCGGCGGAATACACCGGGCGCGTCAAGTGTATTAAATATCAAAAGTACAAAGCACATGGCACACTAAATGCATATTTTAATATTAATTAAGTAATAATGTCATGTCAAGGCAAAGCAAAGCATTCAATGGTCTTAAAAACCGTAATAAAAATCGACAAATTAATATTATTTAATGTCTTTTTATTCTAGGTCCAAAGCAACCTACGTGTCTTGAACCAAAACCGAATCAAACTCCACCTGAAAAACGTGTAAAATAAGTTAGCTAAAGAATTAGCTAGTGAGTAAATCACAATTTATAGTACATAATATAAAATCCGAGATCATTATAGATTGTGTTTCGCAAGCTCATGTGCATAGCAATTTCATTATATATCTCAACCATGACCATAGAAACACATAGAAACAAGAATCATAGACCCCGCAGTGCTACCTTTAGTAACAAGTCATGAAGAACCACTCATGTTACATTTATTGATAATCATCGTTTAACCGTCATTTAACCATCTCGATATGCAAGTTATCAAAAATGTTTAAGCATCTAAGGGACATAGCAACGTAGCAACAAGCATCACATGTAGTAACTAGTAATATAGAATCAACCAAAGAATCGTCGTGTTAAAATCACCTATCAGGCCATTAGTGTAGGTGGGCTTGTCAAGCCATTAGCGCTAACATCGTACCGGTGGAAATTACAAGATAGTATAACTAATATTGACTATCACACAATTTTGCATCATGCGGCCAAACAAGATTAACACATCTAATGATCTCATTTGTGAAAATCGAAACGTCAAAAGAAACTGTTGTATTATAGAAACACGTATTTCAGCCCCAAAAACGTAAACAGTAAAAAGGGGAATGAGTTTACTCACCTTGAAATCCAAAGATAATAGTAACACTAGAATCGCAACTAGAGAGAACCGAGGATTTTCCAGATATTGGTACCACCGAATTAATCGGGAAAAACACTACTTAGAAACGAATCAAATAGTACTAAAATCACAAATCCAAGATCTAGGGTTTCGGATTTGGGATTTAGGGTTTTAGATTATAATTTGGGAATTTAGGGTTTTAAATTACGAATTGGAATTTTGGTACGAAACATAATTGTATTTTCGTATTGTAAATATTTTATACGGATTTACTTTAAATAAAGTTTATAAATTTAAAGCCTAATCATATGGATTTTGTATTAAAATTGTACATTTGTATGTTTTGAAAATGTATTTAACTTAATTATATTATTTAGGTTGTTTAGTAAATATAATGAAATGTTAAAAAAATGTTTAAAGGTAATAAAATTAAGTAAAATAGATTGTGGGTTTCGAACACACGACCTTTGGTTCAAACTGGAACATACACAACCACTATACCAACAAGCACTTTTGTTATTGAAACTCGTTTTTAATTGTTTTAACCAATACAAATCATCAACACCCATTATCAAAACAAGCCCTAGAAACAAGATTATCCAAATTCGTTTCATCCTGTTAACAAGATCCAAATCCAATAGAGGGCTTTTAATCTACGTTGGATCTTGATCATTTTGATATAAAATACTTACTTAATTATTGAAGAATCGAGTCGATGAAATGAAGAACAATACGCGACGGTTTTGAGAACCAAATACGAATTTCTTGATGTTTTTGAGAGGAAATGAAACAACAGAGAGCAATTTCGAGTAATGAGGAGTGTGTATGTCGATTGAATTTGATTATGCTGAACCGTAGGTAGTCATATGGGTTACGGTTTCATGCGACTGAAATGGAGTTAATTGGGTGTTTAATTTAGTATATTTAACCCAATTGATTGTTGTTAATAACCCAAAACGCCGAGATGATGATTGTGGTGAATGTATTTTACTGTTTTGATGCGTTATGAGACGGTTTGATTTCGTGGGTTTTGAAACCGAATTTTGATTTGCAAATACATAATGAATCAAGTTATTAAACATTGAATTGAACACGATTTCGAGTTCGAAACATACACACGCACATTTTGTATATGTTTAATTGAGTTAGAAGTGTTAAAATCGCCAAAACAAGACTCGCCAGACTTCGGCATTTTCCGGCCATTTGGCCGGAACCTTACTCGCCGGATTCACGGGTATATGGTGGTGGGGGCTGGGTAATTTAATTAATTACATAACCGGTCCTTATGGTTTGGGTTTTGTTTTATTTATTTTAATAACTTTTAATTAAAGTTTCAAAAGTTACAATTTTGACCCAAAGTTAATTATATATATCTTTTAACTAACTAACTAAACTAAATTGAAATGTAACAATTATATAAGTGACGTTTTTATAGTTTTAGCTCGTTTAAGCCATTACGAGACTATTTCTAGACTTAGAAGCATTTTTGTTTATCATTTTTTAATAGTTTTTGTTTACGAACTAGATATATATTTATTTATATATATATTTTGAGTTTTATTGTTCCAACATTATTTATTTGATATATGTGAATGTTTTGCGACATAACTACGGTTATTTAATTGAGACGGGAATAACGTAAAATCCAAATGAGTTTATTCATAATAATAATAAACATTACATTTTGAAGAAAAAAAATACGATTACAATTTAAAGGTTGGGTTCGAGTCGGGCATTCGGGTTCGGGTTTGGGGCAGATGTCACAGATATTGTGACACCCGAAAATTTCAGATTAACTCCGTTAACTAAATCCAGTTATTTATGTTAATGAAATTATACTCCACATTTAATTAGTTGAATTTAACGTGCTACTTGTTACACAAACAGTTACATGTAACGGCAATCCAAGGAGTTACCAGATCACGTGAGTTAATACACCAATGTTGGTGAATTAATAAAATAATAATTCCGAACAACTAAATAAATATAAATTTAGTGAATTTATATGTTATATGACTTACATGTTTAATTTCGTGAATTTTCGGGAAATCGCATATCTTACCAGTTTTAACGTTTGGTCGAATTCGGTAAATTTTAGAAAACAAAATTTGTCATTACAAGAAGTTTAGGGAAAGACCTTTCTTTTGTTTTACAAACTCCAATTAAAAGGTAGCCTATGGATCATCTAGGTGATCCATGGATAGTCCAAAAACCCACCCTTTAACCAAATTAAATAAGTTTAATAAAACAAAAACCCTAATCCCTTAAACAAAGAAAAAAAATAGCCATAAGCCCTCCCTACACACAAAACCTACGGCTCATCCATCTTCCTCCCTAATCTCTTTGATTTCATGGCTTTTGATCAAATTGGTAGTGATTTTGCTTGCTATTTGGAATTTTAGACACTATACAAGTAAGTTTTGATCTTAAAACTATCATATATGTTGCAAAAATTTCATCTTTCAAAACCTAGTTCATCCAAGTTCTTCAATTGATAATCTATATGTGAAATTGGTTATTGATTATAGGTTATTTGATGTTTTGATAAATTGGTAATCAATAGAATCTATGGTTGTGTTTTTGTGAAACTAGGGTGATTATGAAGGCATGAGAACATGGAACTTTATACATAATCATATTAAATATAGTTAGATATGAACTTATATGATGATTAGAATGAAATTTGGATACTAATCATATTGCTTTAATCATGTTTTTGACAAAACGGTAATGATAGATGTTGGACAGATTCGTAACCTGAGCTTACATGGACTATAACTTGTTGAAAACCGAACCAAAAGGGGCCATTCTTGAGCCTAGATTGTAGTTTAAAGAGTCTAGTTTCCAGAAAACTAAACCAATTAATTTTTAGAGAAGATTAAGTCAGTGTTTTTGATTTTACAAAAACAGATGTCAAATCTAAAAAACTGGACAGAAAATGAGTCAACTTCAAAAGGTCATAACTTTATAATTACAACGTATTCTTGGATGATTCTTACACCAAATTAAAGCTTATTGTCTTATCTTTCTATATTGGTAAAATTTGTATTTTTATTCCCCTGTATGGTCGTTCAAATTTTATAAAACTTTATAGTGTGCAATCAGGTGTCTTTTCTGACCTTGATGTAAAGAGGTATTTTTAATAAATAGTTGATTTAGGTTTCAAGTAAAGTATATAAAATAAGAAATGAACTTAAGACAATATTTAATCTATAGTTAAAATTTGGGACTTATACATGTTAGTTTATGTTGGTTTCTGTACAAAATAAAAAGGGTCAACAAAGCTGAAAAATCTGAATAATGGACTTGCAATGTGTTTCACTTGTGTTTTGTGTGTAACTTGTCAATTAGACATATGATGACTTGGTGATGATGCTTTCATGCTATTAGGTTCATAAGTAAGTAATATGAATGTTTCAAATATGCATAGTCATAGGTGGATAACTTGATGATTTTGAATGTGATCAGTTAATCTTGTTAAAGTTAGTAGCATTATTGAAACGAGTGTTGAAAACTTTCATAAGGAGCATGATAGACACTATATGTGAGTTATGTGATGTTTATATGGTTACCTATAGTAGAGTTGGATTCGCTTAAAATGTAGTCTCGGATGTGACTTTCTAGAAATAGTAACTTTACTAAAAACAAAGTTTGATTCTTTAACATATGTACTATGTGCTAGAATTCGATTGCTCTCATTGTCTAAATGAACATAAACAAACATGAATACAATTAAAAACTCACCCACGGGTTGTTGGGTCAACAAAAGTCAACTTTGGTCAAAGTTGGTCAAAAGTCAAACTTTTCAAATCGCAAGTAAACAATTGAACTATTTGGATGCATAGGGTTTTACATACCTGCACAAACACACACTTATGGACTTATCATGTAGTAGGAATGTTGTGTTTGCTTTTACCTTGCTGATGCGTGTTGCTGTGCACCCGAAGGTGAGTTCACTGAACTGTACTTTTACTATTCTACCCTTTTGTGGGCTGAACACGGACGATTACTTTTACGGATTTACAAATTTTGTATGTCGCATGTCTGGATAGAGCAACTTTTATTTTGTTCATGAAAGACCCATGGATACCTAGTTGACCGTTAGTATTTGTGAAATAGCGGGGAAATTTTGAGTAGTACTACTGGGTTTGACAAACCCCACCCGGGCTAGTCGCGCTAGCACGACAGAAGGACCTGTCGAACGGGTGTTGAATGACCTAACAGACTTACAGTGCATCCTGCTGGGATGTACGAACGGGCAAAATGCACTTAATGTGTACATACGTCAGCTTCGGTCAGATACATACGCCTCTAGGACATGTGCTGTAGACTAGCTACCTACAATGACATACTTAATTTATATTTCTGCTTGCAACTGAACATACTTGATTTCATACTTACTATGTGAACTCACCAACCGTCGTGTTGGCACTTGTTAGCCTTTCACTTTTTCAGGTCATTGATGTACAACGCACTTAGGACATGGCATGGAGTCACAGCTTTTCATTTAAACATTTTCTTGCATAAAAGAAGCCATGTTTTGTGTTTAACAACTATTTAAACCGTGTTTCTCCTTTTGGGCGCGGGTTTTGCGCATTTAGGTTCCATTTAAATGTTTTAACAATTACATTTCGATTACGCTTCCGCAAACTTTCAAACGTCAACTTTGTATTTAATTTCTCATTTAATGAGACACGTATGTTTTAAATTCATATAGTGTCGTTTGGTGTAACTAATGACTGAGATCCTGGTTTGTCACGCACTTAACGGTAAAACTCCGTTAGTGGATTTGAGGGTGTGACAGATATAACTTGAGGAGAACTCAAGTCTCTAGGTTTATCCTAGATGAGAAACTTAGATTTATGTTTTAGACTGTTAATGAAAAAAACTTATGGCCCAACTATAAAGTTCATGACTATGGCATATGTTGCTATAGTTAACTCAAAAGCTCATCTAAAGCTTTGTAGTTTGCTTACGTTAACTCAAAAGCTTATCTAAGCTTTGTATTTGGCAATTAAGCATTCATGAACTCCGTGACACAAAGATAGGGTCTTGATCAAATCATGATTGCCAACTTGGTGTCATAAGTAAAGTAAAAAAAAATTGATAAAATGGCAAGAAACGTTGGGGAGAAGCCATTTAAGAAACAATCCTTTCAGGGTATGTGAAAATGGTAATTGATCCGAAAGTTGGTTGATGTTATCCAATACCACTTAAATGTGGGGGTTACTTGCATTTGATATAAGAATGTGGAATGTTTAGCAATTTGGATTTTATAATCCAAGTTAATATTGCAAACATATGAATGCCAATTGAATGATCTAGTGACCAAAGGCATAGTGAAGATGTGTTCGTTTAAATGGCATATTGGTGGTCATATAAAGAACATATTGGTTTAGTGAAGATGTGTTCACTTAAACTGCATATTGGTGTTCACTTAAATTGTATATTGTAAACCAAAGACTAAAACTAATGGCCTAAATTTAGAGTCTTTAAATTGACAATATGCAAGGTTAACTTAAGAATTAAACCACACACGGACAATCAATCTTGATTGTAGACTATTGTGACTTGACGAAGTCAAATAAAATAGCTTGGATCCAAGAACCTGAGGGTTAATGCGAGATTGAGTTGTGGAATGAGACTAAAGCCCGTCAAAAGCTAAGTTTATATGAAGGAAACCTAACTCAGTTGACTGGAGATCCCAATATCCGAGTTCAATAAGACAACCTACTTGTATGAACTGGTAAGGTCTCTGTGGGCGGTTAACTAAGAAAGAAGAGTTAACTAATAAAATGCCCACGTCTTTTAAAAGGGAGTCTACTACAAGGATCTAGTAATCTTCGAATAGAATTGGAGGGCACAATTCCTAGAGCTCTCCCAGAACAAGGAAAATGTTCATGACCATAACAAACATAACTATGAGGACTTGACTTTGTCAGGGAGAGTCTTGTGTGAAGCGTATTGTCGATGGCAAACGAGTTCAAAGACATCGCGTTCTAGTCAGAGCCAGTAGACTAAGTGTGTTTCATGAGCGAAGGTTCAAAGGGTAACACCTACCTATCGTATGCAAGATTAAACTGCTGAAATTTAATCGGAATAATGTTTGTATTATGAGATCGACCTCTATTTATGTGGGGGATTGTTGGATATTTTGTGTAAATGAGATGTCAACTCTTAAGTAGTCGGTTGGTAACCCGAATGCAGCTTCGAAAACGCAAGGTTGGCGTTGCTGTAACCCGACCCGGTTTTGACCGACATCTAGAAGAGACTGTTGGAATTTCCAACCTTTGAGTTACTAGGTTTTATGACAATTCAATTTTCATTAGTTGCAAGACTCTTGCAATCTTTTATCTATGAAGATAACAACCAAAAACATAGCAAACAAGTTGAGTTCCAATCAACACACAAAAACGCAGCAGCAAGAACAGTATTCGAAGAACACACAAACAATCTTCATCTCATCTACAACGTCTCCATGGGTTTCTTTTCAGGCAAGTGTTCAAGTCCGGCAGTACGCTGCTTTCGTCCGGTGTACCCAGTGAACATACGACGAATCTGTTTAAGGGAATTGTGTCAAACACAAGCCCGGATCTTTCTTTCTAATATCTGTTTTGCAGGATCATCAATCTCGTTATTGTTACCGTCATATACGTTGCTAGACCGATTTTTTTACCAAAATAGTGTAGTTGAGATTTTTATTTACCAATATGGTTTAGTTTAAAAGTTATTACCAAAATAGTGTACCTTTTAAGATTTTAATATTTCTCTCTCCTAGTGTGATTGGATATTTTACAAAAGCATTTTAGATGTTTTTTAATTATAAAAAATGATTTCTTTATATATTTTATTTCTTTTAAATCATTTAAATTATCTTTTATTTATTTATTTTTATATTAAAAATACAATGAATTTAAACAGTAACTTAATAGTTATTTTATTAAAACAAAAAGTCCAGCAGTTAAATAGTACAAAGATGAAAACAGGAGATAATTCATAGTTGTATTCTCTTATCTCATTAAAATAAATAGTTGTATTCTCTTCTCTCATTAAAATAATAATAATAATAATAATAATAGTAATAATAACAATAATATTAAATATAATAAACGTCCTCACTTCAAAGTTGTCGACAATTGACGAGTCTATCTCTCTTATCTGCTATGTAACTTATCATATTTTTGTTGGAACAGAAAACAATAAAAATTGTTACTTTTATCTCTAGTTAAATTGAACAGGAAGTATTTCATTATTACTAACATAAACAAATTAAATATCTTGAGTCTTAATATATTTAGATTTAATAATAATGAGGCTCTCTTGTATTTTAATTTTTAGGTCTTTAAAATTTATATAAAATCTTATTATGTATTTTGAGAAAATTTTTGTTTTACAAATAACAAAAATGAGTTTATGATAATTTATGTGTAACACGGGTTGTAAACGTGCCAGGTCATGAGATTACGTCACAACGCGTGAGCGCGCGCTTAACGAATTTTGAAATGGTGCCTAGATTGTTTAATTTTTTTAATTATTAGAAACAATTTTTTATATATTTTAAATTTTTGGCACAAAAGTAGTTAGACGTTAAAAATGTTATTTAAACTATTGAAATACCATGAATAAAAAGTCTAGAAATTATGTTTTTACAAAACGATTTGAAAGAAATAAAAATATCTAGGAAGCTAAAAAATATATTCAAACACTACAAGAAAATAAGCCTATTGCAACTTTTTTTGGTAAAAAAAGGTTGCATTAGGTGAAGTTGCATTAGATCAATTGCAACTTTTTTTATTACATAATGCAACTGTTTTTTTACATAATGCAACTGTTTTTTTACATAATGCAATTTTTATTCAAATGCAACCTTTTTTTAATGCAACACTTTAAATAAGAGTTGCAATAGGTAACAAAAAAGTTGCATTAGACCTAATGCAACTTCTTTTAATGCAACTGTTTTGAAAAAAAAGGTTGCAAAAAGGTTATAAAAAGGTTACAATAGGTTCATTTTTTAGTAGTGAAAAGATATTTCTAAAAAATTTATATAAATAGTTTTAATAATAAAAAATCATCTAAAACCCTTTTGTAAAATATCCAATGACATTAGGAGAGAGAATCATTAAATTTTTAAAAATACACTATTTTGGTAAATAAGTTTCAAACTACACCATAATGGTAAATAAAATTTTCAACTACATTATTTTGGTAAAAAAGTCTACGTTGCTATGTCATTGAAGTTTTACTAGACAGGACAGTTTGTATCCTTTGTAAATTGTTCTTTACATGTATTTCTAATTTGATTTTGTACACCGTAATATACTAGTGAATTTCCCATGTATAACGAGAGCATCGTTATAATATCCAGTTAATTATTTTAATAAAAGTGAACTTATTTCCAACAATTATTTCATATTAATCATTCTTCATCTTATTCTCTAATGTGTTTTATATAGTTTTACATCGTAATTGAATCAATCACAAAACCATTTCTTGCTAGATCTAGTGGTAACAAGCGATTTCAAATAGATCCAAATCATAATAGCACGTTTTGACCGACACAAACCTTGTGTTTTATGATATAAAAGTGAATAATATAAATTAATATCACATATATAATCCATATAAAAATGTTATAAGCATACGTGCCAACTCGTTTACTCTATTATTTGTTAACTAGTAAACTAATTCCAAACACATTTCAGGTCACTAACATTAAAAACATTTCAAAAGTACTTTCATAAAAACAGAATACGATTGATAATCACGTGAGTGTTTATAATTATGTCTAGATATTTTAGAAAACCACATTTAACTTTTCATAACATACAAAATTTATGGTCGATCTTGTCTCAACCACCCTCCTCTATTTATATTGCTAGCATACATACAACTTTCAACCCGTCTAAGATGGAAAACCAAAAAGAACCGAAACTGGTTACCACGGTCAACATAAGCAATGATGCTAGGCTCGCGATCATGGAGCTTGCGAACATGATAAGTGTCCCTATGTCACTCAATGCAGTGGTTCGCCTCAACGTTGCTGACTCCATTTGGCAAAACGGTTCAAACACACCGCTCACCGCCTCCGAGATTCTTTCGCGTACTCTCTCTTCTGGTGGTGGAGATCCTGAAAATCTTCAACGTATTCTTCGCATGCTAACTAGTTATGGTGTTTTTAAAGAACACATCACCTCCGGCTCTGAACGAAGGTATTTTATCAAATCGATCACTTATTTCATCTTTCACATGTTTGTATTTCCAACTTTCAATACTTTCTATATACTTTTCTTGAATTAGGTATAAATATTTGGCGTTCAATAATGGTTTTTGTTCTAAAAATTAATGGAAAGTGTATTTGGTAAATGCTATATATATATAGAAGTGGGTGTTGCGTAAATGAATGCCATTTAAACAAAAAGCTAAACTCTATGTAATGGTTAATTCTTTTAAAGAGTATTTTCATCATATGACTATTTACTAGACAATACAATTTAAAAAAATATGTAATGATTAATTTATGGGTTTCTGTAGGCTTTTGTGAGGGCGCAAACGTTATTGTTAAAATGCCTAATTTTTTTTTTTGCATAACGTTCTCACATAACAATATGTCCGTTTTGTTATGGGCTTTTTTTTACAATAACACCCAAATACGTAGTCTTAATTATCAATAACAAAAAATAAAGTGCCTTTCAAAAAAAAAATTAATAAAAAATAAAGTGATCATATCATTTATGAAATTTATGAAACACCCAATTCCGTAAATGGCATGTAAACCAAACACCTTTCGTCTTTTTAATTACCTACACTTGATCATGCTAAGGCAAAAAAAAAAAGTTAATTAATAAGTAACTTTAAGAATTTGAAAGAATTATAATATGTATGTTTTTGGGAGGTAACTTTATATAAAACATAATCGATTTAACTCACTTAAACTTTATTTGTTTAATTAGATAATGTGTGCTTACTTTAATGTTTCAATCTTATATATATGAATTGTTTTTAAGAAAATTACGAAACATTTTTAAGAATTGTAGATTTTAGAAACTAATAAAAATAATTTTGCAAAAAAATGTTTTTTTATTATGAGTTAAAAATTAAAAATCAATTTTTACGTGTTATTCCAGTTAATCATTTAGGATTAAACCATCTACCTAAATAAAATAAAATTAAATTAAATTTACGTAATTTAATTGGAACAAAAACTTAAAGATATGCGTCCTAATTGAAACAAATTAAACAAAAACTTAATTGAAATAAAATCAAAATTTAGTTATATTTATGTGACATTTTCTCTTTATTATTTGATATGAATGCCTAAATTGAAACTAATGCGGTTAAAGTACACAAATGCCTGTTACGAAGATACTCGTTAACAGACATAGGTAAGACGCTAGTAACAAATGAGAACGGTTTGTCATTCGGTCCATACATCCTCCAACACCACCAAAAGGAACTAATGAAGGCGTGGCCGTTGGTGCACGAGGCCGTGGTGGATTCATCAACGGAGCCTTTCGTGAAAGCAAACCGCGGTGAGACGGCCTACGGACTCTACGGCCAGAACCCGGAGATGAACGATCTAATGCAAAAAGCAATGTCAGGAATAGCAGTTCCGTTCATGAAGACCGTTCTTGAATGTTATGATGGGTTTGATGGTGTACAACGGTTGGTGGATGTTGGTGGAAGTGCAGGGGATTGCCTGAAGATGATTGTACAGAAGCATTCACATATTAAAGAGGGCATTAACTTCGATTTGCCCGAGGTTGTTGCAAAAGCTCCAAAAATTGATGGTGAGTCACATGATATTCACACACAAACACAAAGTGTACGTAGATATGTTACATGTGCTGATTTGAAATGATTGATGTGAAAATGATGTTGGTTGTTGGTTTATTCTGCAGGAGTGTCACATGTTGGTGGAGATATGTTCAATTTTATTCCAAAAGGTGATGCAATTTTCATGAAGGTAATTAATTTAAGCGTTGGGTTGGGGATCCATTAGACTATTAGTTGTCGTTCAAAAAAAAATTAGACCATTAGCTATACTATTATTATCCGGGAAAATAAAGGAGACAAGGAGTAGTTTTTTTTTAAATTAATCTAAACATAGGGGTATTTTATTACAAGATGTTTATAAAAATACTAGTTTAGTGTTCGTTCTATACTCGTGAACAAACCACACAAGTGATTTTAAGGTTACTCATGAAGGCACGTACGATTTCAGTCAGTTTTGAGACAAACCGTGGTAAACCGAAACACAATTTTTACTATTAAAAAGTTATTCTTTTAGTATAGTAATATTATACTCAAATAATAGAAAAACAAATGCTTGTTTTATGGTGTAGTTTTTTAAAATTAATTTCGAATAAAAAGTATTATGTATGTTTAAAAAATAGTAAGGTGTTTAATTATACGTTATCTACCAACTTTATACATAAGTTTCATTTATACGTTATCAAATATAAACCGAGCAATGCACACCCCGAGTAGGAGAGTGTTGAAGATGTAAATACTCTTAGATTTTTTAAGATTTTTCTAAATGTTATAGACCAAATTGTAACTAGTATTATTATAATATATTTTATATACATATTTTAAATAAGAAATTATTATTATTATGAAATAAGCTCTCAAACGATACGATGTGAAGTAAAAAAAATTTGTTTTGCTTGTTATATGGAGATATCATAGATGATCAGTTAACCAAATAGATAAATCACTACGTTAATCTATAAATGTTTTTTAGTTTAACAGTTCCCCAGGTATGGTCCCTGTGTGCTACCCAAAACTAAATATGATACCATGTTCAAACCAAAATTAAAAGTTACAATTTTAGATTATTGTCCATAGGACAGTTAATGTTAGCAGGAATAAAAGGTTATCTTTATTTAGAAGAAAGTTGAAATTTTGTTAATAAAAGTATATACTAATGGTTCATGAGTGTTTCTATTTTGTTGTGTGTGCGCAGTGGGTTCTAACAACATGGACAGATGACGAAGTGAAGCAAATTCTGGCCAACTGTTTCAAGGCAATTCCAGTTGGAGGTAAGTTAATTGCTTGTGAGCCAGTGTTGCCTCACCAAACTGATGATACCAACCGCACCCGAGCCTTGCTTGAAGGTGACATATTTGTCATGACTATTTACCGTGCCAAGGGAAAACATCGGACCGAAGATGATTATCGTGAACTTGGCAAGTTGGCTGGTTTTACAAGTTTCCGAGCTATTTATATCGACTATTTCTACACTCTCCTTGAGTATAAAAAATGATAGTGTCTTAATTTCAACATGTTATCTTAGAGAGTATAAAAAATGATGTGGCTTAATTACCAACTTGTTATGTATGTCATTCAATAGACAATATCAACTTGTTATGTATTGCATTTAATAGACAACTAGTTTTTATTCTAGGGCCGAGCTTTGCGGCGGCCAGGACGGTTTTAAGTGTGTTAGTGTAGGTGGTTTTAGTGTTGCATTGGTGTGTTTGAAGTGTGTTGAGTTAAGTGGTTTTAGTGCTTACTACCAAGAGTTATATGTACAATACTACCGCTTCTAGTTGTTCCAGTTACATTCTATCATCAAGTCATTCCTTTCTTAGTCATTATGATTACAATTGTGGCTTCAATTATCAAACGCTCGTATGTCTTCTATTTGGCGGTCAGAAGCCTTGTTGAGTGTTGATCAAAAGTTGTCTTGTGGTTCTTCTTAAGTCTTAATCAAAAGATGCTTATTATTTGACCACCAAAAGAGTTGCATGTGTCTTTCTAGATATGATAAAGCTATAGGAATTCATAGGTGTTTCCTACATTTGATTACTATTTCAAAAGTAATCTTGTTTGGTGAAGAGGAATGGCCCATAAAGCCAAATCTAGAGCATGGTCTGGGCCCAAGAAGCCCATAATAATAAACAAAACAACCAAAGCCCAACAAGAAGACCCACCAACAAAATATCTAACCTTAGACAAAGTGTGGATGACAAATCACCACACTTAATAATTAAGTAATCTAAGACTCATTGGATATTGGGGAAACCCAGAGGTCCATCCCATAACTGTAAGTCGCATGACTGACAGGAAGTGGCCAGCACAGGACACGCCATATCGCATTTATGGCAAACGGGTCTTTACCATAATTGAAGTGTTCCCGAATACATAGTAGGGGTTCTTACCCTAGGGGGATAACGGACACGTTCCTGGACAATACCAGGAACCGGTCCAAAGCTCATTTGATCAAAGGACGGAAAGTACGAGACAAAAGGTAAAATAGAGTATAAAAGTAAGAGTTCAGATCTGATTAAAGATCATTCAACCTTTCAACAAACATTCGCACTTTCACTTTTTACTCCTCATACATTCTTAACATTTACTTTCATTCAATCATACATATTTACTACCACATTTACTCTACAAAAATTAACTCCCGTTTTCTTTGAATGATGAATGTATACTGATTGTCACGCCCGAGCTTGGTCACAATGACACCCTCCGGGGTCCACTGTGGTGAGTAACGATTGCTATAGTGTAGGTGGAAGCTATCCAGAAAGAGTTATTCCAGGAAAGACCAGTCGGGTTCATAGTCCTTTCCAGACATGTGAATATTCTGAACTAGACATTGGCACCATCCGTGGGACCTGTGAGTCTCAATAACACTAAAGAACAGACTAGAAGTTTGGAAATTTACTTGAGCAAAACCGGACGTCGAAAATGACAGACGTTGGTCCGACTAAAGAGCCACCACCGTCATCGGGCCAAACAGCTAGCGGTTGCCCTTGAGAAGACAACTCTGTCAACGTCTACAACTCCCACAACGGTCGCGAGACTGGGGGCCGATGGTTTACCGATTCCTCTAAATTTTGGGAGGAGTACCACTAGGGCCACCACCGTTACCACCGAACATCCCTACTTTTCAGGGATGCGAGGAGTTAACGACTAGTTTTTTATAGACAAAGAAGGAGACTCGGAGGACGATAGTCTTCGAGACCAGGTTATTACCCCTAAATTCGTAAGAAAGAATCAGTGGGAGTTGAGATCCCCGCTGGACAGGTTGGAGAGACAATAATGGATGGAAGAATCCTCAAAATCTCCAAAAGGCGGGAGAACCACCTCAGAAAGATAGTAACAAAACAAATGATGGTGGAGGGTCACAAACCCAATAATCTGATACAATATCCTTAATCAGAGAGCAGGTGGCAGCCTTGAGAGGCCCCACCCAGCAGAACACAGGACCTAGTCTAGGAACCGTCACCAACATAGCAAATCCGCTCACACTCCCCTATCAACCTGAAGATATCACAAAAAGCTCCAAGTTTACAAAGAGAATCTCAGATGCAGAACTTCCCGAGAAGCTCAAGGTACCATCCAACGTGGAAAAGTATGACTGAACCCAAGATGCAGAAGATACCTCCATGCCTTTAAGGGCGCAGGGAGAGTTAGGAGGTGGAACATGCACACCTAGGGCCACATGTTCGCCCAAACACTTACAGGGAGCGCCAGATAGTGGTATGATAGTTTACCTGTTGGATCCATTGATTCCTATGAAAATCTGATCAAGACCAAGTTTCTCAGAAACTTTAGCCAACAAAAGAAGATGATGAAAAGTCCCAACGAGATACTCCATATTCGTAGAAGGGGGGATGAATCAGTGGAAGTTTTCATGGAATGTTTCGTCCTGGAATCAATAAGAATTAGAGACATCCCTGAGGTGATGAAGATTAATAGTTTTATTAACGAAGTCAATTATGTGCAGCTGTGTGAAAAGTTGGAAGAAGATTTCCCAGAATCATTTGACTCGCTCATGGATAAAGTCAGAGCTCTTGTAAGGGGAAAGTTGGTAGGAAATAGAGTTAGAGACTCCGGGAAAAAGTCCCAGACCCCATTCCACAAAGGCCGAGACCAGAAAGAAGGAAGTAGCTACACAAAGTACAAGCACACGGGGGAAAAGCATAACGATTCATACTCTTCATACAAAGGCAAGGGATCTTATTCCGGAAGGTACTCCGATTCCCCTCGCTTTAACTTTACTCCTTTAACAAAAACACCAAGTGAGATATTATCGACTGAAAGGGCAAAAAACTCATTTGTCAAACCATTGCCCCGAAGGACTAAAATGAAAGGCAACTCAAACGAATATTGCCAGTTTCACTCGGCCCACGGTCACACCACAGATAATTGCTGCCAGTTAAAAAGAGAAAATGAAAATGCGGTAATAATGGAAAGTTATCTCACTTGATCAGGGATGTAAAAAAGGGGGGAGAGTCGGGAAAAGAGAAGAACTCTGACAAGTCCATGGAAATAGAATATGTGTACATGATCAGGAAAAGGGAACGTCGGTGGAGACCCCGAATGTTCTGTTTGGTCCCTAGGGCATGGGGATAGAAAAAAGTCGAGCGGCCTGTGAAGAAACGAGGAAACTATGGAGAGCAGGCATAGTAAAATAGGTCTGATACCCAACATGGATATCGAACGCTATGATGGTGAAAAAGTTGGACGGAAGTTGGAGGATGTGCATTGATTTCAAAGACTTGAACAAAGCATGCCCAAAAGACAGTTACCTACTCCCAGAAATAGAAAAGAAAAATGGCTCATTGGCCAATTTCCCACTAAAGTGTTTCCTGGACGCCTACAAAGGTTATCACCAAATCCAGATGGCACCTCAGGACGAAGCAAAGACAACATTTTATATCGACAAAGGGACATTCTGCTATACCAAAATGCCCTTTGGATTAAAAAATGTAGGGGCCACATATCAAAGGTTCATGGATAAGTTGTTCAAGAAACAAAAAGAGAGAAACATCGAAGTATACGTAGACGATCTGGTTATCAAAAGTGAAACATAAGGATCGATGATGGAAGACATCATGGAAACATTCAAAACCCTACGAGGTGCAAACATGCGTTTAAATCCGGGAGAGTGTTCCTTCGGGGTGGAGGAAGGAAAGTTTTTGGGAGTATGGGTCACAAAAAATGGCATTTGAGACAATCCAAAAAAAAAATAAAGGCAATCACAGAAATGAAGTCTCCTAGGACGTTGAAAGAAATACAAAAGCTTAACGGCAGATTAGTCGCACTCAATCGATTCCTGTCCAAAATAGCTGAAAAGTCCATCCTAGTTCTCAACACTCTAAAGAAATGCCTAACGAAAAACCACTTCTCATGGACCCCAGAAGCAGAAGAAGCATTCTAAAAAATGAAACCACACCTTTATGAACTCCCAACTTTGGCAACTACACTGGAGAAGGAACCGTTAGTGGCATATCTGTCGGCATCTGAAAAAGCGATCAGTGCAATATTAATGGTAGACATAAAGGGTACTCAAACACCCATTTACTTCATAAGTCGGACTTTAAAAGGATTCGAGGAACGATACTCACCCATGGAAAAATTGTCCCTCACTTTAATATTTTCATCCTGACGTCTTCGAAGATACTTCGAGGGACGTATTATAAAAGTGTTAACGGACAATACAACAAGTCTTGAGAAAGCCGGAAGTCTCGGGAAGGCTCAAAAAATGGGAAATCGAACTAGGGGATCATACAATCGAGTACCACCCCAGATCCTCATATAAGGGGCAGGTACTGGTAGATTTCCTGTCTTAAACCCCCACGGGAGATCCATCGCTCGAAGTAGTTCAAGAATGTAAGGACATATATGATGAAGTTTGGAAGTTGCATACAGATGGAGCCTCGAATGAAGATGTGTGCGAAGCTGGATTAATATTGGTCAGTCTAGAAGGCAAGGAACTAACCTACACCGTCTGTTTAGACTTCGAAAGCACAAATAATGTGGCAGAATATGATGCCCTGATCGCGGGACTCAAATTGGCACATAGAGTCAATGCAGAAAATGTGGAAGCGTTGTCAAATTCCATCTTACAAACAAGACTGAGTTCTTACCAACCCACGAAGGGTTGTGAGACTGGACCAGGTACGAAGAATGAATCTATATCTGTGCACGGAAGGGCCGGCGGCCGCTCAACTGTTCGAGCATGTCGATTCACTTTTGGTAGCAAACCAAGTCAATGGGGAATACGATGCAATTAGTTAATTTAAGTAGTTTAATAATTAATTAATTAAATAATCGGCTAAATTAGTAAATTGGTACTAAAAGATTGATTGGAACCATTTATAAATAATTATATTTTTTGTAAACTTTTATAATTTTATAAAGGCTTAAAAAAAGTAAATGATTATTATTCAAACTTTATATCTTAAAAAAATTATAATTGTGTTCTAAATTATAAAACTTATTAGAATTGATTTTTATGATATCCTTATATAATATAGCAAAACAAAAAAACTTATGTGGTATCTTTTCAAAGTTTTTAGCTTATGTGGTATTATTTGAGAGTTTATCTCATAATAATAATTTTTTTATTTAAAATATGTATATAAAATATATTATAATAAAACTAATTACATTTTTGGTCCCCTAATATTTTGGAGAATTCTGAAAATTTTACGAGTATTTATATTTTTAACCCTTTACTACAAAAGGTGTACATGAGTCGGTTTATATTTGATAGGGTTTAAAAATAAAACTTATGGATAAAGTTAATAACAACATACAATTAAAGACCTCATTGTTTTATAAATATACATAATATTTTTATATGATTTAAAAATAAATAAATAAATTACATCATAAAACTGAGCACTTTATTCTCTTTAATTTGAGTATAATATTTCTATACTAAAAATCTAATTTTTAAAAATATATCACGTGTTCCGATTTACCACCGTTTTGTCTCAAAACTTAATGGAACATTCATGAACATCCTTAAAAGCATTAGTTGAATGTTATGTTCCAGAGCGTAGCGCAGACACTAAACTAGTTATATATATATTGTTTAATAATCTTCTATAAGTTAGAGTAAATTACATTTTTGGGCCTTTATAATATGTTATATTGCGGGTTTTGACATTTTCTTTAAATTTTTGCACTGAACGACCTTTGGTTAATTAAATAAAAGGGTATTTTAGTCGTTTTACCATTAAAGTAGCATAATCTCTAATCTACCTATTCTAATAATTGAGTAACTCATCCACATGTCATCATTTTAACTATTCCCCATAGGATTTTGCTTAGGTGTCATGTTTTAATTAATTTGATGGAGAATTTTTAGACGGGTCATGGTATGCTCCATATTCGAAATAACCCGATATGTTTAAATTAAAAATTCAAAAATTATCATCAATTATCTCATAACCTCATATGTTCAAATACAAAATTTACCAATTATCATGATCTATATCTTAATCCGATATGTACCAAGTATCATGAATGATCTCTTAACGTGATATATTCAAATAAAAAACTTATCAATTATTATGATCTATCTTAACCCGATATGTTCAAATTAAAGTTTTACCAATTATAATTAGTTATCTCCTAACTCTATATGTTCAAATAAAAAAATTAACAATTATCATGAATTATCTCATAACATGATATGTTCAAATAAAAATTTACCAACTATTATAAATCATATCCATTATTGTAACATATGAATTTTGATATGAATATATTTGTAAATATCCAAATCGATTTAATAAGAGATATGTTAAAAATAAATTTGATATCTAAATTAAGTTATAAAACTAAAATCCGTGTAATACACGGGTACTAATCTGGTATAATATAAGAAAACGTAATTTGTTTTGTGTCAGTTTGAGAGTTAATTTGCTTATTATATGTGATATTGTTTGAGAGTTTATTTAATAATAATAATTTTATATTCATTAATTATATTTTAGTCTTCTAGTGTTTAGTAGAATCTTTAATAATTTAAGAATAAATTACATTTTCAAATCTCTCCTATTAAAGTTGTGCATGAGTCGGTTTATATTTGATAATTTATAAACACGAAACTTATGTATAAATAGCATACAATTAAATAACTCAATATTTTATAAGCATACATAACTTTTTAGAACCGTCTGTTCCTTTAATGAATATCCTTATAATCACCACTCGGGTGTTGTTTAACCTAGCATAGTGCGGACACTAACTAGGATTATGATATAAAATATAAAAAGAATCATAATAATTAATAGCCTATAAAATATTATCTATATGCAATCTAAAAATTAATTTGAATATATATGATATCTGATATTATTTGTAAAGATATATATAAAATTAATCATAATATTTATACCCTATAAAAGTTTACACGTGGCACTTAATTTTAAAGATGAAAAGTGACAAAATAAAAAAAAGGTTTTCTAATATTGTTATTGAGATTATATTACATGAATTTAAAGTTATTGATGTGAATCTGATTGAATCATATATCAGTTATAGTGATATTAATTCTAGTTAATTATATGTTGTTTAATGTCATAAATGTAAACTCCTCTACAAATAAAACCCGACACTTCTCTTCTCTTCCATAAAATACATATCACATGAACAAAGCATACATGATCATGGACACTCAATTTGCCTTCGCTCTTTTTCTTGCCATCAGTTTGACGCATGGTAAATTTTTACTCTATTACGTTTGTGTATATATATAACTCTAGATAAACGTAACCATATGATCATGGTATGTGTAAGGTTGTGCTACAAATAAAACTTTTAACGATACAATATATATTTTGCAGGGGTTCGTTCTACGGTATTTACAATCACAAATAATTGTCCATTTAGCATTGCACCAGCAACTTTGACAGGCTCAGGGGCATCAGTATCAACAGGATTTGAACTTGCGCCACATGCCTCAAATAACATTAACATGCCAGCACCATGGTCTGGACGAGTTTGGGCTCGGTTTCAGTGTTCAAATGATGGTGGAAGGTTTAGTTGTAAAAGCGGAGATTGTGGTTCTGGTCAAGTAGAATGCAATGGCGCGGGTGCAATACCACCAGCAACTCTCGCTGAGTTTACATTATCGGATGCAAGTGGAAAAGATTTCTATGATGTTAGCCTTGTTGATGGGTTTAACTTGCCGGTTTCGGTGGTTCCACAAGGTGGTTGCCCAACCACCAACTGTCCGGTTGATATTAACGCTCAATGCCCACCCGAGTTAGCCGTGAAAGATGGATCTGGTGGAACAATTGGATGCAAAAGTGCATGTTTGGCATTTAACAAGCCAGAATATTGTTGCACGGGAGATCATAGTACACCAGAAACATGTCCACCATCAAATTATTCCAAGTTGTTCAAGAGTCTTTGCCCGAAGGCTTATTCTTATGCTTATGATGACAGATCAAGCACATTTACATGTAATACCGGCCCTAATTATGTTATTACATTTTGTCCTTGATATTTTTCTCAACATAAAGTTGTAAAATTATATCGGAAATAAATGTTTATTTCAATATATTTATTGTTGTCATATTTTTTTATGCATACGTGGATTTTAACCTTTAAATTACGAGGTTACAAACTTACAAGTTACAACTATAACTTTGTTATGACGTATAATACTTGATAAAAAAAACTAACCACCACCTCATCAAAATCCCTAAAAAATTTAAAAGTTAACGGCCGTTAATCCCAACTAACACCTATTGGCCGTATGTGATGTATGGCTATTGGTTTGGTATGATGAGGTGGTGGTTAGTTTTTTTGTTAATTTGGGATATTTTGTTAGATTAAATAATGGTTTGACAAATAGAACTGTCTCGATTGCTTGGAAGTTTTAGTTTATGTGTTTGAAGTTGAATAACATTTGTTTTTTCGTGGATTTTAGCCCATGTAAGGTTTTAATGATTGTGATGACATAAATTTTTCAATCTAAGCCACTAATAAACGGTGTACAAATGACTCACGTAACACGTGAAGTTTGTATAATCCAAGTTACATTTAACTACAAATTAGACGATCCACCACCTTTCTTCTTCTTTTTCTTCAATATACAAATCAAACTCAACCTAAAACCTAAATCAAACGCATACTCTACTCAACAGACACTTCAATTTCACTAACGTAGTTACAATGATGAGAAATTATCATAGGTTTGATAACTCAAAAACAAAATGATATAGATTATAAAGAACCATAGATTTGGTAATTAACGTGAATTGAAAAATAAATCAAGAATGACTAATGAAACAATGATGAATACAATAGAACCATATATGTGGAGGTCTTTTGATAGAGACAAGAAAGGACGTAAGCCGCATCGTCTAATTCACCGGAGAAGATGACCGGAGAGGTGGTGGAGGGACAAAGGTGTTTTGGTTAATTTGTTTTTATGAAACATTAACATAGTAACATGATAATTGCCTAATGACCTTCACTTTAGAAGGAAAAAAATTCTAGGTATGTAAATCACACATCTGATAAACTTAATTACACTTTTATAATCATATTAAAGTAGTTTCAATTTGTTTTACATACTAAAGATATGCTAATTTGTTTGTGCATCGTGGGAGTAAAGAAGAAGTAACCATTTGTTTATCATTTTTTACATGATCGAAATGACTAAGGATTTTGAATAGGTGATGATTTGTTAGTCATTTTTACTTTTACAAAAGGCGGATCCAGAATTTTTTTGATGGAAGTTAGAAATTTGGTACGAGTCTTTTTAGTGTCACTATAAAGTATTTTTCAGATTCGGTTCGACTTGGTTCGGCTTGAACCGGGTCAAACTAAAAAATGACAAAAAAACTAAATTCCATATATAAAATCACCAAAATACATTAAATATCGTAACAATTTACAAAAGAATAATAATGAAAAATGTAACGTCCTGTATTTTTCATTTATTTTTATTTTAATTGTAATCGTACATTCGAACTCTTTATTTATAATTTATAATTAAGATTATTCACATGCACGCGTTGCTCTTATTGATAGATTCTAATAATCAATCGGCTAAAGAATTTGTGAGTAAATCTAGGCCCAAAATCCAAATCTAAAGTTAACGATAATATACTTTTTAGTTACGAAAGTAATGTTCTGCAGGAAACTAAAAATAAGCCTAGTACTTAAGCTTTTCGGGTTAGTGACATATTGATAACATATTTATGTTAGAAGCACTAGGTCTTTTGATTCAAATCATGCTATGGAAAGGTGTGGTATATTTCTTTTTAAAAATTAAGGGTTTTTAACTGGACCCTCACGACATGGATACCTCTCACTCTCTTTGAAAGAGTTATTGTGTTCCCTTCATATGATATAAGGTTCGGTCAAGCCAATAAGTTCTTATTCCGTTCTTACTAACTGTTAAGCAAAGAAAGTAAAGCGTTAATCAAACAAAGTGTAGGTTGGGAACAAAGACGTATAGTATTACTTAGATTGTGTTTTAATGGCTATTCACGTATTTTTGTTGTACCACAATTCTACAATCTCAATCTAGCATTCAATATGAAGTTGGTATAATTACTAAACTCATAATAGCATTACCACGCCCGGTCTTGAAGAATTTGATGTCCTGTACGAACCATAAGAAAATGCCCCTTTATTATGTATTGGCGGGGATCCAGGAGCAACGCCCATGACTAAGATCATACTCTTTTATAAAAAAAATCAATTTAAAGTTGATTTTATTAAATTAAACGGGCTTATACTTTTTTTGGCTTTCAAGATTTTAATATAAAATTATATATTTAATTTTTTAATATAAGAAATTAAATTAAAGTTGATTTTTATAAAATTATATATTTAATTTTTTTGTGCTCCCCAGATTTCAAATCTAAAATCACGTTTTATTTTAGCTTAAGACTTGTAACCCCTTTGGACTTAGTTGATATAAGTCTACCAATTTTCATTTTAAAATAAAATGTGCTTTCACAATTAATTTGTTTTGGTTAAAATGGTAAATGTGTTTTTTTCTTTAATTCATTCTCAATAAATCCACTACTTCTAACTATTTTTTTATATGTATAATATTTATTTTTCTTTAAATTTTATATCGAGTGACTGAGTGAGAAACTTATACTAGAAGGTCAATATACATATTATATACTATATATTATGTTTTATAGTATTATGATAATACTTTTATTAGATATAAAATAAGTAATATAAAAAAGATAACGAGATGTAAAATTAAAATCTAATTTATATTTATATTTATATATTTACTAATTTGCAAGATCGGTCATGACCTTACAAATTTAGTGTTGAAGTTTGTATTATTTACAACTTTGTCATTAGGCAATTTTCAACTTTAGTTTTTTTTTTTAACTTTGACATATTTATGACTTTGACCCCTTACTCTACTTTGACATATCTATGACTTTAGCACTCCAGATTTGACTTGGTTATCGTTTTAACCTATAACTTTTGATATTTCTTCGCCTTTTAATATGTGACTTACAGCTTTGCATCGTGACGTACAGGACACGAAAATCTGTTTACGTAAGATCCGACCGCGTGACCCGGCCGCTACAACGCGCAGCCTGGTCTTAAATTTAGTTAAGAATGAAGTGCTAATACTAAACATTACCTTATTGTTAGTAACTATATATTTCAAGGTTTATATATTAAAAAAAAGAAAATTAAATTTAGTATTTAATGTTTATATTATAGATGTGTGGGCCCTTTAATCACTAAACCCAATATCAATTTATAACACACAACATCAATCATCTTTTTTTTCATAAAAACACAAATCTTCTTCTTCCTAAAAACTTGCAACTTTTGCAACCGGAAAAATAAACTCCGATGAAAAACTCACTGCAACGTTCTTGTTGGTGTCCTTGTCAAGATAGTGTCATAGGCAGTCGGTAATGCCGCCCCTGCCTAGGGCCTGCACTAATCATAACTTTCAATGACTTGTCTAAACACGAGCCATAGAGCACTAGTCGGAATAACTTAACGATACCAATCTACAATGAGCTTCAAAAACAATACTTAATAATTCACAAAAATCAACAACACCCAATACACCTTCTGCACAACCACACTAAAGCCATTGGACAACAACACATGAATTACAAAACCTATGCTATTGGACAATGGGGAATTGATACACACTTGGTCACAATTTCAAATGCAGAATTTAGCAATTCTCTATATGAGATGGTTTATGAACCAGTCACCAATGTGAGTAATAACAATGTTTCAAAAAACTAAAAGCTTCCTTTTTACATGTTCCTCATATTCTAGTCATCTATCTTCTAATATTCGAATTGGTTGTTCCAAAAGAAGTATTGTCTAAGTGAGTTTTATTAGTATTGTGTTCTATGATGATAAGCCAACTTTATGTGTATGATGTTACCTTCGACACATGATATCTGTTGTTTTGTGGGTGATTCATTTTACTATCTTGCTTTTTTCACGTCTGTCATTTTTTGGCATGTAGGTGGAGTTTAACTTGTCTTCCGATGGTGTGTTGGATAAATTGTGGTGGTATAATAATGAACTCCCATAACAGTTTTTGACTTATTTTTCTGAATAATAAGTAAGATCTGTTTGTATGTTAGTGCTTGTTTTCTTGAACTTGAAATATGTTAAAACCTACCTGTTATACGAAAATAGAGTCCATCAATCAGCCTACAAAGTGCCAATGGCCTCTTCAGAGAAGGGTTTCTGAAAGGTTTTGATAATTGCATGCCCACAATGATTGGGATGCCTTCAATTATATAAACATACAAAGTACATAACACATACATAAGAATACAAGAAAGACAAGAATGGAACAATAGATCATTATATATACTATTTATGTCTAACATCCCCCTCATGCGAAACGGTGGCAGACCGAGACCAAGAGCTGAACGAAAATGTTCAAATAGAGATCTTGGCAAGCTTTTAGTAAATATATCTGCAACCTAAAGCTTGGACAGGATAAACATGGTGTGTAGTTTGCCGGCTGAAACAAGCTCACGAATAAAGTGGTAATCCAAGTCAATATGTTTAGACCTTTTGTGTGCGACAGGATTTTGGATAAGAAATAAAGCACTTTTGTTATCACACAATAGGGTTGGCCGAGTAGGTAGTAAATGTGTAGTTTTTTTGAGTAAATGAGTGTGCCACATAATCTCAACAGCAACATTTGCCATAGCTTGATACTCAGATTCACAACTAGATCGAGCTATGGTCAGTTGTTTCTTGGCACTCCAAGAGACTAAACTTCTTCCAAGAAATATGGAGTAACCATAGGTACCGTCTGGTTTCAATGCATATGACCCAATAATAAACATATCCCATCTTCCTGATATCTATACAATCTCTATTGTAGACACGCACAAGTTCTTGGTTCTCATCATAAAACAAATATGAAGCATCTAGCCAGTCTTGAGACGGTTCGAGGTGTCCTTTAATTTAGGATTCAGATCTTTCCAGATTTTCGACATTCGGTCTACGTTAGAATGATGGGAGTAGAAGAGCGGATCGTACCTGTAGGGCATGTGAAAATCAAACACATAATTGAAACACATTCAGATTGAACATTCAAAAAAATAATAATAAAGTTAAACATGCATGTACTATGCGTCACCTTAATTACTTTTTTTTAATGAATATTATGATTTATATCGGTTAACATATCAATCCAATAACATTAATACTGGATTATAACATCAAATTTATGTTACATCGAAAATAATAATAATAATAATAATAATAATAATAATATGTCAGTTATCTATAACTGCAGTATAACAGTTATGTTGGCAGTTATATCCACCAATAGTTGTGTTGGTTGGATGTGTCGTTTAGATGCATATATATATATATATATATATATATATATATATATATATATATATATATATATATATATATATATATATATATGCATGATATCATTGTAAAACACTTATCACTTTATCAATCAATTCACTGATTTGTTATTATCGTGTGTTCTCAACTTATTGATTCATTATGGTTAAATCAGATCAACATCTTTAACATGATTGATGTGCGTGAAAGTATATATATATATTTAATAAAGATTTTTTCACACAAATTTAGTTTTAAAATGGTTTTCACCTAAAAATACTAAATCACACACAGAAAGACAAGTGTACCTATCGGCTAGTAATATAGTAAAAATGGTAAGAACTGGATATCAATCCGTGGACATGGTAGCTGTCGATACTAAACGTTTGTTAATGTTTGTCCGATTAAAGAGTGAATTTGGGTTTTTCTTAAACTAGCATACAATGAAAATATTAAACTAAGAGAATTTTAACTAGAGGAATAAAACTATGGAATTAAGATATTATCTAGACTAAGAATCCACTTAACCTTGATGAGGAAAACTATTAATGGTGAAGTCAATTTTTTTTATAGGAATAACTAGACTCCGATTAAGGATATCTAACTAAAATGATTCTTTGGAAAACTAGAACGATAAACACATCATAATCACCTAAAATCATACAATTAAGCCCAATCGATGTCTTTTATGTCAAGAACTAAAGGTAAACTAGTCATCCGCTAAAATGTCCTAGTTTCATAATTAAAGGAAAACTAGAACGATGATCACATCCTAATCACCAATAATTACGTAAAGTAGATAATATTATGAAATATTCCAACATGTAATTCCCAAACTAAGTCATGCAAATCAAGATATTGTGGCCACAATTCTAAACCTACACATCTAACATGTTTAAGAAATTACAACATCACAATCATCTTTTCAAATATCTTGTGAAAGAAAGCACACTTGTCTAATTTCATGTCATCTAACATTCCAATCATCATTTCTAATATCATGGCATAAATCCTACAAAATTCATTTATAAGATTTACAAACAAATATCAAGTAGATGGGTTTTTCAACATGTCAACTTCCTAACATTCATCAACATCATATGACAATAAAATTGGAGAAGCATACAACATCATTGAAATATTACCATAACTTCATCATTGATCTTAACATAAAACATCACCAAAATATTCAAGTTTCATTTATCATCAAGGCATAAGTATCATCCTAATCTAGATATCATGAGTGTTTAGCCCATAAGGCTTACAAAAACTACAAGAAACATGATTAAGCTAGCTAAAAACATGATTAAACTAATTAAACGTTCAAACCGAAAACAAGCAAGGAGAAGGAAAGATGGTTGGTTGATGATTCTTGAGTCTTCTATGGCTTCCAATGGGTCCAAAAACAATCAGTGAATCTTAGTGTAATTTTGCTCTAGAAACTCAACAACCCGTAATGAATGAAAACAAGGCTTTTTATAGCAAACATCAGATGTGCACTACCTGGTGCACGGTCGTGCTCCAGGTCGTGCTGGTAGCTACAGTGTTTTCTTTTTTGCTCAGGCATTTCACAGTTTCCATTTTCAACAAAATCTCGATTCCCGTCTCGAGGTAGCAGGCGCACGTCCGTGCTTAGACCAAGCACGGTCGTGCTTGAGTCAAAATCACGGGCACGACCAAGACATGCGCGGCACGAGCTGAAGACGATCTCGGAAATGACTTGAGCACGGTCGTGCTTGACCTTCGCACGGTCGTGCTTTGACCAATTTCACCGGCACGCCCTTGTGCACAGCCTGTGCTCTCGAGGAACAGCTGAAGCACGATCGTGCTAGGTCTGAGCATGGTCGTGCTTGTGACCTGTTTTTCTTCAATTTCTCTTGAAAACGCGTCTTTTCTCCGTACTTTTCTTCGGTGGTTTCTCTTGGTTGTAAAATTACAAAAACCACAATGTAGTACTGAAACTAATGAAATTACAACCAATTAATAACTAAATTTGGGTTAAATGTGAAGAATAAATATGTATATTTCTATACATATCAAACATTCCCACACTTGAACTTTGCTTGTCCTCAAGCAAACTTAATTGAACAAGATCTCCAATGGCAACAATAAATAAATTAATAACAAGCAAAATAGCTTCAAAAGGGGTGAAAACAAATAGTTGGTATCAAAGAAGCAAATGATCAAAAATGTAATGACAACTATTAAGACATGTTTCACCTCTTGAATCCCTAACAAGCATTACCTTACCCTCTCACAATGTTCGCACACACTCGGATGATTTATGGACATACATGTAAGGAGTATGTTTAGAACACTCAACGCCAAGTCAATGAATCATACATTATCATAAGCTTGTGCAAAAATCAAATCTCCATCAACTAGTATAAAACAATTGCATAAATCAAGAGGACTTGGTTTGGGTTTTGGTTCGGTGGTGGTAGAGGTGTGGAATTTGGAATGAGAAAATGGGTAAAAGGCGTTAAAAACTCGGCGGTTAAATAACTAATTAATTCATACAAACCTAATAATTAAACCATTATGGTTTTTCCGGATGGAGAAGGGATTTAATCATAAAGTATACAAAACTTCCTCTTCTTTTGCACATTTTCACCTTAATTGTGGTGAAAGCCTCTTTTCGATTTTTCATTTTTTTTGACATCAACTAAACATATGATCATGTTTAGCAAATATTGACTAGTTGAATAGGCTAAATAAACGATGAGATAATATAAGAACCGACCGAGTTTTAAACAAAAAGAATTTGTGAAATATAAGAGGTTTCGGGATGGTGAAGTGGGTAGATATGATAAAAGCATGAAAGCGCGCATGGGGGTTATCTAGCGGTTAGGTTTGGATGGGTAAATACATAAAAATGGTGGTGAATGAAGATGGGTGTCCTAATGGCTCAATCCTTTTTACGCAATGTCTTAAATTGTGATCTTGAAATGTATATATAACCTTGCTTAATTGGTTGATTTGTCAAAAATGATTTTCGCAAAAACACCCTTTTTTATTATCATGCTTAATTGGTTGATTTGTCAAAAATGATTTTTCAAACTGCCACAAAAATTAATGTTAAAAATTTTACAAAAATAAATAAGCTAAGGACAAGAAAAGTTTCCATTCATGCATATCCCTCCCCACACTTGGATTGCACATTGTCCCCAACGTGCAACAAAAAATGCAAAGCAAAATGATATTAATGAGAATGCATGGAGGTAAGGAAGAATAATGCTCCCCTGTCAAAATGGGAATGCGCGTGTGCTTCGAAATCCATGAGTGCCATGTTCATCCACCTGCAACCAAAAGCAAAACTACACCAAGCGTTTACACTACTAAATCATCGAATCATCACCAATCATCCAACCAAATAAAATTAAAATAAAAGATAGATTAAACAAAAATATTAAAATCTAAAAGTCTGTACGGATGAATCACAATGGTAAAAATTCATTCATGACATAAACAAACAAAAATACCAACAACCAAATAGGAAAAATGCATCAGATCACCGAACTTGAACATCAACTAATCATCTTGATTGGCCCCTGAACCGCTCGCTCCGTCTTGGCATGACCGCTTCTGACTAGGATTTCCCCCAAAAGATGCGTACGTGAAAGGAGGGGCATGCAGGTCGTAGTGATGGTAAGCAGCAACAACCTGATGAGATGAGAACAGTCAGTCAAACCCTCTCCGTGTCTCATCTTGAATGGATTCGAGCATGGAGCCTTGTCGCTGCTGCTCAAGGCTAAACGCATCCATTCGTTGCCGCTGCAACTCGATATCACTACGCATTGTGTTTTGGGCGGTCTCATATGCCACGAAACGGTTCCACATCTGTGGAACAGTAGGGATCTCAGCACGATTTGCAGCATCAAGATTGTCCATAAAGTTCATAAAATCATCGTGCTGAGCCCCCCCAGCTGCAAATGCGGTGGCTCCAATATCTGGCTCCCTATAGTCAGCAACATCCTCCTCTTCATCTTCAGGCTCCTCCTCAACTGGGATAGGATCCCATATCAGTCCCTCCTTGTGTTTCAAATGCCAGCTTGCTGGAGTTTGAACGACAAGGGTCATGTAGTGAAGAGTCCGAAGGTCGAGGGCCGGTGTATCATAAAAACCCCAAAGATTGTGCCATCTGCGTAACGTATATCCCACCGCAAATCTGGCTGTTCTGCTGCTTGCCAGACGATGTGACCAAATAGTTTGCCAGACAATGACCGAGATTGATATTCTTCCTGCGAATGAAGCAGAACAGGAAGAATAGGTCTCGGGTCGAGACGTTTCCTACGCTATCACCATGTAAGCAGATGGTTCCGACAAGGATTCTGTGAATGAACCGATGCAACGGGTCCTTCAACTTCGTTGCCTTAGCGATTCTCGCAGCATAAGGACCCGATGCGACCTCTTCCCAAAACCCTGCCTTCTAGAAATCACTTCTGAAGTCATGCAGCCCATCAAATAGCTCGGTCTGTAGCTGATTCGGTGTATAATCCCATTCTTTGTGAAAATTCAGCTACAAACATTTTTCGCCATGTTCCCCCCAAACGAAATCGTACTCCGTGACGTTTCCTGTATATGTCTCATGAAGGATAACTGAATTGGAACATCGCGAAGAACTCGATGATCAATTCAGTATATTGTGGGTGCTGAATTGAAAATAGTCTCGTCCAGGGGGGGTCATCATGGGCTGCATACGGCCGTCTTGGTTCAGGCTCTCGACTAAATCCCAGTCCAAGTAACGAGCACACTCAATCTGATGTTGGCGCTCCCACAATGAATTAAGAGAGGCCATGCATGGTCGGTCATGTTTGTCTCTAGAATCAAACTGTAGCCACTCGTGATCCATCTGTACAAACACAGCTAAAAAGTCAGAAAAAATGGCGGGAAAATGAAAAAGAAAAACACGAAAATTGGGCAAACAGAAGAGATGACGACCATGCTTGGACCAGGCACGGTCATGCGTAGGTCAGAGTTCTCGGGAACACAAGCTGTGGCTAAGCAGTACGACCTGTGCGTTCATAGGGGAGCACGGTCGTGTGCAGGTCAAGCACGGTCGTGCTTAAGCCAAGATTCTCGGAAGCACTAGCTGTGCGCCATCAGCACTACCTCTCCTGACTAGAACATGGTCGTGCGTCTGAGGAGCACGGTCGTGCTCTGTACCTGCTATAGTTATGACGAAGAAAAATCCCGCAAAACTCAGAAAAATCACTACTATTTGCCACAAAAATCAAAATCTAACAAAGGAGAAAGGATCTAGAAGACAAATACAAGATAAACAACCCTAAAAACTAAGATTTCAAGCAACAATCGGACAAGAATGGTGTTCATCTCCATTCAAGCCCTAAAAACCTAAAAACTATGAATTAAAACACAAAAAGAGTAGATGGATCAAAGTTACATACCGAGATTGAGAAGGAATTTGGAAGAAACGAGTGGAATGGAGTGAAATCGTGTGTTGGTACTGTAGATCGAGTGGGTGGCTGTAATGGAGGTTAGGGAAATGTGAAAGTGAATTGTGGAGAAGAAGATAAGAGTAAAAAACTAAATTCCCGTTCAAACGCACGGTCGTGCCCTCCTCGGCACGGTCGTGCTCCTTTGGCCACGCACGGTCGTGCTTCGCTAAGCACGGTCGTGCACCTCATCAGGTTTTACATTTTCGACATTTTTACTCATTTGGGCACCAAAACGTCAATTCCCTTCGATTATACCTCGCAAAAACAACTGAAACAAACCAAAGGATGTTCCGGATCTTCACATGTCACCCTCTCTCCTTCGAGATGCAAACAAAGATTTCAAAAACTTGTACAAAAACAACAATAAAAAATAACAAAGTAAATAAACACACTAACATCCGGGCTCCCTCCCGGCAGGGCTTAGTTTACGGAGTTCTTAGCTAGACTCATGATCCCCGAATTTATTTGTTCTTGGGGTGGAGTGCAAGAACCTCCAATGCCATGTCAATCGGTCCTTCAACATAAATCTTCAATCTATGACCGTTGACTTTAAAGACTCCTCTATCGTCGTGTGAAATCTCAACGGTACCATATGTAAACACCTTCTTCACTGTTTATGGACCAGACCATCGAGATTTCAACTTACCCGAAAACAAACGCAACCTTGAATTGTATAGCAACAGATGATCCCCCACTTGGAATTCTTTGTGGTCCTTCAAGCGGCAATCGTGTAAATTCTTGGTCCGTTCCTTGTAGATGGTGGAATTGGCATAGGCTTGATTTCTTAATTCCTCCAGCTCGTGAATCTGGAGAAATCGAGTGTCACCTGAGATTGTCAGGTCCAGATTGACGGCTTTTAATGCCCAATAAGCCTTATGCTCCAATTCCACAGGAAGATGACACGCCTTTCCATAAATGAACCTAAAGGGAGTGGTGCATATAGGTGTCTTGCATGCAGTTCGAAAGGCCCAAAGCGCATCATCTAATTTCTCCGACCAATCCTTACGGTTTTGACTAACCGTTTTCTCAAGAATTCGTTTGATGCCCCTATTAGTGACTTCAACTTGTCCACTGGTTTGTGGATGATATGGCGTTGAAAATCTATGGTTCACTCCATAGTGTGACAACGCCCTTTCTAATTGGGAATTGCAGAAATGCGTCACACGGTCCCTAATGAGTGCTTTGGGGGCACCAAAGCGAGAAAACAACTTCTTCAAAAACTTGACAACTACCCTGGCATCATTAGTGGGCAAGGCCTGAACCTCCGCCCACTTGGAACATAATCAACTGCCACCAGGATATATTTATTGTCATAAGAAGTTGGGAAAGGTCCCATGAAGTCAATACCCCAGACATCAAAAATTTCACAGACTTGGATGTTGTTTTGGGGCATCTCATTTCTGGAAGAGATGTTGCTTGCCCTTTGGCAAGCATCACAAGCACGGATCATATCATGAGCATCACGGAAGATGGTGGGCCAGAAGAAACCAGCATCAAAAACCTTCTTCGCAGTGAGAGTCGGTCCATGATGTCCTCCTGTGGGTCCTTCATGGCAGTGGTGTAGGATTTTAGAAGCCTTCTATCCATACACACATCTATGTACAATCTGATCAGCTCCCACTCTAAACAGATAAGGATCCTCCCACAGGTAGTGCTTCACGTCAGCAAAGAATTTCGTCTTTTGCTTGTGAGTCAAACCTTTCAACACAATACCACTTGCCAAGTAATTGGCAAAGTCGGCGAACCAAGGATGCTCATCCTCATGCGTCTGTATGTGCATGAGGGACTCATGGGGAAATTTGTCATTTATGTGTAACCCCACGTGTTCCTCTGAAGCTGGGCACTCAAGACGTGAAAGATGATCCGCTGCAACATTTTCAGCACCCTTTTTGTCACGGATCTCAATATCAAATTCTTGTAGCAACAAGATCCAGCGTATCAATCGTGGTTTAGCATCTTGTTTGCTAAAAAGATAACGAAGTGCAGCATGATCCGTAAACACAATGGTTTTGGAAAGGACAAGATAAGATCTGAGTTTATCGAATGCAAAGACCACAGCCAAGAGCTCTTTCTCAGTGGTGGTGTAATGCTCTTGTGCGTCATTCAGGGTCTTGCTAGCATAATAAATCGGATGGAAATGCTTATCTTTCCTTTGCCCCAAGATCGCTCCTACTGCAAAGTCACTCGCATCACACATCAACTCGAATGGTAAAGACCAATCGGGGGCTACCATGATAGGAGTATTTACGAATTTTTCTTTCAGAAACTGAAATGCTTTTAAGCATTCATTGGAGAAGACAAAAGGGGCGTCTTTCTCAAGGAGCTGTGTCATAGGCCTGGCGATTTTAGAAAAATCCTTGATGAATCGCATGTAGAAACCAGCATGGCCTAAAAAGCTCCGAATGGCTTTCATTGAGGTAGGAGGTGGTAGCCTAGAAATGGTATCAATTTTGGCTCGGTCAACCTCAAGACCCTCTTGTGAGATCTTGTGCCCTAAAACAATGCCCTCCTTCACCATGAAGTGACATTTTTCCCAATTAAGCACAAGATTGGTTTCCTCACACCTCGTTAACATTTTCTTCAGATTTGTGAGACAATGATCAAAGGATCTCCCATATACAGAAAAATTATATACGAAAACCTCCATGGAGTCCTCGATCATGTCATGGAAAATGGCTACCATGAAGCGCTAGAAGGTAGCTGGGGCATTGCACAGTCCAAAGGGCATCCGTCGGTAGGCGAATGTGCCATAAGGACATGTGAATGTCGTCTTCTCCTAATCAGGAGGAGAAATGGGGATTTGAAAGTATCCTAAGAAACCATCAAGAAAACAATAAAACATCCTCCCAGATAAGCACTCAAGCATCTGATCAATGAAAGGGAGGGGGAAATGATCTTTTCTCATAACATCGTTGAGTTTGCGATAATCAATGCAAACTCTCCAACCAGTGACGGTGCGAGTAGGAATCAACTCATTCCTCTCGTTAGTGACCACCGTCATCCCTCCTTTTTTCGGGACAACCTATACCGGACTCACCCATGCGGAATCAGAAATCGGGTAAATCAATCCAGCATCAAGTAGTTTAATCACCTCTTTCTTCACGACCTCTTGCATATTAGGATTGAGGCGTCTCTGATGCTGTACAACAGGCTTGAAGTCCTCATCCCTCAAGATTTTATAGGTACAAAAGGATGGATTGATTCCTTTAATATCTATAATCTTCCATGCGATTGCCTTTTTATGCAATTTCAAAACCTCAAGTAATCTCGCCTTCTCATCACTCGTTAAATCAGAAGAAATGATGACATGTAAACCGGACTCACCATCCAAGAAAGCATACTCTAAATGGCTAGGTAGCTCTTTAAGTTCAACTGGACAGAAGGTCGTGACTTGGGTTTAGCATTGCAATCAAAAACCTCAAAGACCTCTGGACATGAGAAAAAATCATGGTCAACAAGAAATATCGTCTCCTCAATGGAGGTGTCATGGCGAACTGAATCCCATGTTTGATTAGGAATTAACTGTGTGTCCAGGGCCTTTTCATCGAACGTGTCATGTAACTAATTACTCACACATGTGTCAATAGTGTCAATAAAGTACAGTGAGTCATCCTGACTTTGTGGATGCTGCATAGATCTCCCAATATCAAAAGTCACCTCTTCATCATCCCGAAGAGTAAGTCTGCCCGTGCAAACATCAATCAAGGCTCTAGCTGTGGCTAGGAATGGGCGACCTAAGATAAGGGGTATATTCTTATCCTCATCCATATCAAGAATAACAAAGTCGAATGGGAATACAAATCTGTCAATTTTCACCAGCATATTCTCAACTATACCTCGCGGGTATTTCACTGATCGATCAGCAAGCTGGATACTCATACATGTTGGCTTTGGTTCTCCTAGGTCAAGCTTAGCAAAAACCGCGTATGGCATTAGGTTTATGCTAGCACCTAGGTCAGCCAAAGCATTGCTGACGGACAAACTACCAATCAAACAAGGGATAGTGAAACTCCCAGGATCATTCATCTTCTTTGGTAGTTGTTTTGGAGAATAGTTGAACACTCCTCATTTAAAGTAACATGTGACAGCTCCTCGAGCTTCTTTTTGTTTGTGAGGAGGTCTTTCAAGAATTTAGCATACTTGGGCATTTGAGCAAGGGCTTCAACGAATGGTAAATTGATGTGAAGTTGCTTAAAAAGCTCGAGGAATTTTCCATAATGCTCCTCCATTTTCTGCTTTTTAAGTCTGCCCGGATATGGAATAGGAGGATTGTATGGTTTGACTGGCTCCTTGGACCGTGCTGTATTTGCTGGGCTTCGCCTCAGTTGCACCTCATCCGGAGACTCAGTCTCTTCTTCTTCAACAACCAGCTGTGAAGAAGGTGATGAAACAGGCTCAGTGGTCTTGCCACTTCTTGTCATGATGGCTTTGGCATGACCTTTTGGATTCGTCTCAGTGTTGCCTGGAAGGTCACCCTGAGGTCTCTCAGAAAGAAGTTTGGAAATTTGCCCGACCTGGTTTTCAATGTTTTGAAAAGAAGCTTCTGATTTCTTAGTTCAGTTTCATTTTTCAGGAATCGATCTTCAGTATATCGATTTTGTTTCTCAGAATTGGCTAACAGTCTAGCCATCATGTCTTCCATAGTAGCCTTCCTTCTGGTGGGGGTTGTGAGCTACTACTAGGTCCCTGATTATGGAGTGAGGCTTGTGGAGGACGGGACAGGAAGGATTGAGTTTGAGTCTGCTGAAATGCGGGACGCTGATTGAATCCGGGTGGTTGCTGGTTTAGGGAACCAGACCTCCAAACGAAATTTGGGTGATTTCTCCACCCAAGATTATAAGTATTGCTGTAGGGATTGTTCTGGGAACGAGTCTGGTTACCCATGAAATCAACATGCTCATGCATCATTTCCCCCATCAGACAATAACTTCCTGGATGCGGCCCCCCGCATAACTCACAACACTGCATGTGATCAAATTTTGTGGAGAGACCCTCCAACTAAGCAGTCAAAGCGGTGTAGGAGTCAACTTGGTGAACTCCATGACGAGATGTCCTAGATCGCGGTGCATGACTAGAATAGCTCTTCGCAGCTACCCTTTCGAGCATATCGTATGCTTCTTGCGGTCTCTTTTTGCCGAAGTCCCCATTCGCGTGCATATCGAGAAGCTGCTGACTCTGCGGTTCTAAAGCATTGTAAAACGTGTTGCAAAATTTCCATAATTCTAAACCGTGGTGTGGGACCTTTTGAGCAAGGTCCTTGAATCATTCCCATGCATCGTGAATGGACTCGCCATCATCCTGCTCAAACGCGTGAAGTCTAGCCCTAAGCTTTGAGGTTTTCTCAGCAGGAAAATACTTCTCCAGAAACGTCTCGGCCATCTAAGTCCAAGAAGTAATGGATCCGGAGGGAAGTGAAACCAACCAGGCTTTGGCTCGGTCCCGTAAGGAAAACGGAAACAGCCTAAGCCGGATAGCATCATCAGAAGCGCCATTGATTTTGAAAGTAGCGAAAATTTCAAGAAAGCTATTGAGATGGGCGTTAGGATCCTCGTGATCCTTACCGTCGAACTGACACATGTTCTGGACCATTTGAATGGTATTGGATTTGATTTCAAAATTGTTCGCTTCAATAGTAGGCCTCTCGATACTCCAGGCCTGATCATTGAGAGATGGTTTGCCGAAATCGGCGATTGTTCTTTGATTGTCGGGTTCCGCCATTTGTTCTTCCTCCTCACCGGATGTGTTGTCTTCTAACGTGTCGCCCTCGATTGCAGCGGCTACGAGGCGGGACCGGTTCTGAAGATGGTTCGACGATATCGGCGACCGAAGTTGTGGACATACACGATTGACAATAAAAAAAAGACGATGACGAAACTATTCCTACAAATAAAAAAAATAAAATAAAAAATAAAAATCAAGCCGAGAGAAAAATACACACAAGGTATCAACAATGGTCAAATCACTAACTCGAATCGTTCTCGAAATCACCATGTCCCCGGCAACGGCGCCAAAAACTTGATGTGCGTGAAAGTATATATATATTTAATAAAGATTTTTTCACACAAATTTAGTTTTAAAAGGGTTTTCATCTAAAAATACTAAATCACACACAGAAAGGCAAGTGTACCTATCGTCTAGTAATATAGTAAAAATGGTAAAAACCGGATATCTAACTAAAATGATTCTTTGGAAAACTATTAATTGTGAAGTCAATTTTCTTATAGGAATAACTAGACTCCGATTAAGGATATCTAACTAAAATGATTCTTTGGAAAACTAGAACGATAAACACATCCTAATCACCTAAAATCATACAATTAAGCCCCATTGATGACTTATATGTCAAGAACTAAAGGTAAACTAGTCATCCGCTAAAATGTCCTAGTTTCATAATTAAAGGAAAACTAGAACGATGATCACATCCTAATCACAAATAATTACGTAAAGTTGACAAAATTATGAAATATTCCAACATGTAATTCTCAAACTAAGTCATGCAAATTAAGATATTGTGGCCACAATTCCAAACCTACACATCTAACATGTTTAAGAAATTACAACATCACAATCATCTTTTCAAATATCTTGTGAAAGAAAGCACACTTGTCTAATTTCATGTCATCTAACATTCCAATCATCATTTCTAATATCATGGCATAAATCCTACAAAATTCATTTATAAGATTTACAAACAAATACCAAGAAGATGGGTTTTTCAACATGTCAACTTCCTAACATTCATCAACATCATATGACAATAAAATTGGACAAGCATACAACATCATTGAAATATTACCATAACTTCATCATTGATCTTAACATAAAACATCACCAAAATATTCAAGTTTCATTAATCATCAAGGCATAAGTATCATCCTAATCTAGATAACATGAGTGTTTAGCCCATAAGGCTTACAAAAACTACAAGAAACATGATTAAACTAGCTAAAAACATGATTAAACTAATTAAACGTTCAAACCAAAAACAAGCAAGGAGAAGGAAAGATAGTTGGTTGATGATTCTTGAGTCTTCTATGGCTTCCAATGGGTCCAAAAACAATCAGTGAATCTTAGTGTAATTTTGCTCTAAAAACTCAACAACCCGTAATGAATGAAAACAAGGCTTTTTATAGCAAACATCAGATGTGCACTACCTGGTGCACGGTCGTGCTCCAGGTCGTGCTGGTAGCTACTGTGTTTTCTTTTTTGCTCAGGCATTTCACAGTTTCCATTTTCAACAAAATCTCGATTCCCGTCTCGAGGTAGCAGGCGCACGTCCGTGCTTAGACCAAGCACGGTCGTGCTTGAGTCAAAATCACGGGCACGACCAAGACATGCGCGGCACGAGCTGAAGACGATCTCGGAAATGACTTGAGCACGGTCGTGCTTGACCTTCGCACGGTCGTGCTTTGACCAATTTCACCTCCTGAGGAACAGCTGAAGCACGATCGTGCTAGGTCTGAGCACGGTTGTGCTTGTGACCTGTTTTTCGTCAATTTCTCTTGAAAACGCGTCTTTTCGCCGTACTTTTCTTCGGTGGTTTGTCTTGGCTGTAAAATCACAAAAACCACAATTTAGTACTAAAACTAATGAAATTACAACCAATTAATAACCAAATTCGGGTTAAATGTGAAGAATAAATATGTAATATCTATACATATCAATGACTGTTTCCATGATGCCTACATTTGGTATCAAAGCCAGGTTTAATCAAGGGACACTCCCACTAGAAAGATCTGAATCAAAGGAGTCCTAGAAACAATCAAAGCAATCATGGTTGAAACCGCGACAAGATGCAAAGTTCAAACATGAACCATGGTCTAAGAACAGACATGGTTACTTTGATGAATTAGGAAAATTCAAATCTGGAAGTAGGTACCCATCGAAAAGGACCGAGGCCCCGACACGAAAATCAGAATATGCCACATGCTTTAATTGCAACATTAAAGGGCACACATACTGGAACTGCACAAATACCACAACCCAAAGTCAAAAATGATTCACAAAGGAAGAAAAAGGCAAGGCTATCATGGTTAATGATCAAAGAAACCTAGAAAAGATGTTGGCTGACAATGCAAAGGTTAGGCATCACTTTACAACCAATTATCTCGTTGCAGACACAAATAAAGGCAACTCGAATCATATCTGGTATGTTAGTAAATCCCTGCCCAAACATCTAGCCTGTTGAAAAAAATGATGAAGATTTTAAGCATTGGTTGTTTACACGGGAATTGGGAATGTTTTTGTCACTACAAAAAATTAGAAACATCTTATAGGTAGTGTCACTTACACACCCAATATAGGCATAAACATCCTAAGTGCAAAACAACTAATTGCTCAGGGATATGAATTAGATGCAACTGGTCACACATGCATCACCATCAAACAAATGTTTGAAAACGACACACAAACCATAAATACCCAAGAAAGCAGTCATGCCAAAAAGAAAAACTTAGGCAATCTACAAAGAAATGTAGCAATTGACATGACTAAGAGGGTATTGACTGAGTACGTGGTCAAGCACTGCGACAGAATAGGCGATAAGCCAAACAAAGGCTTGTACATTGACAAGCATTGTACATAAGATGAAGTGATCCCAAACGGTCTTAAAAGTGTAGTGGGTTTGATAGATTTAATACTAGATGAGGGGCTGAATGAACAAGAAATGTATGTTTATGGCAAAACATTCGATAATCTAGTCACTTGGTTTTACAAAAATTACATAAGAAGCCCTCATACCAAAGTAATACCACCCATCATAGGCAAGAAACAAATCAGCCTAATGGAACTCTTAAGATCCATCAGAAACCTTAGAGGGGCAAATAAACCACTGGTTAAACATAAATGGAATGAAGTTGTCATGTCCCTAGGTTTCCCACCACACTATGGCCCCTAGTTTGAAGACTGTTATGTAAGCACATTGCAACTATTGGACTTGCATTATGAAACAGCCAAGAAGACTCAAAACCAACGACATAAAGACACTGTATACTGGAATGGAAACCACATAACACTAAAGCCAAAGACTTTCGCTGGGTTCATTATGATTATGAAGATAACTAAAGACACCAAGACTGCTCGCATCAACAGGAACACACTCAGCAAAAACATCAATGAAATGATTAAGTGGTTTCACACTTCTTACATGGAATATTATCTCGAGACCCCATCCACCAACTGTTGGAGAAAAGCCAATTTGTTTGTTCGACCTTTACAAAGTGGTGGATTGCATGGGAGGAAGTGAGGTTGTTACTCAAAAGGATCAATGGACAGATGTGGTTCGAAGCTTCGGATACCCAGACTTCCTGAAAAACAGACTAAGGAATATCTATGAAAGATATTTAGAATTGCCAGATTCTTACTTCAAAGTTATAGTCAATGATGAGGGTGAACCTCTCAAGGATGCTGATCAAGATGAAGTTTCTGATAGGGTCATAAGCAGTAAGCAAGAAGATGACCAGGCACCGAAGGAACGAGTGCAAAGAACTGAATGTAATGCTCAGGAACAAGACATAGACGCATGGCTCATATCGATAGCATATGAAGTAAAAGGCAACATGGCAAAGCACGAAGTAGGCACATCAAAGCATGAAGCAGGCACATCAAAACATGAGCAGGTTAAGACCCTGCATGATGATGGTAACAACTTTGTAATCACTATAGAAGAAGAGACAGATGAAGAAAATTCAAGTAACCAAGATGATGACTATGTGGTGCTCAAGAGAGATGGAATTTGATGTTAGGGGATGTATTGGATTATAACATCAAATTTATGTTACTTATGTAATTAAATTAAGACAAAAGGACTTTATGTAAATACTAAAATCTAGAAGTTATGTCAGTTATCTATAATTGCAGTATAACAGTTATGTTGGCAGTTATATCTACCAAAAGTTGTGTTGGTTGGATGTGTCGTTTAGATGCATATATATATGCATGATATCATTGTAAAACACTTATCACTTTATCAATCAATTCACTGATTTGTTATTATCTTGTGTTCATAACTTATTGATTCATTATGGTTAAGTCAATGAAATTCAGTTACAAAGTTAGTTAAGATCTTGTTATCATCTTGATTTGGGACCAACAATTAAAATATTTAAATATAGGTATATTGGTTTATATCTGTCTCAACTACAACCTTTTGGTTTCTACCGGTCCCAACTATTGACTTCGTTGTCAATGGTACCAACTTTTATCACTTTAGCAACCAACAGTCCATCGTTAAATTATTTCGAATTCAAGACCGATGTTTTAGGCCTTTTGATCGGAATTGAAATACAAGTCGATTTATGTAAAATTTATCTCTTAACGGCGCTCTGAATGATAAACTATTTACATCCGATTGAAGCATCATTAGGTTGAAATACCCGATTGAAGCACATTTTCATTGATCGGATCGCCGTTTCGAGGTTACTTTTACATAAATAGACTCATCTTCTCATTCCGATCAAAAGACTTAAAACACCGGTCTTGCATACTAAAAAAACTTCGTGACGTTAAATTTGTTTTAACAAAGGAGCGTTGACAGCCAATCCAATAGTTGGGATTGGTAGAAACCAAAAGGTAATATTTGGGGCCGATAGAAACCAATATAACTAAAATATATATTACAGTACCCGGCCGAGTAGAAGTTGCCCATGTCCTCCCTATTGGGCAATCTTAGGTTACCAACCCATGCGTGCATGGAAATATGAGCCCCGCGCTCTATGGTCCTAACAATAGTATCGGGTGGATTAGGGTCAGTCCTAAAGAAGCTATCTGTATTAGTGGCACTGGTCACCATCTGACTAAACATTGCAGACAGATTGACGCTTACTTGGTCTATACAAGATGCGCCACTCTCAGCACCTCTAAGAGCCAATTTACGTTTGGTGGGTCACATTTCTATGTGGGTCAAAGAGCGGATTCGTTCTAAGAGCCAATTGTTGTGAACTTGCATTTTTAGTTCTGGATGATTATTCATTTCTTGATTGTACGCTCTGTTACAGTATGCACAATGAACTTTGCCTAGTTGCTTCCACCTGTGTGGATGGACATCAGGAAGAGCTTCATTTGTGACATCCTGTTTTATGAATAAAATATAATATTTGAAAAATAAATGTTAGTGTTATACGAATAAGTAGTGAATTGCAAGTAACACGAGATGTGTTTGTAAGTGTTAAATGTTAATAAATGTCAAATTAAAATCTTTATAGACATTAAATGTTACTAGATTAAGTAAAAGTAGTAACTTACATTAGAAGAGATATACATATATGATACATTCAAAAGAAAAGTAAGTATAATATAAATAATGATATTTAACTTGTGAAATGAATTAAATAAAACATATGTGGGTTCTAGGAGGTTCAAGAATATATATACATCATGCATATTGGATATTTATCAAATGAAGAAACAAAATATGTATGTGTCATCTAGTGGAGGATAATAACATTGCATATGGTGCCACGTATATGACACTAATCTCATTATGATCACTAGCTCAATATTTTGTAAAGTGTATTATTTTTATTCCACTACATATCTCTTACAAAGAGTATAAGAAGAACCGGTACGAAAGAAAGAAGAGAGGGTTGACTAAAGAAACTGATACAAAGTCAAACACATATAATTAGATAGATTTAAAAGAAACAAAAGGTGAGGTGAGAGTTAGCTCTAGAAGCAAATTTACGTTTGGTGTTTAATGTGTTAATCGTCAGAGATTGGTTCTAAAAGGTAAGTATACAAACTCTTAAAAGTATACATGATTATTTGTTATGTTCCAATATGATTAATAATATCATTATGTGTTTGATATATATTAGTTTGGAACATATATAGACCGGTGGATCTTAAATATTTATGTGATTATTATTGTTGAAAATTTGAGTAGTTTATATTACTACTTGTTGATATACATGACAAATAATTGGAGATAATAGTCTCTATAAATAGAGATAGTGGTCTCAAACAATTAGAGACGGTGGTCTCAATAAATAGAGACGGTGGTCTTGGTGAATAATTTGAGACGGTGGTCTCAACAATTAGAGACGATGGTCTCATAAATAGAGACGGTGGTCTCGATAGATAGAGACGGTGGTCTCGATGATTAAATAAAGATGGTGGTCTCATAAATAGAGACGGTGGTCTCGGTGAATAATTAGAGATGGTGGTCTCAATAAATAGAGACGATGTTCTTGATGAATAAAAATAAAGATGATGGTCTAAAAATAAATAAATAAATAAATAAATAAATAAATAAATAAAGTGGAAACATGTTGTGTGTACTTACTTAGCTATGAATAATATGATATTCATGTATACTTTCAGGAAAGAAAGTGGAAGAGGACTAAAGACCGGACTCAGATCAACCAGTGGAAGTTACCTTTGTTCAAATAAAAGTTGTGTAATATTCGTTGTAATGAATGTTTTGTAAAACTATATATTATAGTGAAAATAGTCACACGAGTGACAAATTTTTGATGTATATTGGGACCTACTCTGATATGAATTGTGAGATTGTTATTTATAAAAAAAACAAATTTGGGTTGTTTCAAGTTGGTATGCACTGGTTTGAGAGATTTAAGTATTCGGTATGGATGCTTAGACTCAAACTGCGAGTGCTCTGGTCAAACAAAGGTGAACTTCGATCCGAAGACGGTCTAAAGCCTATCCAAGTAAGTACACTGACCAATGATTAAATCATGTTGATTATATGTTATACGTATTGTATATTATAAATGAGTATGATTGTGTGGAAAATGAAGTATGGATTACGGGTCTATAATTATAAGATGATGGAAGGCTGTGAAAACTATGATGAACTGAAACTTGTTATTTGAAATATGATATGATAATTGTAAGAAAACATGAGTATAATATGTATAAGATTACATCTGGCCAATGTAAGTTATATATATGGTACTAGGGTGTTCTTGGAATAATCATGTTTGTATTTGAGAATGTCGTAGGGTAAAATGTACACTAACTAGTACCAATATTTCAGTACGAATTATGACAAACCATGAAGAGCAAAGTCGTCACTCTGGTGATGAAAAGTTTGATAGTAACGAGGAGAGAACGGTGTACTCTCAAAGACGAGAACGTGACGAAAATCCTTTATCCGAAAGGATAAGGAATCAAATATCAACAGAAGTGGGAAAAGCTTTTCAAGCAAACATCCCATTCCTTCTTGCAGAAGTGCAAAGTTCTGTGAGAAACTTATTTCATGACGAGCTATCAAAGTTTAAGAGTCCCCACGAGCAGTTTAGTCCTGATAAAGTGAATAATCAGGAGGAATCAAATAAAGAAAAGGAGAAAAGCCGGTGTGCTTATAAAGACTTTATGGCATGTAAGCCTTTAGAATTCAAAGGCGAGATTGACCCCCTGATAAGTCATAGATGGATTATTAAAATGGAAAGTATATTTGATATAAGTCATTGTGATACAATTGACAAGGTAATCTTTGCTACGACCCAACTACGTGAGAGGGCAAAGGACTGGTGGGATATGATCAAAGTGGAAAAAGGTAAAGAAGCCACACGAAAAATGACATGGAGTGAATTCAAAGTAATATATTTAGAACATTTTAGTCCACAAGGGGCTGTGGATAGAATTGCTGAAGAGTTCCTTGATAAAGCTAAGTTTTGTCCTTCATTGGTAGCAACAGAACGTATGTGGTTAAATCACTACCATTTGATTTTAAAGGCAGAAATAAGGGAATTTGTGTCCCCTTCAAAGTGTGAGAAGTTGTCAGAGCTTATTAATTGGGCTCGTGAAAGAGAAATGGAGATAAAAAGGCAGATTGAGAATGGTGAGAAAAGAAAGGCTGAAATCCCAGTAGTTGCCACACCTTCAAAGAAGCTGAAAGCGTCAGGAAACTTTACAACGATGAGATCAAAGAATGAACAATGTAATTGTTACATATGTGGTAGAGGACATTCAGGGGAATGTCTTTACAAAAATTTAAGTTGCTATAGATGTGGAAAAATTGGGCATACAGCATCCCGATGCACTAGTCCGGTCAATTTACGCTTCAATTGTTACAAGCCGGGTCATATGAGGGGCGATTGCCCGGAACTTAAAACAAGGGTAAGCAAGGTTGCTAAAGGATCTAAGACGATAGGAAATGTCAAGAGATTTGAAGTTTCAAAACCACGAAGCATGGCTTTTCAAATCACTGCAGAAGAAGGAAAAGTTGTACCGGATGTTGTCACAGGTACCTTTTTAATCAATTCTGTCCCTGCATATGTTTTGTTTGATTCTGGAGCAAGTAGATCCTTCATATCCATAAATTTTGCTTGCCATAAGTCCTTTATTAGAAGAAAGCTAGTAAATTCCATAGAAGTCGAGGTTGCAAGTAATAAGAGTTTTGCTGTATCCGAAGTATGTCAAAGCTATAAACTAATTATTCAAGAAGAAGAATATTCCATTGACTTAATTCCTATTGAGCTTCGGGAGTTTGACGTAATTATTGGGATGGACTGGCTATCCCAATATCATGTGTCGATAGTTTGCAATCAAAAGATCGTCGATTTTATATCACCAATTGGAGAACAAGTGTGTATTTATGGAGAAAGAAAGAGCAACATTACTGTGTGCTCAATGGCAAAGGTCAGGTTTTATTTAAGGCATGGCCACCAAGCATTTTTGGCCTATGTGACGGATAAGGAAACAAAAGGAAAGGAACTTGATCAACTCCCCATAGTTAACGAATTCTATGACGTTTTTGTTGGTCCCATAACACTATTGAATCAGTAATTTGAGAAGATTTTTGATCAAATGATATAAAACATGAAGAACAAATGAAGAACACTAATAAAAACTCAGATTTGATCTTTAATTTGATTGCATCAGATATTACAAAGTGAAAACCCCAATCAATGACTCATTCAAGCCCCAAAACCCTAATTGCCATTTACTATTTATAGCCTAATGATACTTTGAACTAATGACAATTAGGACCCTATACTTAGACTAAAACATGACAAATAAGAAATAATACAAATAAACCCTAATGTTTAGTCTAATATGTATTTTGTCATTAAGACAAAATATATATATTACATAAAATACTAAAAAGACGAAAATGATTAAATATATTTTGTTGACACAAAATATATTTAATAACAATTAAACTCCGTCGCCTTCAACGTCTTGTCTCTAATCTTCGTCCCGAACGCGTCGTCTTGACTTTTGCGTTGACTTTGACCGTTGACGTTGAGTTTTGTTGACTTTGACTGTGTTGATAATATTAGACTACAATTCAGGTCCAACAATACTCCCCCATAGTCTATTATTATCAACGTCTTGCATCGTGTTCAGCACCGATAAGTCAATACTGTTGGATCTTTACTTTGGTAAGCTTCAGTCTTAATTTTTTATCCAACAAAACTCCCCCAAGACTGATGCTAGCCAAATTTTGTTGCTGAAGATCCTTAATTTCACAAGCTCCCCCATATTGTATGCTCGCCCATTTCGCGTGCTACTTTCGTAAAATCTGGAACTGCTTTCCAACAAACTTTTCATGAGTGCTTCAGAAGATGTAGGAGGAGGATTCCTAGCTTGGTATCTTTTGCAAACTTTGAGGAACAGGTTCTCTGGTCAGGTGCTTTGCTCAACTGATGATCGGCCATCACTTGCAGCAAATATCTGTAATGCAGACACAAACAAAATCTCGAGATTTCTCATTAGATCATTTCATTAAACAAAATAAACCCGTGTTTATTTGTGTATGAAAACAAATGAACCCGTGTCCATTTGTGCGTGCAATTCTGTGAATGCATGTGAAAATGATAACATTTTAATAGCATAATATGGAAGACTTGAAAATAATTTGAAAAGAAAATCTTTTTGATTTTTTTTACTAATAAAATTTAAAAATTCGGAAATAAGAGGACGACTCTGACAAGTTCACAAATATTTTAGACAAAGTGAACACATCCCAAAAGGTACACACGACCAACAAGACTCAAGAACCCAAACACAAAATAAAATAAAAACTTCATGAAAGGATATCAGATAATGCGTTTCGAGCAACCATCCAGAGAAACAAAGACTTGGCTAGATTGTCAATATGTTTGTCCATTTAAACCCATGCCTTGTTCCTTTCAACAGACAATCTGTGATGGTCTTATCATGTTTTAGGTTCGATTTGAAGAAACTCATGCAACTCGGTCCCCACAGACATCTTGGTAAAGAAACTTGTCCTATCATCAGGGTTTATATGAGCAATATGATTGACTTTGCTTGAATTTCTTGGATCAAATCTTGAATATTGATCGATTTATGAGCCTCTTTTGTCATTCTACAATTTTTGCATGTTTGGGAGTGGAGCTTGTCAACAATGATTCTTTTGAACACATTGTGACTTATTATTTGGGAAACTCAAATGGTTAGAGCTCCAGGTCTATACTGACGTATAACAGAGTAGATAAACATTTGAGCATGCTCGGTGAATCTTCAGGTCAATACTTCCGTATACCAGAGAAGATCCACCAACTCTAGGTCAATACTTCCGTATAGCAGAGGAGTTAAGCACTTTGACTCAATACATTCTGAGGAATTAACAAGTAACTCACTCAGAGGTTTTTCTGAAGAGCAACACTAGCAGCTTTTTATTTTGTTTTGCTAACTAGAAAATCAATTTAGGGCTAGGGTATGGGTGATTTAGGATTTTTTAGGGAAATCAAGGCAAAGATTTGATGCTCTCAACCCATTTTTGATAGGACTTGTAACTTTGTGCAGGCCAATCATGTCAAGGAGATAATCCTCATTGCCGAGTTCTTGAACTTAGTTTGATCACAGAATTGTTGTTTAATTGTATTCGGGCTGAGCCTATTGACACATCATGCACAAACCAATGTCATTCTTTAGGTGCTTTCCACACATATATGAAACCTGTAAAAGGACACAAAATATTTACACAAAATTTTGAGCAATGATATTCATTACATTCATTTGAGATATTACTCTCCTAAAATTTCTATTTCAGCACAAAATTGAAATTTTTTAAACACACAAGAGCGACCTCAAAAAGATGTGAAAACTTGATCAAAAATACAAGTAAAAAGTTAGACTCCCCCAAAATTTTTTATTTTTTTATTTTTATATTATTTACTATTTATAAAATAGAAATGACCAAAGAAACGCCTTCCATATTACTCTATCAAAAGATTATAAATGAGATATCAAGAAAAATGCAGTGGCTGTGAAATTAGATATGTGAAAATCAAAGAAGGATCTAGAATGTGGATAAGATACCAAAACCATGACCTGTTTATTCCGCCTCAAATTTTAATAAGGAACATTCTCTGTTAGTAAACCGGATTACTAACAGTCCTCCTGAAATGTTCCTGCACTCATCAACAGATTAGTTAGAAAGGGGAACCCAGGCCATCGTAGTCCTGGGCATTCCATTTTCATTGGTGTAAAACACTTGTTTAAGCACACAACCTGTTCTTGTATCAATTATCTTTTCCACTTTTCTTTTAATTTGCCAAATTTGTTTAGGTTCAAACATTTTCGATTTGAAAGAATTAAATTTGGAAATCATTTTCTGTTTAAGTCCCGAGGAAAAAGATTTTGGTTTTGATGATGTGGTCACATTCATCTTTAAATCATGTGAAACCGGCTTCACATGAGAAGGTAGGGATGGAATATTCGTCATCCGACCATTCAAAGATGTATGTTCTTTACCTTGAAATCCAGAGAAGCAAACCTGTTTGCTTTTAGTAACTGGACATTCTTTGAGCACGTGATCATCCTTTCCGCATTTGAAGTAAGCCTTGAATGGCTTTTGATGCTTGACTGGCCTGTGTGGAGTAGCTGGGGGTGGGGCTTTCTTTGAGCTTGATGCAACTTGTTGAGAGACTTGTGGCTTCTTATGTTAGAGTAGTGAAAGAGGATCAAACTTTTGACTTCTTTTGTTGAGTTGTGGGTTGTTGGATGGGAGATAAGATCTTCACTTGCTTGTTGTCAAGTCTTTTACAAACTTGAGATATGATGGACAGAGGTGGTCTTTTTCTTTTGAGCTCTGGATGGAAGATTGACTTGTCTTGTAGCTGGAAATGAGATCCTGATTTGACTTGATTCAAGTTTTGGAAGCATTTCAGATTTGACAGTTGCAGATGACATCTTGATCTTTGAAACTCTGAGACTCTCCTTTGTCTTTGATTCATCATCTGAACTTGTCCAGTCTTCAATTAGTACCCCTTCTTCCAGCGGATCTTGATTGATGGGAATTGAGTGTGTAGATGTAGTTGCAGCTTGATGATTAGTTGATTCATGAATTAACTCTTCCTTCTCACTCTTGACAGGCTCAAACTTAGGAATTTCACATGCTTTAAACTTATTAAAGAAATTAGAAGTAACAACCGTTACAGGATTAGAAACAACAGGGGCTGAGCAATCATTTGCTTGACTGTCAGTACCCGTTTTACTATATCCCATACCAATCGAAGAATCATAATCATCTCACACTTCCTTCAGAATAACTCCCTCTAAACCTGCATGCAAACTATCAGTATCTTTCTTAATTATCTCATGAACCAATTCATTGGTCGGGTATGGAGTTGGTGTAGGAGAGTAATAGTAAGTGCTGGGAGGAGGATATACAAAAGCCTTATCTTCATGACCCAATCCAGTCTTAATACGAGCCCCCCGTTGGCTTTTGATTAAATCCCCAAGTTTCATCCCCAAAATTGTCCATTTTTCGAGTTTCGTTTGCAACTTACTGGTTTCAAACTCAGCCAGGGCGACACGTTCAGTTAGCATATTGACTTCCACATTGCTTTTCAAAAGACTCGTTTTCAAATATTCATTTTCTTTCAAAGCTTCTCTTAATTTGACAAATATTTGGACTCATTAAGTTTAAGTTCATGATTTACCCGAGTCAAATATTTTTCATTTTCGATTAACAATTTGTTAGCTTTATAAATACCAAATAAACGAGTTCTACAATCAGAAGAACACATATCCTGAACTTTCTCGTATGGAAGATCCATGATGATTTGTTCAGAAGCAAGAGCCTTCTCGCAATTGCAGACTCTTGTATTTGTCTTTTGTTCCTCCTAATTCTCAGCATCACAAGCTTTATCATTTAATTCTGCTCCATCTTTACCCACTGATGTCTGCTTAATTTCCCTTTGTACCTTTTCAATTTCAGGTTTCGGTAAACCTTTGAAATTTGAGGCAGAAACTGATATCTCTTCTGGTTTCTCTTTGGATATTGAGGTGATCTTCGAATTCAGAGACATCGCTTCATCGTACTCACGATGCTTGATATCCAACTCTATTTCTTTTAGTTTGTTCATCACCTCCACCAGTTTGAAATCAGTAAATCCTCTTTCTCTTCTAATCGATTTTCCATGTGAACTCCACTCTGGTAGGAGAGAATCAAGCAATCTCAGAACCTGTTCATGATTTCCGAGTCCTGGATCATGCTTCTTAAGGTTATTTGCCACCATTACAAATCGATCGAGAAATGCTGGCATCCTTTCATTCTTTAAAACTGCAAAATTATCAAACCGGCTTTGTGCCATTGTGAGATCATCAGATTCGAAAGATTTAAAAAGTTCTGCATAAGCCATGTTTTTTAATCGATAACCGGTTTAAAATTTAGCCTAAAAATAATTTTTAGAAAGTCCCGGCCAACTGACAAAAATATTTTCCACTCAACTGAACAAAATTTTGGCCCAAAAAAATAGTAACAACTAATACCCGGCCAAAAGACGTTTCTTTTGAAAAATTTTAACGTCCACTCAAACGAATATGGCTCAAAAGTTTTAAAAAAATTAGCACCCAGCAAATGACAAAACTTTTAACTTAAATGACAAACTTTTGGCCCAAAGATTAACAATAATAACACCCGGCCAAAAAGATGTTTCTTTTGAAAAGTTTGGTGTCCACAAGATCAAATATGGCCCAAAAATTTAACAAAGTTAACACCCGGCCAAAAGACGTCACCTTCAAAATTTAATGACGACTGTAACGAAAACGCCCATAAAAATTTTAACTTTAACACCCGGCGAAATATAATGACAATTAACCAAAGACTCGACCCACCCGTTTAATGTATTAATATGACGGGTCCTCACAATCCAATTTCGTAGTCCAAATTTTAACAGCTCAAAAACTCAGACCTTTACAAATATCAGCCCATCAACAACACTTGACCCATCAAACCAAACCCAAATCTTATCCACAACCCTAAAAATTTTTTTTTAAAAATAAGTCAGCCGCTTAAATGTACCTGTGAGATTCAATCAACAACATCAAGCACACAAACACATATCAACAACATACACTCTCACGTACACATCTCTCTCTCTCATCTATCTTATCTTCACCAACTCAACACTTCAACAACTCAAACACAAACATAAACACAGATCGTGTCTCTCTCTTAATCTCTCTCTAGTTTAACACACACACAACAACAATAACACAAACAAGAACACAACAACACACACAACCTGCTGCTTCATTCTTCTTACTGCTGTTGCTTAACAACAACATAAACAGCACTCAAGAACAAGTTCTCTCTCTCTATGGTTCACTGTCTCAAACAAACATTTGCTGCTGCTCCTTTCATTTTTTTCTTTTGAACTCACTCTCTCTTGTCTCTTTAAAGCATACGAACACAAAAACACACAAACAACAACATCACGATCTGCTGCTGTTTTGTTTTAACAATGGAAGATCATTAATACTTCTTCTTCTTTCTGGTTTACTTTCAACACAACACACATACATATCTTTCTTTCTCTTTGTTCACGGTTCAAACAACACACACACGAACAGTTGTTGCTGCTGCTATAACAACATTACAACTGAAACAAACTTGATCTGCTGCCTTTGTTCTTCTAGTTTCTTTATCAAACATCAACACACAACAAACGCACTCGAAATGGTTCAAACATAGTTCTTCATCAACTTGTTCAAAAGTTCAAATGCTCAAACACCCTTCTTCTTTCTGGTTTCTGTTTCAGCAACCTCACCGGATATCTGAAATAATCAAGACAACACCTTTGTTTTCTTCCTACTCGTTTAACTCAATCTCCTTATTATGTTTACGAAACAATCGCAGATCTGCCATAAAATGGTTAATAGCAGGTGGATATGGGACGGTTGAGGTATGGATCTGTTGTGTTTGGTTTGGTTTGGATATGGGATGGTGGATGTTGGTGATGTTTGAAGTTGGATATGATGTACGCGGTTGTTAGGTTGTAGATCTGATTTTTTTTTAAGTCAGATTTGTTGTTGTTGTTATGGGTTATGGTTTGAAATGGTTCAAAGGTAACGGATCTGAACAGTTTAATGTGTGGTTGATTGTTGGTGCAGGAAATATGACAACAAATGGTAGGTTCGCTCAGATCTGGATGGTCTAATATGATTGCATCAAGACAAAATATTACAAAGTGAAAACCCTAATAAAAACTCAGATTTGATCTTTAATTTGATTGCATCAGATATTACAAAGTGAAAACCACAATCAATGACTCATTCAAGCCCCAAACCCCTAATTGCCATTTACTATTTATAGCCTAATGACACTTTGGACTAATGACAATTAGGATCCTATACTTAGACTAAAACATGACAAATAAGAAATAATACAAATAAACCCTAATGTTTAGTCTAATATGTATTTTGTCATTAAGACAAAATATATATATTACATAAAATACTAAAAAGACGAAAATGATTAAATATATTTTGTTGACACAAAATATAATTAATAACAATTAAACTCCGTCGCCTTCAACGTCTTGTCTCTAATGTTCGTCCCGAACGCGTCGTCTTGACTTTTGCGTTGACTTTGACCGTTGACGTTGACTTTTGTTGACTTTGACTGTGTTGATAATATTAGACTACAATTCAGGTCCAACAGTGTTCCCTAATGAGTTATTTGGCGTTCCACTGGAAAGAGAAGTCGAATTCAAAATTGATCTAGTTCCCAGAGCTAATCCTATGGCTAAATCGCCATACCGACTAGCACCAAGTGAAATGAAGGAATTAATGTCACAACTCCAAGATCTATTGGATAAATGTTTTATTCGGCTAAGTGTTTCACCTTGGGGTGCGCCAATTTTGTTTGTTAAGAAGAAAGACGGTAGCATGCGTATGTGCATTGATTACCGTGAGTTAAATAAATTGACCATTAAGAATAGGTATCCTTTACCTAGAATTGATGATCTTTTTGATCAATTGCAAGGTGCTAGCTGGTTCTCTAAGATTGATTTAAGGTCGGGATATCATCAAGTAAAGATAAGAAAAGAAGATGTACCCAAGACGGCTTTTCGTACTCGTTATGGGCATTACGAATTTGTTGTGATGTCATTTAGTTTAACGAATGCCCCAGCAGTTTTCATGGATCTCATGAATCGAGTATGTAAACCTATGCTTGATCGTTTTGTTATCATTTTTATCGATGATATCCTTATCTATTCTCGAACAGAAAAAGATCATGCTCAACATCTTAGGGAAGTTCTCACTACATTAAGAAACGAGAAGTTATACGCAAAGTTTTCAAAGTGTGCATTTTGGCTTCACAAGTTCAGTTCTTGGGCCATGTGGTAAATACAGAGGGTATTTTGGTAGATTCCGCTAAGATAGAGACTATTATGAAATGTTCTCCTCCAAACACCCAAACTGAAAACAGCACAAGATCGACAAAAGGCGTATGCTGATAAGCGAAGACGTCCGATTGAATTCCAAGTGGGGGATTTCGTGATGTTACAAGTTTCCCCATGGAAAGGTGTGATTCGTTTCCGTAAACGTGGAAAGTTGAGTCCATGGTTTATTGGTCCGTTTAAAATAATTGCTCGTGTGGGGAAGGTGGCATATCGTTTAGAATTACCAGAAGAACTAAACGGTATCCATAACACATTTCACGTGTCATATTTGCGAAAATGTTTGGCTAATTAAACAGCATGTGTAGCGTTGAATGACGTTAAAGTGGATGATCAGCTTAACTATGTGGAAAAGTCGGTCGCGATTCTTGATCGAAAAGTTAAGCAGTTGCGACATAAAATAATAAATCAGGTGAAAGTCCAGTGGAAACATCGGCGTGGTTCTGATACCACATGGGAAGCCGAAGATGAGATGAGAAAATATTACCCTGAGTTATTTAATATGTAATAGGTTTCGGGGACGAAACCTAAATAAGGGGGGGAGAGTTGTAACATCCTGTTTTGTGGATAAAATATAATATTTGAAAAATAAATTTCAAATACTGCTATATGAGTAAGTAGTGAATTGCAAGTATCATGAGATGTGTTTGTAAGTGTTAAATGTTAATAAATGTCAATTAAAATCTTGATAGACATTAAATGTTACTACATTAAGTAAAAATAGTAACTTACGCTGGAAGAGATATACATATATGATACATTCAAAAGAAAAATAAGTATAATATAAATAATGATATTTAACTTGTGAAATGAATTAAATAAAACATATGTGGGTTCTAGGAGGTTCAAGAATAGATACATCATGCATATTGGATATTTAACAAATGAAGAAACAAAATATGTATGTGTCATCTAGTGGAGGATAATAACATTGCATATGATGCCACGTATATGACACTAATCTCATTATGATCACTAGCTCAATATTTTGTAAAGTGTATTATTTTTATTCCACTACATATATCTTACAAAGAGTATAAGAAGAAACGGTACGAAAGAAAGAAGGGAGGGTTGGCTAAAGAAACTAATACATAGTCAAACACATATAATTAGATAGTTTTAAAAGAAACAAAAGGTGAGGTGAGAGTTAGCTCTAGAAGCAAATTTATGTTTGGTGTTTAATGTGTTAATCCTCAGAGATTGGTTCTAAAAGGTAAGTATACAAACTCTTAAAAGTATACATGATTATTTGTTATGTTCCAATATGATTAATAATATCATTATGTGTTTGATATATTAGTTTGGAACATATATAGACCGGTGAATCTTAAATATTTATGTGATTATTATTGTTGAAAATTTGAGTAGTTTATATTACTACTAGCTTGTTGATATACATGACAAACAATTGGAGATAGTGGTCTCCATAAATGGAGACGGTGGTCTCAAACAATTAGAGACGGTGGTCTCAATAAATAGAGACGGTGGTCTCAGTGAATAATTAGAGACGGTGGTCTCATAAATAGAGACGGTGGTCTCAATAGATAGAGATGGTGGTCTCGGTGATTAAATGGAGACGGTGGTCTCACAAATAAAGACGGTGGTCTCGGTGAATAATTAGAGACGGTGGTCTCAATAAATTGAGACGATGTTCTTAATCAATAAAAATAGAGATGATGGTCTCAAAATAAATAAATAAATAAAGTGGAAACATGTTGTGTGTACTTACTTAGCTATGACTAATATGATATTCATGTATACTTTCAGGAAAGAAAGTGGAAGAGGACTAAAGAACGGACTCAGATCAACCGGTGGAAGTTACCTATGTTCAAATAAGAGTTGTGTAATATTCGCTGTAATGAATGTTTTGTAAAACTATATATTATAGTGAAAATAGTCACACGAGTGACAAATTTTTGATGTATATTGGGACCTACTTTGATATGAATTGTGAGATTGTAATTTATAAAAAAAATGGGTTGTTTCATCATTGCAGCCATTGCTGCTTGATACTTGACGATGTACTCTGGGGTGACTCTTTGTGCAGCAGGTCGAACACATAGAACCTCAAAGTCCGGTAACACGTATGGTTTTGGTTTATTTGCTGAGAATGGAGGACAATAAGCAATACCACGTAGAGCATTTCAAGACCAGATACACCATCACTTGCAGCAACACATTCTGAGATATTATCTGGTGCAGTGATTGGATATGCTGAAGCAGAAAAGGGGACAGAGGTGAATCCGTACAGGCCGCCAAGTCCCACTAGCAAGTTTCTCCTATCCACAACATTATGCTACATCGTTGTGATATTATTGCCTTCTCCTGTAGTAGCGTTGTTGTTGCACGAAACTTTAAACCGATGGGAACTAGCTTTGGAAAATAAAAGTTGAAGTGAGTAGGTCTTTTTGGGTGTAAGAGTGGAGAAGTTGAATGAAGACATCATGTTTGGTTGAGGGTCCAAGTAAAGTGACAGATCTCCCGAATATATGCATCATGAATACTAGATCCACTTACAAATTACAAATAAGGTTAGATATAATTGTTGTCTACTTGATATATAAAATTTCAGAATAAAAAAGGGTGGCTGCTACAAAAGCTTAGTATACAACTTTTTAAATGAGAACTAATGTTTAGTATATTGATGTATCTAGATAAATAAAATCACAGTCTTTTTTGAACAATGATTGGTGCAATGCACTTAGGGGTGACTTTATAAAATGTGATACGTTAATACTTAATATATATTCCCATGTAAATTACATGTTAATAAACTAGTAAGGTACCCATGTGATGCGGCAGAAGCAACGATGGACCGACGACAACAATTTACAACAAGATACTCAATTAATAAATGTCTCCGTCCTCTTTATATGTCGTGAACCTTACAAGTCTTTGTTAAATAATAACAAACACACGAATAATAACAAAATAACCTAATTCTTTCTAGTAAAGCAACTTAGGAAGTTCATCCTTTTTGACCCAATTCCATTTTAGTTATAAATCTTTCAACACAACCCATTAGAGAATAAGCATAACGTAGTTTGATCTATCTTTAAGTAAACGGGTAACATTATATTGAAGTAGTAAACACGTCCAAAAACTTCCTTTATGTGCTTGTTTGATATACTAGATTGCATAAACAAGAGCTCGTGTTATATAAACATGTTGATTTGTCATGTAATATCATCATTCATAATCTAAAAAAAAACCAAGATCCATTTTAAAACATGTACAACAATCCTAGAGTAGAAATGTAAACATAAATTGGAACGACACTAATGAAAATTTTACACATAAATTGTAACTCAAATTGACATAGAAAGTAGAATTGTAAACATGATCATAAACATTCATAAGCAATTGTACCATATTGTCTCTACGTTCATGCATCAAAACATAATTCAAGTCTTACAAGTTATGATAGAATATCTACACCAGCTATGATTCTCATTAAATTCAAGTGATTAATCTAAAAGAAGTGTTGATAATTTCGCATTTTGACCTGCAAAATTCGTCCCTCCTTTTTTCTCTCCGTCTACAAGGTCAAGTATATTTGTTTTACCTTGAAAAAGACTTTTGAACCCATCAAAACTACAAAAAACCACTTGTAACCGCATACCAGCGTTCCAAACGCCGACCCGGGTGTTCTAATCGTTGCACTGTCAACTAAAATGCTGCTTGGGTTCTATTAGACACCTAGGTGAATGCCGGTATTTTAATCATGTTTCTTTAATTCAAAACATGTAAAGAAAGACTATAACTTCTGAGTAAGTAGTTCAACATTATCTATTTGCATCAGTGTGACATCTGCCTCGAACTCGGCTCCGGACGCCCGACTCGAACCCGAAGTTGTTTATCATTTAATTAATGTATTCGTATTTATTATTCGTTAAATGTGGTGTAGTGGTAAGAGACTTGGATTCTCCAAAAGAGACCCAAGTTCTAGTCCCACTACCACCACTTTGAAAGGGGCAAATAGGGGCAATGAAGGGAGACTTGTGGCAACACAAGTTCGATCTCTAAGCCAAACGGGTTTTACCACTAGCTTGTAGTCGTGCCTACGGGCGGACGGGTTAGTGGGTTTCCCCCGAATTGGAGTCGGGTTAATAGGTGGGTTTCGGCTACCCAGCGCTGTCTGTGTTCGCAGAGCGTTTGGGATTGTCTTTCGCCATTGGGTTACCCCGGGTATGTCCAAAAAAAAAATTTATTATTCGTTAAATGTGACGTTTCGTTATTGAAAATATATACATATAAATATGTCGAGTGTTACGTCAATTCTCGTCTTTAATATATAACGATCGAATTATTATCCAACGTATACTAATTAAATACTAAATACAATTTATTAAACCTCCAAAGAATATATACATTATATTTAAAGAAAACACACATATGTGTATATATATATATATAGTTTATAAAAGAGATCTTATAAAAATTATTAAAACAAAATTGTTTCCAAGTCCTGGAATAGTCATTCGACGTCAAGATCGAGTTAAAGATATAAAAACGTCACTTGTATAAACATTATGTTTTAACTTTGTTAGGTTAGTTGGTTAATTTCATTTAAAAACTAACTTTGGACCAAAACTGTCAATTTACGAACTTATATTAAAACTTATATTAACAAAATAAACAAAACCGTAAACTGCAGGGGCTATAACTTTAAATTCTTTTGACCAACCCCCCCTGTTGAACCCCCGTTTTTCCGGCGGTTTGCCGGCGTGTTATTCCGGCCACCTAGATTTTCCGGCCAGACTCCTTTTTACGCGTTTTTAGCCAAATCTAATCACCAAAATCACGCCAAAACTTTCCTTATGCAATTTCGAGCGTCTCTAATTACCTATAACGCGTGATTTCAACACAATTAACTCGATTTGATTTCGGGTTTTCAACTCAAAATCTCATTCCATTTTTAGACACCGAAATCAACGATTAAACCTTCCCATTTCGTCCTATACTACTCGACTAACAGTCTTCATATCACCAAACCATCTCGTTTCTTCTCTACAATCCAAATCAAAGCATCATCAATATTTTTCCGGCGACCGTATCATTCATCACCTTCAACGCATCATTTCTGGTAAATCTTGTATCCATTTTAATCCTCTCAATCATCTATATCTTTCTAAACCATCAATTATATCTCATTTCGTTCCAAATTCGTGTGAAATCCACCGAGAACAGTCAACCCTTGTTCTTCAATCAAACCCGTTCAATCCGTCAAATCCAAGTAAGTTATTTACATCAAAATACTCGTGATGATTCGTAGATCAAAAGCCCTCTAATGGATTGGGATTATATTAACTAATTTGAAACGAATTGGGGGCTTCTTTGATCTAGGGCTTGTAACGTGGAAATGGGTGTTGATGGCTATTAATGGTTAAAGCAATTAAAAACGATTTTATTAACAAAATATAATTCTCGTTCACTGGTTTGTGCGTTACTTATGAATGTGCTGGTCACGGGTTCGAACCACCCTGCCTTTTTTTCTTTAATTTTAATATTTTAACCATTTTAAACATTAACTCATATTTTTTTACTAACCTAAATAAAATTCTTTAGGTTAAATATATTTTGTAAAGCTTAAAAACTTATAGTTCCAAATACATATATACAAATAAAATATTTATGGTTATATATATACAAAACAATAATATCCTAGTGTTTCGTATAAAACCCCAATTGGTACCTGAAAACCCTAAATCCCAAAACCGAAACCCTAGATCTCGGATTTTGATTCTTGTTACTATTGTTTCGTTTCTAAGTTAGGGTTCTTCCCAATTAATTAGTGATACTAATATTTGGGCAACCCTCGGTTCATTATAGCTGCGTTTCTATTTCGGTTATCTATTTGCATTTCAAGGTGAGTAAAATCACTCCTCTTTTACTTTTACATTTTGGGGCTGAAATATGTTCAATTACTATACAATGTTTTCAGTTTTCTATTTGTTTCCAAAAGAGATCATAAAATATGTTAGTCTTGACTCGCGACAAGATGCAATCCTTATGTGGTAGTTTAAAGTAGTATTGTTACATAGTAATCCCACCGGTACAATGTTAGCGCTAATGTTTTGAGAAACCCACCTGCATGTATTTCAAAATTGGTGATTTAAACCCGACCATTCAATTTCAATGTTTCTAGTTACTATTTAATGTTACAAGTTGCTATGCTATGCTGCTACGTCCCTTAGATGCTTAAACAATTATTGATAACTTATATCGAGACGGTTACGTGACGGTTGCTAAAATGGTTATCTTTAATTAATAACATGAGATGGTTCCTCATGACAAATGATTACAAGTTGCTATACAATGATGGTGTTCAATGTGTGTTCAATGTGTGTTCGAGGTGTCATGGTCGAGAATGATATGAAATAGCTATGCATGTAAGATTGCGCAACATGTTATGATGATCTCGGATTTCTTTATTATTATGTATCAATTGTGGTTTACTCACTAGCTTTAAATAGCTAACTTTATTTTTACATATTTCAGGTGGTGTTTGAGCGTTTTATGCCTTCAAGACATAGGATGCCTATCAGACTTAGAACAATTGAACAATAAATTACTTTGATTGTCGGTCTTTATTTCTGAATTTATGACTATTTATTCCTCATTTATGTCACAACAGTTATTGCATTAATGATATTAAAATATGATTTTAGTGTGCCATGTGCTTTGTACTTTTGATATCCAATTCGCTTGACAGCCCGGTGTTTCCGCCGCCGGGCGGGGTGTCACAATCAGATTTCACCCTCACCCCTAAGAAAAAAAAACACATTCGCACACTCCACATTCGGATTTAACCTCCCCTACAACCACACCACATTCAGGACAGTTTGGTGATGGGTCAACCTGATTTACAGTTTGTTGTCAAAAGAAGTTTACTTTTGTAATATAAATTCAGTATGTAAATGAAATTTTTATGATTTATAACTATTTTTTGTAAAAAAGAGTTTTTTTTCCTTAGAAATAGTCTATAAGTATGCCTTCAGATGATTTATGTATTGATTTATCAAAAACAGTAAGTGATGTGTAGAAACATTTGACAAAATGATCAAAAACAAATTCACACAAGATAAATACAAAGAACAAATACCACACTGCAAATTCTCCCATCGCATTATTACGCAAGCACCCATTTGAATGAAGTTTTCATGGATCTCGTATCTGTCTCATTTTAGTATTCATCTTAATACACAACTGCAACAACCTGAACATTAGTAAACCCTGCAAATTCACATAAAAAGACTTACATTCTCGTAGTTTAAAGAAAAGACTAAATAACTCCTTCGCTTATGAAACATATGTCGAAGACACTGAAAGGTAAAGTCTTTTGTTTTTATTCTTCATGGGTTCTATTAAAGTTCAAATTACCACATAATATTATTCAATCTTGGGTAAGACACGGCTTGAATTTGCATTCTAAAGGGCTGTTGATTCAAAACAACAGTTTTAAGTTCAAGTATCACATAAAAATATTGAATCATACATGGGTTCATTATTGAGACAAAATGGTTGATGCAAACCCTGGTATGAGTGTTTAAAAGTACATTCAAATCAAAGTCAAACATACTATGAGACAAATGGTCAATGCAAAGTGTAGTTCCTGATGCAAAGGCAACATTCAAATCAAAGTCAAACATACCATGAGGCAAATGGTCAATGCAAAGTGTAGTTCCTGATGCAAAGGCAACATTCAAATCAAAGTCAAACATACCATGAGGCAAATGGTCAATGCAAAGTGTAGTTCCTGATGCAAAGGCAAAACTAAAAAGTAAAACTAATACAAAGGCCAGAAAAAGTAAAACTAATACAAAGAAAACAAAAGGTTGAAGTCAAAGATATATGCACTTACATTCACACAGCACATGGCTAGAACAAAATTTATCCTGCTTGAAGCAACAAAGCACTACTTATGATAACTCCGTATTATTGCATACCTTGGCTTCAAATGGTTGTTATTGCAATTCTTTCCCGAATCGAATACCTAGTCTGAGGTGGGTTTTTTTGGACAGCCAAGTCCGAGGTGGGTGTTGGCCATATTCCTACACACATACGAGAAACAATAAGTCAGGAATCAGCCATTTGTTCCAACACAAATTAAAACCCAGAAAAATACTTTAACTAAAAAAGAGTGCAAAAACTACCTGTCGAATCATCATTGCATAACTATTGTGTTTCTTTACTTTTGAGTTCATTGAGCTTTAGCTTGTCCCATCAAGATTCAACATTAGTTTTAAAATATAGACGAACTTCAAGCAACAGTTGAACAACAAAACTATTAAATAAGTTAAACTCAACTAAACCAAAAAAAAAAACAACTCTAACTCCATATTAATCATAATTATTCAGATTTTTTTAAAGACATGCAAATGAGAATAATAAACCAACGATTGTGAGCAATAACCTAATTGCAACCAGAACTTCATCAAATCGCAAGTCACAACCCACCAAATCTGAATCAGCCATCTGAAAAGCTCCTAATGACTTCAGCTGAAGTACTCAGTGGTAACGATGGCACCTGCGGTTTTGCATCGACCATAATGAAAGCATACAGAACTTATGCAGATCTTAACAAGATAACAAACCATATTGATTTGTCAAATTCAATTTACAGAGATGAGTTTGACACCTTTAAGAATTAGAATTTATTACCTGAGATCATTGCTTATCAAATGGTTGGGATGATGCTGCCCACTGAAAATGGATTTGCAATCCTATCATAATTTACTCTGAAACTCTACGCATCGCATAGGATTTCATGTCTTAGTTCAAAAAACAAGATTATATCAAACAATCAATGATAGTTGCTTACATTCAGTTTTATTCTCTTTCTATTTAGAATCAATATAGTCTTTAGCACACAACAGGCACATAAAAACAAACAATGCACATACGTCGAGCGACAAACTACAATCTACAATAAGTTTATATAAGAAAAAATCAAACCACATGTACTAAATCAGGTACAATCAAATTTATTAAAGCATATGTTAATCTTAAAAGTACTCCAATCGAGATATGCCGAAACCAATTATTAATAGTACTCTTTTGATTATATATACCATAATATGTCGCTTCCTAAAAAACAAATAAACTCATCTAAATTAGCTTTTTATTTTCACGTATTAGTTTAAGATTTAAATTCATTAATGAAATTATAAAATCGCTTACTGCAAGACAATAGGACTTTCAGCTAGTCATTGTCAATCCATGTTATTACACTGTCGGATGTGTCTCTAGCGGCGAATATGACTTCACTGATGTTGTCAGTGACATAGTCGTTGGGGAGTCCTATCTATTCCTTGTACAAAGCTAGCTGATAGAATCTAGGAATTTAAGCAGGAAAAGGTTAAACGAAATTAACAAACCCAATTGAGGAGGGCAAAATCTCTGATACAAATACAATATAATCACAATTACTGAACTAAAAAATGCTCTTGACTTCATGCGTGTGAACTACTCTAAACTGCCCCACTCTACTACTAAATTGACCAATTTGGATTTACCAACAGAAACATGTCTCCTGCTGCGTTGACCCGACTAGTCAGGCTCCACTAATCCAGCTAGTCGAGTCCTTATCAGTCTTACTACAAACAAAACTTTATGTTCTTCTATGTGGGATTCTCTTCTTATAGATATAGAATGTTATCCTCCTATGAGTAACCAATGTTTAGAGAAGCTTTAAACAATAAGTACCTGTTGTAATCACAAAGGCCTTCAAAATAAGCCAAATATCATCCAATGTTGACTACTTTTATACATAATCTATAAAACACAGGAAACAAATCAAGTTAAGTTCAGATTTAAACAAACTATATATGCCAATACGAATATGTCGGATATAATGTCAAAATTTGTTCTTGTGGGATGGCTTAGGCTTACCACAAATGCTATTTTATCCATTTACACAAGTTCATCTGGTAGCACAAAAATATGGAAATAGATTAGTTTTTCAATATTGTATTAACCTTTTAGCTCTAGCAAAGTTTATAGCCATTGAGTGCGAATTATGATGATCAAATCATGTTGTACTTTCAAAGCTACCACAAGTCTAAATTCCAATAATGTTGGTGACTATCTCTTGTCAAACTCCTTTGTGGGTTGTGAACCAAATGGAAGTTTGACACCCTAACCATGTTAACTGATCGTTGTCCAAACTGAAACACCTAATTTGACTTTACTGATTTTTTTGAACAACCTTTAACTTTATAGAAAACCTACTCATAGGACTCATATCATGAAAAAAGTAAAAAAAACATAACAATATATACTTTCATCTTTTAAAGGAAGGATTTGGGTGTCATGCTAAAGTAGTAGCTTCAAGCTTCATTAATAAGATATTGAAACTACAAGTATGGTGCAATTGTGCAATAATGCAAATGACAAAATCGAGTATGCATACTTCAACAAGTTGGTCTAGTAATACATAACTTTACCAGACCACAGGACTTGAGAACATCCTGCTGAGGCACATATGTACTCAGATTCTACTGTAGATACCAATACATTTGTTTGTTTCTTGCATTGTCATGAAATAAGACGTAGTCCTAAAAATTGACAACCACCAGTTGTTGATTTACGATCAAGAGCACATCCACCATAGTCACTATCAGAATAGCCGTGTAGCTCAAAATATCCTGCGTATGGATACAAAAGACCAAGAGTTGGCTTGCCTTTTAGATAACGAAAAATTCGTTTACTGCGACTAAGTGAGATTCTCTAGGATCTGCTTGATATCGAGCACAAACACACACCACATACATGATATCTGGCCTTGAAGCGGTTAGATACATTAATAAACCAATCATTGAACGGTATAGATTTTGATCCGCAGATTTTCCTTTTGGATACCAAGTTTTAAGTTTCGCGGGCATTGCTAGCCCCATCCTTGTCAGTGGCATATTCATGGTAGATCTTGTGCCACTCCACCTGGTCGTATGAGTCGGGTTTTCACTCCTCTCCCCTCACTAGTCTCTTTGGTTCTGCCTTGTTGAAGCCTGTAGAGGGAGCTACAAACTCTTCTCGGTCTCTACGATTGCTTGACTTAAACAAGTGACCTATTTTCTTTCATCTGTGAGATAATGTCCATGCTATGGAATTCAAGAAAAGCTGATCAACCTGTCCATTCTGCTGAACATAAAGCCCAACGAGGTTAATTATGCTCGCAAGAGATGAAGGAAGCTCACCACTGAGCTCATTAGAACTCAAATCTAAATGTCCGACCCGATTTTTGAATTCACATTGGATGGAGTTCTGATTTGTTTGACAGTCTTGCATTTTAAATTTCTTGAGAAGTTTGTCAACAAATTTCTCTTGGTTGATAAAGATGCCATCATCAAATTGTTTAACTTGAAGACCAAGAAAGAAATTTATCTCACCCATAGAACTCATCGGAAATCGTGCTTTCATAATTTTTTCAAATTCTTTGCACATACTCCGACTTGTTGATCCGAAGATAATGTCATCAACATACACTTGTAAAAATAACAAGTCATTTTTCTCATTTTTCATGAATAGAGTGTGATCAATATGAGCTCTAGTGTAACCATGATTAGTGAGATGTTTAGACAATGTCTCGTACCATATCCTTGGAGCTTGCTGAAGACCATAAAGTGCATTGTTCAATTTGTGCATGTGACATATGCCCCAAACTCGAACCCAAATGCCCGACTCGAACCCGAAGTTATCTATCTTTATTTTATTCGTATTTATTTTTCCCAAAAATGTAACGTATCATTATTAATATAAGCAAATATGTCGAACTTTACATTATTTTTTGTCTTTAATATAAACGACCAAGTTATTATCCAACGTTTACTAATTAATTACTATGTATAATAAATAAATCTCTAAAATATTTATTGAAATTTATAAAAGAGATTTAATAAAGGTTATTAAAGATAAAACCTATTAAAGTCTCAAAATAACCATCAAAGGTCAAGAACGAAATAAAAACATAAAAGCGTCAGTTATATAATCATTACGTTTCAACGTGGTTAAGTTGGTTAGTTAAAATAAATACGTATTAACTTTGGGCTAGAAATGTCAATAGTGAAACTTTTATTAAACATATAAAACAGTTAACAAGTCAACCAAACCTCAGGGACCTGTTGTGTAAATATCCAACCCCCCACCTCCCTAGTCGCATAAGACCCGCAAATCCGGCGACCCAAATTCCGGCCACCTTGGCCGGAATATTCATTTTTCCGGCGACTTCATTTTTACGAGTTTTAACCATTTTAAAATCAACCCAACCTATATAAAATCGTCATAACCTTGTTCAAAGCATGATTTGAACCTTTAATCTGTTTCTAAACACCACATGGCCTCTCAATTTCCCGTTTCAAAACCATAGCCTTAAACCCATTTCACTTAATCGACCAAAACGCTTCAAATCAATAAATTGGATTAACTAAAATGATCCTCTCATCAATAAGAATTCGTTAGCAACAGTTAATCGAGCTTTAATAACCGAATTAACACCCAATTAATCTCCATTAACTCGTGAACTAACTCGAACCCATTCGTGTAGTTTCTGATCACATTAATCCAATTCAATCGTCTTTCTCAATCTTCTAACCTCCCTTTCTGTCACACCCCGACCAAGGGGAGGGCCGTGACGATTGAATATCCAACAAAACACAGCGGAAACTATGTATGCATTGATAGTGGGCCATAGGTTTACACGTAATATCAGTGTATTCTACGTGTACATCAAAGGGTACAATAGTAAACTCTAACAAAAGCAGTGAGGCTAGTTGGTATACTATTCCCAAGTAGTCTTCTTCTATAATTCGTCTATAATCTTTGTGTGTTTCTTCTAATCGGGGTCTTCTAAAGCTATCAACCGTGTCTAAATGCACATCCAATGTTATACAGTCTAGTTGTATACTTTCATCGATAAATCGTCTAAATACCTGAAATACATACCCGAAAATACGTCAACATAAAGTTGGTGAGCTCATGGTTTAACAAGACAGACAATGTCATAAAACGTTTAATCCACAAAATTCTGGACATTAAATAAGTACGTTTATGGTGTACGGTCGACAAAATATGTAGCCAAACCTGTTCGGATTATACCCAACCCGAATACAATAAATAATAGTCCCCTAACCCAAAGTGGGCTAACGTGCTCTGCTAAGCACCGACATATCATTGAACATGTGGCGTAACGGTTTTCAACCTCAGTGGGGGGTATGCCACTGTACGCGGGGGATTCCCAAATAGTACTATTCACATTTCAAAGGGCTCCTGCAAGAAGTTAATGGCTACCGAAAGTTGTACCAACGTTCGGGGACAAGAGTAGCAGATGTATTACACCATGAAAATCAGTTTATATAAACAAGTTTATTAGGTATGTATCAGCCCCAAAAGCATTACGTAAAAAGGGGGTTCATGAACTCACCTGGTGTCCGGCCTGCTCAAGATTTATAAAGATTTTGTACTTTCAGTGTGGGAGTTCTACCTTCTAGCAGGCTTCCTATGTTTAGTTTAGTCATGTTAGACCCCAAAATACATAAGTCTATGTGTTTCGTTGTGTCAGTGTCGTATGCGTACGGTTTTGGTTACATTCGTGTAATGTCATGGTTTTAGTCGTTTGCATTGACTTATACGCCTAAGTATGTATATACCTATGTTCTTATAGGCTATATAGGTAGGTATTAAGTGTACGTTGATGTTCAATCAGTAAAGTTTGGTACTTGTCGCTTTTAGTCCCTAGACTTTGTTAAATCGTTGAATTCGTACTAAAGTTGGGTTTTTAACTAAGGGTTGATATTAATAAGTACTATACATTATATTTATGATATGTATAGCATTTTAGGTATGAATCTACTGATAAAAATATATGTAAGTATTAGATTCATGAAAGTTGGTTTCCACCGGTCTACCGAGTACGGTGCGATACCGCGCATTAAGTTACGTTTTAGGCTTAAATCAAAATACTTCAATATACTTGTACCAATATGTTAAGTGGTCATATGCTACTGTAAAAGTATACTTTTTATAATTTTTAGATATTTCTAAAAATTAATATATTTTATTTAAAAATGTAGCCGGTTAATGTAATTTAAACATAAACAATTTGTATAAAATAAACCGTGACCCAATAAATAGTGAAACTTCATTTTCAACATATTTATACAGTAAATAAGTAGTTACAAACTTAATATTCAAGTTTTATAGTCCGTCGGTCGTTTTCGTATTTTAACGCGTGTGAAACCGATGAATAAACGATTTGCTTACAAAATACACTTTTAACGCGTTTTATACTTCAAAACACTTCCTTGGGTCTTATGTTACTGTATAAAATGTATTTTTCTTGACAAATAGGTCTTTCTCCAATTTTTATGCTTTTTGTGAAAATACTAGGTTCGTATATTCGAAAAATCATAATAAATAGATTAAGCATATAAAAATTATGTAACTTGGTGAAATACTTTATTTATAAGTATAAGCTCATGGAATTTAAAAATCTCAGGTTTTTCTTGTGCTTCTTGGTTTAGTGTTTTTAACGCGTTCGGTTCGGTTAATGTTACGTTTTAAGCATAGAGAGTCTTTGGTAATGTTTAGGGTCCAAATTTACTTAGCTTATGTCCATATATAAGTTTGAGTTCTGTAAATTTGATCTTAGGAGTCTCTAACTATTTTCTACAAATTTTCGTATTTTAATCCCATTAAATATTAGAAAATTTGTAGTAATTATTTTAATATCCATAAAAATATGAAATTTATTTTCTAACATATCTTTATATAATATAGCAAAACCAAAAAAGCTTATGTGGCACTATTTTAAAGCTTCTGGCTTATGTGGCATCATTTGAGAGTTTATCTCATAATAATAATTTTTTTATTTAAAATATGTATATAAAATATATTATAATAAAATTAATTACATTTTTTGTCCCCTAATATTTTGGAGAATTCTGAAAAATTTAAAAGTATTTATACTTTTAACCCTCTACTACAAGGGGTGTACATGAGTCGGTTTATATTTGATAGGGTGTGAAAATGCAACTTATGGATAAAATTAATAATAATATACAATTAAAGACCTTAGTGTTTTATAAATATACATAACTTTTTTATATGGATTTTAAAAAAAAATAATAAACTACACCATAAAACTGAGCATTTTATTCTTTTTAATTTGAGTATAATATTGTTATACTAAAAGTTTAATTTTTAAAAATATATTTCGTGTTCCGGTTTACCACGGTTTTGTTTCAAAACTTATTGGAACGTTCATGAATATCCTTAAAAACATCACTTGAATATTGTGTACCCGAGCGTAGCGCGGGCACTAAACTAGTTTATATCATATATAAGCTACTGAGAATACAAAAACTTGGTATTTTTATATTTTTGGTATTTTCGTTGTTTCGTACGTTTAGTCTCATTTATTCTTCGATTCTTAGGTTCACCCATCAACAATCAACTATTTTAAATCCTAAGTGTTAATATGCATATTTATAACAGTAGAGTAGCTCATTTTTATATTTTTACACTTCCCATACGTTTTTAATAAATAAGTGTGAAAATATACATTTTTAATATTCAAAAATGCATATTAAATAATCTATAACTCTAAAAATTATGAAATTTAATTTATAACCATATTTTAGTAAAATGAAAGTGCAGAAAATATAAAATCTCATTTTCAAGGTGGTTAGTCTAGTCTTGATGTTTTGTTCTAAATAAAGTGTTCGGTTTGACTAGTTTTAGTCAAACTTGTGTGTTTTCTTTAGAAAATGATTTCTATCATTTTTAAGGCATTTGTTACTGAAAAAGAAGTATTTTTATGTGTTCATAGTATATGGGAAGTTATGGTATTCATGGTGTGTGAAAATGAACGTGTCGTGTACCCGTAGTGTGTTTTCGGGTATTTTCTCGTTACCTCGTTAATAAGAATGAGTGAGGGTGCACTTGGGATGTTGTGAGGGACACCATATGGGGCTGAAATAGTGCTGGAAATGACTGGAAAAAGGTTGGACGTGGAGTGCTTGATTGTCAACGGTTTGAACGAATCGTGCTTCGGGTACTTGTTGGTTGGCTTCATTGAACTCGTGTGCTTCCTTGGCTCTATCTCTTGGCTTGTTGGTTGATCTCTAGGGCTCCATGGGACTGATCTCTTTGTGTTTTCTTGTGGAAATAGTACTTGAGTGTTGATAGAATATTAGAGAGAATGTAGAGTTTCTTAGAAGAGAAAGTTGATGAAAAATGGTGAAGTATGGTTGTGTGTGTATGTTACGTATGAAGTAGGATGGAGGAGGAGAAAAGGGGCCCATATTCTTGGTTAGTGGAAGATCATGGAAAGATTTAGAAGTCAAGTAATGTGTGGATTGGTTGTATGGGAGGTGTGTTGGGTGAATAGGGAGACAAAGTGGTGGTAGCTAGGTGGCTAAGTGCATGGATGTAGACATGTCATGCAAGTATTATATGTATTTATTTAATTTTTGTATTTTGTAAAATGGTTGGTTGTTTTTATATAATGGTGTTTTATTTTATATGTTTTAGTAGTAGATTTTATGTATATATATATGCGTACGTATCTTTATATAATATAGCAAAACCAAAAAAGCTTATGTGGCACCATTTTAAAGCTTCTAGCTTATGTGGCATCATTTGAGAGTTTATCTCATAATAATAATTTTTTATTTAAAATATGATATAAAATATATTATAATAAAGCTAATTACATTTTTGGTCCCCTAATATTTTGGAGAATTCTGAAAAATTTAAAAGTATTTATATTTTTAACCCTCTACTACAAAGGGTGTACGTGAGTCGGTTTATATTTGATAGGGTGTGAAAATAAAACTTATGAATAAAATAATAATAATATACAATTAAATACCTCAGTGTTTTATAAATATACATAACTTTTTATATGGATTTTAATAAAAAAATAAAATACACCATAAAACTGAGCATTTTATTCTCTTTAATTTGAGTATAATATAGCTATACTAAAAATTTAATTTTTAAAAATATATTTCATGTTCCGGTTTATCTCGGTTTTGTTTCAAACTTATTGGAACGTTCATGAATATCCTTAAAAGCATCACTTGAATGTTGTGTTCCCGAGCATAGCGCGGGCACTAAACTAGTGAATGTATATATATATATATATGTATTTGAGTGTTTATTACTTGGTGTAATAATAACGGTTTTTATTTTTGGTGACATGTTCCTATAGATTTAATTACCTTTGTGTAAGTATTAAATCTACACATTGTATGTGTCTAATCATGGCTATTAAATAATTATACTTATATATACATGTATACGTATATATATACATGGGTGTATAAATGTCATTTGATTTATGGATTGCGGTATTCTATTGTTTTGTTATCCAACGTTAGTTGTAGGTGTAATTTATTTATACACCTTTATAATTGGTAGTGTTTAAAGTGTTAGTGGGGAAAGTCCTATCTAATGTAAAGTAATACTCTTATTGCACAAATAAATTTCTACGCGCGTCTAGGTATTTAATTTGACGGGTTTCGTCATCGGTACTTATCGTAAACTTACATGGGCCGAGCTCATAATTCAAGTTGGGCCTAAGCCCAATAAGGGTTGGGCCAAGCCCAATATTTTAAGTGGGGCCTAAGCCCAATAATGTTTGGGCCAAGCCTAATGGGTTTAAAAAAAATTCCCGAGCCCAAAAACCGGGGTTGTTACACTTTCACTCCCTGGTTAAACAATTTCAAACAAAATCATCAAAAACTCTATATTGGATTCCCTTTTTGTTCGAGACCTACAATGCATCAAATGTTCACCTAATAATCATTATTATCTACAATTTCATTGGGGCTTTTATTCGTCATATCATCAAGAAGATATCTGGAGATTGAATTGATTTTTAGCAGCCTCAAGCTACCAATTTGAATCTCAAGCGGTCGTGTGCTTGTTCTTTGTTTCCATTTTCTCTAATTCGTCATCAACCAAGAAAGTGTTTATGTTAAAATGATCCTTATCATGTCTAGATACATCCCTCAATTAATTTCATGTTTAGTTGCTTCAATTCAAAGTAATTTAGGAATTAGGGTTAGGGTTCGTGGTTTGGAATTGGGGTTTTTGTTTGAAACAAGTTAAAAACATTCCTGTCCTGATTTTGAAACAAACGAGCATAAAGCGCGACCGGTTTATGATATTGATTATAACAGTGAGGTCCATGGTTCGAAACAAGGGAAATACATCTATTTTTATATTTTTATTTAACCTCCTTATTAACCATTTTTACCATTTACCTTAAGCCTAATACTAATACTAAATCTTATATATTATAAAAATGTTAAAAATCTTATAAATGATATAAATTCATGATTTTTATAAAAATCAAAATTTATAAATTTCACTTCTACAAATACTTTCAAAATACTTTTAATGTTATAAAATGTATTTTAAAACATCTAGAATACATACAAATTTATAAATAATAGTTTATAAAAAAAAAGACTTTTATATGAACTTTTATACTTCGAAAATTATGGTACATGTTTTAAAGTGTTTCTAGATGTGTAATGTTTTTGGGACGTTAAATAGTTTCAGTTAAAAATATATTATCCGAATTGCTATTGTTTATCAAAAATACTATTATTATTTGTCACACCCCGACCGATGGTGGAATCATCGAGGCGGACGAAAGTGAATGATTGTTCATAGCTCATGATACTCGAAATAGTTTAAATATTATTAAAATCCAAGTAAATTATCCAAAACAAGACTAAACAAATAATCTCAACAAATAATCCAAACAGAAACAACCGAAAAAGTTTACTTTATTTAATTAACTAGGTCCAAGTCCCTAGTCGTGTGGCATCCAAAGTTCATAACTTGCTTTTTTTGAAATCATTTGAAAAATAAATGATCAGCTAACGAATTAGCTGGTGAGTAAACATATGTTTAAAATACTTATAGGTACAATGATTAAAAAGTCAATTCATGTCGTTATGTCAAAGCTTATAAATGTAAAGCATGTACATACAATATAACAACGCATAATCAAAACTTGAATGATAAAGGAGGGGTCCACATGATAATGATACTCAGTTATAATCACCCAAGAATAAGGGGGTGGGTCCTTTGACCAATAGATCTACCATTAGTAACTGTCGGTTTCTACAAATTAATGATTACCGTTGCACAAAAATTGCTATCAGGCTATGAACATATAATTTGCAAGTAAAGACATAACATGAAATGATTTAGTGATCAACTGAAATCTGATAACTGAAATAACTGAACAACTGAACTCTGATTTAATATGTCACATGATATCACCTCAAATTGAAAACAAGAAAATGGGCTATGAATACTCACTTGATAGCTGGTCAATGAAATAAAATAAAATTAAAACTTGAAAATGACACCGAGAATCTCCTTAAGGATCACCAAAGGAATATCGATTTATGTTAAAATGATAACTAAAGATGATTTGGGAATCTAGGTTTCTAACTTGAATTTGGGTTAAAGTTAATTAGTTATTTTAAATAGACATAATAATGGTAAAATAATAATAAAAGATTTTATAATAGTGATTAAATAAGTGAGATACTGGTTAAATAGTATATCAATATTTATTAATTAAAATCACTGGATTAATACGTATTTATTAATGATTTAAATGATATGATAAACTAATTGATTAAATTTTCAACAGCTAATAATTTAAAGAATAATATTGGAATAGTAACAATTTAATCCTAAATGATAAGACTTAAAAAAATCCATTAGAAAGTTAGTTTTCTTCGACATTTATAAAGTCTTACGTATCTCGTGTCTTAAAACTCGGGAACATCTCATTGTAAAGTAAGTTTATAAATTTATAATGCATAAGAGTAACCTTTTATATATTAATTTATATATATACTCTTTTATAAAATATTTCATTAAATAACTTTTAAAACGTTTCATAATTAGCTTTACAATGATTTATAATTAATTGAAGAAAAAATAATGTTATGTAATAAAATGGATTATGAAAAATGTAAAAGTGAATAAACTAGTCTAGGGATTCGAAAAGTAGCGAAACCAACAAGCCAATTGCTCTTTGTTAATAAATTGCTGAAACGAAGTTTTAAAATACAATAGTTTGCCTAAACCCAATTTTTTATCCTAAACCCTAGAATCAAATCACCAAAATTGAACATTACCTACAATATGAAATCAAAATTGAAAGCCAAAGTGATGATATGCATCTAATAACGAGTTGAATGAATGGTTTAATTACCTGATGTGATGACGTTTTTGATAAAGTTAATGAGAAAAGAAGAACTCGGTTCTAAATGATTATGAAGATGATCTAAAGATATGATGTGAAGAAATTGACGAAGCAGAAACATTTCATGATGATCAACGAATAATAGCCCCAAATGAATCGATGATTATTTTAGCCTAGATATGCCGATCGATTGAGCAGCAGAGAATGAAGAAGAAGATGGTCAATAGATGGTTATGTGTGTCGTGAGGTTGCAATTGGTGTTACAGATAGATAATGTGAACTGGTATGAAGGTTTTGGATGGTCTGTAGAAGATTAAAACTTAGTCAAGATTTGAAATCAGTTTTGAGTTGTTTCCGAACGTATATGAATCCAATCTAACTGACTTTTTCATGATCATCATCAACTTATATTGAGTAACAGGTTGAGATTGGTAAAAGAGATAGTTACTTTAGTTTAATTTGATTTCAATGCGAATTTAACGGGATTTAATTCGAACTCGCCGGAGATGACAAGTTTGGGTTTAATTTGATGATTAGGCTTCGAAATATCCATTTTTTATGTGTTTGGGTTCGAACTCGAAGATAGAGGGATAAGGATGTTTTAATCGGGTTCAATTGATCGAAATTGTCGGTGTTGATTGTTGCCCGAGATCTGCCAGACTCGCCGGAAGTCGCTGCTGGTATAACGGGATTAAGGGTTGGTTTTAAAACAACTTACATGTTTAGTCCCTGAAGTTCATAAATTTTTTTATTTCATGATTTAAACATGCTAATTTAAGCATCAAAAGTGACACAAATGACTCATTTAGTTTTGTTAATTATATACCTACTTAACTAACCAAGCAAACAATTTAGATTTTATAAAACTTCATTAATTATATCAAATTTGTTTTTCTAGTATAATCGTTTTGATTATCTTTCATAAGTCTCATGGTTAATTAACTAACGATTACATGACATAGATAACGATTTAAAAAATAAAACACAATGATTAGACAATAATTTATTTATTTATTTATTTATTATTATTATTATTATTATTTTTATAATTTCACGATAGATTGAAAACATTTCGTGAATATCCAATCGGGCTCGGGTTTGGATTTGGAACGGTTTCATTCGGGACGAATGTTACAGTCACCCCTCCTTTAGGAAATTTCGTCCCGAAATTTGATTCGTTTTAGATTTGCTTAAAGATTGATGCTTCGACTACATATTCGTTACTATAAGTATAGAAGTTTAGTAATATGACCGAGACCTAATCTTAGTAAGGTAAGCCATTAAGGATTAATTTTCCTTTAATTTGCTTATATTCATTGATAATGACGTATATAACATGGTTCGAATTATGAAGGATTATGGTGGTTTAACTGAATAGTGGTTCGAATACTGATTGATTGCCACTCCAAATCATAGTAGTGTTGGATTTAGCTTGGTTAATGAACATCGATAGAGTTTAACTCGGGAATAAAATGGTTTAAATAGCTGGATTAAAATGTAATGTTTAAATAAGTGAAGTTCATGAACGCGATGAATGATAATAGAATAAATAAAGGAGGTCAATATAATGTATCGATGTATAAAGTGAAATAAAAGAGAACAAGACCAATGAATGAATGTTATTAATAAACGGAACGGTTTCGTTCGGGGAAAATGTTACATTATTTCCCGTCGTAATGATTAAATAACTTTATATATTTTTAGTCGTTTACCAAAAAACCCTAATCCCAAAATCGAAACCCTAGAATTCCAACTTTATATATTGTTCTATTCTAGTTTTCTATACTATATGTTTTTCTAAGTTAGGATTGTCATTTACTTAGGTGATTTTAGTATTTGAGAAATCATCGGTTCAATCTAAATTGTTTATTATTTGTTTCAAGTCTGAGTTTCAAGGTGAGTAAATTCACTTCCCTTTTTACTTTTACGTTTTGGAGCTGAAATATGTGTTCAAATACTATACATTCACTGAAGGGAGAGTCACTCAAGAGGGTGATGAGCTCCCTTAATGAAGAGCTCTTTTCATTTTCCAGTTTGTTTTCTAAAAGAAATCATAAAATGTGTTAGTCTTGACTCGCGACAAGATGCAATCTTATATGGTAGTTTAAAGTAGTTTATTGCTATGTAATTTCCACCAGTACAATGTTAGCGCTAACGGTCTGACAAACCCACCTACACTTTACAACATCGCTAGGTGATTTTAACCCGACGATTCTATATGTTTGATTCTATACGTTGGTTACTAGTTACTATACTGTGATGCTTGTAGCTATGCTACTATGTCCATTCGATGCTAAAACAATTTTTGATAACTTACACATGGAGACGGTTAAATGACATTTATCACTAATTGTAACATGAGTGTTTCCTCATGACTTGTTGCTAAAGGTTACCCTGTGAGGACTATGATTGATGTTTCTATGTACGTTTCTATGGTCATGGTTGAGTAATATTTACGAAAGGACTATACGCATAAGCTTTCGCAACATATTATGAGGATCTCAGATTTCTATATTATTATTTATCAATTGTGGTTTACTCACTAGCTTTTATAGCTAACTTTATTTTTAACATATTTTCAGGTGTTGCATGAGTTTAAGTTTATGGTCATTTATTCAAGACATAGAGATGCCTTGGACCTAGAATAATAATAAAGACTTTGCAATTATTGTTTCAACTTATTACCTTATCGTTTTCATTTAAGTCTCATGTTCCAAAACTTATGTTATGACAATTATTGGAATTTAATAAAGAGTGTGTCATGTGCTTTGTTACTATTGATATCCAATTTCTATGACAACTCGGTGTTTCCACCATCGGGTGGGGTGTCACAGTACACATGATGTGGAAATTCTGGATCTTCAAATCTCGGGTGGGGTGTCACAGTACATCATCTGTAATTGAACAATACAAGAATGCACTTTTTACATCCATCTGATATACTTTGAACTTCATGAAAGATGCATAGGCTAGGAAAACATGTATTGCTTAAAGTTGTGCTACATGAGCAAATACTTCTTTATAGTCAATGCCATATTCCTGAGTGTATCCTTGTGCGACGAGTCGAGCTTTGTTTCTGATGACGATTCCTCGTTCATCTGGTTTGTTTTTGAAGAGCCATTTAGTTCCAATTTTCGATTCTCCTTCTGGTAAAGGTACCAACTTCCATACTTCTTGCTTTCGAAATTGTAACAATTCTTCCTGTATAGCTTCGATCCATCTGTTATCTTTTAATGCTTCCATGACATTCTTTGGAACCACTTGAGATAAAAACATGAATACAAAAAGACATTTGCTACGCATTGTGCGTTCATCCAAAGGTCCGATTATCTGAGACAATGGATGATTCTTGTGAATGCGTCATGTAGGAATTGCATCACTTTGAATATTCACATCTAGATTTGAATGATTCAGCTCTGACTAATCTTGCAACAAGAAGATGTATAAGGTTGAAAGTTTGGAACTTGAGATGGAAAGTTTATGAAGTAATCCAGACTATCATTGATTTCTTCACTATAAGAATCTTGTGAAGAACAAGAGTGATCTTGGATAATCTCAGAACCATCATTAGGAGATTGATTTGAAACTTCTGGAACTTGACTTTGATTTCGATTATCTAGAACTTGAGTTTGAACTTGATGTTGATCATGATCATTTCTGAATTCTTCAAATGATAAGAATGGAAAAAACTGATTTGAATCGTCAGAATCATCCTCTGAATCATCACTAAATGATCCTAGATCTCCAGCTTGCTTTGTTTTTGTACATGCATTGTGAAACAATGTAGAATCCAATTAGTATGATAATGAGTTAAGATAAAACAACCATTCAGGACCTTGTGCATCAGACGAAAATGAGTTTTCAAGAACTTTTACATTAGATGTTTCAATCACAGTATTAGTTTTTGAGTTATAAACTTGAAAAACCTTTGAAAGTGATGAGTATCCAAGAAAAATCTGTCATCTGTTTTTGCATCAAATTTTCCTAAATGATCACTTGAAGTTAAAATATACACTGGACACCAAATGATTTTAAAAATTCAATGTGAGGTTTTCGACTAAAAATTAACTCATAAGGAGTTTTATTTTTGTCAGTGACAAGCAGAGTTCTATTTTGTACAAAACACGCTGTTGAAATAGCTTCATCCCAAAAAGTAATTGGAATTTTAGCATCAGCAAACATTGATCTGGCAGCTTCAGTTAAAGTACGATTATTCCGTTCAGCTACTTCATTCTGTTGTGGAGTTCTTGGAGCACTAAATTGCCTTGCAATGCCTATGTCTGCACAATATGAATCAACATTAGAATTCTTAAACTCAGTACCATTATCACTTCTGATAATTTTTGCTTTGCAATCCAATTGGTTTTCATTTCCAGTGATAAACTCTTTTAAGATTTCACTGGTTTCAGATTTTGAATGAAGAAAGAAAACCCAAGTAAATCTTCGTCAATGATGAAAAAACAATATGATTTCTTCCAGATACTTTGCACATTTGTTGGACCAAACAAATCCATATGCAACATTTGTAAACGTTTGAAATTTGATTTTATCAACTTGGACTTATAAGACGCTCGATGTTGTTTCCCTTTAAATACGCTGAGCAATAATCAGTGGTAGCAAATTTCTTTGATGGAATTCCAATCACATGATGTCATGCTGCAAGCTTGTTCATGTTTCCAAAATTTGTATGTCCGAGACGCCTATGCCAAAGTTGGCTTTCATCATTTGATACTTTTACAATGAGACATGTTTCAACATTTTGATTAACTTGAGACATGTCGAGCTTGTACATATCTCGATCTCGATTTGCTTTGACAACGATCCAATCTTCACTAATCTGAAATCCTGGTTTTAAGATAAAACAATGTGAGCCATCAAAAAATGTTGAAAATGATTTAACACAGATTTGCGAAACACTTAGTAAATTAAAGTTCAACTAGGCACATTAGTTGACTTTATCAAAACTAATAATTCCATTAGTTACGGTTCCTTCACCTATGGTTTTTCGACCTGCATCTCCTCCTAAATGCTACATGTGTTCTATTTTTTTCTTTGAAATCTTTCAGCAGGACATGACTGCTTGTCATATGCTGGTTACACCCACTATCAACATACCATGTGTTAATAGGTCTTCTTGACGTACCTTTAAGTGTTTTGATTGAGGCATGAGTGCAACTTCTTCAGATTTGGTGCCTTCAACTGATAGATTAACCTCTTCAGTTTGAATAAGTTCTTCAGTTTGAATAAGTTCTTCAGCTTGACTTTCAGCAATCGAATCTGACTTATCACTCCAATCATATTCATCATCTTCCTCTTCAAAATCATTCAGTTTAGGATCACTTTCTTCTCACTAATCTTCATCACAAACTTTAGCTGTTAATGCCAGATTCGACATACGAACATGTGTGAATTGTTCCGCATATGCACTCCAGTCGTATCCATCTTTGATACTTACGACTAGTGCCTTGTTTGGATCATCTACTTTCTTTGAATCTTCTTTGACATCAGGCATAGGTAGACTCTGGTAATTCCTTTGAAATGATTTTTGAGATCTTTGTTGAAAGTTTGTGTAATTTGGATCTTCTTGATGAGAAAAATTGTTTGAACTTGACTGTCCTTCTGATTGTTGTTGCTTTGGAGCTTTGAATTCTCTTGAAAAATTACCATAACTGTTACAATTAAAACATCCGAATTTTGACTTATCAAATCCAACAGATTTTTTTGCAGTTGCTTTGAAGTTTCTGTTCACGTATGAATGTTTTTGAGTTCTATATGCGACCATAACCATTTGCCAATTGAGATCCATCTCTTCTACATCATTAGGATCCATCTCGAATAAATCCTGCAAAATAAATTCTAGATTAGTAAGATGAATACCTTGATATGCTTGAAAACTTAAAATAAATATAGTAAATGCATTCTTTGTTTCATCATGCAATAAAATACTAATAACATCATTAACTTTGCAAGAATAAACAGAGTTTTGAGTAGGATTCTCAGACTAATTTTTGTTCGATTTCACAGATTAAGTAGATTGAGATTGAATAGACTGTGGTTTGGTTGCTGATTGAGTAGCTTGTGTATTTGAATAAAGTGATTCGGCAAAGAAACCAGATCCTAGGAATAAATCTCCATCTTCACTCATGTCTTCCTTCTGAACAACAAAAGCGTTATCACTTGTGTTTGCTGGTGAAGTCACAAACTTAAACCGAGAGGATGATACGACATGACCATTTTTGCATGAACTCTCATCTATCTCAATAGATTCGATTTTGGCGATGAGCATGCCTATATCCATAGGAAATTTCTCAGTATGCTTCAACAACGTAACAGTGTGCTTCCAGCTTGATGGTAAAGCATTGAACAATCGATCATTCAGATCTTTCAGGTCCTTTTTTATTCCAGTAGTAGACATCTCTTGAGTTAATTGCATGAAAAAATTCATCATTTGATGTACAGATTTTCCTGACATATGCTCAAATAATTCAAGTTGTCTTTTTAGCTTTTGTTTCTTCAAGGATTGCAATTCTTCCCCTCCATCACAGATTACTTTTAGTGTCTTCTAAAGAGTATATCATGTTTGATAACTTTCAAGTCGAGTTAATACTTAAAGAGGTAAGCCTTTGCACATAAGTGAGTATGCTTTTATATCATTCTTTACTTTCTTTAAGTCTTCACCTTCTAAATCATCTTCTGGATATGGTTCGGTGGACACTTTATCGTAAGCAACACCATTAGTATATGGACCAACTGATTGAGTAGGAATAAATGGACCTTTCTCTATAGATTTCCATAGATCAGAATATTGAGTTCAAATGGAGCTTTAGCCTAATTGTCCAATTTTTAAAATCTGATCGATTTTTCATTGGTGGAACACTGTTCTCATAATCATCAAGAGCCATGAGGTTTGAAAGATAACAACATTTTTGGTATTTTTGATATTTGTAAGAAAAGAAATGCGTAAACAAAGATTTCTAAAGACAAAGAGCGAAACGGACAGAAACTGTATGAAACGGACAAAAACTTAGAAAATGGTAGTGAAACGGATGAACTTCTATGAAACGGACAAAATTTATATGAAATAGATAGAAAAATATGAAACGGACAGGAAAGACTTAGGCAAATTTTTGAAATTTCTTGAACGGACGAATAGTATTCAAACAGCTGAACAGTAATGTTGGGGTTATTTGAAGATGTCACTTTCCAAATATAAGCGAGTGAAGATATCGAGCATCATCACGAGCAAGCACGGGTGAAGGCGTTCATTAATTGTATTTGTCTTAGAATATTTGTGTAATCGTTTCGTGCTTAAATGCGCGTTTGTGCTTAATTGCACGTGTTTAGGTTGAAATGTTGGTACGGACTATAAATACCATCACCTAGGTCATTTGTTAGAGAGTTGCATGCATTTCATTCCATATCCTTTGTAACCTTCATTGATCAATACAATTCACCTATTCATATTATCATCATCTTCATCATACCTTGCATTGATCTTCATGAACATTCAAGCATCAATACGTGATTAGTGAGTTTCCGCATCACTGATTGCAAACAACATCCCCAAACAATCTCAGATCTAGATCCAAGCTCGGTTCATCTCGAACTATCAATTAGTATCAGAGCTGTTGGGTGATCTTTGATTGTTGTTGTTATTGATGGAATTTTAGCTACCATTAGCTTTGATTCATGTTTGTGTAAAGAACTGCAAAGTTTGAGATCAATTGGTGAAGATTTGACTAAGTTTTTGAAGAAATTGTTCATGTTCGTCATATTCACTGCTCAAAATTTGAGACCTGGAATTTGTTGATGATATTGAGAAATTGATGATTGAGATATGTTAGAAATCAGAATCCTAAGCTTCGTTCATGATCAAACATCACTGATTTGTTGATGTCGATCCATATTTTGTCATTTTTGTCAAAACCCACTAGTTGTGTTCATCACAAAAAAATCAGATTCAAGTGAGATTTAGCCTGATTCAAGGTATAATGCTTTGAAGGATTGTTAGAAACATCATTCCTCAGCTAATACAAGTGTTGAATTGAACAAAAACAACAAATATTGAAGAATTGATCTTGTCTTCATCACAATTTTGACTTTGAAAAGTCAATCTGATATGAAGATTTGAGGATTTGATTGATATTTGCCCAGAAATTTATCATTATCTGAAGAAGAATTGAAGAATTGAGTGGTTGATTCAAAGAAATTTTCCTACGTGTTGATAATCTTGTGCTGAAACGACTAAGGTTAAACGTCCAAGTTGAAACGTCTCCACAGTTGTTGACCCGTCTCTATGGTAGTGACATGTCCAGAATGTGGTGACACGTCTAAACAGTGTTTTTGACACGTCTCAGTCGGTTCACCAAAGTTGACACGCCCAAATAGTGCTTGAAACGTGCAAACAGTGTCTGACACGTCCAAATTGTGCTTGAAACGACTCAACAGTGTTAACACGACTCACAGTGTTTGACATGACATAGTGTTTTGACTCGTCTCAACTGTTCAGCCGTCCTAACTTTGTGACCCGTCTAAACAGTCACCCGTCTCAATAGTGACATGTCCAACAGTGACCCGTCCAAATAGTGACCCGTCCCAATAGTGACCCGTCTCAACAGTAAAAAAATAAATAAAATTGAAGGATGAAGAGAAAAGGCATAAGAATCTGCAAGAACAACACAAGGCATCAGACCACAGAATCACATCTCTCCAAGATTCGCTCAAGAAAAGTGAAAGAGAAGCAATGAATATCAAGAATGAAGCTGTAAAATTAAATGCACACTCATCCAGTGTGATCAAAGACTTGCAAGAAGAGATTACAATGTTGAAGAAACTATCTGAGTTGGTTAATTCATAAAACAATAGTCTGAAAACCAAACTTCAAGAAGAACAAGAGAAATTCACAAGTCTTCAAGAAGATCACAAACTGTGTGAAGAAAGATTCAAATCTCTTACACAGAATGTTGATTCAATGCTTACCGAAAAGCATAATATGAATGTTCAACTCATGGAGCTCACTGATAAACTCAACAGATCACAATCTGATCTTGTGTTTATCAAAGAAGAAGTCGAAAAAGAAAAGTCTGTTGAAAAGAAAGATGAGAGATTAGTACCAACCGGATTTGTTTGATCACAATCTTCTCAAGAATCAAACACACAAGAGGTCCAGACAAAGAAGAAGAAGAAGAAGGTTAGAAGAAGAAGAGCAAAGCCAAGAAGAACAAGATAAAGGCCGCTTCATCTGATTCTACACCACAGACTCCTTTTACTCAAAAGTCTAAAGATTCCGAATCCCCGAGTGATTCAAACAGTGACATCTACTGTTTAATATGTGACTCTGAAACTCATCATATCTCAAATTGTATCTACAGTCAAGGTGTCTTTCCATATGGCTCAAAAGGTGACAAGTTCAAGACTCCAGCTTCTTCAGTCAAGCTTCAACAAGATGTGGATGTCAAAGCTCATCAGAATCAACATGCTTCAACTGGAAAAGCTTCTCAAAAGCAAAGAAAGAAGTCTCCCTTCAAGGCTTATCAAAAGTACTGCGAGATATGTGAGATGTACAATCACACAACAACGGAATGCTGCTACAACATGTACTGCACCAACTGTCAGATGTACAACCATGACATAAAGGACTGTTGGTTCAACAAGTATTGTTCCTTCTGTGACATGGTAAATCACAACACATCTGAGTGCTTTTACAAGCCGAGAAGGTCAGTCCAAAGAAGTTCATAACATGCATACCCTTCCAGGTATTTTTCTAACTTTAAAAGATCTCATCATAGACATTCTTTTGATGAAAAACAACATATCAATGATTCATGGACACCAAAGTTTGTCAGAAACAAAAAGGGATATCATGATTTAAATGATAAAATGATTCCAATAGTGAATCAATCTTTGAATAAGAAATATAGTCGACAAACCCTGTTTTTAAAAGGAATTCATAATCTGTTTGAAAATTTCTATAATTACTCTTTTGACAAACAATCCATGAAAGAAGATGAAGGTACAAATTACATTGTATCATCAAAACCACCACCTGAAGGTATTCCTTGCACTTATGAGATTATCTCTTATGTTGATGAATTTGGACGACCCAAAACCGAAATGGTTTGGGTCATTACTTCTAACTAATTTGTTAGTGTGTTAGGGCCAGTTATGGAGGCCGGTCAAACAAAGAAAAGAAGACCGTGGCTGATCCCTTATCATGACAAGATACCGAAACATGTTCATGATGTCTTCAATGCAGCTGACACCAAATGGAGTTGGAAACAAAAAAAGGAATCATTACAGGAATTTATTTTTTAAAAACATTTTCAAAAATCAAACGATGATGGCTGTGCAAGAAACAACAGATGTTTCATTTTATCTGTTTAGATTAAGTATATTGCAGGCACTCTTCATACGTTGATAACATATCTGCCATTTTCTTTTCATTAAACTTTCAATTATCCTAGAAATTTAAAAGTTTAGGGGGAGAAATCATTTATAAAAAAATGATAAAACTAGAAAAATCCAAAAATATGTTGAATATACTTGCACGTACATGAGAAATGATAGTACACTAGAGTTATTCAACGCATCATTTTAAACAATAAAGACTGAAGTGTGAAAATTGATGGGCGAGACAGCTCAGACAAGTATACTGAACAAGTACATTCCATGATGATTTAACTAAATTCTAATGAGTTTTGTGGTTGAAACATATCAAGTGCATATGTATTGTCTATACAAATCTAATAGATATCTTGTGAAGCTTCCAATTTACATCGGGTAACGATGCAATCTATTCAGTGTGATGAACCGCATCTGTGAGCTTCTTTGTTGTGGTATCCACAGACCTGAAGTCTTAAATGAAGTCTCTTTTGAGCTTTAAGATGCAGCAAAAGATTCCCAAAGTGGAACAGAAAAGAGTCCCAAAGTTGGACCATCACCAATCAAACTCCAAAAAGGAATTCAGAAGATTCCCAAAGGGAACGCAAGCAAAAGATAATTCCAAAAAGGAATTCCAAAAGAAGTCCCAAAGTGGACCAAATCGAAATAGATAAGAACCCTATTCCACACTGGGTATGAATGTAAGTGACCTGGAGTGTTAAGTTGCTCATAAGATGTTTAGATGAAGTGTATAACTTTCTAATGTGCCAGGTATGGGTTACTCAAAACTTATTCTTAATCAACCTAATTGATCATCAAGAATAGAAAAAGTAAGTGTGTCACTTCGAGCTAATTGATTTGTTCAACAATTCATCACTCAGTTACTTCACAATTCAAATGTCTATTTTCAAGAACAGCAAAACATGTGTTGGATAAATTGTTGTTATGATCTCATTGCAGGTTAAAGAATCATATATGTAAAGAGAAAATTCCAAAAAATATGAAAAACATTGAAAAATTCAAAAACACCAAAAAGATTGCCATTTTAGTTTTTTTCTTCTGTTTTGGCAGTTTAACATGTGTTATTGATGTAGGAGTTGTTCATCGAGCAATATCTCATCCGATTGAAAACTTAATATTTACATAGATGATAAATGCACCTTATTGCCTGAGTTTTAATATTTTTTCTTTGAATTGCAGGAACAGTTTCTATTGCAGAACAAGCTTCCACGCGACTTGAAGATGTTCGTGTTCATGCCTGATTCTAGTCCGAAGATCTCCAAGTCAAATTGCTGAGTGTTAAGAATCCTCCTCTTAATATCTCATACACGGATCCCGTTAACCTCTAAAGCAAAGTTGAGGGGGGTATTCTAAGTCAAAGAAGTCTTCGCATTCTACTTCAACCGTTGAAGAAGATCCCGTTGCTGATATATAGATTCACCAGAATCTACTCTCTGCTTATTTCTTTCCATAGCCTATGATGTTACTCAAAAGGGAGAGAAGGATGCAGATTGCTTGTTGAAAGACAGAGTTTTGACAGCATCATCTTAGGGGGAGTACGGTTGGGTCCTCTTGAAGATAATGCATACCAAAACTTTAAGTTGCTCTCTACGCTCGTCACATGAAGATTTAAGCTGATATGTCGAATTTGTAAAGTGTCATCTTAGGGGGAGTATTGTTGGGGTTATTTCAAAATGTCACTTTCCAAATATAAGCGAGTGAAGATATCGAGCATCATCACGAGCAAGCACAGGTGAAGACGTTCATTAATTGTATTTGTCTTAGAATATTTGTGTAATCGTTTCGTGCTTAAATGCGCGTTTGTGCTTAATTGCACGTGTTTAGGTTGAAATGTAAGGTGAATGGTATGGACTATAAATACCATCACCTAGGTCATTTGTTAGAGAGTTGCATGCATTTAATTCCATATCCTTTGTAACCTTCATTGATCAATACAATTCACCTATTCATATATATTATCATCATCTTCATCATACCTTGCATTGATCTTCATGAACATTCAAGCATCAATACGTGATTAGTGAGTTTCCGCATCACTGATTGCAAACAACATCCCCAAAAAATCTAAGATCTAGATCCAAGCTCGGTTCATCTCGAACTATCAAGTAGTCGTATGAAACACTATTTTTCAATAAGTTCTGACTGATACGCCTCAACAGCTGTCAAACGGATGAACACTTCAAGAAATTTTCTAATTTTTCCACAAATTTTCAGATCCAAAACGGAAGATTCATCATCACTTCCATTTCTGATTTCATGATCTTGACGTTGTCTTTGATGAAAATTCTTCTGAATAGATGAAAAATGATTAGATCTATAAACCTTAATCAAAATTTTCACCAAATATCATCATATTTGTTGTTGATGAAGAATTTTTTTAGTTCGTTAGCTTTTGAACACGAAAAAACCTTAGATCTAATGATTTCTCATTTTTTACTTGAATTTCTTTTCAACTGAGCTTCGATCTGTGTATGTTTTGATGAAACACGGCTTCGATTTCAAGTGATCTAATCAATAACTTCAATCTGATGCAGATTTTCAATGAAACAGTGTTCGTTGCAATGGACACGGTTCATATCTGAGCCAACAGCTCTAATACCAAATGATGAGGCAGGATTTGGATCTACAATCTGCACCAGAAGTTACGATCTATACGAGACAATTCCAAAACATACAAATACGATTCAATCAACACAATTGCAAATACTAATAAATTCACGTTGTTTGATCAAATGCACAAATAGCGATTACAAGATGTGAAAGGAAAAAGCTCTCTTCTAATGAAGATACAATCATTATTTTTAGACCAACACAACCTACAAGAAACAAATACAAAAGTAGTCCCTAGACTATATACATAAACACAAAATACAAAGATAAAATAAACATGCTAATCAATATGTTCTAACAAGTTCCATTAGGTTTTAAAACTTAAATTAAACCTTTAATATGAGTTTCAAACTTGTCACTTTTGACCCAAAGTTAATATATTCATATTTTGCCTAATCAACTTAACCACGTTAAATCGTAACGTTTATATAAATGACGTTTTTATATCTTTATCTCATTTTTTACGTTAAATGGTTATTTTCTTGATTTGGAAACAATTATCTTTAATTTTATATATATTTTGGAGATTTACTAATTATAAATAGTAATTAAATAGTATACTTAGATATTAATTCAGTCGTTCTTTTATTAAAGACGATATAATATAAAGTACGACATATTTATTCATATTAATAAAATGAAATGTTAAATTTTCATAAAATGAATATGAATACACTAAAAGATAGATTACTTCGGATTCGAGTCGAGCATTCGGGTTCGGGTTTGGGGCAAATATCACATCTACTGTAATCATCAGTAAAAGTAACGAAGTACTTTTCTCCATACCTGCCCATTGTTCTAAATGGACCACAAACATCAATATGTATGAGTCCTAATAGATCCTTAGCCCTTTCGCCGACACTCGAGAATGGAGCTTTGGTTAACTTTCCACTTAAACAACACTCACACTTATCGAAATCATTCTTGTCGATGGAATCCAATATTCCTTCGGCTTGAAGTTTCTTTAAGCGATTTTTGTTTATGTGACAAAGTCTACAATGTCAAAGGTACGTATTATTCACAGTCAATTTTTTACTTTTATTGGAGATTTGGTATAACACATTAGTTTATGAATATCTATCTCATAGATACCATTATAAGGCATCGCATCAAAATTAAACAAACCGGCCATTTAAATATGCACAAATATTGTCACCACAAAAAGCATCTTTAAAACCTAGTTGTCTTAAAGCAGAAACTGAAATGATGTTCCTAGTAACGCTGGGAATAAAACAAACATTGTTCAAAACAAGTTCTAAACCATTAGGAAGTAAAATGACTAATTCACCAACTGCTTCACAGCAACCTTTTGTCCATTTCCAACAAACAAATCAAAGTCACCTTGTTTCAATTTCTTAATTTTCTTTAGTCCCTGCAAATCATTGCAAATGTGTGAGCCACATTCGGTGTCAAACACCCAAGATTTTCTAATAAAAGAAAATGATTCAATAACGTGTATACCTGAAGGGTTGGCCTCAGAACCCTTCTTCAGTTTCAGCTCAGCAAGATAGTTTGGACAGTTCCTCTTCTAATGCCCAGTTTCATCACAATGAAAACATTTTGCATCTTTATGAGGTTTTTTTGAAACCACTTTTCCTTGGCCCATATCTTACTTTGCTTTCTTTCCTTTCTTCTTAAAATCAGGTTTCTTGACTTTACCTTCTCTAATCATTAGCACATCCCAAGACTTCTTAGGTATGTTTGTCTAGGTTGTCTTTAACATCATATGTAGTTCAGCTATGGGCTTATCCCACTCGTTCATATTATAGTTCAGAACAAACTGATCATATGACTTAGGCAATGAATTCAGGATCAAATCCCCAGCTAATTCATTATGAGACGAGCTCGATGATCAATATAACTCTTCATTTTCAGCACGTGAGCACTGAATGATGAACCTTCCTGCATGCGAACATCCTATGAGTGATCTTATCACTTCAAATCAATCATGCTTGGCTTGTTTCTTAAACATAGCCTCTAACTGCTCTTTTATATCAAATGCAGTTAGATTTTCTAAGGTCTGTTGGAGCTCAGGAGTCATGCAAGCCAGCATGAGACAAGTGACTTTGAGAGAATCATCAACATGTTTCTCCCAGTTCCTCCTCACAGGACCAGATTGTTGTTCAAGTTCATCAGGAATTGGTTCCTCCAAAATATACATTTTGGAGTCGACTATAAGAACAATTTTCAAATTTCTGTACCAATTCACGAAGTTGGTATTGTCAAGCTTATCCTTCTCAAGGATTGACTTAAAAGGAAAAGGAGAGTTGGTAGTGTTGTTTGTTGACATCTACAAAGTTCATAACAAAATATTTAGAATTTCATGCTTGATTTCTGAATTAAATTATGACCCAATTAAAACAAAATTATCATTAGGACTAGACATCCCATTTCATGATATAATATAAATGGCTAGGCACTGTTTATATATATCATTTACATGGGTGGGTAACGATTACCGGTTATGTCTCTACATAATTCTCTAGCTTAAGGTCGCATGACGAAAGACGTCAAGCATTGTACGTTAGACCTCAACTATGCCCACTTAAACTCTTTAAGTGATATTGATCCTTAAATGAAAATGCGTTAGCCCGGCCCATGTTACATAGAAAATTTTGGTAAACCTCTTACCGAAACCGTAGGCCTGATGCAGGGTAGTCACTAACATCAGGGGTTCGGATATATCAGTAATGAGTATTTTCACTTTAGGATTGGCACAACAATATCGATTTGAATCGAGATTTGGAACTTCAATATTTAAATTTACAGAATAGGGTCAAAATTTTATGGACGATTTGTAGCATGAAGCAAATCGTGCATTAATTAAAATTCAATTTTAATATATTGGTGATTCGATCAAGTTTCATATTTTAATTAAGTCTCATATCACTCGATACGATCAAGTTTCAAATACTTTATTTAAACTAGTTGGTCATTCGTATCATATTTTAATTTAACAAACTCTTTTATTAAATAAACATTTATAAATTAACTCTAACTTATAATATTGGTTTTACTTTTAATAAAACTCCTTTTATTAAAGGCCTGATCTATTTAAACACCATGATTGTCTAACCAGCCACCATAATAACGCCCATTAGCGATCTAACGGGCGTTAGTTATTAAGTAAACAAATAACGACCGTTATAACCCCGACGCTCGTTAACATTAACTACATAACGACTCTTAAAGTTATAACGGGCGTTAATATGTTCGTTAGAACGTTAATATATTTTTAACGAACGTTATATAGATAACGATCGTGAGAAAATAAGAAAGACGTTTCATTTCAAAACTAATGGCCCATTATCATCCTAACGGACGTTAGCCATTAATTTAAAGAGCATAACGGCCGTTAGCGTCCTAACGAGCGTTATATATATATAACGGGTCTATAAGACGCCCGTGTATTCTTCACAACACCCACACGACAACACACACTCCCAAACATATTAACGGGCGATTTCGATCTAACGGCGCACGGATAATCAACCTAACGGTGTTTTCCGACCACTCAAACTTACGGGTACGTTTTCTAACCATCTTATAAACTTGTTTTAGATTAAGATTCAGTGAATAGTAGTTGTATACTCGTTTTGTAGATTTAAAATTTGATTCAGATTCATTAAATAGTAGTTATTTTAGAGATGTATGGTTACGGGGGATAGACAGCAAAATCTGTGGAAGATGAGTTGCAGGATAACGGTCGTTAGACATATAACGCCCGTTATATATGTAATGTATTTTTTTTAATTATTTATAGTGTTTGTTGTGTTTGTTGTGTTTGTTGTGTTTGTTGTAGTTGTTTTTGATTAATTGTGTTTGATTGTGTTTGTGTTTGTTGTGTATGTGTTGGATGATATGTATATTATTTAGAAATTTTGTTTAGACAATTTAAAAATTTTGTTTATTTTTTAAAAAAATTGTTTATTTTTTAAAAAAATAGTTTATTTTTTTAAATTAGTTAAAAAAATTGAATTGTATATTATTAAAGGTTATGGGCCCACGCAAGCGTTCACGTTGTCACACCCTCAATTTTCCACAAACGGGGTATCCGTTAGGCGTGTGACATACCAGGATCTCAAGCCATTAGTTACACGAAACCATGACTCAACGTTTATAAAAATATTTAACTTTTTAAATAACCAAAGGTTCAGAGTTTAAATGTTAAAACCAACTTTTAGCGGAAGCATAAATAAATCCAGTACGCAAATCTCGCGCACAAAACAATAAACCAAATTAACCAAATAAAGTAGATATTAAATTTAATTTTTAAAATAGTCCAAAAGACGACCCAATGCATGCATGTCCTACGTGCTCAGCTCCTTAGCTACCTGAGAAAACATACTTAAAACGGTCAACACATAATGTTGGTGAGTTCAATGAGATTTGTTTATAAATAAAAGATACCGTTCATAACACAATTAAACCAAAAATATATTTCATTTTATTAGGCGGTTTGCAAGACCGAATGCTTATTGCTTGTTAACACGTCGAGATGAAAGCTAAACGTTACTTTTGCCTTGTCGCCATCTAACCAGGATGACCCATAACCATTAAGGACAATCTGCACCACATGACGCCCAGTCAAGGGTGGGGTGCCGTCGCAACCCGGTAGTACTACTCAAATTTCCCCGCTATCATATATTAATCAACCTCGAACTTTTATAAGGACTTGAATGTGGTTCCAATTCGTGTAAAGCACTATAAGCCCTAATAAAATCCTGCCCGTAGGCATTTATACTTTTACCAAAATCTGCCCGTAGGCATTTGTACTTTTACCAAAACCTGCCCGTAGGCATTTATACTTTTACCAAAACCTGCCCGTAGGCATTTATACTTTTACCGAAACCTGCCCGTAGGCCATACCCGAAGGTATAAAATGCAGCCTTAGTTGGCTCCGCCCGAAGGCATAAAGTTTTGCCTGAAGGTCCTGCCCGAAGGCATAAAAATGCATTCCGCCCGAAGGCGCTGTAAAATAGTTGCCCGAAGGCGCATTAAAAACATTTGTATGTTTTCTCCCCGAAAAAGATTTAAAAGCGGGCAAAGAACTCACCTTTGAAGCGCACAGCAATAATAACAGCAAAATATGCAACAAGACCTTAGATCGCCCTACGACCTGCTTAATAATTACATACTCATTATTCACTAGAACTCGTACTTGTATATGTGTATAACTCTACTTCACGTATACTCATGTACTCACATACTCGTCATTTTCATACGCATTGCATACATCCAAATTAAACTATCAATGCAATACACATACTATGTTTACTAGTCGTGCATATTATGAACACATATTGCATACACATAAGTTATTGCTGCTGCTTAATATGAAAGCATACACGTTATGCATGTATTGGCAATTTCCACTAGCTGAACATTACGTATAAATGATTAGACTGGTACATTCATTAATTTATGTAAACTAGAAGTACATACGTGCACGTTTGTACCACCACACATGCATGCGGTTCATAAATATATAAACATATATACCACATCCATGTTGTTGTTGCCTACTATATATTTAATACAATTATTGATCATGCATGACTATTGTTAAGAGAATATACATACTTGCATATACATACATATACATTCACAAACACATGCAATTGCACAAACTTCTACATATACATTCATCCACACATGCATGCCAAGAACTATATATTAATCGTGCTGTTTCTAAAACATACATGCTCACCTCGTACCTTTCAACTCTACATTACATATAATCATTATGCATACAAGTCACATATATATATATATACTGAACATACACACACATACATATACTTACATACATACGCCAGGATGCATACACAACATATATATATACACATTTCATGCACATCTGTTGTTCCGTTGCTACATATACATAAATACAACACCATACATACATGTACACACATTATACATCATCATACATACCATGTTAACATACCTACACAACTAGCATATGCTGTTTTCATACTTATGAACCCATACACCAAAATATATACAACATGATCATACATATAAACACCACGGTTTTACATAACAACATACATACATGCTTGACTCTGCTACTATATATATATATACACACATTACACGTACAACACATATCACATAACACATACAAGATCGATACAAACATGCATACAAATACAATCGATCGATCGGACGAACCCGAAACTCGATCGATTACGAAACCGTATCAGAATAAATAGCGAACGCACGATAAACACGTACCGATGATTGAGCGGTTAAGCGGAGGGTGATCGGAGGTGGTAGTTCGCCGGAGTTGCGGGTTTTTCCGGTTCCGTTTGGTGTTCCGAACAGTAGCGATAACGCGTACGGTGAGGCGAAACGGGTCTGCTGCGATGCGGGGATGAAACCGACGTGGTACGGTGATGACGATGGGGGTGCGGCTGATGTGGTGGTCGGCCGATTAGGGTTCGGTGTGTGTATATGATTTGTGTGCGACGAAGGGGAGGGAACGGGTGGTTTGGGTTTATATAATTAATATTTACACTTTTGGTCCTTGACATTTGTAGTTTATTTATATTTGTCTTAAAGTTCATGAATTAAATTTAGTTAATTACTAGACGGACCCTGAATTTCTAATAACTTAACGGAACAGCTAAAGAGGTATTTAACGATGTTAACCTGAATTTGCGGGTTGTCACACACGTCCTGATACTGAGCCTGAGGGTTCAGCTGAGTTTCTAGACGGCCACCCTTATTTGCAGTTTGGTAGAGGTACCGAGGCGCGGAGTGGTCTTTGGAGGTTGGTTGGTAGGGAGATTAGACCAACACACACTATCGATTGGAAACTTTTGAGAGATCTTCATGACGAAGATCGAGCAGTGGGTCTTGTTGGTTTAGCTGGTTCTACTCCGTGGCGACAGATGTTTGATTTTGGGCACAGAAGGTCATATAGGGAGATGTGTCTAGAGTTTATGTCCACGTTTTCATTCACTCCCCCACCTCGTGATCCCACTTCATCCATTGATCGCACTACCCACATTGCTGTTTCATTTTATCTTGGTGGGGAGCTTCGACAGTTTACTTTAGCCGGGTGGGCTACGGCTCTTGGATTTTACACAGTGGATGAGATGTTAGACCCTCGGTTCTATACGGATGGGATTGAGTCAGAGCCAACGCCATTGGCAGCATGGTGGCCGTCGATCAGCGACAAGCCACCCGTGAGAGGTATCTTTAGATCGACTGGCATTAGGGATCCACTTATTCGTTACCTGCAGATGGCAATTGCAGGTTTGTGTTTGACCATTAATATATTTTGTTTTAATCTTTTTCTTGAACATTTTTTAAATAAATATGATTGTGTTTGTAGGTACGATTACTGGGCGTGAGCTAAGTACCGAGCAGGTTAGGTACGACGACATGTTTTATTTGAGAGCGTTGATTGAGCATAGGAGAGTGAGTCTGGCTCATTGTATGGCCAGCTACTTCTCGAATATTTGGTCGGGAAAGGTAATATATATTTATTTACTTTCTTTATAGTTTGTTTTATTATATGTTTCTAACAAAACATTGTGTTTTAGATGGAGAGCCCTATTGTTTGTGGGGCATATGTGACGGTTATTGCCTCTTATCTTGGGTTACACACTGACGACTACCTTGTCCAGCAGACGCTGAGGCGTTTCCTAGTATTCTTAGGGAGTCTACTGCGATAGCTATGTCGATCGTCGGTAGATTTGACGATGGTATTCATTGGGTTACATCTGACGGTGCCATTTGGACACCCCAAGTAGAGGGAGAGGACGAGGACCAGCACCAGCAGGAGGATCAGCCGAGGACTTTAGGAGGTGCACCGTCGTCATCTCAGAGAGTTATTATTAGACGTGTCCCTATGACGGCTGATTTTATGGCTGAGACCCTTCATTTGACTCGACAGATTGCTGATTTTACCGTCTAGCAGGCAAAGGTAGTGGAGAGATGGTATATATCTCATGGTGTCACTGACTTGCCTCCGTTACCTGTCATAGTACCATGGGTGCCTACAGATTATGGTGAAGGAGATGGGCAGGATGGTGCAGGTGATGAGCAACATGACGATTGATTACCTTATCTGTTGAAATTTATTTTGTTTATATTTTGATGTTGAAACTTAAATATGAATGTTCATATTTATTTTGTGATGTTGAAACTTATTGTAACTTATATTTTGTGATGTTGAAACTTATATTTTGTGTTGTTGAAACTTCGTTTTTTTGGTTTGTTTGATTTGGGTGTATAATAGGACCAACATGGAGTCATTTTTTGTAAGAAAAAAGTTTTTTTAAAACTTCGTTTTTTTGGTTTGTTTGATTTGGGTGTATAATAGGACCAACATGGAGTACTTGTATACAATTAGAATAACCACCTGGAATATATGATTGGGTAAAACAAATTAAATACATAAAATAAAATAATATATTTGAAATTTACATAAACAATTAGAATAAAGAAACATATTCGGGATCTACATTTGGTTTCAAGTTAACATATCTTTGTAAACGTTCACCGTATACGTTTTGCCATTCCTTTGAGGCAGGTGAGCTGAAATTACGCCAATAACCACTTGGCAACGGCATCGAGCTGTCATCACTTAATACAACGTTAATAAAGTGGTTATTATGAACATGAGCGATTGTAATTATCTGGTGATTGGCAATATCGAAGGGAGAAATAAAGAAAGGAAAATAAGTTGAACAGTTTTCGTGAGATAGTAAAATTATGATCACGTTAAACCTGTTAGCAGTGAAGATCAAACTGTCCGGGACATCCATCCACTTGTCTAGAGGAGCTGTACCAATTCCAAACCAGTTTAACTATTCTCGAACCCTACTCAAGTCCGGCCAATAGAATGAGTATATCTCGGCCTTCTCATCAAGTTCTTCAATTAGTGGCCTACAAACGTAAGGCCACTTTGTCTCATTTAACTCCAATCCAACAGCTATTGAATGAAAACCACAATTACCATCCGGGAGTACATTCTGCATGCCAATAATGAACGGGTGGAACAATTCTGGAATCCAACTTAGATAGTCTTCTTTGCAGTTTTTATGTTCATCTCCTGGTGTAAATGAATACTTAACATTTTTCCCTTTAACTTTAGAAAACACTGAATTTTGTTGGTGAGACGGGTCGGAAGACTGCGAACCCACCACAGAGATTGAGTGTCTGGAAGGTGGATCTACAGATGTTTCTTTTATTTTTTGTTTTCTTGGCCGACCACGAGTATTTGTCTCAACTTTTGGAGCTTTTTTATCGGTTTTGGAAGGAAAAACTATCGACGTGATCTTTTTTAGCAAACTCTTTTGTACTGACTCCGGTTGGGCAAGTACATGTTTTGTCACCTTCTTCATTTCTTCTCGAACGTCTATTTTTTCATCTGGAATAATGTAAGCAGGTGAAAAATCAAGCTTCCTCCAAAAAACATCCATCGCATCCACCGAAACTTTTTGCCCTATAAAAAAAGTCCAAAATAAGGCCACAAAATAATCAAATTTATATAATATATATGTATATATATATATTTATATAATATATATATAGAGGAACACTCAAATGAGAACACCTCTTAACTTGAGTACAAAAAGTACAACTTTAACGAATCATATATGGAGTCAAACTGTTGAATTTTTTGTAATATAAATTGACCAAAATGCTTATAATTCAACTAATTTTAACATCTATTTAAAAAAAAATATGATTCGTTATGTCGTTTGTTAGAATGCATATATGCACCCACAATATGTGTTTGTGTACAAGTAATATGGGTGCATATATGCATTTTAACAAACGACTTCACAAATCATATATTTTTTAAATAGATGTTAAAATTAGGTTAATTATAAGCATTTTGGTCAATTTATATTAAAAAAAATACAACAGTTAAAGCGGTTCCTAAGTTGTTCTCAAGTTAAAAGTGTTCTCATGTCGTTTGTTAGAATGCATATATGCACCCACAATATGTGTTTGTGTACAAGTAATATGGGTGCATATATGCATTTTAACAAACGACTTCACAAATCATATATTTTTTAAATAGATGTTAAAATTAGGTTAATTATAAGCATTTTGGTCAATTTATATTAAAAAAAATACAACAGTTAAAGCGGTTCCTAAGTTGTTCTCAAGTTAAAAGTGTTCTCATTTGAATGGATCCCTATATATAGTAAGTTGTTCTCATATATATAGGGATCCATTCAAATGAGAACACTTTTAACTTGAGAACAACTTAGGAACCGCTTTAACTGTTGTATTTTTTTTAATATAAATTGACCAAAATGCTTATAATTAACCTAATTTTAACATCTATTTAAAAAATATATGATTTGTGAAGTCGTTTGTTAAAATGCATATATGCACCCATATTACTTGTACACAAACACATATTGTGGGTGCATATATGCATTCTAACAAACGACATCACGAATCATATTTTTTTTAATTATATGTTAAAATTAGTTGAATTATAAGCATTTTGGTCAATTTATATTACAAAAAATTCAACAGTTTGACTCCCTATATGATTCGTTAAAGTTGTACTTTTTGTACTCAAGTTAAGAGGTGTTCTCATTTGAGTGTGCCTCTATATATATATATATATATATATATATATATATATATATATATATATATATATATATATATATATATATATATATATATATATATATATATATATATATATATATATATATATATAATCACCTGTTTCCAAATAACCGCTCAATTGACAAGCACATGGCAACCCGCAAGTTGTGCTAAGATGGTGTCCACATACTGAATGGTGATTAAATAGATTATCAATCTTCTTCTTCTCATAAAAAATCAGATCCATAGCAGCAATAGAAACTTTACCCCGTAACAATTCGAAGACTGGATGATCATGTTGATTCATCAACTTAATCTTGCTTAAGGTAAAAGATTCTTTTATAGCTATATCCTGCTTATTTAATATGGAATTGATGAAGGGGATAAACCGATCCAGTGTGTTATTAGTGGCGTTAAGGTAGCTCTTCAACAGGACGTGTTGGCTCTCCACACGGTTTGTTGTGTGTTGACCAAAGTTATACGTTGTATTAATCCACGCCGAGACAAACTTGTCTTTATATGGCATAAGCCAATTGTCATTTAAGTATCCTAATACCCCTGGAAATTTTTTAAAACAAATTATAAATTTATACAAAAAAATATAAAGATAACAAAAATAAAACGATAATATTCGGGTAATTACTTGAATGGTTTTGGATCAGTTGCCTATACAAGCGGTCGTAGTAGTACTCATAAAGTTGTATAGTTCCCGAGTTGATCAACCTAGACCACCTGTGAATAAAAGTTTCCCACTCCTTCGTAGTAGCAAAACTAGCCTTGCAATGTTTGCTAATATTTTCTTGAATATGCCATCTACAAAGTAAGTGTACGGCGTCTGGAAATTCTTCCTTCACAGCATTCCCAAGAGCAAGGTCCCTGTCTGTTACTATAACATGTGGCCTAAAAGACTTGTCTTCTAGTGTGCTATTTATCTGTTGTAACACCCATCTGAAGTTCTCCTCACGCTCTAAATTAATAAACGCGTAGGCAACCGTGAAGGACTTGAGGGTAGAAGTCACACCGACCATCTGAACAAACGGCGGCCTATATAGGTTTGTTTTATACGTAGAGTCCATCATCAACACATGCGGGAAAGCACGCCACAATATTTTTGATTTTTTGTGAATAAAAAAATAGCATTAACAGTATTCGATTCATTATCTACAGAATCAACATATTCATAATCGTTTTGAGCTAGCTTTGAGTAAAAAAACTGCATCGGAGTTTTACCAGTTTGGGCGGACCTTTTTATTTAATCTTGTACGTTGTATATTGTTTTCAGTCCGGACATGTTGTCAGGGTTCTATTCCCTAACTGCCCCCAGTATCGTACGCGGGGGAATGTTTTGCTGTGAAAGTTGTTTCACCAAACCCACTTCTTTGTTAGACAGCCTCATTGCGTACGCATGCCCCTCGAGATGTTCATCAACGTCATGGTTGTGCGTATCGTTAATAATAACTAATTGCCATCCACAATCATTTAAGACGTATTTACCTTGTAACTCAAACGGGCAATTTGTTTTCTTTGTGCCGGTCTTTCTAACGGTGGATGTGTTCTTGTATACACCACTACGATCACATACAAGCCATGTCTTAATAATAACTTTAAGAGCGTTTTTCTTAGACCGTTTCGTGACAATAACATATCCATTGTCACGCCCTATCTTTTGAACCCACTCAACCAACTCTTGGAGACTTAAAAAGACTTGACTAGTTTCGTATAAACTCTTTGAAGGGCTATTACTGGAGATATCCCGGCCTTCATTACCTCCGTTATCACCGTCGTCACCGCCACCGTTGACTGAGTCGTCAGCACCAACTTTGTAATTTTCTTCACCACCAAAGTATTGATAACTATCACCCGAGTAATAGCCTTCACCGCTGTAACCCTGATAATTGTCAGGGTTGTAATCCTCACCAACATAAGAGGCAGAACTCTCACCGCTAAAAATATAATTACTGTCTCGGAAAGACATTTTTTTAAATGTTTGTGAAAGAAGGTAAAGTAAAAAAGTTTTTGCTGAGGAACTGTTTTCGTGTGTTGTTGCTGTGCATATAGTAAAAAGGCCTAAATAACCAAAACCAAAGTCGGCTGGATAGCTGCAACTTTTTTTGGTACTTTCAACGGGTCGTTATGATTATAACGGCCGTTATGATTATAACGGGCGTTATAAATTAAAAAAACGATTGATTTGATTGGTTGCAGTTTTGCAGGCTTTTGGTCATTCATATATCAAGCTTAACGGTCGTTATATCCTTAACGACCGTTACTTTTGAAATAATATCTAACGATCGTTATGTGTATAACGGTCGTTACTTTTGAAATAATATCTAACGCTCGTTACGTATCTAACGGGTCGTTATATGAGTGGCTGGTCAGCCAAGAAGGTGTGGGAATAGGGGGTCCTTTATTAAATTGTTTCGTATTAAATAAACTCTTTATTTAAGTTAATTGATTGTGAAAATCAGTTTTGCTGGCAGTGTATATTTACCATAAATAAAACAATCCACACAAAACAATAAATCGAGCCACTAGAAAATTGGTTCAGTTTCGTTCGAGCCATCTAACGAAAAACCAAACCAGGCTCAAGGGGACAAAATAACCATTATTTCAACCGTGCCCACTTGATTTAAGATCTCTATCTTCCACCTGTTCACCATTCTCTTGGTCTTCAATCTCTTGTCTCATTTATTACAATATTACAATAATACAACTTTATAGAAACTTGAAATAAACCCATCTATTACATGGGGTTCCAAATAACACAAATAGAATACAAAATGGAAATAACCAAAACATAGCCATGACAAACACAAGGGATCTAGGGCTCGATTCATAATCATAATCAAAATAAGGGAAAGATCCTTCTGTCAAAATAAAACCTAGATCATTAATTAACATTTAATTTTTTACATAAGTGGCTCTGATACCATTATTGGGAATCTCAGGTATCATTTAACTTTCATAAAATCCAATTTTATAATAATGATTATTAATATCTCATATTAATGACAACAGAGGCGATTTATGGTAATCAGAGATTCGAGATACAAACCCGTCAGTGATCCAAATGTAAACCAATTAAACAATTAACACAACCATAGGGGGTTTAGGATTATACCATGACGAATACCAAGGATTCACACTATGGATGAGACAGAGGTTCCGCTAGAAAACCAAGACACGAACTGGATCCAATCCACGTACCACGTACAGTCCACGGCTACGGTTGCTAAAGCACGACATCGGTGGTGGTGGTGGTGTTAGCGTCGTCTACCGAGAGAGAGAGGAGGAGAGGGGGCGGCGGATTTTGGTGTCTCCAAAACTAGGGTTAGGGTTTTAGATTAATATTGTTTTATTTATAACGATAAATAATACAATTTAACCCCTTAATCTTTTAAACCCTTTCACAAGTAATTAACTATTAATTAGTAATTAATCCCTTATTGTTATTTAACTCTTTAAATAACATATAATTATGTTGGTCCAGTAAATCGTTAATCCGTGCTATATATGATATAGATCAGATCACAATCAATTGATACCACTAGATCTAGCAACAATTGATTTTGATTAGTGACCAAAACTCACACAACCATTAAAACCCATTAACAAATGATTAATTAGAAGGTAATTAGATGAAGTAGAATAGAATAGAAGCAACAAAGATATAAATCAGTCAATTCCTTGCTATCAATAACCAGATTCGAACTCACAAACAAAAGGTGTAATTATATTCAATATGATCCAAAGAGTTGTGTACAAAATACCCTAAAACAACTATTTATACAGTAGCTAGTGTCGCAGGCAGTGTTGTCACACCCCGACCGATGGCGGAATCATCGAGGCGGACGAAAAGTGAATGATTGCTCGTAGCTCATGGCACTAAAATGATTAAAATATAAATTAATAACCTTTTTATAATCTCATGCAACAAGTTTACATCGTTTCAACCATAAACAAACATAACTCAATGAATGCTCTTTTAATTAAACTAAGTCCAAGATCCTACATGTGAAGGCATCTCAAAATCCTCCTAAGCTGCATATCCTGAAATCATGTGAAAATAGTATTTGTTCAGCTAACGAATTAGCTGGTGAGTAAACATAGGTTTGTATATAATTATATATATATAAAGATAATGATTAAAATATTTGAAATTGATTAAACTGAATAAATGAATTCGATGCTCATGTTATGTAAAAACTATAAATGCAAAGTGTAGCACACAAGGTAAACACATATAGCACAATTAAACCTTACGACTAGCATCCACTTAATCACACAGACTAAGTGATGTTGATAATATGATCAAATGAAAAGTAGGTTAATCATCCTCGGATAGAATATCGGATAATTAAACTAAATGTAGTTACGATCACCCTTGGTTAAAGTATCAGGTGATTTAGTTAGAATGCGGTTACAATCACCATCGGATAAAGTATCAGGTGATTATGTTAAAATGAAATAGATAAACGGTTAAAATTACCCTCGGATAACATATCAGGTAATTAAACCAAATAAATGAAAACCGGTTACAATCACCCTTGGTTAAAGTATCGGGCAATCAAACCAAATGAATGAAAACAAGCTACAACCACCATCGGTTAAAGTATCAGGTGATTATATAAAATGAATCAAAATGAACAAAATGATAAATATGATTTAATAGGTAACATGATTTCACCCCAAAGTATAAAACTGAAAAAGGGGCTATGAATACTCACTTGATACTTGATCGATGAAATAAATAAAATACAAACTTGAACAAGGCACCGAGAATCTCCCTAGAACCACCTAAGGAATGGTGTCTTATGTTAGAACGATAACTACGAGTGATTCGGGTAACTAGGGTTTTAACTAGAATTTGGGTCTAGATAAATGAATTGATTTAAATACTTAGGGATGATAGATCTTAAAATAAGTAATCTACTAATTAAAATGTATATAAAGTTGTTTTGAAATAAATCAAAGCTTACCGAATTAGCAAGTGACATAAATAATATGATAGAACTGATTAATTATTTAAGAAAATTGCTTTATGACAATTAACCATTCAAGTAATACCATTAGTATAGTCATACTTTTATATAAAAATCTAAAATTATTACGTGGCTAATATTTAAAATTATATATATATTAATTTATATGTGTAGCCATGTAAAGTATCGTACAAAATAACTTGTTAAACGTTTCATAACTCAATGGTAATTAAAAGAATCAAATGTTACTTAATAATTAACTTTATTTAAATGATAAAACTTGTAAAAAAAACAAATTACAGGCCGAAAGGTTCGAACACTCAACCATCTAGTGCAAAATAAGCCAAACAAACCGCTAGACCAGCACCAACTTTGGTGTTATAAATAGAAACTTAAATGTTTTAAACTGTTACTTGTTTTAAACCCAAATCCTATTATAAACCCTAATATTGAAATCACTACAATTGAACCTTGAACGATTCTGAAGCTGCAAATCAATCATGGGGCTTTTATTCTATGAATCAAAACGAATTCAGGGATGTATTGAATTACCTTTTCTTGTGTCGAATTGTTATTGAACGGATTACGAGCAGGGACGAAGAAGATGGGATCACTAGGTGCGTTTGTGTGTGTTGAAAAGTAAAATTGATGCTACAGAAAGATACCGTGAATGAATATGAATGAATTGTGCTGTATAAATAAGATTATATCGAGCTTATACGATTGAAACAAATCTCAAGTGGGTTGCGGATGTTGATGAGCTCGAATCGCCTGAACTTTCGTGATTTCTATCAATTTAACTTGTTTATTTAGTTTCTAAATGATTTGAGTAATGGTTTAAAATAGATTAATTTGATCTTTATCAGCAGTTTGTTTGAAATTTGCTCCTAGGATTTGCCGGAAGTTACGGCTTTGGCTTTGGTTTGATAATACCGAAATTTAGGAAATGTTTAGGTTCGAATGTTGTCGATAAGGGACAATGAGCGACTAAAATGGATTAAAACAATCGTTTTTGGTATTTTCGGTCATTGCCGGAGCTGCCGGGAGGTTGCCGGAGCTGGGCACCGGAAAAACGGGTTGGGTGGCTGGGTCTGTTTTAAGTAATTTTACTTTTGGCCCTTAGTGTTTAAACACTTTGTAAACTATAGTAAAAGGTTATAAGTTTTATCAATTACATAATAACCCCCTTAAGTTAGTTTTGTTAATTAATTCAATAACTTGACTAATCAAGTTAACCAATAAACCTTATATTTTATAAAATCAAACTTATAAGTTATAAATTTAATTTAACGAGTACGAGTAAAGAATAATATATATGTATTTCATTATAACTTGCGAAATTTGAAATGGATACCGAAACGGGTCGGGTTTAGATTTGATCGGGTTCGGTTCGAGGCAAATGTTACAGTCACCCCTCCTTTAGGAAATTTCGTCCCGAAATTTGATTAACATTAGTTTTTATAATGATTGTAATTGGTCGTATAGATATTTGGTATACAAGGATAAATGTATTGTAACTTATGTCAAAAGACATAGTCATGTCCCGTATGTTGTTTTAGGATTTAGCGAGGTAATTTGATAAAGATAAGTTCTTCGATTCATTTAAATCCTGGAGTGTCTAGTATTTAATATAGTTCGAGTTTTATGGAGTTCGGATGAGCTTAGTTGAACAAAAGCTCGAATAATGATTAATTGATACGCAAGATTGTAATGGAATAGGATTTAACATAATTGTTAGAGTTTAGCTCGTGTGACCAATGATAAATGGATAAGGTGACTAAGAATAAAAGGAATAAGTAATTGAAGGGACTAGATGCGGTTATAAAATGAGTAAATGAATAAATGTGGTTAATAAAATGAGTAAAGTGAATAGTCACGGTTAATGAAACGAATAAATGATGCAAGTGAACAAATATTGGTAATAAAATGAATAAATGATCAAAATGAATATATCTGGCACAACTCCTAAGGTTGTCCATGATGATGCGTTTTCCATCAGAGATGTACTAACGTTATCTAGCTCCCTCGAGTTGATCAAGAATACGTCAACCCCGAGAAGTTGAATCACCAACGTGAGCACTAGATGTTGATAATGAATAATGAATAATGAAAGATGCAAAAGAAAACTTTGTTAAGATTAAATAGCAATGGGCCAAGATCCAGAAGCTACACAAACTTCACTGGACATAGGCAACATTTCATTTGATAATGTGACAAGTACACTTATATATAGGATGTACCAGCGGCGTATCCACCATGTCCTTATCACACCTCATTTGTCACGTTGCCCACAAGCACACGACAAAACTTATTATGACTCTCATGCACCGGCTTTTGTAATTTCGTGTGCACCCGTAACTACACTAGCCTTTGCATGGTCCACATAATTCATTTTGTCACACGCGGGTCTAAGGGACACCAACTTCCAAATCCACATATAACAAGTAATGCACATAGATTCCGATTTCATGGTTGAGAATTAAGTTCAGTAACATTTAAGCTCACGAGACGTTATATACATGATCATGTTTATCGAAGACTGAGTTTGTTGATAAGGTGAGAAATAATTGATAGTTTTATTATGAGTCACTTTCATATGTGAATTTGATGATGAGTTTATGATTAAATTGGTTATGTGGGAATTTGATGGCTTTTGAATGAATTATATGAAGATTAGATGATTAAATTGATTAAATGGGAATTAGATATTAAGTTTATGATCAAATATATTAAATGAGATTCTGATTATTAATTCAGGTATAATTGATAGCTAGTAACATTTTATAGTGAGTATATAAAAAAAAAACAATTAAAATGTTTATAATTGAAAAGTGAGTTTGTGACTAATTGAAAAATCGAGATGTTGAAATCATGTTGCGATATTCTGAGTGTAAACGTTTAGTTCGCAAACCGCACGAATACGTTGACTTATCAAAGTAGTAAGTTCCTTAACTTTATTGAAGACGTGACTACCTATAAGTGGACACTCACCCCGAGTGTTCCCAGGTAAGGTAACGGATCCATCAGATGATTTGGATTTATACGAATACCTTTCCTAGACAGAACACCCAAGATACAGGCACCCACCCTTCCGGTATTACACATGTTCAGTTACGAAACTTAGACTTTGACGAGACTTGAAAATCATAATTATAAATATTGAGTTTGGAAGTTGCTAAAGAAATTTTTGAAAATCATGATTAAAGTTTTAAATAAATTTTGAGAATCGATTAGGAAATCGATTTGGATTAGGCATAAGCCTTAATGTTTTGAAGTTCATATGATTTATACTGAGAGTTGTCTTAGTGTAATGAGGTGTAAACAATAGGAATGTAAAGCATAACACGTAAGTAACAAATAAACATGTAAGCAACTAGCAAGAACTACCATGTAGTGGCATGATACGACTAATGTTTGGGTGCTTAGTTATAGACTAGGTCATTCCATTTCTAATAACCTAATTCCCTATAACCATGGCTCTGATACCAATCTGTCACACCCCGACCGATGGCGGAATCATCGAGGCGGACGAAAAGTGAATGATTGCTCGTAGCTCATGGCACTAAAATGATTAAAATATAAATTAATAACCTTTTTATAATCTCATGCAACAAGTTTACATCGTTTCAACCATAAACAAACATAACTCAATGAATGCTCTTTTAATTAAACTAAGTCCAAGATCCTACATGTGAAGGCATCTCAAAATCCTCCTAAGCTGCATATCCTGAAATCATGTGAAAATAGTATTTGTTCAGCTAACGAATTAGCTGGTGAGTAAACATAGGTTTGTATATAATTATATATATATAAAGATAATGATTAAAATATTTGAAATTGATTAAACTGAATAAATGAATTCGATGCTCATGTTATGTAAAAACTATAAATGCAAAGTGTAGCACACAAGGTAAACACATATAGCACAATTAAACCTTACGACTAGCATCCACTTAATCACACAGACTAAGTGATGTTGATAATATGATCAAATGAAAAGTAGGTTAATCATCCTCGGATAGAATATCGGATAATTAAACTAAATGTAGTTACGATCACCCTTGGTTAAAGTATCAGGTGATTTAGTTAGAATGCGGTTACAATCACCATCGGATAAAGTATCAGGTGATTATGTTAAAATGAAATAGATAAACGGTTAAAATTACCCTCGGATAACATATCAGGTAATTAAACCAAATAAATGAAAACCGGTTACAATCACCCTTGGTTAAAGTATCGGGCAATCAAACCAAATGAATGAAAACAAGCTACAACCACCATCGGTTAAAGTATCAGGTGATTATATAAAATGAATCAAAATGAACAAAATGATAAATATGATTTAATAGGTAACATGATTTCACCCCAAAGTATAAAACTGAAAAAGGGGCTATGAATACTCACTTGATACTTGATCGATGAAATAAATAAAATACAAACTTGAACAAGGCACCGAGAATCTCCCTAGAACCACCTAAGGAATGGTGTCTTATGTTAGAACGATAACTACGAGTGATTCGGGTAACTAGGGTTTTAACTAGAATTTGGGTCTAGATAAATGAATTGATTTAAATACTTAGAGATGATAGATCTTAAAATAAGTAATCTACTAATTAAAATGTATATAAAGTTGTTTTGAAATAAATCAAAGCTTACCGAATTAGCAAGTGACATAAATAATATGATAGAACTGATTAATTATTTAAGAAAATTGCTTTATGACAATTAACCATTCAAGTAATACCATTAGTATAGTCATACTTTTATATAAAAATCTAAAATTATTACGTGGCTAATATTTAAAATTATATATATATTAATTTATATGTGTAGCCATGTAAAGTATCGTACAAAATAACTTGTTAAACGTTTCATAACTCAATGGTAATTAAAAGAATCAAATGTTACTTAATAATTAACTTTATTTAAATGATAAAACTTGTAAAAAAAACAAATTACAGGCCGAAAGGTTCGAACACTCAACCATCTAGTGCAAAATAAGCCAAACAAACCGCTAGACCAGCACCAACTTTGGTGTTATAAATAGAAACTTAAATGTTTTAAACTGTTACTTGTTTTAAACCCAAATCCTATTATAAACCCTAATATTGAAATCACTACAATTGAACCTTGAACGATTCTGAAGCTGCAAATCAATCATGGGGCTTTTATTCTATGAATCAAAACGAATTCAGGGATGTATTGAATTACCTTTTCTTGTGTCGAATTGTTATTGAACGGATTACGAGCAGGGACGAAGAAGATGGGATCACTAGGTGCGTTTGTGTGTGTTGAAAAGTAAAATTGATGCTACAGAAAGATACCGTGAATGAATATGAATGAATTGTGCTGTATAAATAAGATTATATCGAGCTTATACGATTGAAACAAATCTCGAGTGGGTTGCGGATGTTGATGAGCTCGAATCGCCTGAACTTTCGTGATTTCTATCAATTTAACTTGTTTATTTAGTTTCTAAATGATTTGAGTAATGGTTTAAAATAGATTAATTTGATCTTTATCAGCAGTTTGTTTGAAATTTGCTCCTAGGATTTGCCGGAAGTTACGGCTTTGGCTTTGGTTTGATAATACCGAAATTTAGGAAATGTTTAGGTTCGAATGTTGTCGATAAGGGACAATGAGCGACTAAAATGGATTAAAACAATCGTTTTTGGTATTTTCGGTCATTGCCGGAGCTGCCGGGAGGTTGCCGGAGCTGGGCACCGGAAAAACGGGTTGGGTGGCTGGGTCTGTTTTAAGTAATTTTACTTTTGGCCCTTAGTGTTTAAACACTTTGTAAACTATAGTAAAAGGTTATAAGTTTTATCAATTACATAATAACCCCCTTAAGTTAGTTTTGTTAATTAATTCAATAACTTGACTAATCAAGTTAACCAATAAACCTTATATTTTATAAAATCAAACTTATAAGTTATAAATTTAATTTAACGAGTACGAGTAAAGAATAATATATATGTATTTCATTATAACTTGCGAAATTTGAAATGGATACCGAAACGGGTCGGGTTTAGATTTGATCGGGTTCGGTTCGAGGCAAATGTTACAAGTGTCGCATAGGCGACACTGCCTGCTCACTAAACTAAAGACAAGTTGCATGCGACACTATAGTGTCGCATGCAGTGTCGCATGAACAAGCATCAAACATAACCAAAACCTAAACTAACCTCACTATTAAAAAGAAATACGAATACTACTAATCTATTACAAGTAAACGAATTACAAATAACGACATGGTGAAGTACCACCCTACATGTGGTCATCAATACTCCCCCTAGGGAGGTACTTCACCTGTCGGGTCCTCCAGTTCAGCTCCAGCTTTAGCTCCTTCCAGCAGGTCTGTCAGTTCTCGAACATCTTCACGTAAATCCACCTGTTTTTGCACGCTCTCAACGAGCTGCTTCACCTCTGATCGATTCCCACAAGCCCGGTTCGCCACTCTCTCAAACAGTGCAGCTTCCTTCTTCGTTTCAGCTCCGGCTCCAACTCTGATTGGGTTTTCGCACAGAATCTTCAAGTCATCATCCGAAAACCCGAAAACCTCCATCGGGTCAAACAATCTCCATTCTGTTCCATCTTTGACACGTACGACCGCCTCCCCCGTCTGGTTATCGTAAAATCATTTCTCAAACTCTTGTAATCTCGACGGGCTAGGGTCCGGAACTCTCAATCTCAGTACTGTTTTAATTGGTTTCAGCTTTAGAACGATCTTCCCCTTTCCTGTCACCCAATCCAAATCTTTCTTCATCATTTATGCTCCAGTTTATTATATCCAAAACTTTCAAAGTTATCCTTCAACCCTGCTTGAATCTCCTCCTCCAAAAGTTTCACACGATCGCTCAGATCTGCGTTAATCAATGGGAGAACCACCAAACGCCTCAAGTCCCATTTAGGGAATGTCTTGAAGTGTTTGCGATTTTTCACATAACTAATACCGCCCCATCTCCTCTTTATCATGAACTTCTTCAACTCCAGATTGAATTTCCAGCTAAAAATCTTGTTATCTGTATCTTTAGAGGTCGAGGCATCCGTATTCTAAAACAAAGGCATGACGGTTTCTGGTTCCTCCACCTTCCGGAACCAGTCAGATTTATCTAGCTCAAATACGTCACCCTCTACACCACTCCTCTGAGCCAAATAAACCATCTCTTTTTCTTCCGTCTCGTAATACTCAGGCTCAGATTCGTAGTCCACCAACTGTTCATCTTCAACCTCTTCGTCCATCAGTTTCATTTCGCCACCCTTCTCCTTCTCAGCAACAACTTCCTCTCCACCCAGATCAGTATCCATATTGAGACAAAAGTCATCAGTTACTTCTGTCTCTTTACCAGTTTCACTTGCACTAGCACTGCTAAATCCAGCAAATCCTTTTCTGCTGGTTCCAGTCTGAACCATTTCTTTCAATGTCGGATACTTTCCTATGCTCACCATCTCATTGATCTTAGTTTCAGTCTCCGGCACACCTACCTTTGCTTCTTTTTTAACTTCATTCAACTCTACTAACAACTTCCTTATTAAAACTTGTTGATCCAGCACTATTTTTCGTAATTCCTCCATCTCTGACTCCCTGTGCCTCTCACGTTCCTCCACATTCATAAATTTCGTCTTCACCATACTCAGTTCATTTGCGAGCGACGTATTCAACCCACGAATCACGTCCTCGTCCAACCCAGCACCTCCTCTCTTCTCAGTTTTCCTTTTAACATTCACAGGCATACTTTCGGAGGCTGCTGGTTGTTTTCCTTTTGCCTTCTTGATTCTGACGTCAGTATCAGAATCATTTTGTGATTTATCAGCCGCTTTCCGTTTCTTCTTGCCTTTGGATTTGAAAATTTCAGCTTCGATCTCATCAATCTCCTCCTCGAACAGTATCGGCTTTGGTCCCACATACTTCTTCTGCTTCCGTATATCCTCCTTGATTTTCTCCCTCAATTCACCGAACCGTTTCTCTTCAGACGCTTTCAACTTCTCGATATACTCCCACCTGTCATCAGTATACATATTTCGGAAAAGATAGGTTATCTTTCCCGAAATGTCATGTCGAGGTGCAAAGCAATTAGCAAAAATCCTCACATTCATCCGCGTCAATTCCAAAGCATCACCCAATTTCTGCAAGTCTGGCTTCAGTTCGTCAATGAAAATCTGTATAAACCGTGGGTATAACAGCCATTTATCCTTCTTGGCAGAAGAGATGTTCTCAATCATATAACCGAATATCATCTGCGGGATATTCGCCTTATCTCCCCTACACAGGTTTAGCATCGCCCGAGCCCATTCGAAATTTAGCCCATCCGTTCCACCTTTGCGATGATCTAAACATACAATAATGACGTGGGCTATAAATCTCCACTCCTTTGACAAGAACGATTTCTTATCTACCGACGATCCAAGAAATCCGTTCCTTCATATCCCATCTCCAGATAACCTTCATAAACGTCAGCCAAACTCAGCAGTACCGGTGATCCAACATCGCGCTCCATCCTCCACATCCGGGCAATAGAATCAACAGTAAGTACAATCTGCTCCCCCATCACAGTTGCCCTGATCTCCCCCGGATCTGCATTCTGATTGTATGTCGCTGATTCCCAGAAATCTCGGATATGTTGCTGATCTATCACCATATCCTTCGTGACCGCATAACATATTGAAGACGCCTTAATCCATGATATCGTGTCTCTAAATCCAACAGACTTCGAGTCCTTATCGTTTAGATAAGCGACCACGTTCGACCGCTTGTCGAACCTCATCGGCGGAGGAGGCTTCGAATCCATATAATAAACCGGAAACGTAAACCGAAAGTTGATTAGTAACAAAAATAAAGTAAATAATAATAATAATAATAATAATAATAATAATAATAATAATAATAATAATAATGAAAAGTATAATAATAAAAAGATAACAATAAAAAATTATAGTGTCGCAGACATGCGACATAGTAGTGTCGCAACAGTGCGACACAGCAGTGTCACATATTCATCGGCACTGCTGTTTCGCAACAGCATGTCATGTGTCACGACGCTACACTGTCGCAGCACCAAAGACCTCCGACACTACCAACAATGCATGGACAGCATAACATTGGTAGTGTCGTAGATATAGATTGAACTTTCGTTCAGTGTCGCAAGAAGAACAGTTAGTGTCGCAAAACGCGAAAAACCAACAGTCAATAAGATCAAAACCATATCAAATCAACACCAAAACAAAATACATTATAGACGAAGGTTCGAAACATATTGAAACACAAATCTTACCGATTGAAATCAAGCAAAAACACAATAAGATCAAGGATTGAGGTTTAGTATGTGTTAGGGTTTAGTGTCGGCTATAGAGTCGGGTTATGTGAAAAAGTGAATTATGATCCAAACGACCCATAGATGAACATAAAGCACCACGTAGTTTTGCAAACCCGACACTATAGTGTCGCAAACAACCATAGTGTCGCAGACCCGACACTATAATGTCGTAAAGATCCAAAATTTAAAAAATTATTTTTTTGAAAAGATAATAAAAGTCAAATCTAGTTAAGTTACAAATATTTTTAAAATAGTGTCAAGCCAATCTAATGAACAAGATCCAAGACAACGACTTATTTTAACTACGAAAGTTTAAAAGGAATCAAATCAGTATAACAAAATGGATCACGAGGATATCAGAAACGAGTTTCGGGCAATCATCCGAAGGAACAAAGATTTGGAAAGATTGTCAGTATGTTTGTCCATTTAAATCCATGCCTTGTTCCTTTCGACACACAACCTGTGATGATATTATCATGTTTTGGTTCGATTTGAAGAAACTCTGGCAACTTGGTTTCCACAGACATTCAGCAAAGTAACTTGTTTTGACCTCAAGGCTTATTGAGTTTAGATGTTTCAGCAAGATTTTTGTAATTTGATTGGACATAGACCCAGTTCAAGTGATCAAGGTGAATGTATTTTGGAGGTGAAATGCAGTTTGGTTTAATGAATGACACATCAAATAATGAGCATGATGCATAAACATTTTGAGCTTTACTTTATATGGGTTTTACAGATGATCAGCGCTCTAGGTCTATACTGACGTATAACAGAGGAGATGATTATCTGTACGTGCTGATGAGAGCTTCAGGTCTATATTTACATATAACAGAGAAGATCATCACTCCAGGTCAATGCTTCCGCATAGTAGATGAGATTAACACGAGAACAAAAAATTCTGAAGAGCTAACGAGAAGCGTCATTCAGGGTTGCGGCTAAGGGTTATTTGGGAAAAATCAAGCACGAAACAAATACTCTCAGCCCATTTTTGTCAAAACTTATCACTTTGTGTAGGCCAAATGTCTGTGAAAATGCTCCTCATCATCGAGTTCTTTGTGAATTTAGTTTGATCAAAGAGTTGATGTCTAATAGTATTCAAGCTGAGCCTACTGACACATCAGTATACAAATCTATTTCCTCCTTCTGACGCTGTCAACACATATTTGAATCCTGCAAGAAACAAACAGTATTTAACATGAGATGAAGCACAATTATAAATTTGTAGTATTTACTCCCCCAAAACTTTCAGTTTATTAAACTGAAATTTTTCATAAATTTAAGAACATTTGAGATCAAATACAAAAGAATGGCCGACATTATTAGAAAATATAAGTAAGAAAAACAGATTTTTCTTTCATTTTTTTCTTTCACATTTCTCACCCTTTTTTTAAAAAATATTAGAATGATTAAAAAGAAATCAGACAAAGCATGTTAATTAATTCATAAAAACGTGGTTTATCAAACGTTTTAGTGAACAAATCAGCTTTTTGATGTTTGGTGTCGATCGATATGATATTGATAAAGCCCTTTTCCTGTGCATCCCGGATGGCATAAATGCGAGTTTCAATGTGCTTCGTTCGGGTGTGGTGAACAGGATTCTTGGTAATGCCAATGGCAGCCTCATTGTCGCAGAAAATCGGAGTATGCAGAAAATTGATTCCATAATCGATCATCTGATGCTGAATCCATAGAACTTGACAGCAGCAGCTGGAGGTAGCAGTGTATTCGGCTTCACCAGTAGATAAGGAAACGGTGGTCTGTTTCTTGCTCTGCCACGAAACTAAACACTCCCCCAGATACTGACACCCACCAAAAACCGATTTCCGATCAAGTTTGCAACCGCCATAGTCACTGTCAGTATAAGCATGAAGATCAAAGCTCCCCCCTTTTGGATACCACAAGCCGAGACGTGGAGTTCCCTTTAGATATCGAAAAATACACTTCATGACTTTTTCATGTGACTCTTTAGGATTGGATTGATACCTCGAACAATAACCTACAGCGAAAGCGATGTCTGGACGACTTGCAGTTAAGTACATTAACGATCCGATCATCGATTTGTAACGGTGAGCATCAACATACTTTCCAGATTCATCAGGAGTGAGACAAGTTTGTGCTGTAAATAGAGATAGTTCAGAAGAACTGTTGTCCATCTTGTATTTTACCCAAATCTCTTGAACATATTTCTCCTAGTGAATGAGGATGTCATCGGGTTTTTGTACCACCTGCAAACCGAGAAAGAAGCACATCTCACCCATCATACTTATCTCGAACCTCTCTTTCATCACCTCCTCAAATTCTCTACACAAACTTTCATTTGACGAACCAAAGATGATGTCATCTACGTACACTTGAACCAATAAAACGTCGTCACCAATGATTTTCTTGAAGAGAGTAATGTTAATGGTTCCTCTAGTATAACCTTTGCTCAACAGATATTGTTTCAACGTTTCGTACCAGATTCGAGGAGCTTGATGTAGTCCATAGAGTGACTTGTCTAATTTGTAGACTTTATCAGGGAAATCCGCATCCTCGAAACCTGGTGGCTGACAGACATATATCTCTTCGTTGATATCTCCATATAAGAATGCGCATTTTACATCCATTTGATAAACTTTGAAGTTTTTGTGTGCAGCATGGGCAAGAAAGATTTGGATGGCTTCAATTCTGGCAATTGGAGCAAAAACATCTGTGTAATCAATGCCTTCCTCTTGTGCGAACCCTTGAACGACCAACCTAGCTTTGTTTCGAACAACGACCCCTCTATCATCAGGTTTGTTTTTGTATACCCACTTCATTCCAATTGGGTATTTGTTTGGTGGAAGATCGACCAATTCCCATACGTTGAGCTTTCTGAACTGTTGAAGTTCTAATTGCATAGACTCTACCCAGCTCGGATTTTGTAATGCCATGTTAATGTTCTTTGGGACGATCTGTGATTGAAAACAAGAGAATAAGCAAACGGTGATAAGCCCAGATTGATGACGTGTACAAACACCGTTAGAAATGGATCGTATGACCAAGTCATAAGTCATGAGGATGATCTTTTAGTTCCTTGTACAGCGAATTAGATGTAGAGAAATCCGAAACAGTTATGGTAGATGAATCAATAGGAATAACAGGTGATGTAGGATGAGGTGATGATGGCGGAGGATCAGTGGGAATAACAACATCAGGTGTGGATGGCAACGGTTGTGAAATTTCCGGTGTGGATGAGAAAATAACAGAACCAGGAAGAGCTTCAGAATACACCGGAACGTTGTCATTTTCTTCCAAGAAGATTGGTAAATTGAAAGAATTGAACACATTCGTGGCATCATAGAACCAGGAGGGTTCAGATCCAGTATCGCACACATTTGATTCCTGCCAATCAACATAGAACGATTCTTGGACGATTTTGGTACGTCAATTGTAAACTCGATAAGCTTTCTGAGAAGAGGAATAACCGACAAAGAAGCATTCATCAGAAAAAGCTCCGAATTTTGACGTTTGAGCTTGAGTATTCAACAAAGTGCATGAACAACCAAAAGGTCGAAAGAAGTAAATCAATGGTTTTCTTTTGTGGAATAGTTCATAACACGTCTTCATCTTAGCTTTCACAATCAACACCCTATTCAGCACATATGACGCACAATTTACAGCTTCAGCCCAGAAAATGATTGGAAGTTTTGACTCGATCAACATAGTCCTTGCAGCTTCCACTAAAGTTCTGTTTTTGCGTTCTGCCACTCCATTCTGCTGAGGTGTCTGTGCTGCACTGTACTATCTCAATATACCCTTCTCTTCACAAAATGAGTAAAAAATGTGATTTCTAAACTCCGTCCCATTATCGCTCCGAATAGCTTTCACCTTCTTCCCGCTAATGGTTTCAATCTTCAGAATAAGACTCTTGAAAGCTCTTACAGTCTCCCCTTTGTTAGCAAGAAAACTGACTCAAGAATATCTTGAAAAATCATCTGTAACAACCAAACAATAAGATTTCTTAGCAATGCTTTTAACACTGATTGGTCCAAACAAATCTGCATGTAATAATTCAAGAGGACAAGAAATAGAATTGATCATTTTAGATTTGTGAGATTTCTTATGTTGTTTCCCCTTAGCACATGCCATACATTTCTCAACCACCGAAAAATATTTTATGGGCAAGCCACGAACTAGATTATGTTTAACAAGTTTATTATCATTATCAAAATTAACATGACCAAGTTTCCGGTGCCATAAAATGCTTCGAAAGAAGAAGCTTTTGATAATAAGCATGTGACAGTGGAAGTTGACTCCTTCGAATTCATGTCAAGCAAATATGTGTCATTCTTCCTTAGTGCGCACATCACGATCATATCTTCAGAAACAGAGAAATCCGGCTTCAGAAATAAGCATTCATTGGATTTGAAAAGAACTAGAATATTCTTATCACAAATTTGAGATACGCTCAGCAAGTTAAAGTGCAGCTCTGGAATGTAGTTCACTTTCTCCAACGTCAATGATCTATTCGATACTTCACCTTGACCGATCATTTTGCCCCTTTCTTATCTCCAGCAAAAGCCACATACCCACCATTTATTATACGAAAATTAGTAAGCAGATCTTTCAAACCAGTCATATGTCGAGAACATCCACTATCTACATGCCACAGACTATTTGGCTTCCTCGGATGTTCCTGACATAACATAACAGAAAAGAAAATCAGTTAGAAACGGGAACCCATGCCTTAGAAGACTTCGGTTTAAACAAGGAAAAATTAGCATAAAAATGATTATTTACAAACCTATTGAATCGATTAGTTAAACTAGAATTATTTACATCCTTTTGAACGAGTTCCGGACAGTTCTTAACAATGTGAGTGTCCTTACCGCAGCGGAAACAATGTGATTTGAAACGTTTCTTTCTAGAATTACCAGTAGAAATGGGATCAGTCACAATTTCTTCATAACATTCAGATATGTTTGTGTCTGAATCATTAAAAGAAACATACATTTCTTTAGTTTGACCTTTTGATGTGCTAACTTCATTACCTGTATGATTCATCTTTAAGTTGTTGTTTGTCTCAACAGGTTTTGTTATGTGGATTGGAGTAAAGGTCGGTATTAGTGTTGAGACAAACTTCTCAAAGCAGTTCTTATTAGGCAACACATCATTAGATTCAACGAAAGAAACATGATCATCATGAACATCATTCAAAGCACACACATCATTGTCAATGTTTAATACAGACGATTTAGAGTTTAAACTACTGCTCGAATCATTTAACACATCATTCAAACTACTACTATTGTCTAAAGTAGACTTCTTTGAATTTAAACTACAACTTGAAACAGAGCATCCTAATCCTGTTGAAGCACCATATTCGTAATCCTCTCGTACCTCCTGACGATTAACTCCTTCTAAACCTACAAATAAATTGTTAGTGTGTTCTGTAATTAAATCATTAGTGGGATGAGGTTTGGGTATAGGAGAATAACAATATGTACTAGGTGGAGGATAAACATGAGGAAACTCATCATATCCTAAACCTATTTTGATTCGAGCTCCTCTTTGCCTACAATTTAGTTCCTCTCTTTTCATACCAGAAATGGTCCATCTATCAAGTTTAGTTTAAAGTTTACTACTTTCAAATTCAGCAAGTTTAACACATTCATTAAGCAGGTTAACCTCAACATTCTTTTCAAGGAGTTTTCTATTTATATGATCTATTTCTTGTAAAGCTTCGTTAAGGTTTACATAATAGTTCACCTCATTCTTTTTAAGATCCGAATTAATAGTATTTAGTTCAGCTTGATTTGTTAATAACAAACAATTAGCCTTATAAACACCAAAGAGTCGAACCTGAAAAGCCGATGAACACATGTCTTGTATTACCTCATAAGGAACGCCCATGATAATCTTCTAGGTAGCCAGAGCCTTCTCACTGTTACAAGCGGGTGTATTGTTCTTCATTTCTTCCTCCTTTTCATCTTCAACCTCCTTCCTTTCTTTCTCATCTTTCACAACTTCCAACTTTTTGATCTCTCTAGTTTCCTCAGTAGGAGCTTTTTCCGATTCATTCCCTGCTTTCAGTATGGTTTCAGCAACAAGAGCATGATTAATTTCTTCTTGAACTTCTACAATCTCTGCACTACAATCAAAATTTGTCAACAAGACAGTTTCTCTTGTGTTACTGTTGTTCTCTCTCTCTCAATAACAACAGCATTTCTTGTGTTGGGAGATGGTGGTTCAAACACAGTTGGTGTTGGTCCCAAAACAATATTGAATCGGTAATTTGATGAAGATTTGAATCAAAGTGACAAAAATATGGATGAATATGACATGAACAATGAAGAACACTCAATAAAGTCAGATTTGATCTATATGGAATTGCATAAAATGTTGTTTACATGGAAACCTCAATTCACTAGCTCATTCAAGCCTGAAAAAACCCTAATTGCCATTTACTATTTATAGCCTAATGACACTTTGGACTAATGACAATTAGGACCCTAAACTTAGACTAAAACATGACAAATGGAAATTAATACAAATAAATAAAATACTAAAAAGATAAAAACAATTAAATATATTTTGTTGACACAAAATATATTTATTAACTATTAAACTCCGTCGCCTTCAACGTCTTGTCTCTAATCTTCGTCCCGAACGCGTCGTCTTGACTTTTGCGTTGACTTTGACCGTTGACGTTGACTTTTGTTGAATTTAATTGTGTTGATAATAATAGACTACAATTCAGGTCCAACAATACTCCCCCATAGTCTATTATTATCAACATCTTGCATCGTGTTCAGCACCGATAAGTCAATACCGTTGGATCTTTAATTTGGTAAGCTTCAGTTTTAATTTCAGCTCCAACAAAACTCCCTCAAGACTGATGCTTGCCAAATTTTGTTGCTAAAGATCTTTAATCTCACAAGCTCCCCCATATTGTATGCTCCCCCATTTAATGTGCTCCCCCATTTTGCGTGCATCCATTCGTAAAATCTGGAACAGCTTTCCAACTATCTTTTCTTGAGTGCTTCAGAAGATATAGGAGGAGTATTCCTAACTCGGTATCTTCTGAAAACTTTGAGGAACAGGTTCTCTAGTCAAGTGCTTTGTTTAACTGATGACCGGCCATCATTTGCAGCAAATATCTGTAACACAACCACTAATAAAATCTCGATATTTCTCATTAGATCATTTCATTTAACAAAATAAACCCGTGTTTATTTGTGTAAGAAGACAAGCGAACCCGTGTCCGTTTGTGTGTGCAATTTCCCGTGAAATGCATGTGAAAATGATAACATTCTAATAGCATAATATGGAAGACATGAAAATAATTTGAAATGAAAATCTTTTTGGATTTTTTTAATTAAAATTAAAGATTCGAAAATGAGAGGACAAGTCCGACAAGATCACAAATATTTTTGATAAAGAGAACACATCCCATAAAGTACACACGACCAACAAGACTCAAGAATCCAAACATAAAATAAGGATAATAAAAGAAATTTTCATGAAGGATATCAGATAATGCATTTCGAGCAATCATCCGGAGAAACAAAGACTTGGCTAGATTGTCAATATGTTTGTCCATTTAAACCCATGCCTTGTTCCTTTCAACAGACAATCTGTGATGATCTTATCATGTTTTAGGTTCGATTTGAAGAAACTCAGGCAACTCGGTCCCCACAGACATCTTGGTAAATAAGCTTGTCCTATCGTTAGGATTTATTGAGCAATATGATTGACTTTGCTTGAATTTCTTTAAGATCAAATCTTGAATATTGATCAATTCATGAAGCTCTTTTGACTTGATGAGCAGGCAAAGACAATGATCAATTTTGTGAAACATTGTGAGTGCCATTTGACATTTTGGGAGTGGAGCTTTTCGACAATGGTTCTTGATGTTTGAGCACATTGCGACTTTATTATTTGGGAAACTCAAATGATTAGAGCTTCAGCTCTATACTGACGTATAACAGAGGAGATAATCATTTGAGCATGCTCGGTGAAACTTCAGGTCTATACCGACGTATAACAGAGAAGATTCACCAACTCCAGGTCATTGTTCACACAAAGCAGAGGAGTTAAGCACTTTGACTCAATACTTTCTGAGGAGCTAACAATTAACTCACTCAGAGGCTTTTCTGAAGAGCAACACTAACAGCCTTTTATTTTATTTGCTAACTAGAAACTCAATTCAGGGCTAGGGTGAGGGTGATATGGGATGTTTTGGGAAAAACAAGGCAAAGATTGACGCTCTAAACCCATTTCTGACAAGGACTTGTAACTTTATGCAGACCAATCATGTCAAGGAAATAATCCTCATTACCGAGTTCTTGAACTTAGTTTGATCATAGAATTGCTGTCTAATTGTATTCGGGCTGAGCCTATTGACACATCATAGCACAAATCAACGTCCTCCTTTAGGAGGTTTTCACACATATCTGAAACCTACAAAAGGACACAAAATATTTACACAAAAAGAATTTTGAACTAATGATATTCAGTACATTTCCTTTAAGATATTATTCCCCCAAAATTTCAATTTTGCGCTATAAAATTGAAATTTTTCACAAGACACAATGAGTGACCACAAAGGGATGTTAAAACTTAATCAAAAATACTAGTGAAAATGTTAGGCTCCCCCAAAATTTCTATTTGATAGCTATATATATATATATATATATATATATATATATATATATATATATATATATATATAAATTAATTTTTTATACTATCTACTATATATAAAATAGAAATTACCAAAGAAACGCCTTCCATATTACCCTATCAAAATATTATAAGTGAGTTATCAAGAAAAATGTAGTGGCTGTGAAAATCAAAGAAAGATCCAGAATGTGGATAAGATACCAGAACCATAACCTGTTTGTTCCGCCTCAAATTTGAATAAGGAACATTTTCTGTCAGTAAACCGGATTACTAACAGCCCTCCTGAAATGTTCCTGCACTCATCAACAGATTAGTTAGAAAGGGAAACCTAGGCCATCGTACTCCTGGGCGTTCCGTTTTCATCAGCGTAGTACACCTGTTTAAACTCACAACCAGTTTTTGTATCACTTATCTTTTCCTCTTTCTTTTTAATTTGCCAAATTTGTTTAGGTTCAAACATTTTCGATTTGAAAGAGTTAAATTTGGAAATCATTTTCTGTTTAAGCCCCGAGGAGAAAGATTTTGGTTTTGATGATGTGGTCACATTCATCTTTGAATCATGTGAAACCGGCTTCACATGAGAAGGTAGGGATGGAATGTTCGTCATCCGACCATTCAAAGATGTATGATTATTAACTTGAAATTCAAATAAACAAACCTGTTTACCTTTACCACGTGGAGGATTCTTTCTAGACACTGATCCGGAGAAGCAAACGTGTTTGCCTTTACCATCCGATGCATGTCCTTTTGGGCATTTCTTAAGCACATGATCATCTTTTCCACACTTGAAGCAAGCCTTGAATGGCTTTTGATGCTTGATTGGCCCGTGTGGAGCAGTTGGGGGTGGGGCTTTCTTCGAGCTTGATGCAACTTGTTGACAGATTTGTGGCTTCTTATGTTAAGTTGTCGGTGGTTGCCTGATTTTTGTTTTGCTTTGTTGGATGGGAGAGGAGATCTTCACTTGCTTGTTCTCAAGTCTTTTACAAACTTGAGATATGATGGATAGAGGTGAAGGCTTCTTCTTTTGAGCTCTGGATGGAAGATTGACTTGTCTTGCAGCTGGAAATGAGATCCTGATTTGACTTGATTCAGGTTTTGGAAGCATTTCAGATTTGACAGTTGTAGATGACATCATGATCTTTGAATCTCCAAGACTCTCCTTTGTCATAGATTCATCATCTGAACTTGTCCAGTCTTCAATAAGTACCTCTGCTTCTAGCGGTCTTGATTGATGGGAATTGGATGTGTTGATGTGATTGGAGCTTGATGATTAGGTGATTCCTGAACGATCTCTTCCACACATTCTTGACAGGCTCAAATATAGGAATTTCACCTGCTTTAAACTTGTTAAAGAAGTTAGAAGAAACAGAAGGTACAGATTTACTAACACCGGAAACTGAACAATCATTAGTTTGACTGACAGCATCCGATTTACTATATCCAATACCAGTCGGGGACTCATAATCATCTCGCACCTCTTTAAGATTCACATTCTCCAATCCTGCATACAAACTATCAGTATCTTTCTGAATTATCTCATGAACCAATTCATTGGTCGGGTGTGGAGTTGGTGTAGGAGAGTAACAGTAAGTGCTGGGGGAAGGATATACAAAAGCCTTATCTTCATGACCCAATCCAGTGTTAATACGAGCCCCCCGTTGGCTTTTGATTAAATCCTCAAGTTTCATCCCCGAAATTGTCCATTTTTCGAGTTTCGTTTGCAACTTACTGGTTTCAAACTCAGCTAGGGCGACACGTTCAGTTAGCATATTGACTTCCACATTTCTTTTCAAAAGACTCGTTTTCAAATGTTCATTTTCTTTCAAAGCTTCTCTTTATTTGACAAAATATTTTGACTCGTTAAGTTTAAGTTCATTATTTACCTGAGTCAAATATTTTTCATTTTCGATTAACAATCTGTTAGCTTTATAAATACCAAATAAACGAGTTCTGCAATCAGAAGAACACATATCCTGGACTATCTCGTATGGAAGATCCATGATGATTTTTTCAGAAGCAAGAGCCTTCTCGCAGTTGCAGACTCTGGTATTTGTCTTTTGTTCCTTCTCATCATCACAAGCTTTATCATTTAATTCTGCTCCATCTTTACCCACTGAGGTGTGCTTAGTCTCCCTTTGTACCTTTTCAATTTCAGGTTTCGTTAAACCTTTGAAATTGGAGGCAGAAATTGATATCTCTTCTGGTTTCTCTTTGGAGATTGAGGTGATCTTTGAATTCAGAGACATTGCTTCATCGTACTCACGATGTTTGATATCCAACTCCATTTCTTTTAGTTTGTTCATCACCTCTACCAGTTTGTAATCAGTAAATCCTCTTTCTCTTTTAATTGATTTTCCATGTGAACTCCACTCTGGTGGGAGAGAATCAAGCAGTCTCTGAACCTGTTCATGATTTCCGAGTTCTGGATCATGCTTCTTCAGGTTATTTGCCACCATCACCAATCGATCGAAAAACACGGGCATCCTCTCATTCTTTAAAACTGCAAAATTATCAAACCGGCTTTGTGCCATTGTGAGATCATCAGATTCGAATGATTTAAAAAGTTCTGCATAAGCCATTTTTTTAAATCGATAACCCGTTTAAAATTTGGCCTAAAAATAAATTTTAGAAAGTCCCGGCCAATTGACAAAAATATTTTCAACTCAGATGAACAAAATTTTGGCCCAAAAAAATAGTAACAACTAATACCCGGCCAATAGACGTTTCTTTTGAAAAATTTTAACGTCCACTCAAACGAATATGGCCAAAAATTTTAAAACATTAACACCCGGCCAATGACAAACCAAATCCAACACGGCCCAAAATTTAAAACACTAACTCCCGGCCAAATCCCTTTTCGTTGAAAAGATTTGGCCATAAACTTTCAGCTCACTCTACTTGTCCCAAATGAAAATTTAAGTTTTATAATACCCGACTTAGTTCATTTTCCACAAAACACGTAATATATGTTGTCCTCAAAATCTCAGCCCAAATTTAGAGTCCAATTTTCGGCCCAGTCTAAATTAATTCAAGAAGAGTACAATGATTAAAACTCATATGGGCCATTTGTTACCCTTTGAGTCACGTGAAACCAGACGAGAAAAAAAAACTAAACACCTTTTTTTTGATCAATTTAGAAATAGCCGTTTAACTCACCAACCATATCAACAATACTCTTTTACCTTTATCAACTTTACTCTCTCTCTCTCTCTTACTCAATTTGCAGACTCCACATAACCTCTCTTTTCCTTTTTCAAACATCAACACAAATACAACATCATAACAAACTCAACATCCTGTCTCTCTCTCTCGATCTCCACCTGCAGCTGTAGTATCTTCACCATCTCCTGTACACATACATAAACAAGAACTACAAACACTTCAAACACACACACACTGCTTCATCTCACTCTCTCGCTTGAACTTGATCCAAACACACACACATTATCACACTCAACAACAAACTTCACGGATTCAGAGCTGCTGCTTCTTCTTGCTCGGTCTCAAGAACACACGCGCACACACTAGATCTGCTACTGCTTCTTGTTTTCAAACACAACCACTTCAAACTCTTGTTATTTTTCTTGTTCTTTTCTATCTTTGAACAACAAACGACAACAACAACATCACAGCATCAACACACACTGACACATCATCAAGCTGCTGCTGCTTTCTTTTTCTTTTTCTTTTTTTTAAACTGAAACAGTTACAAGAAGGCACGGATCTGCTGCTTCTTGTTTAAAAGACACGTACACAGATTGGTTTCTTGTTTCTCGTTTGAAACTGTAGATCCGTCAACCAAAACAAACTGTAGATAAGGGTTATGGTGAAGAAACGGTGGATAGGTTAGTTTGGTTGGTGGGTTGATGGTGTGGATTTGGTGGCCGGTAGTTTCAAAATAGTGAAGGTTATGGTTGTGTTTTTGGTGTGGGATTTAATCGGGTTTGTTTGCTGGTTTACGGTACGGTTTTTATTAGTATGGGCTGGTTTGGATTATTTAGTAGTATGATTATTTCACTAGTTGAATAATAGGACTTGGTAGAGCTTTGACCGGATTTAAAGGAAGTGTACGTTGAGTGACTTGAGTCATTGAGGAGTGGTGCGGTAAAGAATGGGTCATCCTCTATTCCTCTCTACCGGTTTTTTAGGTTGAATTAAGTATTTTATTGTTATTTTTTTATTCCCACGTTGTGTTTGTGTAGGCTATTTATAGCCCCATTTGTTTATTGAATATATCAAGTCATCTTTATAATTTTTCTTCTGCATATTTGCTTTCAATTGTCCTTCACATTTACACAAAATACATATAATCTACTGCTACATTTTGTGATTTTGGGCCTGAAACCAACATTTGGTATCAGAGCTTCGTTCGGTTTTGAAGGGGCTGTGATTTGTTTTTTATCAAAGTTTGAAACAGCTTCTACTCTTGATCAACTTGTTTCGTGAAAAGATTCTAACCGACGGAGGTGCGTGAAAAACGGACGTGAAAGAATCCGTCAAAGCAGGTGGCTTTGGATTTTGTTCGTTTGCCGGGTTAAAGAAAACGGTAAAAGCGGTAGCTTGTTTTCGTGTGATCGGTGTGAGAGAACTCTTGGAATAGGTGTGATCAGAAGAAGAGTTGAAGCTGTCAAAAATGACGATGGTACCTGCTAAAGAAAGTGGTTCGTTGACATACCAATATCTAGTTTTGACCCCTACTAACTATCCGATATGGGCGGTCAAAGTGAAATCGATAATGGATGCTTATGGTATATGGGAGACGGTTGAACCAAGGGGACTAGGTGAAGAACCAGATCCAAAGAAGGCAAAACATGCACTTGCTTTCTTGTTTCAAGCGATACCCGAAGAATTGGTGTTGCAAATGTCGAGTTATACCGACCCGAAGAAAGTTTGGGATGGTCTGAAAATCTGATACTTGGGTGTGGATAGAGTGAGAGCGGCTCGACTCGTATCATTGAAAAGGGAGCTTGAAGGCTTACGTATGAAGGAAGGTGAAACGATGGATGATTTTGTGGCAAAATTGACTAGTTTAGCATCGAAGGTAAGGAGTCTCGGTTATGAGTTTGAAGAATCTGATTTGGTGAAAAGGTTTCTTAGTTCGATGCCCAAAGAATTCTTTCAAATCGTTGCTTCAATTGAGCAATGCTTCGATTTAGAGTCAATGCTACTTGATGAAGCCGTTGGTAGATTAAAAGCGTTTGAGGAGCGTTTAAAAGGAATGGAAATAGTGGATGACACTCAAGGTAATTTGTTGTTGACTAGTTATGAAAAGTCACACATTTGTAAGAATTGTGCTGTTGGATGTTCAAATCGGGAGGACTTTGGACGTGGCCGTGGAAGAGGTCGTGGGTCCGGGAAAAGTCGAGATGTAAATGAACGTTTCCAGCGGGATAAAAGCCACGTTAAATGTTACAGTTGTGGTGAGCTAGGCCATGACAACAATGAGTGTCCGAGAAGGGAAAAACATGAGGTGAACTTGATCGAGGAGGAGCCGGCGTTGCTGTGAAGGAAGCGGTTAGAACAAAACACCAATTAAGGAGGTGAATGTGGGATTTAATCGGGTTTGTTTGCGGGTTTACGGTTCGGTTTTTAATAGTATGGGCTGGTTTGGATTATTTAGTAGTATGATTATTTCACTAGTTGAATAATAGGACTTGGTAGAGCGAAGAAGATGATCAATGGATGATGAATAAGAACGAAGAAGATGAAGATTACTTACTAATTTGCAGATGGTTTTTGATGAATTTGAGATTGCAGGTAGTGAGAGCGAGTAAGGGAGATGAAAAATGTCGAATGAATTGGATTAATTTTGGTCGTACGCTATTGAACGTGTTTAAGATTAATGAAGAGTTAATTTGGATTAATTGGGTGTTAGTTCACTGATTAAAACTCGATTAATTGTTGCTAACAGATTCCAATCGCTGAGATGATGAGTTTAGTTAATTCCATTTACTAATTTGAAGCGTTTAGAGACGATTGAATAAAGTGGGTATTGAAACCGAACAGAAAGATTACAATTATGGATTAAACAGATTGTTTTGAGCCTTTAAAAGAAATCAGTCATAGATAATAGGTTTGAAACATAGCTATGAATGTTTTATATAGATTGATTAGGTTAAAATGGTGAAAAAAACGAATTTAGAAGTCGTCGAAGTTGCAGAAATTCCGGCTAAAGTGGCCGGAGCAGTGCTTGCCGGAAATACGGGGGTGCAGGCGGTGGTTTTGGTTATGATTTGAATTTTACAGTTTTGGCCCTCCAAGTTTGGTTTGTTTTTAAAATGAGTTTTTAACTTTAATACAAGTTTAGAAATTGGCACATTTGGCCCAAAGTTAAATAAGTTTTTATGTTAACAAACTAACTTAACCACGCTATCTTGTAACATTTATATAATTGATGTTTTGGAATGTTTAAATTCTGGTTGACGTTAAATGGTTATTTGGAGGCTTTAATAGTATTTATCTTTAATTATATTTATATATTTTCTTTTATAAAATACAACTTATATACTTTTGAGATTTAATTATTGTATTTAATAATTAATTAGTAGGCGTTAGATATTACACGCAATTAAATCGATCGGTTTATTAAAGACGGGAAAATAACATGGAATCCGACATATTTATTCATATTAATAATAACGCAACGTCACATTTTCAAAAAGAAAATTCAAATACAATAAAAACATAGATAATTTCAGGTCCGAGTCGGGCATTCGAGTTTGGGTTTGGGGCAGATGTCACAGTCTCCCGTACTTATAAAAATTTTGTCTCGAAATTTGCTCAAACCGATATAGAAGACAACGCGAAAAGATTAGGATACTTAGCTTTCATTTGATCCTAAATTCATGTTCACACTTTAAGTTCCAACGAACTTTAACGATCGATATCCGACTACACTTGAGTTGCTTAATTTCACGGTCCATGATTTTCAATAGTTGTTCAACAAACTGCATGGATTCATCAATTTGCACCTCATCAAGAGGCGTATGGGGATTTTCATGGGCTAGACACTAATGAGATTAGAAACATGGAAAACGGGATGAACACTACTCAATTCCTTAGGTATCTAGTTCTAAGGAACTTTTCCAATCTTTTTGAGAATTTTGAATGGTGCCATATAAATAATGGCATAATAGTTGTTATTATATATGAGAATTCAATCAATGGAAACTAAGCATCCCGGATGCATTTGGAATCGATTACACAAGCCCTTAGAAGATCTTCGAGAGTTTGAATTGCCTCTCGGTTTGACCGATTGTTTGAGGATGGTAGATTGGACTGAGATTGCATTTAGAGATGTAATCAGTTAAGAATTTATTTGTTTTAATTTGTTTTGAATCATTGAGAGTCGTCAATCTAACTCTTTTCGGATTATAAGGATTCGATGAATTAATCGAATGAATATTTTAATACGTATTGTTAGCTACTCTTTAACATGTTCAATGGATACTTTTAGAGTCTCAACTTGCAATTAGAACTTGCAATTAGAATGGCTTAAGTGAATGGATTTAAAGTGAATTGAATGCATAACGGGAATAAGTATGATTAATAAAACGGATGAACGAATAAATGAATAAAATGAGTAAATGAGTCAAGTGAACATAAAATGATTAAACGTGGCCCAACTCTACAAGTTGTCCATGATATTACGATTTACATCATAAATGTACTAACGTTATTTAGCTTCTTTGAACAAGAATACGTTAGTCTCGAGTAGTTGAATTAGAATACACCAACTTGACATCTGCCCCCAAACGTATTCGTATTTATTATTTTTTTTTCTCTAAAAATGTAACGTTTCATATAATTAATATAAATAAATATGTCAGACCGTTATGTTATTTCCCATCTCTAATAAACCGAACGAATTCAATTCGCGTAATATCTAATGTTTACTAATTACTTACTAAATACGATAATTAAATCTCAAAAGTATATAAATGGTATTTTATAAAATAGATTTTATAAAGATTATTAAAAATATATACTATTAAATCCTTAAGTAACCAATTAACGTCAACCGCCATATAAAACACTAGATTAGTACCCGTGTACTACACGGATTTTAGTTTTATAGGTTTTAACTCAATTTACATATCATATTTATTTTTAACATATCTCTTATTAAAGCGATTTGGATATTTACAAACATATTCATATAAAAAATCATATGTTACAATAAAGGATATGATTTATAATAGTTGGTAAATTTTTATTGGAACATATCGGGTTAGGAGATAATTCATGATAATTGTTAATTTTTTTATTTGAACATATCGAGTTATGAGATAATTAATGATAATTGGTAAAACTTTAATTTGAACATATCGGGTTATGATAAATCATAATAATTGAACATATCATGTTAGGAGATAAATCATGATACTTGGTACATATCGGGTTAAGATATAGATCATGATAATTGGTAAATTTTGTATTTGAACATATCGGGTTAGGAGATAATTGATGATAATTGATGATATTTTGAATATGGAGCATACCATGACCCGTCTAAAAATTCTCCATCAAATTAATTTAGAACATGACACCTAAGCAAAATCCTATGTGGAGTAGTTAAAATGGTGACATGTGGATGTGTTACTCAATTATTAGAATAGGTAGATTTAAAAACGTCAATCCTATAAACGTTACGAGTTAACGTGGTTAAGTTAGTTAGTTAAAATAAATGATTTATAAACTTTGTGTCAAAACTGTCAATTTTTAAAGTTAGTTAGTTAAAATAAATGTTAAACTGGTGTTTACTGCAGCATAGAGACGGTTTCAAACAAACCTTAATCGTCGGCCATTTGCAAAACCCAAAACAACTAAATCGTGCGTTTTAGAAACAATTGAATTAACCAAAACATTCATTACAACGATTTGAGTCAGCCTACACCATTCAATCGAGTTTTAATCATCCAATTACACACCAAATTAATCCACTTTACTCGTAATCAATCTCAAACGCGTTGAACCGTTTCTAAGTCGAATTATCCAAGTTTAATCTCTGTAAAACACTCCATCAATATCGTATTCTCGAACTGCAAAATCAATTTGAAACAAAAACCTCAAGAACACATTGTTTGATTAACTTTGGTTCGACTCCTGCAACTCGTCGAAAGAGCATCAAATCGTAATTATCATCTTAGTTTCTGTTGGGGCTTTTACTCAGCATGTCATCAAGATTGTTTCTGGAAGTGGAATTGCACTTTAACAGTTTCCAGTTCCCTCTTCGATTCTCAAGCCGAGCGTTTTTGTTCTTCATCTTCTTTGATCCAGTTCGACTTCAATCTGGTATGTTTTATATGTTAAAATACTCGTGATTCAACGCTGAACAAAAGCCCTTACCTGGATTGATATTGGTGATTTTGTTTCTAGGGTTCATATATAATTTAGGGTTTCTTGTCAAAATCTAGTTAAAAACATTTTTGTTCGAAATCTAAAACAAATGAGCACGCAGCGCAATTGGTTGATGTGTTGGGTTGTGTCTTCAAGGCCTCGGGTTCGAGTCAGGGGGCTTCACCATTTTATTATTTTTATTTAATCATTTCAACTTACCAATTTTACAATTACCTAAAACCTAAAATCAATACCATAATATAGATATTATAAAATCTTACAAAATGTAACAAAATCATGAGTTTATATAAATTTTATTTTATAAATTTGATTATTACCAATACATGTAATACTTTAAAAATCCTATATAATATACTTTTAAAAATACTATAAATATGGTTTTTTTAAAGATTTTTATATACTCTTACAAATATGAAACATGCTTTACAGTAGTTTTTCTAGATATAGAATATATTTTCGGGACGTTATATAGTTTTCGTTAAAAATATATAATTTTATTTGTATTGCTATCGGTAAATGGAAAAGTTGTCATTCTATTATTATTATTACTACTATTATTATTATTATTATTATTATTATTATTATTATTATTATTATTATTATTATTATTATTAATTTCCGACGCTATCATTAATAACCTTATATGTTTTTAATCGTTTACCGAAAACCCCCCAAAATACCATATTTTAAACCCTAGAATTCCAAATCCTCTTAGTTTTCTATTGTTTCTATTCTAGTTTTCTATACCATATGTTTGCTAAGTTAGGAATTCTCATTTACTTAGGTGATTCTAGTGTTTGGGAAATCCTCGGTTCAATTCATACTATTTACTATTTGTTTCGTGCCTGAGTTTCAAGGTGAGTAAACTCATTCCCCTTTTTACTTTACATTTTGGGGCTGAAATATGTGTACTATTACCAAAACATGTTTTCTATTTTGTTTCTATTTTTCAAAAGAGATCATACAAATATGTTAATCTAGTTCGCGGCTTGATGCAATCTTATGTGGTAGCTTAAAGTAGTATATTACTTGTAATTTCCACCGGTACAATGTTAGCGCTAATGGTCTGACAAACCCACCTACACTTTACAACATCGATAAGTGATTTAAACCCAGCGATTCTATACAATGGTTACTAGTTACTATACTGTGATGCTTGTTGCTATGCTACTATGTCCCTTCGATGCTAAAACAATTTTTGATAACATACACATCGAGACGGTTAAATGACAGTTATCACTAATTGTAACATGAGTGGTTCCTCATGACTTGTTGCTAAAGGTTACCCTGCGGGGTCTATGATTCTTGTTTCTATGTGTTCTATGGTCAAAGGTTGAGTAATATGATGAAATTGCTATACACATAAGCTTGCGCAACATATTATGATGATCTCGGATTTTCATACTATTATTTACAAATTGTGATTTTACTCACTAGCTTTAATTAGCTAACTTTATTTTTCACATATTTCAGGTGGTGTTGAGATTGACTTATTGCTATTTAACAAGATATATGATTGCCTTGGACCTAGTTTAAATAATGAAGACTATTGTATTTACTATTTCGGTTTTATTACTTTTGTCGTTTACATTTAAGACACATGTTCCAAACTTATGATATCATTATTAGACTTTAATAAATAAATACCATGTGCTTTGTTTACTATGGATATCCAATTCCATGACAGCCCGATGTTTTCCGCCGCCGGGCGGGGTGTCACAGGTAACATGCGAAAACAATTGTTAAATTTTGATTTCTATGTCTTTGAAACGAATAGACAAAGAAAATCAGTTTAACTTTAAGAACACCATAACATGAAAAATAAAACATCATAATCTTTAAAACACCATAATCTTAGAAACGAAAAGACAAAGATCAGTTGAACTGTATGAACACTATAACATGAGAAATAAAACACCATAATCATTGAAACGAAAAGACAAAGAAGATCAGTTGAACTGTAAGAACACTATAACATGAAAAATAAAACATCATACTCTTTAAAAACCATAATGCATATATATCAAAATAATTGCAAATCACACTACACTATCATCATTGTATAACGATTCAGTTTGTAAAATAAGTATCAATTACATCGAACGGATTTTCATGAACCATAAAAAATTAAAACCAAACGTCAAAACTACTAATTAGTAAAACATTAAAATTCAAAGCGAATAAGTGAAAAACATCAATAATGTCAAAAATCACATGCAAACACAATAGGGTCATCGATTTCAGTATACACCATTGGAGAATTATTAAGAATAACATATCGATTGCGTTATCTGCCATTGGAGAATTGAAATGAAATAACAAATCAATGGAGGTTTACGAAACCCTAGCGTAGCATTAGATGTAATCGACAGAATATGCACGATCGAGCTAATATCATGCATCATAACTGGTGTTTCCAAAACTGCATACAACGTGTAAAATGATGATTACGCCCCTCCGCCTGTTTTTGAACTCATGAACACGTGTTTGAAGGTTATTGCTTCTTACACTTCTTAGGCTTTTGAACCTTTGTAGAATAACCCCAATCTCTCTCTCTCTCTCTATATATATATATATATATATATATATATATTAAGTTCATTTGAGAAGACTCATATATTGTAAGATGAAAAAGAAGAAACTTAAATCACTTAAAAAACCTTATCAAATTGTTTAGTTTTTTAAATAAATTACTTCCTACATACAAATGTATAATGTATAAACTAAAAAAAATCGTTGAAATATTTTTTACGTACATATTTTTAGTTTTTTAAATTTACCTACACATATGTAGGTTATGTGTAAGTAACATAACCTACACAAAATGTTCACATGTATAGGTTTAACAAATAAAAAAAATTTATTCAATTTTATTTTTTGAATATCAAAGTTAATGAATAAATATTGCATTTCTATCATTTTTTATGTGTTAAAAACGTTTTTGGTTGAAAAAATGAAGAATTTAGCTATTTCTTTTTATTCTCGCAATATTTACTCTTCTTAAATGAACCCTCCCCATATATATATATATATATATATATATATATATATATATATTGTGAAGTAATATATTAGAAACATACGAACAAATACCTGTCATGTTAGTGATTTAAAACTACCAAATTTTTTTTTTTTTTCACATATTGACACACATTCACTTCGGTACATATTATATGAACAATAGTATTAATGAGGATACCATAAATTTAGCATAGCATAATTCTTACAAATATTATGTTATCTAAGTAAATATATTAATCACTCTCATATGTAGATGTATAGTATGATGACATAGTAATAAGTTATTGCTTATATACATACATCGTATATCCTCGGATGTTTTTGCATTTTCAGCTTCGTTAAAACTCCAATGTAAGTGTCGTTTTCACCCACGTTCATTGATTTTGGTCCTCTATCATCCCAAGGGTTCTTATTAATCTTTTAGGACTATTTATACGATGACATACACATTGAACTCACGGTTATTACCGACATAGTCTTATTTTCAAATTTGAGGTTTTACAGTTTCCAAACTATATTGACATAAATCGATAAAAATAACATAACTCATGGACAAAAAAATAATTCACTCCATAACTTATGTTATCCTGGCCAATCTAATTGCGCCACTAATTAAGATTTTAAATAAAATAAAAATAAAAAATAGATATACTAACATAAAAATCTATCTATTAAATTAAGGCTTTAGAGAGGCAATCAATGTTTATTTTAAGGGGAAAATAAGAGGGAAAAATAGGGGAAGAAAAAATAAGGGGGGGGGGAAATGAGGGCGGCCAACAAGGTCTTTTTTTATTTCTATTTTAATTTTCTTTAATTTTATTAAAAATTAACTTTTTTATTTTGATTTCCTATTCCACTTTTAAAATTTAAATACTTAAAAAAATTGTTTACTTAAAAGTATAGAAGATTAATTTTTTTATTTTTTAACAAATTATTGTTATTTACAGTTTAATGTGTAATTTAGAAAATCATTTATAATTACTTAAATTTTATCTAATTATTAAAATATTTATTATATTATATCAACCCTATGTGTATACACATGTATTAAACCTAAACATGATAATATAAATATATAAGAATGTCTTAAAAAATTAGATATATTTAATAAATGATTAATGTTATTTAAATAATTGAGATTGAGATATATACGATGTGAATGTTCTTAGAGAATCTTTAGACCAAGTCACCACACCACAATTTCCCTTTCCACCTCGCAACACTATTGTTTTATCGGGTTCAACAATCAAAATTTAGGAAATAAAACGCTTAAATGTGTGTGGTGGTGTACTGGGTTTCATCGTGCCGCACCATCCATGTCACTCGTTGAGCATCACATACGCTAAACATATTCTTAGTAGTGCACGAAATACTAGTATTCGTTCGAAATAAGATCAAAATTAATATCCGATCGGCGTTAGTTTGTGAAATAGTTGAATTTTTTATTCAATAAAAGTTTGTCCCCTTCCTATTAAAAGCATATTAACATTTGGTTCTGTTCCAAATTGAAAAAGTTAGACTAATTTACATTGTAATACACGGTAGCTTTGGAATTATCCACATATTATTTGGATTTGCTTCCATCCAATTAACACAATATAAAAACACCAATGTTAATTTAACAATGTACGTACATCACACTCTTGGTCACTCCCATGGAAATAATAAGCCAATACAAGTGGATTGCAAGCTGGTGTGGTGTAGCCATGGTGATGGTGGTACCATGGAAAGTGTTGGAGTGGGCATGGTTCAAACCAAAAAGGCTTGAAAAGTACCTAAGGCAACAAGGTCTCATTGGCACAACCTATAAACTACCAATTGGAGACACAAAAGAAATCATGAATTCTACAAAGCCAGAGCCCATGACTCTTTCTGATGATATCATGCCTAGGGTCATGCCCTTTGTTCATAAGGCAATTCAAAACTATGGTACGTATTTTATGTTAAATTGAAAGAAGTGGATCTTGTTATTAAACTGGTAGAAACACATTCGATTGCTCTCAAAATGGTTGGAGCCTTTTTCTATATTATAAAGGAGTATTGGATATTAACGGACTTAACTATTAGTTTTTGGCCGCTACCGGTCCCAACTTCTGAAATATGTGGTGGCGATCCCAACTTTTATCATTTTGGTCACTGATGGATCGCCGTTAAAAAAGTTAACGGCGTTAACTTTTTTTTTTGAATTTCAAGTCGACATTTTATGGTTTTTGATCGGAATAAGAATACGAGTCGATTGATATAAAAATTACATCGAAACGATGCTCCAAATGACAAAACGATGCTTAATCGGGGTGTTTAAACCTAACGGCTCTTTAACCGGATGTACAAATTTTGTCGTTTGGATCATCGTTCCAATGTAATTTTTATATCAATAGACTTGTATTCTTATTCCGATCAAAAACCATAAAATGTCGATTTGAAATTTAAAAAAAAAACTTAACGCCGTTAACTTTTTTAATGGCGGTCTATTAATGGCCAAAATGATAAAAGTTGGGACCGCCATCACATATTTCAGAAGTTGGGACTAGTAGCGGCCAAAAACTAATAGTTAGGTCCGTTAATATCCAATACTCCTATTATAAAACAAAAATATAGAGAACTTAAATACTACATGAACGTGAACAAACCTCAAACGTCCACAATGACATGAAGTCTTGAACCACAAATAAAGGAAATAAATTAGGGACCCACTAACCAACTTCTACCACTATCTTAAGGACTTATTCTACTCCTAATTTACTACCTAATTAAAATATAATAACATAGGAAAATATACTAAAACTTTAAATGCAGAGGACGAGATTTTGACCAAGTAACTAATGCTATACTTCAACACTCCCGTCATTGTTTACTTGAGTCAATCCCATAGTTTAAGTAAACTCATGCAACTTTGAAACCGGACATTCCTTTGGTATCAACTTGCTTCATCTTGATGACTCCCTCTCAATCTCGACTTACTCTACCGAGATTTTGCATACCTAAAAGTACTCGTAGTTCTTTTACTTTGATCCTTGAAAGTACCTTGATTATCATACCTGTGCGTTGCTCATGGGTTACATCTTCTACTAACGTCATCTCTTCATTGACTTCAATACCAAACATCTTGATTTCCACATAGTTTCGTCCATCCAAGCTCGAATTGATTACCGAACCACAAAGGTTTGTTTCAATAAACACATTATTGTCACACAACCGATCATAAATTCTTTCAACGATAGATATCCACACTCATCCACCGAAACAATTTCCTGACACCTATCAAGTTAAAAATAGTTTTCTCACCACTTTCCATCACACAATCAAAACTAATTTGATCAATAACTCCTTGTAGCTCACGTGTCCGCAACGTCTTGCAAACTAAATTGAAAAGCTCCTCATTATCCCTTTCCATATCAATTCCAATTAAATGGTCACCATTTGGATATATCAAACATCTTTTATCAATAAAGTTAGGTTATCTTACAAAGGATAAAAATGTTACAAAGTGTAACAAAAGATTTTAAACCATTAGATTATTTTTTAATGGTTGAGATCAAGTTGTAGAAAAACATGTTGGTAGAGGGGTATTTTTGTCATAACCATTTTTTTACTTTTGCTTTACACATACAAGGCATGTCAATTCCCCACTTTTTTTTAAACGTTAAAAGTAGATCTTAACCATTAAAAGTATATCTAATGGCTATAAATCTTTCTTACACTTTGTACCAAAATCATACTTCGTATATGAACATTTATCTTCATTCTTGTAACAATTTGTTGAAGTTGAATATCCACACTTTTAGGAGTTCCTGAACTTTGCAAAACCACATCCACGGTCATCGTCCCTGTGATTTGTGCCTCCACAACCGATTATTTATCATCGGACCTCCTTGAATGAACGATGCATTGTTTTCGATCACTTGAACATCATTGTTAACCACCATATCACCTATAGCTAACTCCATGCCACCGATATACATCCCCGGACCACCATTAAAGACCGGTGCATCACCTTCGGTATCTTTAAGATCGTTGTCAAAGTCTATATCAATAGTAGCCAACTCCGTGCCACTGGCATTCATCACTATTTCATGATTCACGACCAGTGCATCATCTTTGGTTGTTGTACCATTGCCGTGTACCATTGTATCTTCTCTCACGGTCATTGTATGAACATCATCTTCAAGAAAAGCCGTAAACGCAACGCCATCAACTTCTTAGGCGACACACGCCTCTCCATTCCAAGCCTTTTCATTCCGTACAACTCGAGCGACACATGCTTCTGCATCATGTGTTCCTTCACCACTCCTATTGTGGACATTGCTTCTTTTGGTGATTTTGGTCGAATGTTTTGAGCCATATTAACCATTTGATCACGCTTGTAACGCTTCAAAAGAAGTCTTTTACTATGCCTTCCAGACTCAATCTTCTTGGAACATAACTTTGCAAGAATATCACACGCCTGTTTCGGTATCTCTACACCTTGAACCCGTTCTAGCAATTCCTCTTCAATCCTTGTCTTCCATATGAACATTGCTTTGTCTGCTTTAACTTTCCACTTCCATAGCACTCCAGTTGCATCTTCTCTTGATGGTGGTACCGCCTCAACACCATTAACAACTTCCCATAAATCTTGACCCTGTAGATACGAACACATGCATGTGGACCAAACGTTGTAGTTTTGATTGTTGAGTTTCTTTACAACACCAATATCTAGAAGATCTATCATCATCGGAGTTTTGCTCGTTCTACAATCTCGGATCTTCGGCTCGTCACACGGACCACACAAACTAGAATCTAACTCACAGGTTCATTCTGGTGTTTAGCCTTGATCTTCAAATGAGCTTTACCAAGCTCTGATACCACTTGTTGAACTGAAAGAAGTGGAAATTAAAGATTCTTGCTATTAAACTAATAGAAACACATTCGATTGCTCACAAAATGGTTGGAGCCTTTTTTTATATTATAAAACAAAAACATAGAGAAATTTATAAATACTACATCAACGTGAACAAACCTCAGACATTCACAATAACTTGTACCAAAAATAAAGGAAATTAAGGACCCACTAACCAACTTCTATCACTATGATAAGAAGTTATTCTGCTCCTAATTTATTGCCTAATTAAAATAAAATAACATAGGAAAATATACTGCAACTTCAGATGCAGTGGACGAGTTTTTTTACCAAGTAAATAATGCTATACTTCAACATTATATATATATATGGGTTATTGGATTTAAATATTACCAACTTTCACTTATTGGCCAATATCATGCCCAACTATAAAATTGGCCAATTTATTACAAACTTTTACAGTATTGGCCAAAAATGTGCCTGCCGTTAATTCTCATTAACACCGTCTATATTTGCTTACGTGGCATGACACGTGGGTTGACACGTCATTAAAAAAAACTGACTTTTGTTTGACCGTATATATATCCACACCAACTCAACAATTAAACACATACATACTTCCACCTTTCCACCCCAATTACAAACCCTAATTATCCCCTGAAAAATAACACACTTCATCCGGTTCATCTCTACTCAAACAATCGATTGTCATCAATTTCATCAGAAACCTAGGGTTTATGCTACTTTGACTTTTCCAGTAAAACATTCTCCTCTTTCAACCTCTTATTCATCTCTTTCAGCATCTTATTCTCCTCCACCAACATCTTGTTCTGTAAGTCTAGATATTCAATCTTCAGATTCTCCAATGTACTTGGCATTTGTTCTATCTCTGTATGATTAGCTTGTTCTTTTAGCACCTTGTCAACATCTTCTTTCCACATAAAAAAGTTACACTCCATTCTCTACTCAAAAAACACATATGTTAGGGATTGTAATAGTATGAATTGTAATAGTATGAATTGACATGACAGTGGGATTGCACTTACCGGCCATAGAGGGCAGCCATGAAATTTTTGTCCAATCCGAGGACTTCTACTTCCCGCTACTCGAATGATTGAAACCATATCATGATTACAATACACGTTGCCCTCTAAATCGACTTTGAAGATTTTAGGGTTCTTGGTTACACTACTGGAAGAAGACGATGATGACTTCATATCTGGTTGTTGTGGAGAATTAGGGCACCAATTGTTGAGTTGGTGTGGATATATATACGGTCAAACAAAAAAAAGTAATTTTTTTAATGACGTGTCAACCCACGTGTCATGCCACGTAAGCAAATATAGACGGTGTTAATGAGAATTAACGGCAGGCACATTTTTGGCCAATACGGTAAAAGTTTGTAATAAATTAGCCAATTTTATAGTTGGGCATGATATTGGCCAATAAGTGAAAGTTGGTAATATTTAAATCCAATAACCCTATATATATACATATATTTATTTATTTATTTATTTATTTATTTATTTATTTATTTTTAAACTAATTTAATTATTAGTATTTAAGGTTTTTTGTTCATCTATGATCACGTTTGTTTGAAACAGGATTTCATATCCACAGGATCGAATTCAACACAAGATTACAAAAAAGAAGATGATTTCATTCATGATAATATTGTTTAAGAAAAGACACACTTTTACAATTGAATCAAACTATCTATATATACTAGTCTATACGGTTATTCAACTAACTTGTTTAACCGCCGCCGTCTTCAACAGTCGTGTCCCTTCGATTCTCCGATAACCACCTCTTGAATCGGTGTCTTCTAGCCTCCAACCATCGTGACTTTGCTGTTGATGGTTTCAATCTTAAACCTAATTCCATACTTACTAATCTAGTCCCTAGACTATTGTAACTAATACAAATATAACATAAAATACTACTTTGTGTTATTACCAAATAACACCCTAAACTTTGCTACCAAGACTTGAACAATTAAAAGTCTAACAACCTTTTATAGTAAGGTTTTCTTGATTGTTATGTAGGTAAGATTTTCTTTTCATGGTTCGGACCGGTACCAGCAATTCACATTGTCGATCCGGATGTCGTCCGGGACGTCTTGTCTCGAATGAATGAATTTCAAAAGCCTAAAAAGAACAATCCATATATTGAGGTCCTTTCGACAGGCGTAATTGATTACGAAGGAGATAAATGGTCCAAACATAGAAAGATCATTAATCCTACGTTTCATGCCGAGAAATTAAAGGTTTAACTCAACTCAACACATGAACACGACACGACTAGTTTGAATTTTGAAGTTTATTCATTATTTTGACAAAATTCTTCGATATAGTTGATGGTACCAGCTATGTGTTTAAGCTGTAATGAAATGATAAAGAGGTGGGAAGCATCATTCTTGAATGAGCAAGTGTTGGATATAAATGTTTTCCCAGACCTTCAAACATTAACAGGAGATGTCATTTCACGCACGGCCTTTGGTAGTAACTATGAGGAGGGAAGAAAGATTTTTGAGCTTCAGAAAGAAATTGGTTTGATACTGATGAATGTTTTACAAACGCTATACATTCCAGGATCAAGGTATACTTTTGATTTTGTTTATAGAGTGATCAACTACAAAAAGGTAGCCAAAAAAGAAACATGCATATATTTGTTATTTAATCCCGTAGAGATTGTACCTTAACTGAACGTGAGTCAACCAAATTTTGTACGGTTATATAAATTTTAAGGACTTAGAGCATTCACAGTGGAATTGTTATAATTATGTGAGTGAGTTTGGTAAAATTTTATGGAACGGTTTTGAGTGGTTGTGAGTGAAGGTGAGAGGAAATATATGAATGGAGGAGAGAGAAACAGTAAATTTAAGGAAATATATATGGGTAGAAGAGAGAGAAACGGTAAAATGTAATGATTAATGTATAAAAAGTATTATTTAATTGAAAGGAAAGAGGAAATGTAGTGTAAATGTAGTGTTTTTAGTGTAATTTTAAAGATAAGGAAAAAAAACTCACTGTGAATGCTCTTAACCTTAACTAGACTGAACTGAAAAAATATGCCTAATCGAACCTGAGTCAACCGAATAAACGGATTTAATCGGTTTAGATATTCTATTAAAATGCTTATCATTCGGGTAACTGAAACGAATAAACCGTACTTTTGAACCGAAAACCGAATTCATAATTTGGATAGGGTTAGAAACAGTGGCGGAGCCAGAACCAAATATCAGAGGTATCCTATAAGAAAATTTTCGCTTAAGTGTATCATAAATTTTTTTCAGGGGTATCCAGATACTTAAAACCGTAAGAAAAAATGGTATCCTGATACTTAAACCGGTAAAAATTATACTTTGTAACGAAAGTTGAGGGTAGCTTAGGATACCCCTAGGCTCTTCATAGTTCCATCCCTGGTTAGAAAACGAACTAAAAAATGAAATCACAATTAGGTTTGTCTGCATACGGTCGTTACTCGTTAAATATCCACAGAAAATGTAAAGGGAGATGTGTTTCTCTCATAATAGACTAATATTTTGTTTAGTCAAGATAATGCATTATCTAGAATGTAATTATAGTCAACACAAGTACACAATTTCCTTCCAAATTGAACTAAGTTAAGATACATTATATTTTTATTTTTAATTTTTAAATGATAAAGTATGTGTATATTATCAACATACTTACATAGGCGAGTATCATGGCCGGCTATGAGGAGGGTGCATCGTGTGCGACCGCATATGGCATCCGCTTAACGAGGGCATCAAATTTTTTTTAAAAAAAAATTATATATAATTTTTTTTATTTTTTATAAAACTTATGTTTAGGCTAGAGAATTTGTCACAAAAGCCATTGTTTTTTACTTTCAAAAGCCCACTAATTTCACTAAAAGCCCACATGACCATAAGTCCAACAAGTCCACAAAACTCTATTTTTTTTGTTCGATGTTGAAAAAATATGACAGCAGCGGCCAGCACAAAAAAAGTTCAATTTTTTGACAGATAACGACTAGGAATTGGAGAGTAGTGACGATTTGGATCTTTGAAGACAAGAATTCAAGAAACTAGAGAGTAAAAAACTAAAAATAATTGGTTTATATAACTTAGTGCGATGGTGCTCCGGGAAGGGGGCCATTTTTTCCTGGCCCGCACAGGGCACCAAAATCCTCAGGACCGGCCCTGACGAGTATGTTTCTTATTACTAACAAATATTCTTTTTTTTAAGATTCATACCGAACTCAAAAAACAAACGGATGGAAGAGATTGATCGAGAACTGAAGGCTTTAATAAGAAGTATGATTGATACACGAATGACCGAAATGGAAGTTGGCGAAACAAGACACGATGACTTGTTAGGCATACTATTGCAGTCCAACTGCGATGAGATTCAAAGAAAAGGAAACAAAAGATTTGGAATGACCATCGATGAAATTATCGAAGAGTGTAAACTTTTTTACTTTGCAGGCAACGAGACTGTGGGTAATTTACTCGTATGGACTATGGTTTTATTAAGTAGATATCCTCAATGGCAAGAGCTCGCAAGAGATGAAGCTTTTCAAGTATTTGGAAATAACCAACCAGATATTGACGGATTAAGTCGCCTTAAAATCGTAAGCCCTTAATTTTTAAATAAAAGGTTGGCTTTTAGGGTTTTTTTTTATATTTTAATTTCTTTGTTTCTGACATGATGTAAATTTGATTGTTTAAGGTAAATCTGATCTTGCTTGAGGTTCTAAGGTTGTACCCTGCGGTCTCAGCATTATACCGAATGTCAAATAACAAAACAAGGGTAGCAGAGATAAACATTCCAGAAGGAACGTTGATCATAATGCCTATATTAGCGTTACACCATGATCAAGACACATGGGGAGATGACGTTTTGGAGTTTAACCCAAATCGTTTCACCCATGGAGTTTCAAAAGCAGCCTCTAAGGGACAACTTTCATATTTACCATTTGGAGGGGGACCACGTATATGCATTGGACAAAACTTTGCTATATTGGAAGCCAAAATAGCATTAGTTATGATTCTACAACGTTTCTCATTTGTGCTTTCTTCATCTTATTCACATGCCCCACAATCTGTCATCACTCTTCAACCTCAATTTGGCGCACACCTAATTTTGCGCAAAGTCAAAATGTATCAATGACATTGACAATACTCGAAAATCAATATCCAACTTATTTGTAACCATTATAAAACCTTATAGTAATGGTTTTTTTACATATTTTCCCTTCTTAAGTCCATCAATTACATATTTACCCAAGCCTAAAGTTTAATTACATATATCCCCTTTGACATAATAAATTACTCATTTACCCCTTCTTTTACACAAACCATAAGAAAATCTAAAAATATATTTATGAAGATCATTAAGGGTAAAAATAGTAAATCAAAAGGCTATTTTAAAGAAATTGGGTAAATATGTAATATATATGGTTTAGGAAGGAGAAATATGTAATTGAATTTAAGGAGTGGATAAATACGTAATAAATGATCTTAAGAAGGGGATATATGTAAATGCCCCCAATACAATTTGTTGTATATTCTTGGCCGGTCTCATTGTCAACTCAACGGTGGTGTAGGTTTTAATAATAAGCTTTATTTATTAGGGTAGTTAAATTACAAAAAATAGTCAACAACTGTCTAATATTATTAGTAAGTTACATATGCAGTTTTTAAATCTGAAATAAAAGACAAAAACTTACGCTTATTAAATTACAATTAATAAAGTTAGTGTTATGAGCTAAGTTAAAATAAAAAAAATCGAGAGAGAGAGAGAGAGAGGAGTTAATATGCTAGAAGATAACTTGAAAGGGTTAAATGACCAAACCCCTAAGAGTTTAAAAGGTGAAATGGTATTAGAATTGTGTTCGTGATAAAAAGCTTTGAGAATAATCTATTTAATTCAAATAACATAATTACCAAATATGAAATATCTTTAGATTTGAATTAGAAAATAAAACATTTTAAATAAATAGAAGTTTAAACTTGTAACTCCCATGGTTACTTTGCTTTTGAGTAAATGAAAAAAAGGTGTTGGCCATTGTTTTTGAAATGATTCACAGTGTTTTTCCATCCATTGAAAGGTTATAATCGAAAACTATTATACACTGACAGGTTATGTTGAAATGATTCACAGTGTTTTTCCATCCATCAGTCAATTGATTTTTCTTCTCAAACTTGACATCAAATGTGTACCCTCATAGTAACGTTTCAGGTTTCCTTTGGGAATATTATAAAATCTTACAAGCCGGTTAAAAATTGGATGAAGTTCCTAAAAGATAAAAACAGGATTAAACAAATTTAGAATATACACGATCTATATTTAAACTGATTGAAGTATTATGCAAACATACCAATTTTGAGTAAATGAAAAAAAGGTGTTAGCCATTGTTTTTTTTTTTTTTCTGGTTGTTATGTAAAATTGTGAACTTGAATCCTTCACCTCCGTCGTAATCGAAAACTATTATACATAGCCAGGTCAGGTTGAAATGATTCACAATGTTTTTCCATTCTTCAGTCAGATGATTTTTCTTCTCAAACTTGACATCAAATATGTACCATCATAATAACGTTTCAGATTTCCTTTGGGAATATTATAAAATTTTACAAGCTGGTTAAAAATTAGATGAAGTCCCTAATAGATAAAAAAACGGATTAAACAAATTTAGAATATACATGATCTATATTTAAACCGATTGAAGTATTATGTAAACATACCAATTTTGAGAAATGTAAACATACCAATTTTGAAACATCACTATCATTGAATGTGGTGAAAAAAAGAAGTCATCATTTTAAATTATAAAACTACCGAGAGACAGGGCAACACATCATCTATTGAAAAGCATTGTATCAAATGTGTTATAGCCAAGTGCATGAGTATAATTGTCACACCCTCAATTTTTCACAAACGAGGTATCTGTTAGGCGTGTGACAAAATCAAGATTCAAGTCATTAGCTACACCAAACGACACTATATGAATTTAAAACATATGTGTCTCATTGAATGAGGAAAATTTATACAGAGTAATTGTTTAAAAGTTTACGGAAGCCTAAAGACAATTGAAAGTCAAACTCTTCTGAGTAAAGTATATGCATTAAAAAGTATTTAATACAAAGATGACCCGTATGGCTTGTCCCAGCGGGTGGGTTTTGTCTAAAGAGGAATGTACTATGTCCTTTTAGCTTCTTGCTGATAGGACTTTTCTGGTTAATAGAAGTTTGATGTTCAAAAAAAAATTTAATACAAAGATGATTAATAACAAATAAAATTTTTGAAAACATGTTGACCCAATGAAGGATACATGCCCTAACTGTCCTCGTGATCCTTAAATACCTGAGAAAACATACTAAAAAGGGTCAACACAAAGCTTGGTGAGTTCAACGAATTTATTTAACAAAACAGAATATAAGTTTCATGATAAAATCATTATTTATTGTTGGTTTGCAAGACCACCTTGCTTACTACATGAGTACGTCAAGATTAAACTGAACGTAACTTTACTTTCCTTGTCGCCATCACTAGAGATGACCAAAAGGGTAAAGGACAATCTGCACCACTTGGCTCCAAGCCAATGGTGGCATCTGCCGAACCCGTAGTACTACTCAAATTTCCTTGTTATGCCGAAGTTGGCATATAAATAATCTCGACTAAAGAAATGACTTTATAAGAATCTTAAAGATCTGTAAAATAAGCCTTTAACAATAAAAATTATTTATCAAAAGATTGCCCAAGTTGGAAATGTAAAAGTTTTGCCCAAAGGCCTATCCGAATTAAGGTAAAAATGTAGCCCTATTTGGCCCAGACCAAAGGCAGAAACATAGCTCGAAGGCATAAAGTGTTGCCCGGATGCCCTGTAAAATAGTTGCCTAAAGGCGCTGTAAAAATATTTGTATTCTTTCTCCCGGATAAGAATTTAAAAGTGGGCAAAGAACTCACCTTAGAAAGCTATCAACTACATGTATGCACATCATTGTTGAACAGTTCACACAACCACGCAGGCAAAAACATTCAGTCACCAACAAATTCCATATTGGTACACATAACCAATAATCTTTAATATTATCATTGTCACACCCCGACTCCCAGGGCCCGACACGTTGCATAACATGTGCCAATCCAATAAGATAAAACAGCGGAAGTCTTAATCAAAGACCACATTCATAGACCAAATTTAAACTTTTCATTAATATCTTAAAAATAAATAGTCAACATTGTTTAACACTCGACATGAGTGTGTTACATTGACACAACTAAGTCTAAGATACTAATCCTGAGCATCTTCAACTTAGTTCTTCCTCCTATGTGGAGATTCATCATTCGATCATTTCTAGCTAGGCCTTCCTAGCTAATGTCCACGGTTATTTCTTTCACCTGCATCACGAGCTAAAAGACATCAACAACTACGTGTTGGTGAGTCGTAACCAGTGACGTAAGACACATAAAATATTTAGACATCATCATTTCATATATGTGTGGTAATAAGTTATCTACAAGCCAAATCTTCTCCAACGCCATATCTAATGGTGAATCTCGTCAGAGTCTGTTAATGTATATGCCGCATACAAGAATAACCAAGGTACCCTTATGACCTCTCTCGGTCGCATCATGTTGCCTAGGCGGGTGGTACCTTTCCTGTTACGAGCAATCAGTCTACCTAATTGGATCCAACTAGACGCATACACATCCCGAGGCGGAGCCGGTAGTTCCTTAAACGACTACCTCTTAGCGCGAAGCCCTGCCCTAATGACTTGTCCTGTGGTATGTAGCCGCCATCCCTATCCAGGGATGACTCTTAACGCGAAGATTATTACCACAGACCAACAACACAACAACCGGACGAACCTGGAGTTGAGGTGCGTTGAATCACCAGGTAGCGATCTACCTTTAACCACATACATATTCATAACATTTATAAAACTTTTCATACTTTTCATACAAGCTCGGATACAGCCCCGAAATCATAAAACATATAAAAGAGGGGCGGTTAGACTCACCTTCTGATGTAGCCTACGTATCACAAGCTAGTGGCTAATCAAGACAACCCTGTAAAACATTTCATACTTATTAGGATTCATTCCCCTAGGGATAATCCTATCAGTGTCTTCTTACTGATGCATTGCCTAAGTCACACTAAGTGACTTTGGAGATGACTTTAGTCCTTGGTATAATCATTCTACTCAGAGTGCTTTAACATCTGAGTCAGGGTTATCCTTTGTTCTTTTCATCAATCTATTTGAAAAGCCACATTATCATCTCATCGTGTTTCTCACACGATTCTATCGTTCATAAAAATATACTTTATTCTTACTAATGTTATATGACTAGGAAGGTTCTATTTTACTATCCTGGTTTTCCATGGACTTAAATCATACATATCTTAAATGAGTACGGGATCTGGGACGTTACCTAATGATTCGGACAGAGTGGGGCTTAGGTACGGAAGTCTCTCTGGGTTGGGCAGTATCTCGACAACACTTTGCCTTAATCAGTAGTCCCGAGCTCACGCATCTGTGGGAGGACACCATTCACTATAATGACGGGGTTCGTGTCCCGTTTAGTACTTTAGGTGTATATATATATACATGTATAACTATATAAAATGGTAAGTACTCGAAGAAATCTAAAAACGAGTCTTACCGAACACCGAAGATTCCCGTAGACGCTTCGTGGGCAAATTCGTTCTTAAACCGAACTTTTGGAGGCTTCCGTTACTAGTCGGAAACCCGCCGAGACTTCGTCGAGACCTCACCGGAGATTCTGGTGGAAATTTAGAGAGAGAGAGACTAGAGAGAGAGAGGAGTGGTGCAGGAAATGAAGGGGGGGTCGACCTCCTTTTATAGTTGGTGAACCTACCCTACGCGATACGCGCAGGGCATGCCTCCTCCTGCGCGCATCGCGTAGGGGAGGTGGTTTTGTCGAAATCTGCGGATGCCCCCTGATTCGCGCACCCGGTAATCTCTGTCTTAGGCGATACGCGCATGCCAAGCCTCCTGCTGCGCGTATCGCGTAGATTTTTTTTTAAAGTCTTTTTATTCTCGTATGAGGCGGAGTGTCACATTCTCCTCTCCTTATTGGGATTCTGTCCCGGAATCACTCTGAGAATAACTGTAACAATCCCGGTTTTTGGGCCCGGAAAATTTTTTTTAAACCCATTGGGCTTGGCCCAACCATTATTGGGCTTAGGCCACACTTAAATTTTTGGGCTTGGCCCAACCCTTATTGGGCTCAGGCCCAACATGAATTATGGGCTCGGCCCATGTAAGTTTACGATAAGTACTGATGACGAAACCCGTCATATTAAATACCCGGATACGCGTAGGTGATTATTTGTACTACATTAAGTTAGATAGGAGTTTCTCCGCTAATATTTTTAGCACTACCAATTGTAAGGATGTGTAATTAAATTACACCTATAACTTATATTAGATAACAAAATAATAAAATACCAATTCTATAAATCTAGTGATCATTACATAACCATGCACATATAAATAAAATAATACACACATATATAGTCATCCAACAAACTTGATTAAAAATCAAGACAAGTTTAAGGCAACAATATGAGAACATGATTAATTAAACTCTTGAATACATTATTTAAAAACTAACATCTATATTATATAAACTCCTCCCACATGCACATACATACACATAAACATGTATGTATATATATATTATATATGTATATATTTTATCATCATACAAGAATAATATTTATGTCCACACACACACACACAACAACCAAGCACATATGATCATCAAACTCATACACACATGACCATAATACAAACCTATACACACACACACACCTTCATGTATATATAAAGACCATACATACATTTACATACACACACATATAAACGTATATATATACATGCACACTACACCACACACATGTAAGTATCATGCATTGTTGGTCCCAATAACGGTAATGAATCAGTAACTTGTGAAGATTTTGGATCAAAATGGTAAAATATTGATGAAGATGATATGAACACTTGAAGAACACAATGAAAAACTCATATTTGATCTTTAATTTGATTGCATCAGATTTTACAAAGCGGAAACCCCAATCAATGACTCATTCAAGCCCGCTTTAAAACCCTAATTGCCATTTACTATTTATAGCCTAATGACACTTTGGACTAATGACAATTAGGACCCTATACTTAGACTAAAACATGACAATCTATCTAATAAATCAAACTTTTAGGGGGCAATTTTTGGAGGGAAATTTTTTTAATCCATAATAGAAAGTTTAAGAGGGAAAATATTAAGTTTCATGCAATGAGTTGATGGAGCTCCTTAAATATTAAATATTTACAAATTACAAATTTTTAAACATAATAATTCTAATTTCTTTATAAATATTATTATTTAACCCGTGTGTAACACACGGGTGTTAAACCTAGTTAGAAATAATACAAATAAAACCCTAACGTTTAGTCTAATATATATTTTGTCATTAAGACAAAATATATATATTACATAAAATACTAAAATGACAAAAACGATTAAATATATTTTGTTGACACAAAATATATTTATTAACAATAAAAATCCGTCGCCTTCAACGTCTTGTCTCTAATCTTCATCCCGAACGCGTCGTCTTGACTTTTGTGTTGACTTTGACTGTTGACGTTGACTTTTTTTGACTTTGACTGTGTTGATAATATTAGACTACAATTCAGGTTCAAAAATACTCCCCCATAGTCTATTATTATCAACGTCTTGCATCGTGTTCAGCACCGACAAGTCAATACAGTTGGATCTTCAATTTGGTAAGCTTCAGTCTTAATTTCAGCTCCAACAAAACTCCCCCAAGACTGAGGCTAGCCAAATTTTGTTGCTGAAGATCCTTAATCTCACAAGCTCCCCCATTTCGCGTGCTACTTTCGTAAAATCTGGAACTGCTTTCCAACAAACTTTTCTTGAGTGCTTCAAAAGATGTAGGAGGAGGATTCCTAGCTCGGTATCTTCTGCAAACTTTGATGAACAGGTTCTCTGGTCAGGTGCTTTGCTCAACTGATGATCGGCCATCACTTGCAGCAAATATCTGTAACACAGTCACAAACAAAATCTCGAGATTTCTCATTAGATCATTTCATTAAACAAAATAAACCCGTGTTTATTTGTGTATGAGACCAAGCGAACCCGTGTCCGTTTGTGTGTGCAATTTCCCGTGAAATGCATGTGAAAATGATAGCATATTAATAGCATAATATGGAAGACTTGAAAATAATTTGAAATTAAAATCTTTTTGGATTTTTTTTAATTTAAAAAAAATAAAATTCGAAAATAAGAGGACGAGTCCGACAAGATCGCAAATATTTTAGGCAAAGAGAACACATCCCATAAGGTACATACGACTAACAAGACTCAAGAACCCAAACATAAAATAATGATTATAAACGAAATTTTCATGAAGGAATCAGATAATGAGTTTCGAGCGGCCATCCGGAGAAACATAGACTTGGCAAGATTGTCAATATGTTTGTCCATTTAAACCCATGCCTTGTTCCTTTCAACAAGAGATCAACAGCTTCATTTATCATGTTTTGGTTTGATTGAAGAAGCTCAGGCAACTCGGTCCCCACAGACATCTAGGTAAAAAGAACTTGTCCTATCATCAGGGTTTATTGAGCAATATGATTGACTTTGCTTGAAATTCATGAATCAAATTTTGAATATTGATCAATTTATGAGCCTCTTTTGACATTCTGCATTTTGCATTTTTGGGAGTGGAGCTTGTCAACAATGATTCTTTTGAACAAATTGCGACTTATTATTTGGGAAACTCAAATGGTTTAGAGCTCCAGGTCTATACCGACGTATAACAGAGGAGATAAACATTTGAGCATGCTCGGTGAATCTTCGGGTCTATACCGACGTATAACAGAGAAGATCCACCAACTCCAGGTCAATACTTCCGTATAGCAGATGAGTTAAGCACTTTGACTCAATACATTCTGAGGAGTTAACAAGTAACTCACTCAGAGGCTTTTCTGAAGAGCAACACTAGCAGCTTTTTATTTTGTTTAGCTAACTAGAAACTGAATTCAGGGCTAGGGTGTGGGTGATTTGGGATGTTTTGGGAAAATCAAATCAAAGATTTGACACTCTCAACCCATTTCTGACAAGGACTTGTATCTTTGTGCAGGCCAATCATGTCAAGGAGATAATCCTCATTGCCGAGTTCTTGAACTTAGTGTTTGGCTACACAATCACTGTTTACTTTGTATTCCAGCTGAGCCTATTGACATATCATCACACAAATCAATATCCTCCTTCAGATGCTTTCCATACAAACCTGAAACCCGTAAAAGGACACAATTTACACAGAAAATAATTTTAGACTAATGATTTTCAGTTCATTTTCATTTGAGATTTTACTCCCCCAAAATTTCTATTTCAGCACAAAATTGAAATTTTGTGACACCCGACATTTTTGGGTTAACGGCGTTAACATAACTTAATCGAATTTCGTTAGCCTCTATGAACTAGAAATTCTATTTCGTTTATTATCACGATAAATAATTAAAAATGTTAACCTAAATAAATAACTAAACAAATATTTATTGCAAAAATAGTAATTCAAGCAATTATTGGATCACAAGAAGAAATGTTTAAACATTAGTAATTCGAGGAGATATTAACCCGCACGACTCGATAGCGTTGCTGGAGAATTTACAGAATGATTTGGCAAAATTTTGTGCAAATTGCCATTGACCGAAATTTGTTGTTTTAAATAAACTTTACAAACAAGAAATTAAAAACCAAAAGTTAAAGGACTGAATTGTAAAAATTAAAGTTGTATATGTGTGCCCAACCCCCACCCGTCATCTCCATACCAAAACCCTAATCATCTCGTCCCAATAACCACTGCCGAACATCACCTCCGACCATCATCCGCTACTCCATCATCTTGCCACCCTCTCAGCCACTATCATCATTCTGTCACCGCCACTATTGAACACCACCACCGCAAGCACCATTGAAGCCTTAGATTCGAAACCGAATCTATTGACATTATTATATTTGGGTACTAGTACGAAACCGAATAAGGAACTCGAAACCGAACGCAAACTCTATTAGAGTAAATTGCATCTGATTATTAGAACTCAAACAGGTTGTTGGTCGAACTTGGAAATCATAATTTTGATAATTATTTGTAGCCACGCATCTAAGGTGAGTTTCACGGCCTCTTTTTACTATTTTCCTGTTGGGGGAGAAAGCATGCACAAACATAAATTTGATAGTTGTATTTACATTATATCTCTTGATTATTAAGCGTAAACGTAACAAGTTGTTAAAGTTCTCACTAAATCTTCGAGCCGTTAATATACGGGGTATAGTGAGGAAGTTCGGGTAGTACTACTGGGTTTGACAAACCCCACCCTCTGCTAGGAGCCGGGTAGGTGTGAATTGTCCTATGTTGTTGGTCCATTGTTGTAGCAATGGTGTCGAGGCGCATATAAATCTCAGTCAGCTCGGTTTCGAAACGCTTAAATAATAAGAAATTGGGTTCGCTACCCAATGATATAATTGTAATTTACATTATCGGCTGTTGTTGTATTTTTAATTATATCGTTGGGTAGGTGTGAATTGTCCTATGTTGTTGGTCCATTGTTGTAGCAATGATGTCGAGGCGCATATAAATCTCAGTCAGCTCTGTATCGAAACGCTTAAATAATAAGAAACTGGGTTCGCTACCCAACGATATAATTGTAATTTACATTATAGGCTGTTGTTGTATTTTTATTTACTTAAACCTGTGAACTCACCAACCTAGTGTTGACACGATTTAGCATGTCTTTCTCAGGTACTATACACAGATTAGGAGCATGCTTTGGTTAAGTCTTAGTTGCATTCAAAACTCTTTTTATTTTTTTTATTAGACTTGGTTTTTGGAACGCGCGGTTTGCGCATAGAATTGTTTGGGATTTTTATTTATGCTTCCGCACTGAAATTTATTTTAAAATTTGTTTATTTTATAAATGTTGGTTTTTAAATTCATATAGAGGTCGTTCAATGTAACTAATGGCAATGAGATCCTGGCCTGTCACGCCCCAAACGGTAAGTAACAAGTTGTTAAAGTCCTCACTAAATCTTCGAGCCGTTAATATACGGGGTATAGCGAGGAAGTTCGGGTAGTACTACTGGGTTTGACAAACCCCACCCTCGGCTGGGAGCCGGGTAGGTGTGAATTGTCCTATGTTGTTGGTCCATTGTTGTAGCAATGGTGTCGAGGCGCATATAAATCTCAATCAGCTCGGTATCGAAACGCTTAAATAATAAGAAACTGGGTTCGCTACCCAACGATATAATTGTAATTTACATTATCGGCTGTTGTTGTATTTTTATTTACTTAAACCTGTGAACTCACCAACCTAGTGTTGACACGATTTAGCATGTCTTTCTCAGGTACTGTGCACGGATTAGGAGCATGCTTTGGTTAAGTCTTAGTTGCATTCAAAACTCTTTTTATTTTTTTTATTAGACTTGGTTTTTGGAACGCACGGTTTGCGCATAGAATTGTTTGGGATTTTTATTTATGCTTCCGCACTGAAATTTATTTTAAAATTTGTTTATTTTATAAATGTTGGTTTTTAAATTCATATAGAGGTCGTTCAATGTAACTAATGGCAATGAGATCCTGGCCTGTCACGCCCCAAACGGTAGAACTCCGTTAGTGGAAATTAGGGGTGTGACAGATTGGTATCAGAGCCCTTGGTTATAGCGAACTAGGTTTGCATTGTACTGCATTCTAGACTATAACTGCACATTGCATTAGTTACACATGCATTCACGTAATTCGCACTCATTCAGATAAATTGCATTGCTAATATTTTTTTTCATCTTTGGGTCAAAAATATATTTTTTACTATAACGATATACATAGAATTAGTCTTTCATTTATTCACTCACTTAGTTATAACACACAAACATATATTAGCATTGTAAGCCTATCGACGTGACTCGATTTGGTGGCTTGTATAGGTTAAGTTGGATTAAGTAAAACTTTAAAGAACTCTAGAAGAATCTTCTCTGTTAGTGAGACTTGAACTAAGTATGCACTTCAGTTGCTTTACACCTTAATCGCTGGAGTATACATAATGTATGCTTGATCACAATACTGTTGATTCATTATGTTGTTGAAAACTCAAAAGCTATTTTGAAACTGTCTGAAGAACCTATTTCATTGGTTTACAAGTTATATCTCACATCATTATGATAGTTAGACCGTGTAGTAGAGCCTAATGAACACACCTTTATATTTTACCTCGCCCATTATTGCAAACCAACCGGCAGGGGCCGACGCCTAAGGAATAGGGGTACAAGAACAAATGAACTAGATTATCGACTTAAACATATTTATTTTGAGGTCTTGACTTGACTGTTGTATGACCTACTACTCTTTATCACATATCACATGACCCATTATGTGCTATAACATGCTACTTCATATGAGACTTATTATGTGCTATAACATATTACTAGTTGTGTGAAACTATTAAGTGAAATAAATATGTTACCTACTTACTTAGTGAATACCCTCATTGTGTTTATACCGTTATTTTGTTCCTTATACTTATCAAGAACTTATAATATGATTGACACATGTTTTCCCTATAAGTACATCATACTGGGTATCTATTGGTATATTTCACATCTAGTGCACTTTACATAAGCATACCATACTTTCCTTATAAACGTCAAAAACTTAAAATTAAAAAAAAACCAAATATATAAGTACAAAACAATAAGCATGGCAAAACGTAAGAGTAAAACATGCGATGGGAAACAAGTTAGGATGATCGTGTGATGTAAATTGACGATTACGGGTGCGCAACGTAATGGTGAATTTACAAGTACACGAGAATCCGGACAAAACCCGTCATGTGGATAATACCCAAAACACTATAAATAAATAAATAAATAAATAAAGTCAACTCAGATTCATATAAAGCGAAAGTCCATCTCTAGATAACAATGGTAAAAAAAGTCCATCCTAGACTATAACCGTACGAACTACATTAGTTACATATACAGACACAATAATTCGTAATAGTCAGACATTAGATTTATGCGTATAAGATATGTCTTCATCGTGAACTCCCTCGCACATTTTTGGTAAGAAAATTATGGTTTCTGACACTCTACCATCCTCACCCACACTCATCTCTTTCTACACTTAAGTTGATAGAAACTTTAGATCCTATTAACCTTACTAAACACCCAATGAAATCCGACCGCTGTTAGAACATAAAATTCCGTTTAGTTAACTTGCGATAATCTAATTAAAACAACTCACATCAGGTATTAGTTTTCTTTGAACTAAACCGAAGTGATCTACCATTACTGAAATTTCGGGACGAAATTCTTTCAACAAGGGGAAGATGTGACAACTCAAAATTTTTCTTTTCTTCTCTTCCTTTCAACCTCAAACTCTTACCAACCTTCGTCAATTTTCAGGACGAAAATTCTTTCAACAAGGAGATGATGTGACACCCGACATTTTTGGGTTAACGGCGTTAACATAACTTAATCGAATTCCGTTAGCCTCTATGAACTAGAAATTCTATTTCGTTTATTATCACGATAAATAATTAAAAATGTTAACCTAAATAAATAACTAAACAAATATTTATTGTAAAAATAGTAATTCAAGCAATTATTGGATCACAAGAAGAAATGTTTAAACATTAGTAATTCGAGGAGATGTTAACCCGCACGACTCGACAGCGTTGCTGGAGAATTTACAGAATGATTTGGAAAAATTTTGTGCAAATTGCCATTGACCGAAATTTGTTGTTTTAAATAAACTTTACAAACAAGAAATTAAAAACCAAAAGTTAAAGGACTGAATTGTACGTAAAAATGAAAGTTGTATATGTGTGCCCAACCCCCACCCGTCATCTCCATACCAAAACCCTAATCATCTCGTCCCAATAACCACTGCCGAGCATCACCTCCGACCATCATCCGCTACTCCATCATCTTGCCACCCTCTCAGCCACTATCATCGTTCTATCACCGCCACTATTGAACACCACCACCGCAAGCACCATTGAAGCCTTAGATTCCGTTGTTGTTCTCCGTCGTTGTCCATCGCCACTGTCACAGCAACTGCAACGACCGTTGGACACCATGCAACCAAACACGACAACCGTAAAACACTGGCGATGCATCCTTTGTCTCTCCCAAACCGTTTTGGTTAGTTCTCATTCCGTTCTGTTTACTCGTTTTGTGTTTCAGTTCGTTTCGGTTTCGTTCGGGATACGGTTTGGGTTTGAATCTGATTCTTGCGTATATATTCGGTTGTATGATTGTATACATAACAGTGTGAGTTTACGTAAGTGGATATATATACATGTATGTGGGTGTACATATTTTCTATAATGGCTTTATTGTATGTGTGTATAAAAGGATTGATGTATATTTTTATGTGTGTATATATGGATTGTATGGACATACTGCACGAGTATGTGCTGAATGTTGTGCATATATATAGAAGGGTTGTTGGTTGAGAATGTACATATGTATTTGTATACATGTGTTTTATGTGTAGAGATAGTGTAGGTATAAATCTATATATATAATAAAGGAACAAGGTTAAGGTGATGTGTCACAATTTTAAGTAGGGGTGTTCATTCGAATCGAATGCGAATTGGGCGAATTAGGTGAATCGAATTGGTCGAATTGGGACTTTTAAAAACTGTATTCGTATTCGATCCACATTCGAATAAAAATCTATGTATTCGATTCGATTAAGTTATTCGAATTCGAATCGAATTCGAATAGATTCGAATGTATTCGCTTTAAAAAATATAAATAAGCAAACACATCAAGCAACAATACAAATGTAGCACAACATCACCCAAAAAAAATCCAAAATAGCACTTCAACAAGTCTAAAACATGTTAACAAAAGGTCTAAAACTGCATAATCAAACACAAAAAAGACTATAAACAAGTTTAAAACCCGTAGAAACAACAATTAAGAAGTTGTCACAGCACAAAATCATGTTCATATGCAGAAACAACAATTAAGATTGGGTAATGGGTTGGGTTTGAGTATTTTTAACTTTACTTCAAGTCCATTAAATCATATTCATATATAGATAATTAATTAGATATATTAAAATATATATCAAAAAATATATAAATTTCTTATTCGAATTGGGCGAATCGAATGCGAATACAGAAAATCATATTCGTATTCGATCCATATTCGACAAAATTAATCGAATCGAATGCGAATTGAATTCGAATGACTGAAAGTCGATTTCGAATGGCCTTAATCGAATTCGATTCGAATCGAATTTCGAATAATTCGAATGGTATTCGAATAATGAACACCCCTAATTTTAAGGGTCTTTGGACAGGTGTCAACTTCTAAAGCTCTCATCGTGGCTGCTTCTCATGACAGATCCATTTTCCTTTCAAGTTTCACGCGGGTTTAACCCATACCCGGTTTGAAACACTGATTCAAAATTTCAAAACTTTCTTCTTCACCTACTTTCCCCTTTCTTCATTTTCATTTCACTTTCTCATCTTCTCCTCTTCAGTTTCTTTCATCTCCTATCTGAAAGGTTTCGGATTTCTTTGCTTCAGCAACATCATCTACCACCTTCATCCTTTTCAAATCATTTACCGCTTAACATCATTCTTCATTCCTCTCTATCAAATTGTAAAAAGCTTTTGAAACCCTAATTTTGTTTTTTTGTTTCTTCTATGTTTCATCTACAGGATCTCTGCCGCAAACCACCACCTCTTGACCTTGCTGTACATTTTCTGTTCTTTCCTAGGTATTTTTTTTCATCATTTGCTTTGTATGATTTTCTCTCATATCTTTGAAACACTAATTTAATTTTTATTTATTCTACACTTGATTAATGTGCTCTCCTACTCACACTACCATTTGTTGATCCTTTTGGGTTCGTTTGCTCACTCATCAATTTTGGTTGTTGTTTTATGTTAACTTCACATAAAGGAAAGGAGGGGGTCATTAAAAAGAAGCAGGTGAATAGATTACTATAGAAATGTAAAGTAAACAATCAGATCATAGTTTTAGGAGTAAACATCAAAGGTTCAATAGTGGACTTCACAAAGTTGGTTAGAGAATCAAACTTATTAATCTTAAACTACTCAATTTAGATGTATTTAAATTTAATCAAGAATTTTCTGGCTTTTATATCACAAAATAAAAGACTTATGAAACGTGGTTCCATCAAAGGTTAGATTATTCACTTTTGACAAAATACTTTAGGAATGAATTGAGATGTTTAATACAAAACTTCATTCTCCCATGGAGTATTTATGAATTTCTTTGATCATTTTATAAAATTATTTTATTGGTAAGACTATGTACATTGAGTTTGAGAGTGATAATTTCTTTATCATGTTTTTAGTTATATGAATATATTTACAATCATATTTATATTGGTGATTTTGAGAGTGATAATTTGTTTATCTATGTTTTTTAATCACAATTATCAGTTATGATTGATATGACTTCTTGAAATCTATACTTCATCTTTTGCTTCTATTTATCCATGTTTGTTTTACTTATACCTTAATTAAGAGCATAGTTTTAAATTTTAGTTTGATTAACAACATAATCCATTTTGTTTATATAGCACGTTTACTTTATAACTTTAACAATTGTTTGTTTTTCGTTTTTTAAATCCAATTTTGGTTTCAAATATTTACTTGAAAAGGATAAAGGAAAATTGAAAGCAATGTTTCCTTTAATACAACAGAGTAAAACACACGGCACAACTTTCTTTAATTTTTCTTTTAAAGCAAAATTTTGAATAGCCAACTATAGAGACAAAAAAACCCACTAACCAAAGTTCCAAACTCTTTGCACCAAACAATGAAAAACTCTCTGACCGAAGAAAGTTTTGTCTTGATGCTTAGTTTCAGAATACCATAAATACAAATAACACTGTATGGTTAGTTTTGTCTGGTTGAAGTTGAGCTCTTAGGGTTTGAAATCATTTTATGATTTTTATCTAAAAGGAACAGTTTTGGAATCAAAAGGGAACTTCTAACTATCAGTTGATATTTAGGTTCATGGGAGTTTGTAATTTGGCTATTGTTCAAACTTGAAAATTTTGTCTGCTATGTTGATTGAACTAGAAAACTTTTATCTTAACATGTATACACTTAATCTTTAAAAAACCCTTTAAAACTGTTATGTTATATTAAAATTTAGTACAGCAAGCTGCTTTTGATGCTTTTTTTTTGTGATTACTGATCAATAGATTCAGAGACAAGTCACTGCTTGATGATTGATGATATTCTAGATGGACAACATTCAAAAACACAATCATATTGTTGTGTTATGTTCAAGCGATTTCTGAGGATTTAATGTTGGCAAAAACCTATTGTAATTAGTTTATAACTTGCTATCGTCAAGAAAAAAAAAGGTAAGAGTCTAATTAGGGTGTGCTTATATTTCTCTTTGCATGTCTTTGCTTATCATGCATTAGTCTTTAATTGTTCATGTATCAAAAATAAGTTTTGTACACTTTCAATTTTGAGAAAGCTATTGAATGTGACATTTTTAGTTCTAATCATCTATTTAGTTGTAACTGAATTGTAAACAACACAACACTTGATGTTATGAATGTGAGTTTAATTCGTTTTGGGTTAATGAGTCCATTACACTTGGTCAGCTTATTCTTTGAAGTGCAAAAGTTAAACTTGATCTATGTAAATGCATTGAAACAAATGATTTGTGGCTTTTCAATATTTTTTGTATGAAGGATTCAAGGATGACAATTAATTAGTTGCTTTGAAGATGTTCACTCAGCACCAAATAGGCCTTAATATTTGTTATTCAAAATAAAAACAGATTTATTGAAACTTCTTAAAGTGAGTACAAATAGCAAGTCGTTTTGAACCCTTTTAATTTTGTGTGTATGGTGTATTTTTATTAATAACATTTATACTTTTCTTTTGTTTAAATATATTAGTCGTATTAATAAGTTAAATAGTAATTTTTTCAAACTTGAATGTGACACGAGCATATAAACTTGTACGTATATATTTCACAAAAATTGTATCATATTGAATAGATTTAATTTTTATAGAGATTTGTAATAAATGTTGTATTCTTTTTAGTCGTTTTTGTAGCATGTATTTTTATTTACTTTATATAAAAAATAATAGTGTTATTATAATAGTACATTATAATTTTTGTTTCGGCCCGTGTGTTAACACGGGCATATAGGCTAGTTGAATATATATATATATGACATTTGACGGTGTGTTTGTATATATGCTTGTGCATGATGATGTATGTATGATATATATAAATGTAGCCACATACAATATTGAAAAAAAACTCATGTATTTGAAATATATACCATTTGTATGGCTAATTTGTTGTTATATGCATGCAAGAATTGTGAACAGGTATGTGAAGATAAGTAAAAGTATATTTGTATGTTGTGCGTGATCTTGCATGTATATATGAAGGTTGAGGATGATTGTTATATGTTAATATGGAAGTTCATGTATATGTTAGTGTTGTGTTTTATGTAACAGAATGTATATGTGTATACATGCATGATAATAACATAATATATGGGTAGTTGCAATGTTGTTAGGTGGGTATGATATGTTAATAGGTAGGTTTAAATATACATAAGATATGGGTTTAAACAAAATATTTCTAGTAGTTGAAAGCCAATAAAGCATTTGTGGCGTGTCAAAAGATACATTTTTTTTAATCATAATATCTGTGGCGTTTAAACTCTTTAAATTTATTGACATTATTATATTTGGGTACTAGTACGAAACCGAATAAGGAACTCGAAACCGAACGCAAACTCTATTAGAGTAAATTGCATCTGATTATTAGAACTCAAACACGTTGTTGGTCGAACTTGGAAATCATAATTTGGATAATTATTTGTAGCCGCGCATCTAAGGTGAGTTTCACGGCCCCTTTTTACTATTTTCCTGTTGGGGGAGAAAGCATGCACAAACATAAATTTGATAGTTGTATTTACATTATATCTCTTGATTATTAAGCGTAAACGTAACAAGTTGTTAAAGTCCTCACTAAATCTTCGAGCCGTTAATATACGGGGTATAGCGAGGAAATTCGGGTAGTACTACTGGGTTTGACAAACCCCACCCTCGGCTGGGAGCCGGGTAGGTGTGAATTGTCCTATGTTGTTGGTCCATTGTTGTAGCAATGGTATCGAGGCGCATATAAATCTCAGTCAGCTCGGTATCGAAACGCTTAAATAATAAGAAACTTGGTTCGCTACCCAACGATATAATTGTAATTTACATTATCGGCTGTTGTTGTATTTTTATTTACTTAAACCTGTGAACTCACCAACCTAGTGTTGACACGATTTAGCATGTCTTTCTCAGGTACTGTGCACGGATTAGGAGCATGCTTTGGTTAAGTCTTAGTTGCATTCAAAACTCTTTTTATTTTTTTTTATTAGACTTGGTTTTTGAAACGCGCGGTTTGCGCATAGAATTGTTTGGGATTTTTATTTATGCTTCCGCACTGAAATTTATTTTAAAATTTGTTTATTTTATAAATGTTGGTTTTTAAATTCATATAGAGGTCGTTCAATGTAACTAATGGCAATGAGATCCTGGCCTGTCACGCCCCAAACGGTAGAACTCCGTTAGTGGAAATTAGGGGTGTGACAAATTTTCAAAAGACTCAAGAGCGACCTCAAAGGGATGAGAAAACTTGATAAAAAATACAAGTAAAAATGTTAGACTCCTTTTTTTTAATTTTTTAATAATTTTTTTAATCCTTTTTTTAACTATTTACAATATATAAAAACAGAAATTACGAAAGAAACGCCTTCCATATTACTCTATCAAAAGATTATAAATGAGATATCAAGAAAAATGCAGTCGCTGTGAAAATCAAGGAAAGATCCAGAATGTAGATAAGATACCAGAACCATAACCTGTTTGTTCCGCCTCAATTTTGAATAAGGAACATTCTCTGTCAGTAAACCGGATTACTAACAGTCCTCCTGAAATGTTCCTGTACTCATTAACAGATTAGTTAGAAAGGGGAACCCAGGCCATCGTAGTCCTGGGCGTTCCATTTTCATTGGTGTAAAACACTTGTTTAAGCACACAACCTGTTTTTGTATCAATTATCTTTTCCTCTTTTCTTTTAATTTGCCAAATTTGTTTAGGTTAAAACATTTTCGATTTGAAAGAATTAAATTTGGAAATCATTTTCTGTTTAAGTCCCGAGGAAAAAGATTTTGGTTTTGATGATTTTGTCACATTCATCTTTGAATTATGTGAAACCGGCTTCACATGATTAGGTAAAGATGGAATAATCGTCATCTGACCTTTCAAAGATGTTTGTTCTTTACCTTGAAATCCAGAGAAGCAAACCTGTTTGCCTTTAGTAACTAGAGCATGTCTTTTTGGACATTCTTTGAGCACGTGATCATCCTTTCCACAATTGAAGCAAGCCTTGAATGGCTTTTGATGCTTGATTGGCCCGTGTGGAGCAGCTGGGGGTGGAGCTTTCTTTGAACATGATGCGACTTGTTGGAAGACTTGTGGCTTCTTATGTTGAGTAGTGAAAGAGGAACAAACTTGTGGCTTCTTTTGTTGAGTCGTGGTTTGTCGGATGGGAGATGAGATCTTCACTTGCTTGTTCTCAAGTCTTTTACAAACTTGAGATAGGATGGATAGAGGTGAAGGCTTCTTCTTTTGAGCTTTTGAAGGATGGCTTGCCTGTTTTGCTGCTGGGACAGAGATCCGGATTTGTTTTGATTCAGGTTTTGGAAGCATTTCAGATTTGACAGTTGTAGATGACATCTTGATCTTTGAATCTCCGAGACTCTCCTTTGTCTTTGATTCATCATCTGAACTTGTCCAATCTTCAATAAGTACCTCTGCTTCCAACGGATCTTGATTGATGGGAATTGAGTGTGTTGATGTGATTGGAGCTTGATGATTAGGTGATTCCTGAATTAACTCTTCCTTCTCATTCCTGACAGGCTCAAACATAGGAATTTCACCTGCTTTAAACTTATCAAAAAAATTAGAAGTAACAACCGTTACAGGATTAGAAACAACAAGAACTAAGCAATCATTAGCTTGACTGTCAGTACCCGTTTTACTATATCCCATACCAGTCGAAGAATCATAATCATCTCGCAACTCTTTAAGATTTACATTCTCCAATCCTGCATACAAACTATCAGTATCTTTCTGTATTATTTCATGAATCAACTCATTGGTCGGGTGTGGAGTTGGTGTAGGAGAGTAACAGTAAGTGCTGGGAGGAGGATATATAAAAGCCTTATCCTCATGACCCAAACTAGTCTTAATTCTAGCCCCTTTGTTTCTTCCATAACTCCTCCCTTTTCATGCTTGCAATTGTCCATTGTTCCATTTTATTTTTGAGCTTTCTTGTTTCAAATTCAGCAAGCGTGACTTGTTCAGTCAAATAATTTATTTCACAGTTCTTTTCCAAAATAGTTCTTTTTAAATGTTCATTTTCTTTCAAAGCTTCTCTTAATTTGACAAAATATTTTGATTCATTTACTTTAAGCTCTTTGTTAGTTCTCTTTAATTCGTTTTCATTTGACTTTAACAATTTATTAGCTTTGTATATGCCAATTAAACGAATTTTGCATGCAGATGAACACATATCTTCTACAACTTCATAAGGAAGACCAATTACCAGTTTTTCAGCAGCAAGGGCACGTTCACACTGGCAATAAGGAGTGTTCCTTTTGTACTCATCCACAGCTTCAAGCTTGGCTCTTTCAATCACAGCTTCCATGTTAAGCTTTTGTTCTTCAGCATTCTTCTTCTCATGATCAACAGTAGCAAAAACCCTCATTTCTTTCTTGTCATCAGCTTCACCATCAATACCATCTCGAACTTCTTCATCCCTTACCACTTTCAACTCATCAACAACCTCATCAGAATTTTAACCATCTTCACAATAGAATTCTTTGAAAGGATCGAAGCAATCAATATAGTTATCATCATGAGCAAATTCCTCAACAATTTCAGCAATTAAAGCATGATTGATTTCTTCCTTTGCTTTCAGCATCTCTTCATCCTTTGCTTCTTTCTTTCCTTCATCATTTTTCTCATCTTTATCATCAAAAGATTTTAATATGTCCATCACCTCCACCAGTTTGTAATCAGTAAATCCTCTTTCTCTTCTAATCGATTTTCCATGTGAACTCCACTCTGGTGGGAGAGAATCAAGCAATTTCTGAACCTGTTCATGATTTCCGAGTTCTGGATCATGCTTTTTCAGGTTATTTGCCACCATCACAAATCGATCGAGAAACGCTGGCATCCTTTCATTCTTTAAAACTGCAAAATTATCAAACCGGCTTTGTGCCATTTTGAGATCATCAGATTCGAAGGATTGAAAAAGTTCTGCATAAGCCATTTTTTTAATCGAAAACCCGTTTAAAATTTGGCCTAAAAATAAATTTTAGAAAGTCCCGGCCACAGATAAAACTTTCGTCTCAACTAACAAACTTTGGCCCAAAAACTGACAATATAAAAACCCGGCCAAATAAAACAGACGGAATCCAACACGGCCCAAAATTTAAAACTCAAACTCCCGGCCACTGACAAAAAATGTTTCAACTTAATTAAACAAAATTTTGGCCCAAAGAATAACAACAAAAATACCCGGCCATTTAAAATACGAAACCAACTCTAACAATTATGGCCCAATAGTTAAATCACTAACTTCCGGTCATGTTGAAATGAAAACGGTCCAATAATATTTCAAACTTTTGCGACTCACGTTACTATTTTTAATGTTTTATAAAATCATTTTCAATATTAAGTGTTGTGAACCCTTAATTTATTTTAAAAACATTCAAGGCCACTATTTTGTCTGATTCATATTTGTCTTTCTCGATGAAGATGTAGACAACACTTCAAAGACCATCTTTTTGCTTTTTCTTTTCAACGTCCCTCATCCAACCACCACTTACTTTTCTCTGCTAAAAAAAATAAACAACCTTATCTTCTTATAACTCAAACACACACATACTCCCATCTTTCTCTCACGTTAAACACAAGATTAATCTTCTCTTCTTCTTTGGCTGTAAGTATGAATAGCAACATCAACAAACACACAAACATCATCGATCTACTGCTTCTTCTTTTACTTGTTTACTCCACAGACAACACTTCATCTCATCTCTCTCTCTCAAAGCTCAAAAACACAGCCTTATCTCTCTTTCTCTCGTTAACAGCTGCTCCCACACATCTTGTTCTTTCTTCTTGATTCGGTCGAGTAAAAACAACAATAACATCACAACATCAACACAGCAGCGATACACACACGCAGCAAGTCCCGGCTGATTCTTCTTTTTCAGTCAACAACAAAACATCATCACACGCTCAACAGATTGTTTCTTCTTCTTCTTCTTCTACCTTTTTCTTTTTGTTTGTTTTAAGTGATGTTAAAGGTGAAACGGTGCGGTGTAATGGGTAAGGTAGAGGTGGTGATGGAGTGAGAGTGACGTGGGTTTAGTGATGGTGGTGAAGTTGAATGGAGATGGGTATGGTGAGGGGTGACGATGACAGATCTGTAATGGTATAAAAAAACGGGTGGGTTTTGGTTATGGTTATGGGTTGTTTAGGGTAGATGTGGTAATGGTTAAGTTGTAGATGGTTTAAAATGGGTTTATGGTTGATGTCGTGGTTTATGGTTTAGTGATGATGGTGAAGTAGATCTGGATTGTTTAAGTTGATGGTATGGGTTAGGGTTACAAGTCAAATGAGTGTGGTTTGGTTTGAGTGTTCAAAAAAAAAAATTAACAAATCTGTAGTAGAAATGATTTTGTTAGGTTTTGATTGTTGGTGCAGGAAAGTGTCAAAAAATGGTAGGTTCGCTAGGTAGTGGAACAAGAACCTATAGGTTCGCCGGCTTACAAAGTGTCGGGCGAACTTATAGTTTCGCTAAGAACAACGGGCGAAGCTATGCAAATGCTCGTCATAGATTCGCTCAAAATTTTGAACTTTCGTTCAGATATTAACTATATTCGCTGATCTTGCAGATTTGAAGATTTGAAGAACACCAAGAACATACACACTGTGTGTGAGAGAAAATCTTAATCTGCACTTTTTCTTCTGATTTCTTGTAATTTTTGAAGTGGAAATGATGTTTTTGCTGATTATAAGTGAAGATCTACCACGAAATGTTGTAGATCTGAGGATTTGGATGAAGATTCAAAACTCAGATCTAGTTTCTCTCTCTAAAAACCCATCAGATCTACTTTCTCTCTCTAAAATTTCTTCACAAAACTCTAATAATCAGCTTCAATCTTCAACAAAATGATTCAATTGGATCTCTATTAGGCTCTGATACCAATTGTTGTTCCCAATAATAGTAATGAATCAGTAACTTGTGAAGATTTTGGATCAAAATGGTAAAATATTGATGACAATGATATGAACACTTGAAGAACACAATGAAAAACTCATATTTGATCTTTAATTTGATTGCATCAGATTTTACAAAGTGGAAACCCCAATCAATGACTCATTCAAGCCCGCTTTAAAACCCTAATTGCCATTTACTATTTATAGCCTAATGACACTTTGGATTAATGACAATTCCCTATACTTAGACTAAAACATGACAATTAGAAATAATACAAATAAAACCCTAACGTTTAGTCTAATACATATTTTGTCATTAAGATAAAATATATATATTACATAAAATACTAAAATGACGAAAATGATTAAATATATTTTGTTGACACAAAATATATTTATTAACAATAAAACTCTGTCGCCTTCAACGTCTTGTCTCTAATCTTCGTCCCGAACGCGTCTTCTTGACTTTTGCGTTGACTTTGACTGTTGACGTTGACTTTTGTTGACTTTGACTGTGTTGTTAATATTAGACTACAATTCAGGTCCAACATGCATGCGTCATACACATGACACTCTTACACTCAACCCCACATACTAGATTCCACCTACATCTATACCTTGTCCCCTCCTACCCAACACCACCTCCATAACCAACTAACCTCCATTTTTATACACAATCAAATAAGATATTCTTTTCTTACAAATCTACCCAAAATTTACAAAGACCAACACAATCTTGCAAGAACCAAGAAGTGTGGGACCCACTTCCCCCCTATCATCTCCTCTTCTTACGTCCAACACACCATCACCTCCCATACACTTCACTTTTTAATCATCTCTTTACACATAAACACTTTACAATACCCTCTCAAGTTCTCTCAACACTCACACTAAAAATCCAGGATATTTCAGCCCCTTGAAGCCCCAAACCGCCCATTAAAGTTCAGCTCCAACACCACTCTATCATCAATAAACAAAGTAATGAACACTTACCCAAACCCACACCACGTCCTTTCGAAAACCCGTTCACTCCATCATCCAAGAGCCCATCACAACGAATCAGTTTCTAGCAGCTCGTAACCACCATTTCGAAGCCCTTAAACCATCATAAGGTCAACCATGCCAACTCTACACATTAAGGTAACGAACACATAACCAAAAACACGTTAAACACGCACTACACTTACATTTTTACACACAACGAATACCATGCCTCCCCATCCATTATGAACATTCAAAAACATTTATTTTTCAGTAACAAAAGTGTTAAAAATGATAGAAATCATTTTCTAAAGAAAACACATAAGTTTGACTAAAACTAGTCAAACCGAATAACTATTTTTGGTCAAAACCACAAACCAAGGTTAACCATCTTAAAAATGCAATTTTATAATTTTTGTACATTCTTTATAATATAATAAGATTATAAACCAAATTTCATAATTTTTAGAGTTATAGATTATTTAATATGCATTTTTGAATATTAAAAATGTGCATTTTCTCACTTGTTTATAAAAACGTATGGGAAGTACAAAAACATAAAAATATATTATTTTACTGTTATATATGTTCATACTAGATTAGTACCCGTGTACTACACGGATTTTAGTTTTATAGGTTTTAACTCAATTTACATATCAAATTTATTTTTAACATATCTCTTATTAAATCGATTTGAATATTTACAAATATATTCATATAAAAAATCATATGTTACAATAAAGGATATGATTTATAATAGTTGGTAAATTTTTATTGGAACATATCGGGTTAGGAGGTAATTCTTGATAATTGTAAATTTTTTTATTTGAACATATCGAGTTATCAGATAATTAATGATAATTGGTAAAACTTTAGTTTGAACATATCGGGTTAGGATACATCATAATAATTGATAAGTTTTTTATTTGAACATATAAGGTTAGGAGATAATTCATGATACTTGGTACATATCGGGTTAATTCATGATAATTGGTAAATTTTGTATTTGAACATATCGGGTTAAGAGATAATTGATGATAATATGTGAATTTTTAATTTACACATATCGGGTTATTTCGAATATGGAGCATACCATGACCCGTCTAAAAATTCTCCATCAAATTAATTAGAACATGACACCTAAGCAAAATCCTATGTGGAGTAGTTAAAATGATGACATGTGGATGTGTTACTCAATTATTAGAATAGGTAGATTGGCACATATTATTGAATAACTTTGATTTTTGATGGGTGAACCTAATCATCGAACAATAACCGAAACTCAACGTACGAAACAACGAAAAATAACAAAAATATAAAAATACCAAGTTTTTGTACTCTCAGTAGCTTATATATGATATAAAAATGTTAGAAAATAAATTTCATATTTTTCTGGACATTAAAATAATTACTACAAATTTTCTAATATTTAATGGGATTAAAATACGAAAATTTATAGAAAATAGTTAGAGACTCCTAAGATTAAATTTACCGAACTCAAACTCATATATGGACATAAGGTAAGTAAATTTGGACCCTAAACATTACCAAAGACTCTCTATGCTTAAAACGTAATCTTAACCGAGCCGAACGCGTTAAAAACACGAAACCGGGAAACGCAAGTTAAAGCAGGTATTTTTCACATCCAGGAGCTTTTATATATATAATTAGAGTATTTCACCAAGTTTCATAATTTTTTTAAACTTAATCTATTTATTATGAATTTTTGAATATATGAACCTAGTATTTTCACAAAAAGCATAAAAATTGAAGAAAGACCTTTTTGGCAAGAAATACATTTCATACAGTATGGATGAGACCCAAAGAAGTGTTTCAAAGTATAAAAAGTGTTTAAAAAGTATTTTGTAAGCAAATCGTTTATTCATCGGTTTCACGCGCGTTAAAATACGTAAACGACCGACGGACTATAAAACTCGAATATTAAGTTTGTAACTACTTAGTTACTGTATGAATATTTTGAAAATGAAGTTTCACTATTTATTGGGTCAGGGTTTATTTTATAAAAATTATTTATGTTTAAACTACATTAACCTGCTACATTCTTAAATAAAATATAGTAATTTTTAGAAATATCTAAAAACTAAAAAAAGTATATTCCTATAGTAGCATATGACCACTTAAAATATTGGTACAATTATATTGAAGTATTTTGACTTAAACCTTAAACGTAACTTAATGCGCGGTATCGCACCACACTCGGTAGACCGGTGGAAACTAACTTTCATGAATCTAATACTTGGATATATTTTTATCAGTAGATTCACACCTAAAATGCTATACATACCATAAATGTAATGTATAGTACTTATTAATAATAACTCTTAGTTAAAAACCCAACTTTAGTACGAATTTGACTATTTAACAAAGTCTAGGGACTAAAAACGACAAGTATCAAATTTCACTGATTGAACATCAACGTGCACTTAAAACCTACCTATATAACCTGGAATAACATAAGTATATACATACTTAGACGTATAAGTCAACGCAAACGACTAAAACCATGATATTACACGAATGTAACCAAAACCGTACGCACGCGACACCGACTCAACGAAACACATAGACTTATGTATTTTGGGGTCTAACATGACTAAACTAAACATAGGAAGCCTGCTAGGAGGTAGAACTCCCACGCTGAATGTACAATATCTTTAGAAATCTTGAGCAGGCTGGACACCAGGTGAGTTCATGAACCCTTTTTTTTACGTAACGCTTTTGGGGCTGATACATACCTACTAAACTTATTTATATAAACTGATTTTCATGGTGTAATACATCTGCTACGCTTGTCCCCGAACGTTGGTACAACTTTCGGTAGCCATTAACTTCTTGCAGGAGTCCTTTGATATGTGAATAGTACTATTTGGGAATCCCCCGCATACAGTGGCATACCCCCACTGAGGTTGAAAACCGTTACGCCACATGTTCAATGATATGTCGTTGCTTAGCAGAGCACGTTAGCCCATTGTGGGTTAGGGTACTGTTATATATGGTATTCGGGTTGGGTATAACCCGAACAGGCTTGGCTACATATTTTGTCGACAGTACACCATAAACGTACTTATTTAAGGTCTAGAATTTTGTGTACTAAACGTTTTGTGACATTGTCTGTGTTTGTTAAACCATGAGCTCACCAACTTTATGTTGACGTATTTTTGGGTATGTATTTCAGGTATTTAGACGATTTATCGATGGAAGTATACAACTAGACTTTATAACATCGGATGTGTATTTAGACACGGTTGATAGCTTTAGAAGACCCCGATTAAAAGAAACACGTAAAGATTATAGACGAATTATAGAAGACTACTTGGGAATAGCAACTAGCCTCACTGCTTTTGTTAGAGTTTACTATTGTACCCTTTAATGTACACCTAGATTACACTGATATTACGTGTAAACCTATGGCCCACTATCAATGCATACATAGTTTCCGCTGTGTTTTGTTGGATATTCAATCGTCACGGCCCACCCCGTTTGGTCGAGGTGTGACAATAACCGAGGGTACTTCTTTCTCATGGCGTCTTCTGGTTCCCAAGTAAACTCAGAACCACGCCTTGCATTCCACTTGATTTTAACAATGGGAATGCGTTTCCTTCTTAACTTTTTAACTTGCCTTTCGACTATCTCTGTTGGTTCCTCAACAAAATTTAGTCGTTCGTCCACTTGGATTTCTTCCAGTGGCGTTTGCAAGGTTTTATCAGATAGACATTTTCGGAGTTGAGAGACATGGAAGACTGGGTGGATCCCACGCAGCTCTTCCGGGAGTTCAAGTCTATACGCTACTTTGCCTATTCTGTTGGTTATCACAAAAGGTCTGATGAATCGGGGACTAAGCTTTCCTTGTTTTCCAAAACGAATTGTGCCTTTCCATGGTGATACTTTTAACATAACTTTATCTCCTTCTGCGAACTCTAGTGGCCTTCGACGTCTGTCGGCATAGCTCTTTTGTCGGCTTTGTGCCACTATGAGTCGCTCTCGGATCACCTTAACCTTTTCGATGGTGTCTAGTACCATTTCAGGGCCGGTCTTTTGACCTTCTCCCACTTGAAACCAACATAGGGGTGTTCTACACCTTCGGCCATATAAAACTTCAAAAGGTGAAGCTTTCAGACTCTTGTGATAGCTATTATTATAAGAAAATTCAGCTAACGGGAGGTGGGTGTCCCAACTACCTCCAAAATCTATCACACATGCCCGCAACATATCTTCCAAGGTTTGAATGGTCCTTTCACTCTGACCATCCGTTTGCGGGTGATTGATGCGTTCGTGATTTATATATGTTTTAAGTTGTTAACTTTATGTTTTTAACTTAATTATGCTATCGAACGCATTTACTTTGTGCTATGTTTGTTTTGTAGGCCTTGGAAGCTTAAATGAAGATAATTGAGCTTTTAATAAACATTGGTTAGCGTGTGGATTAACGTAGATCAAGAACTGACGAAAATTGGTGAAACTCTGATGACCTGCGCAACCTGTGCAGGGGGGGTTCGCAGCCTGCGCCCCGTACTAAAATATTTCGGGAATTTTCCTTATTTAAGGGTTTTAATCATGGGTTGAAACCCTAACTCATTCTCCAGCCTCCAAAGACGATTTTGGACGATTTTGGACCAATTCTTCTTCATTCCATCATCATCTAATCATACAAGATGCAATCCAACATCAATTTTGAAGATCAATCCAAAGTCATGAGCGGCTAAACCACCCGTGTTCATCTCCGGGTGGATGGTTAGTGTTAGATAATATGTAATTAGGTTTTTAATGTGCTAGACACAAGTTTAATGTTTGAATGTTATTTGGGTATTTGATTTGTCTATGAATTTAGTACTTGAATGCGTTTGAATGTTTGGATAACTTGTGAGTTTGTGATCAATAGGTTAATTAATGGTTATAACATTTTGTTTGAGAAACTTGTATGTCATTCACTAGCCAAGCTAACTAGTAATCAACATTCGAGTCATTTTCCTACATGGCTATAACTTGTCCTTCTAAACGAAACCACCAGGTCCGGCATTGGTTTGGACCCGACCAACACAATGAAAATTGGTCGTGGAATCATCTAATTTAACTACCCGTGAGTCTAGTTATTAGCACGCTTTAACCTATGGTCACAACTATCTATGTCTATGTAGATTCTAGCATATTAACCCTAGTTGCATATCTTTCCAAAATCTAAACCCGGAGGTGATCCATTTTTTCCATATTAATCACAACCATTCTAATTAATTGCAATTGTTTTCTTTAGTAGTTTCTAGTTTAATCAAAACCATTTTTCACAGCCAAGAGGCAATAGAGTAATAATAGTTAATAAAGTCTTTTATTTTATAATCAAGTTAATCATACCATCCACTAATTCCACGTGGTTCGACATTCTTACTTACCCTAGCTAATTAGTTAAGGTGAATAAGCTATATTTAATTTACATCTTATTTGATCGTCACTTCGACATCGATCAAATTTTGGCGCCGTTGCCGGGGAATCGGTGCGCTTGGTATTTAATTTGATTTTTGTTTTTATTTAGTTTCTATATTTTTGTGTTACACGGGTTGTGTTTGTGTGTGAAGGTGACAGGTTGCATGCATACTCGGTACTCGGGTAAAACATCACCACTGCTATTTAATTCAGAGATAGAGAGATCTGCAAGGGATAATCGTCTGCTTCAACGAACTAATTTACAGAAAGTAATCTCACAAGCAGCGGAAAAATCTATCTCCGGTTCAAAATCAAGTTCCTCTGAATCTGCTGAAATGGAACCGAATCAACCACAAAAACCACATCAAGACCCCACATATGAAACCGATGACCTCGGTTTTATACACCCAGATCCACCATTACCGCCTACACAAAATCCACCACCTCCACAACCGCAATACCAGAATCCCAAAAACCAACAATCCTCCAGTACTCAAATGCCACAAACCCAAACTCAAGACCAAACCCGAACCAGAATTTATACTAGTGATGATTATCACCAAATCAATCGCAATCCGAAACTGTTTGGTCAAGGTAACTATGAAGAAGGTGACGTGGATCAACAGATGTTTGATTTGAAGGAAAGAAAACATCGGGAGAGGCATGCTTCGGGAAATGGTTTTGACGATGAATTTGTTGATGAAGGTGGACATGATGATGGTGAAGACCTGAATTTACAGCCTCGACATGTTGGTGAACAATACAACACTAACAATCAGAATCAAGGGGTGCCATACAACAACATGGGGCAAGCTGGAGGTAGAAATGGTCAACAAAACAGGTTCATCAATGTCAACCGTCCTAACCAAAGAAATCCACCTCATTACAATCAAGGATATGGCTATAATGATGGGTATGATGATGGTTACAACAGAGTTGACAATAATAGAAGAGATCCACCAAGGTACAATAGAGGAGGTGGATACGGGGGGTACAATGATCAGGATGAAGGAGGTGTGGATAGTCATTTCCGCCCTGCGGTCAATAATAATTCGGGTCCAATAGCTATACCATTTCGAGAGGGAAGGGCATTTGAAATACGCCCTAATTACTTGACCATCCTTCCTAAGTTTACAGGGAATGCCACAGAGGAACCTTACTTTCATTTGGATGAGTTCCAAGCAGTTTGTGGAACCATTGGTGGACCTCACTTCACACAAGATGAAGTAAAGTTGCGGTTATTCCAATTCTCTCTTATTGAAAAAGCAAAACAATGGTTCAACACACTCCCAAACAATAGCATCTTCACCTGGAACCAAATGCAACAGGAATTTCTTGATGAATATTACCCGATGGGGAAGACAAGTGATGCTAGGGAAAACATAAGGTTGTTTCAACAACAAGTGGGAGAGCAACTTCATGATGCATGGGGAAGATTCAAGGGGTTGATCAGACTATGTCCACATCATGAATTGAAGAAATGGGAATTGATAAAAGCATTCTCTGATGGGCTTACAGATGATGAAAGCAAGTTCTTGAGATCAACCAGTGGAGGTACATTCTTGACTCGTGATGTAAATTATGAATGGGGATTCTTAGAAAGGATGGCTAAAGACTCCAAAGCACAAGCTTCAGCAAAAAGAAAGAGCAAGGGACAAGCCTCAAGACATTCTTCAGTCGATATGGAAACGAAAGAAAGACTAGCAAGTTTGGAAAGGCAATTTGCTAAGATAGGTCGTTCAGGTAGTAGGGATGTGAATGCGGTAGGAATCGAGGTGTGCGAGGAATGTAAAGAGATAGGGCATAACAGCAGCAATTGCCAAATGCATATGGGAAGTGATGAAGAAGAGGTTAACCAATTGTATGAAAACAGGAAATACGATATGAATTCAAACACATATCATCCAGGTTTGAGGAACCATCCTAATTTTTCTTATAGTAACTCTTCTAACCAATTGAATCCAAATTTCCAGGTACCAAATCCAGGAGGACAATCATCACAGTACCGCCAACAGAGTGGCTCCAACCAAAATGGTTTTCAAAGAAGCTCTTTTGGTCAAGATGGAAAACATAGTCAACAAAGAGCTTACCAGAACTACCAACCTCAGAACCAAACTCAAGGAACTACACAGACAGGAGCGACAGGAATAGAGGCATTATCGGCTCAAATGGCTGAGATGATGAGCATGATGGTTGCAATGAAGCAAGAACAAACTGTGGATAGGAAAACCATCGCATCTTTGGTTACACAAGTGGGACAACTAGCAACAGAACAATCCGTGTTGAAGAGTGAAAGAAATGCAGGGACGTTTCCAAGTGACACAAAGGTGAATCCAGCACATCAGAATTCAAATCCTACGAATACAAGAAATGTTCACATCAATTCGGTTAGTACCATTCCTAAATTTGAATTTTTTTATGATGAACCTATTTCTCCTCCTCGAGTTTCTACAGGTACAAGATTGAAAGTTAATGAAGTACAAGAGAGCAATTTGTGGGCACCCATCATTCCAATCAAAGTGGAGAAATTCAAGATAAAAAGTGCACTCCTGGATTATGGAGCAGATGTGAGCATCTTGCCAGGTATGATATATGATCAATATGAGTTTGGTCCGTTACATGAAGTTGACACCACCGTGGTGTTAGCCGATTGGACATGCAAGTGTCCACGGGGAATGGTAAAGAATGTGATAATTCAACTAGGAGAATTCTTTTATCCTGTGGATTTTATGGTGCTTGATTATACACCAGTGAGGACAAGTGAGCAACCACAAGTCATTTTAGGTCGACCATTCTTAGCAATAGCCAATGCTCAAATCAATTGTCGAGATGGAACTATTGACATGAGCTATGAAAATCGTAAGTTATGTTTTAGTGTGTTCTCAAAATCAATCACTTATTACGCTAATAATGATTGTTCTTCAATAGATGCTACTAACGGGTGTGTTCCTCTTTACAATCAACGTGTAAATGAGGAGATCACCACTGAGATTGGTTTTGAGTCTGACAGGTTTGAGTTCGAGAAGATGAAAAATGAGGAAACAGTGAAGGAAGAGTCAACAAAGAAGGATAAACCAAAACCAAAGGTGAAGATGGGAGATCCACCTGATATTATGCAATCAAGATCAAAAGAAGTGATGTTTGGAACAAGTTTAAATGAACATGAGGATCTATCAAAACGTAAAAAGCAGATCTCTAAAGGGAAACGTGAAGGAAACCAATCGATTCGACCACCTTGAGTGGTCGCAGGTACGGTCTGGCTGAAGACCTTAAACTTAGCGCTTGGTGGGAGGCAACCCAATGTGTTTTGTAGCATTATCTATTTATTTATTTTTGTTATTTCCTTTTACCTTGTTTGGAGAACTTTGTGGGTGTGTTCCCTAGAAACCCTCACGAGACTTCACTCGTCCACTTGGGTTTACTGAGGGGTTTAAAAGGCTTGTTGCATGTGCTAAATGCAACCGTGATTCCTACGAAAGTGTGTTTTAGTAGTTTCTTCTATTTTCCGTTTTCTTTGTTTTCTTTTATTGTTTTTCAGTTCTAACCATCAGATACAAAGACTCAAGTGTGGGGATACACCTGGATGTCCTGTTGGTGAAACACTCTTTGACTGTCTGCAATCAGGTGCATGTAGTATTTCCTTATCTCATTGTTTCGCTTATTAGGTGTTGTTTTGTGTCTTTGGTGGTGTGATAGTGTTAAGTGTTAGGATTGAGTTATGTCTATGGTTGAGTCGGTTTGGATAGCAGTCGTTCATAAGGTTGGTGTGATTGTAAAAGTTTGAAAAACCTTGCATTTAAAATGAAAAGTTACATTGGGGACAATGTAAGGTTTAAGTGTGGGGATGTGGGGGTTAAAAGGAAAAAATTGATAAAAAGTAAAAAATGCCCCTTAAGCCTCACTTGTACATGAAAACCTGAAATTTTCAATGTAAATCGAGATTGTTAAAGTAACTTGTGCATAAGTAGAGGTTCGTAATCATAGTTGGTTCACAAAAAAAAAAAATGATAGAAAAAATGTGAATTGGTAGAAGTGTCTGACCGGGGGTAACATACTAGATAGTCAACTTTATGCATGCTTTCATGTCGGCAACCCGTTCCCTTCAATTTTAGTGTGAGAATTTGAGCCCTTGTTATGAGCATTAGGACATATTTTTAGAATTGATTGCTCACTTTCTTCTCTTGTGTGATACCATAATGTTGCATTCATTCTAGAACTTGCATAACAATGCATTGCGAGACCAGGCAAATTTGTACACAAAGGTGATTAAGGCAATAGGATTAGCCCCTCGTTTATTTAACCATTCATTTTCTTATTCCTACCCTGACATTATCCCCTAGATTCCCCTCTGAGCCTAACCTTTTTCTATTTCTGAACCCTCATTTTAACCCTCATACCTCCTTTTAAGCCTATTTAATTTTAACCCGTGTGATGAAATCCAGTAAGTTATGTTTGAATTTTTGGTGTAGTATTTATTGTTAGTAGTAGTTGAATTTTTTTGATTCTATCGCTCCTATGAAAAAAAAAATGAAAAAAAAAGAGAAAAATGAAAAGAAAAAAAAAACAATGAAGAATGTGAAATAAATGATCAAAATGATCATAGTGGTAGTCTAGCGATAATAAATCGATGAATATGGGTCAATATAACCCAAGTTCGTTGTTTGTAGTTAGTTCATTATTTATCCAGTTCTAACATACTTATTTAGATTTCATCACCTTAGCCACTTTAAATGCCTTTTCCACACCTTAACCCTTGCCCAACATTACAACCCATTTAAAGACCTTATGATTTGTGTACATGTTTTGTGTAAGTTGGTGGAGCTTTGATTTTTATGCAAGCTTATGGTAATGATGTTTCGTTCATGGTTTGAGTGTTAAGTTTTATAAACTAGTACATCTTTTACTAGTCCAGATACAACTGAGAAGAGAGTTCATTGTGAGGGGTGTGAAAGCATGTATATGGAAGATTTGAAGGTTTGTTAGGCTCGGGTAGATGATTCTTAATTCATTGTTTGACAATTTTGCTTGCAAGGTTGTAGTATATTAGCTTTTATAAACAGTGAACTTGGTATGACTTTGAACCTTAGCTAGTACTTGTGAAAATATAACATGATCGTGTTTGTCTAAAAAGGTGGTAGTATTACAAGCGAGTTTGCTTGGGGGCAAGCAAATGATAAGTGTGGAGATGTGATGCGTTCGTGATTTATATATGTTTTAAGTTGTTAACTTTATGTTTTTAACTTAATTATGCTATCGAACGCATTTACTTTGTGCTATGTTTGTTTTGTAGGCCTTGGAAGCTTAAATGAAGATAATTGAGCTTTTAATAAACATTGGTTAGCGTGTGGATTAACGTAGATCAAGAACTGACGAAAATTGGTGAAACTCTGATGACCTGCGCAACCTGTGCAGGGGGGGTGCGCAGCCTGCGCCCCGTACTAAAATATTTCGGGAATTTTCCTTATTTAAGGGTTTTAATCATGGGTTGAAACCCTAACTCATTCTCCAGCCTCCAAAGACGATTTTGGACGATTTTGGACCAATTCTTCTTCATTCCATCATCATCTAATCATACAAGATGCAATCCAACATCAATTTTGAAGATCAATCCAAAGTCATGAGCGGCTAAACCACCCGTGTTCATCTCCGGGTGGATGGTTAGTGTTAGATAATATGTAATTAGGTTTTTAATGTGCTAGACACAAGTTTAATGTTTGAATGTTATTTGGGTATTTGATTTGTCTATGAATTTAGTACTTGAATGCGTTTGAATGTTTGGATAACTTGTGAGTTTGTGATCAATAGGTTAATTAATGGTTATAACATTTTGTTTGAGAAACTTGTATGTCATTCACTAGCCAAGCTAACTAGTAATCAACATTCGAGTCATTTTCCTACATGGCTATAACTTGTCCTTCTAAACGAAACCACCAGGTCCGGCATTGGTTTGGACCCGACCAACACAATGAAAATTGGTCGTGGAATCATCTAATTTAACTACCCGTGAGTCTAGTTATTAGCACGCTTTAACCTATGGTCACAACTATCTATGTCTATGTAGATTCTAGCATATTAACCCTAGTTGCATATCTTTCCAAAATCTAAACCCGGAGGTGATCCATTTTTTCCATATTAATCACAACCATTCTAATTAATTGCAATTGTTTTCTTTAGTAGTTTCTAGTTTAATCAAAACCATTTTTCACAGCCAAGAGGCAATAGAGTAATAATAGTTAATAAAGTCTTTTATTTTATAATCAAGTTAATCATACCATCCACTAATTCCACGTGGTTCGACATTCTTACTTACCCTAGCTAATTAGTTAAGGTGAATAAGCTATATTTAATTTACATCTTATTTGATCGTCACTTCGACATCGATCAGTGATAGGCTGTACTCATCTCTAATTTAGTACCGAGAGCTTCATGGAATTGCCTCCAATACCGAGATGTAAATCTTCCATCTCTATCTGAAACAATGGACATGGGTACTCCGTGTCTTGCTACTATCTCGTCGACATATAAATGGGCAAGTTGCTCAGCTCCGGTGCTTTCTTTCATAGGTAGGAAGTAGGCGGACTTAGTGAGCCTGTCCACGATTACTCATATAGCGTCATTCCCTTTTCTTGTTTTGGGCAAACCCATCACGAAATCTATCGTGATCATTTCCCACTTCCACGTGGGGATCTCAGGGGGTTGGAGCATACTGGACGACTTTTGGTGTTCAACCTTCACCTGGAGACATGTCATGCAACGCTCCACATAGGTTGCTATGTCCTTTTTCATTTCAGGCCACCAAAATTGATCCTTCATGGTATAGTACATCTTGTCTGCTCCAGGGTGAATGAGGTACTTTGTTTTATGAGCTTCATCTAATATGAGTTCTCTCAGATTACCAAAGTTTGGTACCCAAATTCGGTATTTCATACGGATGAACCCATCTTCTCCTACTTCTAACTTCTTTACGACTCCAATCATTTCTTCCTTTTGGGCGTTTTCGTCCTTTAGTGCTTCCTTTTGGGCCATTTTTACTTGGTCTAAGAGGTTCACTTGCACATTCATTCTTATTGCTCGGACTCGCCTAGGTATGGTGTATTCTTTTCTGCTCAAGGCGTCAGCGACGACGTTTGCTTTCCCGGGATGGTAGTAAAGATCGAAGTCATAATCAAACAATACTTCCATCCATCGTCGTTGTCTCATGTTAAGCTCCTTCTGATCGAATATGTGCTTTAAGCTCTTGTGATCAGAGTATATTGTAAACTTTGAGCCGTACAAGTAGTGTCGCCAGATTTTTAATGCAAACACTATTGCGCCTAACTCAAGGTCATGAGTTGCGTATCCTGCTTCGAATATGTGCTTTAAGTCTTTTTATTCTCGTATGAGGTGGAGTGTCACAATCATGGTGTTATTATGCATGTGCATTTGAGCTTTTTGTATTTGCTAATGTATGATATTTTCTTAGTATCATTGTTGCATAAGTGTTAGACGGGCAAATTCTTAGATAATTACCTTTCTTCGAGCATGAGAATGTGTATTATCATATATAAGACTATAGTTTTTCATGCCCTTATATAATACAAGTACCTGCATACTCAAAATAAGGTCGTAGTAGCATCAGTCGTAGTAGCAGCAGTGGTAGCAGCAGTCGTAGCATCAGTCGTATTAGCAGTCATAGTAGCAGTCGTAGTAGCAGTCGTAGTAGCAGTCCTAGTAGCAGTAGTAGGAGCAGTAGTAGTAGCAGTAGTAGTAGCAGTAGTAGTAGTTGTAGTAGCAGCAGTAGTAGCAGCAGTAGTAGCAGCAGTAGTAGCAGCAGTAGTAGCAGCAGTAGTAGCAGCAGTAGTAGCAGCAGTAGTAGCAACAGTAGTAGCAGTAGTAGTGGTTAAGACTTTTGAACCATTTTATACTACTATCCTTAAATACCAATGTTTATGACAATTCATTTTAGCATAATTCATTTTTCATGAGCTATGTTCAGCTGTTAAACTATGAAGCGGAAACGAATTATTAACTCTTTCATGTTTTGTCCTTAAAAACTATATGTTGATACATAACATTCTTACCTACATAATTGCTTGACGAAATTGCTAGACACACATGATGATTGAACTCTAATGGACTATTAACATGTTTACATAAAGGCTAATAAAGCAGAAAAAACCCATATAGCAATAAAATATTCAAAACAATGAAACTCATACCATTGTAGGAATTAAGTATAGCTCAGGTCGTTCTTTTTTCCCTAATGTAACTGGAATTATAGTCATGCTAACAACTACCGCATTGTACTTCATTTTTATGTCCCTTGAAAAGTTAATATATATGGGTCTGGGCATATTCAGGTTACACAATGTACATGCAAACTGATCATTTTGAACCATATGAAACATATGGTAGGATATTATATTTAACCTTAAATAATGAAAACCTCATGATAATAATCACTTTTTTCCTGATGATTAGTGGCTTCAAAACACCTACGAATTTAATTATCATGAAAGTTATTCCTACGATTACAAGCAGCAAAGAAACGTACCTGATTCTAAAAATTTGAGCAACTTCTTTTTTTGTCATCAGAGTTTTGAAAACATTCGAGTAGTCTTTGGGGATTATGGCACTTGTGGCTGCAGAACCTTAAATCAAAACCGACCAGCATAAATGGCAGCAAGTGCAAGTATAGTTATATATGGGTGCTCCTGATAGAGGTTATACTGTCAGAATAAAGACCATTTAAAGTAACAAAATGATTATATCTCAAAGTAACTACATGTAAGTAGAGAACTATACCTTTTATATGTGAGAAATGACGCCTCATCATGCTGTAATTTAGTTGCATCAATAATATTTAGTACCATCCCAACTTATGTAACAGCTTCATAACACAATACCAACCAAAAACCTTATTAGTCCCTTATATTAAAGAAAATCTAAACACCATGACTTGAAAGAACTAACCCATTTCTTAATACCTGAGTAGCCTGCAGTGGATAATCATTCAAGAAATGTTATTGAGAGAGACCACCTAGCCACTACTTGTATGTTGATTCAGTTCATATTAATCAAGATGAAATATGAACCATCCTATAGCTGAAAAGATTCGTATTAAACTAACCTCTCAACAATCCAGTAGAACAATTGTACAAAAGTTACTACGGCATAAAGACAAACCCAAAAGCAATGCAACTGATGTACCAAAGTTGTCCCATTTGAAGCAGCCAACTGCACAATAACAACAAAACTGCAGAAAAGGCGTCATACTGGTATAAACAGAGACATAATAACATCAAGCAATAGCAACAAAAAACACACAATGCAACCCCCCCCCACACACACAAACAAACTTAGAAATAACCAAACCTCTAACTCAAAATAAAAATTCAATGTCACTCAGTCTAACAACAAAAATAAAACCATTCATCGATACCATACTTAAACATAAAAACAACAATGCATGGACAAGTCGTAGAGTTATATACAAATGGCAAACCCAAAACTAACAAAACAAATATCACACTCTTCAAAATAAGGCAACAACCTTAATGGTCAATTTCAACTTGTTTTTTAAACAAATTTGTAATTTTAAACCTAAAGCTGATGACATAACCATATTACAATCATCAAACTGAGAAATGCATAATCCTTAATCAATACAAGTCTAAATGAACACTGTATAAAATAATCATAACAAAAGAAAACACTGATATATAGTTTTAAGCACCAATTTTGAGTTCCGCTCAGCTGAGATATGAAAACATCTATTCAACACATTTATAACAAAAATTATGACATGCGTATGTATGCACATAGTCCATCAATATTGTAAAACACACAAACAACAAGACATTCAGGTCATTAGTTCAAACAACAGTTCAATAGTTTAAACAAAAAAGTCATTATTCAAACAACAGGTACATCAACTCACCTACATATTCTTTACATTCATCAACTCACCTACATTTACCCTAACAAACTTCAAATCAGCCAAACACATTTATAGTGGTACACTTAAAAGCTAACTTGATTTAAGTTAACTGCAATTAAATTGTCAAATATTGTGATTTCATAAGTTTTTTTAGCTACAATGCTACACTCAAGCTAATGATGAAGGAAAAAAACCATACGTGGAACAAAAAATAAAAATATGACGGATGGAAACAATTGCGGTTTCATGACTTTCAGTATTCGTGTTTTAATTGAAGAGAATCATATATACCCAGTAGCAAGTGACCGTCTGAAAGAAACAAACCTCTTGAGTCTTGACTAACTGAAACTCCAAATCAAGAATCACAAACTTTATTCAACCAGTTTTTCATACTTGAAAGACAACAACAGAAACTGAATCAACACAAGAAATCATAACAAACTTGCAAATAGATAGTGATTTTGAATACTTACTACATGACAACCGCAATTCATACACAGTAAGCACCTGCTCAAGTTTCCAAGCCTTCACTTCGCCACTTTGCATTGTGCGCAGTCAGTCTTAGCCTCCCTTCCGATTGGTCTTCTTCTTCTTTGGTTTAAGGGTAAGAACAAAGATTGAACTCATGGAAACCAATTGATAAGATACAGAAGCCGACGAGAGCAAGATATGAGAGAAATAGGGTTATGTGCGGCTACGATATGTAGTGAAACCCTAAAATTTTTAGGGTTTGAACATGGTGGCTGATTTATGATTTATGAGTGTGGTTTGGTATTTAGGGTTTTGTGTTGAAATGTTGAAAGTTTAAGGAAATTGTAAAATTACTATTCTACCCATCCTAAATGCTTATTAATGTATTATAGATATATACATATAGAGGGACTCTAAAATGAGAACACATTTTAACTTGAGTACAAAAAGTACAAATTTTAACCAATAGGATTTTTTCTAGACTTTTAATTAATTATTATTTTAATATAACAGGAGGTTACTAAGCGGTTACCGAGCTATTATACATGTTTTTTTTCGTTTGATGCATATATGCACTTTTTAATAATGCATATATGCACATAGGTCCTTTTACACATATGCAGAGATGCACAATACATTTTCTCACGTTCCGAACTCGTGTTTTTGAAAGACCCAATGAATACTTTATGAATTTGAATTGAACGCGTTATCTACTTGTTTAATTTTACTCATATACTAGGAACTAATGAAAACGTGTTCCTCATTATTTTAAATGTAACTACCTTAATTTAAAAAATTCAAAAAGAAAAGAAATAAATTGATTGGTTGAAAATTTGTACTTTTTGTACTCAAGTTAAAAGTGTTCTCATTTGAATGGATCCACACACACACACACATATATATATATATATATATATATATATATATATATATATATATATATATATATATATATATATATATAGGGGAGGGGTAATTTAAAAACACCTCTAGTTGTGAGAACTCGTGAGAACCTTACTTCCCGAGTTTTTTCATAGTACTTTTTTTGCTTAAATGTTGCGTATATTAAAAACTAGAACCTGGAAAAAAGAATATTTAAAAAAAGTATGTTCGTCGTTAAAAAACGTATATGTTAGTAAAAAATATTTACGTCATATTACATGGGTGTAATAACTTACACCAGCGTTTTTTCGCTGTAAATATTTTTTAGTTACATATACGTTTTTTAATGACGAAAACGTTTTTTTTTTTTAATTTCCTTTTTTTCAGGTTTTAGTTTTTAATATACGCAATATTTGAGCAAAAAAAATCTATAGAAAAACTCGGGAAGTAAGGTTCTCACGAGTTCTCAAAACTAGAGGGTGTTATCAAAATATCCCATTTCTATATATATATATATATATATATATATATATATATATATATATATATATATATATATATATATATATATATATATATATGGGTCCATTCAATTGAGAACCCAAATTTACTTGAGAACAAAAAGTACATATTCTCAACCAAACAATTTATTCTTTTCTTTTTTAATTTTAAAAAATAAGCTAGTTACATTTAAAATAATGAGGATGACGTTTTCATTAATTCCTAGTTTATGAATGAAATTAAACAAATAGATAACGCATTCAATTCAAATTCATAAAGTATTCAGTCGGTCTTTCAAAAGGACGAGTTCGAAACGTGAGAAAATGCATTGTGCATCTCTGCATATGTGTAAAAGGACCTATGTGCATATATGCATAAAAAAAATGTATAACCGCTCCGTAACTGCCTAGTAACCGTCTGTAATATTAGAATAATAATTAATTAAAACTCTAGAAAAAATCCTATTGGTTAAAATTTGTATTTTTTGTACTCAAGTTAAGAGGTATTCTCATTTGAGAGTCTATATATATATATATAGGGTCAGGATCCTAACATACACAATTTAACTACAGAACCAGTGATTTACATTCATGTAAATTAAAGAATCATTTATTTACATATATGTAAATTAAGGAACCATTGATTTACATGTATGTAAATTAGTGATATTAGAATAGTTTATAACTTGATCAAGAGCCAGAAACTGTTCTTTTTTTCTCGAGATAAAAAGATGTTATGTAATGATCCTCACCCTATATATATGTACATATATTGTTATACAATTAGCTAACGCATAATCATACCTTTATATTTGGTTCATACATTCGAACCTGATTTCTTACAACCCGACCTCACCACGATGTCTAGAGTTAGGCACCTTGACTCTTGTTCACTAACACTCACTAAGGTTTCCATATCCTAAAACCAACACTAGCACTATTACACCACCACAATCACCAAGACAACCATCTCGATTTCCATCAACCACCACCTTTACTACCATATCGCCTCATCCGCATCCGACTATCATACAATCTTTGTCACCATGACTAGAAAACCACCAACCACCACATTAACCACCAGTTACAACTTCCAACCACCACTGTATAATCACAGCAGCGCTATGTCATACCCTCAAAATTCACTAACGGAGTTTTACCATTAAGTGTGTCACAAACTAGGATCTCAGTCATTAGTTACACCAAACGACACGTTATGAATTTAAAACATACGTGTCGCATTAAATGAGAAAATTTAATACAGAGTTAACGTTTAAAAGTTTGCGGAAGCATAATTGAAATGTAATGTCAAAATATTAAATGGAAACCAAATGCGCAAACACGCGCCAAACGTTAATGACATATTAAAAAAAACAATGAAATGTTATGATATCAAAATCATACAACCATGCCATGCCCTAGCGTGATGTGTGCCATATAAACCTGAGAAAAAGATATACCAACAAGTGTCAACACGACGGTTGGTGAGTTCACATAATAGTTTCATAATCAAGTAAGTTCGTTTGCAAGCAGAAATATAAATAAAGCATGTCGGTGTAGGTAGCTAGTCTACAGTACATGTCCTTAGAGTCAAATGTATCTAACCGAGCTAACGTGTGTACACATTACGTGCATAGTTTGCCTGTAGTACATCCCAACAGGATGCACATGTAAGTATGTTCGGCCAATTCAACACCCGTTCGACAAGTCCATCTGTCGTGCTAGCGCGACTAGCCCGGGTGGGGTTTGTCAAACCTAGTAGTACTACTCAAAATTCCCCAGCTATTTCCCAAATACTAACTGCCAACTAGGTATCCATGAGGACTTTCATGAACAAGAAACGTAACTCTAACTAGACATGCGACATACCATATTTCTAAATATGTAAAAGTAATTGTACGTGTGATGTGTGCAATACTATATATAAAATAATAACTAAAAAACACCTAAGTTTTAATATTTATAAACTAGGACTCTCTAAACTAACCTAAACACACAACCGGCAGTGTACCGATCGAGTGTAGAATAGCCTAAGTAAGTCCGAGATCGAACCCACAGACTCTGTATAACTACGTTTTACTGACTCGATCTAACTTAATTAATTACACTAATTGTTTATTGTTTGAGGGGGGGTTTTGTCTAATTAACCTAACTGTCACTATAGATTAACTAAAAACAATGACACAACTTAGATTGAAATGAGAAACTAGAATAAATGAAGATTTACTACCTAGGCTAGAATCCTGCTTATGACTTCATGACATCAGTTGGACTTGCGGTTTACTCCTTTGGCTTCCGGGATTTAAATTGTTAACTAAAGAACTACCTAAAGGACCCTCGTCCCTTCTCGAGAAGAAACCTATTGGCAATTTAATAGTTATGTTAATCCACCGGTGAATCAGATAACCTCACGGTTCACCTAATATTGCTTAAACTCTCTCCTTAAAGAACTAAGTTGACTAGCTAGACCCTTCTCCTGCAATAGACAACTCAAATCCTAGAAAGGGCTGAGACACTACTACTAACCCGCACTTCACAGATATTAGGTTAAACAGACCAATTATACCTAAATTAATCCAAACCAATGCTCCTACAGTTGTTTTGGCCAAATTAACTGTAAAGGTTGAAAACCGCAAAGTTTATAACCTAATTAATATTCATACATGACATAGACCATCACAAGAACATCAATGAAGCAATAATTTAGTTTAATAAAGCTATAATTAGTCATACGCAATCTGACATTCAAATAATATATAAGTTCAAAACAATTCCAAAATCATTGAAAACCACAACTATGTCCAAAATCAACCAATCAATCAATAAACGTTCATCTAATCCTAGATAGTAAATAAAGTTTAGTCAACCAACATGATAACAAAACCAAAACCAAAGTAAAAGTAATGAAACATGATGAAAAGAACAAAAGAAATAAAGGAATCGAAGAACCCGAGATTGCAAACCGACGAGCCTTGATCCTTAGTTTTTCTTCTCTTCTCTTGACGTCAACTCGGCTCCAAAATACCCTTTTTCAGCCTCTAGTTCGTCTCCAATTCGTGCATGGAGGCTAGGGTTAAGTTATGATGAGTTTATATAGCGAACCGGGCCAAAAATCGTCAAAACAATCTGCCGAAAACGCGTCACCGCGTCACGCGGTGACGAAATGAGTTGTGGACGCGTGGTACACGTCACCACACCCCCACCAGGCCTTCACACGCCGCGTCACGCGGCCATGGTGGTGTGTGGTGGTCGCGTGGCGTGGTGACACCCCACCCGTGCTCGGTTTCGTTCGTTTCTTCGTTTTCTCGTTCCGGTCCGCTCGTAACTCCGTTTCGCGCCCCGTTTTCGCCTACGGATTCGATTTTTCACGATCTTTCCGTTTCTTTATCAACATGGGACCTACGAAACATAAAAACGTTAGTTGTGCCAAATTTGATATATAAACGTTACCGAAACGACACAAAATGTGATGAAACTCAACACGGGATTTATGTATAATTTATCCTTTATCAACGTGTTTCCTTCCCAGAAAGGGTAAGAGTAGTAAAAATAAGGTTCAGTGAACTCACCTTCGGGTGCACAGCTACAAGCATCAGCAAGGTAAAAGCAACACATCATTTCTACTACATGATAAGTCTATGAGTGTGTGTTTGTGCAGGTATGTTAAACCCTAAGCATCCAAATAATTCAATTGTTTATTTGCGATTTGAAAAGTTTGACTTTTGACCAACTTCGACCAAAGTTGACTTTTGTTGACCCAACAACCCGTGGGTGAGTTTTTAATTTTATTCATGTTTGTTTATGTTCATTTAGACAATGAGAGCAATCGAATTCTAACACATAATACATATGTTAAAGAATCAAACTTTATTTTTAGTAAAGTTACTATTTCTAGGAAGTCACATCCGAGAGTACATTTTAAGTAAATCCAACTCTTCCACAAGTAGCCATTTAAACATCACATAACTCACATATAGTGTCTATCATGCTCCTTTTGAAAGTTCTCAACACTCATTTCCATAATGCTACTAACTTTAACAAGTTTAGGTGATCACATTCAAAATCATCAAGTTGTCCACCTGACTATGCATATTTGAAACATTCATATTACTTAGACAAAATTACATAAATCGTCCTTTATTTATATACCAATTTGCTACTTCTATCCTTTTTGTTAAAAAGTTGCATTGATTGTCCTTTTTTTATTGTGTTTTTTGCAAATTATGTCCTTTAGGCTAACTTCAGTTAGTTTTTGAGGTTAAATAAGGGGCATTTTTGTGTTTTTAATTGTGAAAATATAAAGGAAGAAATATGTAACGAAATAAGGGCTATTTATGTAATTTTTTTATATAATAAAAAACCCACCAACCCCTTATATATATATATATATATATATAACAACATATATAAAACACGACAATAACCACCCGACCACCGCCGACACCTAATCTTCGGCCACACACACCTCCATCGCTGTATTCTATCAAAGCAAACAGTTGTATTTCATCCAAGTATAAAAAACAATTGCAATTACGGACAAAGAAATTTTGAATTAACTGATTGAGGATAAAATAAGAGCTTACGGAAGAAAAGAAGACCGGCTAAAGCACTAGCGGCGGAGGATTAAATGAAGCGACGAGCGTCTGATTCTAATAGGGGATGTATACATCACGGTGAGAGGAGGAGGTGGGATGGAAGCAGGGGCGGGTGGTGATGGGGAAATGGAAGGAGGTAGTGGTGATGGTCTTAACAATTAGTGTTTAATCGATGGGTCATGGTGGCTGGTTTCGTAGTTAACTGGTGAGGGAGATGAGTGACAACGATGAAGGTGGGTGTGGCCGGAGATTGGGTGTTGGTGGCGGGGTAGTGGTTGCGGCGGTGGTCGGGTGGTTATTGTCGTCTTTTATATATATATATATATGCTATTTTATATATATATATATATATATATATATATAGATAAGGGGTGGGTGGGTTTTTTATTATATATTAAATTACATAAATAGCCCTTATTTCGTTACATATTTCGTCCTTTATATTTTCACAATTAAAAAGACAAAAACGCCCCTTATTTAACCTCAAAAACTAACTGAAGTTAGCCTAAAGGACATAATCTGCAAAAAACACAATAAAAAAAGGACAGTCAATGCAACTTTTTAACAAAAAGGACAGAAGTAGCAAATTGGTATATAAATAAATAACGATTTATGTAATTTTGTCTATTAGTTACTTATGAACCTAATATCATGAAATAATCATCATAAAGTCATCATATGTCTAATTGACAAGTTACACACAAAACACAAGTGAAACACATTGCAAGTCCATTATTCAGATTTTTCAGCTTTGTTGACAATTTTTTTTTGTACAGAAACCAACGCAAACTAAAATGTACAAGTCCCAAATTTCAACTATTGAATACTATCTTAAGTTCATTTCCTCTTTTATGAACTTTACTTGAAATCCAAATTAACTATTTTAAAAAAAATACATCTTTAGATAAATGTAAGAAAAACTCCTGATTGCACACTATAAAGTTTTATAACATTTGGACGACCATACAGTGCAATAAAAATACAATTCTTACCAATATAGAAAGCTAAGAGCTTAACGTTTAATTTGGTGTATAAATCATCCAAGAATACGTTGTAATTATAAAGTTATGACCTTTTGAACTTGACCCATTTTCTGCCCTGTTTTTCAGATTTGACATATGTTTTTGTAAAATTAAAAAGCCTAACTTATTCTTCTCTAAAAATTCATTCATTTAGTTTTCTGGAAACTAGACTCTTTAAACTACAATCGAGGCTCAAGAATGACCCACTTTGGTTCGATTTTCAACAAGGTATGGTCCATGTAAAATCAGGTTATGAATCTGTCAAAATTATATCATCACCGGTTTTGTCCAAATTTCATTCTAATCATCATATTACCACACAACTAATTATATTTCATCATGATCAAGTATAAACATTCTTGTTCTTATACTTTCATATCAACCCTAATTTTCACAAAACACCAACATAGATTTAATTGACTACTAAATCACCAAAACATCAAATAAACCCAAAATCAATATCCAATTCCACATTATATCATCAATTGACAAATTTGGATGAACTAGGGTTTCTTGCTATTCAATTTTCGTAACATATGTAGTGTTTTAGGATCAAAACTTACTTGTATATTGTTTCCAACTCCAATTAGCAAGCAATAACACCACCAATTGAATCAAAATCACAAAAAAATCAAAGGATTGAAGGTAGGAGGATGTGGCCGTAGGTTTTGATGAGTATGAAGGCCTTAGTGCCGTTTTTTTATTATTACATAGGGTTAGGGTTTGATTTTATTAAAATTATCAAGTTGGGTTAAAATGGTGGGTTTAGGGCCATCCATGGATCACCTAGATGATCCATGGACTATTTTTTTAACTCAAGTTTGTAAACACAATAAAGGTCCTTCTTAATCATAATTTTTGTTTCATAAAATTTTCCAAATTCCGCAAAAGGTTAAAACCGGTAAAGTACGTAATTATTTGGAAGTTCATCAATTAAGCACACATGCTACATAAGATATGTATTTATTATGTTTGCATCAATTAAATTCACCAACGCCCGGGTATTAACTCGTGTGATCGTCTCATGTGTACGCTTGTATAACAGTTTGTACATTTAATTCATTAAATTAAATGAAAAGTATAATTGTGTTAATGTGATTAACATAGTTTGGCTAACCAGGTTAACCTGAATTTGTCGGGTGTCACACCCTACCTACGACAGCCAGCATCCAATGCATAATCATACCACTAACCACCACTATAACACCACCACCACCATTCACGCTGCTAATACTCCATCTATGACCCGACAGCCTTCATCCATCGTATTTCCTCTTCCTTTTCTGGTTTTGACCACCATAGACCCGCCACCATACCTCGGAACCACCATCATCACCCTCGTTCCATTTTTGTTTATATACAACATCGTTGTACTACAACCATCAATCTCTCATCGCGCCAGAACTGCTGCCACACAACCACCAGCCATTAGCGTTGTACACCACCAACATTAACAATTAAAGCTATCACTACCATATAAACCCTCGCCGCTGCTGCTTTTTGGTTATCGGAAAAAAAAACAAAATTGAACCCGGAGAACTTTAGTTGCATTAACCTGCTTCATTTTATACCATCACCTTCATCATTGTAGGGTTTAAAACATGTTCATCATCGTTTTTCTCTTTGTGCATTCATTGATGCACGTCGGGTGTGGATTTCGTAAACGTTACACGTTAATGTTGTTAAGTTAGTTAGTTAAATTAAAGTCTTAATTAATTTTAGGTTAGAAGTGTCAATTGTGAAACTTGTATTAAAATTAATAAACTCAACTTAATAACTTATCAAATAGAAAGGGCTTAAGCAGTAGATTTTTAAACCTCCCCTCCTTTGTGGGCAAGACCCGTTTTTACGGCTGTGCACGCCGGCACCATTTCCAGCCAAAACCCATAATTTCCGGCGTACCCTATTTCATAATGATAGTTGATTTTAACCAAATCGAATGACAGTAAATTGAGCCTCTACTGACTTCGGACCTGTAATGCACGCTTAAACACCTAATAATCACTCAAATCTTCGTATTTGTAGATTACAAAACCGTCTCTTAAACATCCAAATAATTAAACGTTGATTTAAGGCACAATACATTAAATTCTTTGAACCAACACGTCTTTGATCTCGTTACTAACGTATTCCATTGTATCTAGTTCTTGGATTAATCATCAAACAAGATCATTTTTCATAACCGCAAAAACTCATACCAATCCGCTATCAAATCGTGTTGTTTTTCTGAAATTGATCAACGATTTTCATTTATCTCATCATCAAGAATGTTTTTGGAAGATTAATTGAATTCTATCAACTCTAATCTACCAATTTCATTCCCAAGTCGTGTGTTCTTGTTCTTATCTCATCGATTCAGTTTGTTTGAATTTGATAGTCATGTGTGGGTTGGACTCACCGGCATGTCGGTGTTACTATGTTTATGTTATGTATTTTGTATGTATTAGTTCTAGCGAACCTACGGGCGAATCTATAGATTCGCCCGGGGGTCTAGATTAGTGTTGTCACAGAGATAAGTTTTGTCGCCGGGCGAACCTAATTGTGCCCAGCGAAGCTATATGGTTCGCTGGATAGATTCGCTGACAGCGAATCTATCAGCGAACCTACTGCTGATATATATTGTAACCTTATCTCTTGGCAAAGGTGACTTTTGGAAAATCTTATCCAAAGTCCCTGAATAGTTTGTGTGTAAACAGGAGGTGCTAGGAGCATAATTTATCTATCTTTGTAGCGTATTAAAAAAAAAAAATATTGTTTGTCCATAATGATCGTGATTTCAGTGCTATAATGACTTGTTTAACAACAAAACACACTTGACTCAAACAAACAAAGTGCAATATAACCCAACAAACAATAACGAGATTAAAACCACACAACCAGAGGTAAATACGCTACAAAGATAGATAAATTATGCTCCTAGCACCTCCTGTTTACACACAAACTATTCAGGGACTTTGGATAAGATTTTCCAAAAGTCACCTTTGCCAAGAGATAAGGTTACAATATATATCAGCAGTAGGTTCGCTGATAGATTCGCTGTCAGCGAATCTATCTAGCGAACCATATAGCTTTGCTGGGCACAATTAGGTTCGCCCGGCGACAAAACTTATCTCTGTGACAACACTAATCTAGACCCCCGGGCGAATCTATAGATTCGCCCGTAGGTTCGCTAGAACTAATACATACAAAATACATAACATAAACATAGTAACACCGACATGCCGGTGAGTCCAACCTACACATGACTATCAATACTCCCCCTAGGTTGGACCTCACCTGAGGAAGTCTTCTGTTTAAGCTCCGTCTTGTTTGGCTTCAAAGATTCTCAATGTACGCTCCTGCCCTTTTCTTCAATCCAGGCCAACGGATTTGTCACGTCTTCAGATCCGGCCTCTTCGTCTTGACTAAATACCAGCACCGACTCTACAAACTCTGCTTCGGCGACATCAGTATCAGGCATATCAATAACATTCGTTTCCCCTGAATATTTTTCTGTATGCTCCTCGCCTCCCCCTATCCACATCAACAAATAGATTCGCTCGCAGATTCGCTCGACAGATAAACAGATTCGCTGGATGAACAACCAGATTCGCTGGATGAACAACCAGATTCGCTGGAAGAACACCCAGTTTCGCTGGAAGAACAGATAGGTTCGCTGGGTTACGAACAAACCAGTTTCAGTTCAAAAATGACCAGAACAACTTCAAAACACAACCATTTGTAGACCCGTTTGTTTCAGAAGCTTTCTATGACCAAATATGACAACACTTGAGCAAAATACAACACCAAAACACACAAACCAGTCCAGAAAAGAGTCAAGTAGTGTTTTGACACAAAAACCCCAAAATCAACACATAAATCACTAGAATCAAACAATCAAGAGCACTAAGGCTCTGATACCATATTGTTGGTCCATAATGATCGTGATTTCAGTGCTATAATGACTTGTTTAACAACAAAACACACTTGACTCAAACAATCAAGAGCACTAAGGCTCTGATACCATATTGTTGGTCCATAATGATCGTGATTTCAGTGCTATAATGACTTGTTTAACAACAAAACACACTTGACTCAAACAAACAAAGTGCAATATAACCCAACAAACAATAACGAGATTAAAACCACACAACCAGAGGTAAATACGCTACAAAGATAGATAAATTATGCTCCTAGCACCTCCTGTATACACAAACTATTCAGGGACTTTGGATAAGATTTTCCAAAAGTGACCTTTGCCAAGAGATAAGGTTACAATATATATCAGCAGTAGGTTCGCTGATAGATTCGCTGTCAGCGAATCTATCCAGCGAACCATAGAGCTTCGCTGGGCACAATTAGGTTCGCCCGGCGACAAAACTTATCTCTGTGACAACACTAATCTAGACCCCCGGGCGAATCTATAGATTCGCCCGTAGGTTCGCTAGAACTAATACATACAAAATACATAACATAAACATAGTAACACCGACATGCCGGTGAGTCCAACCTACACATGACTATCATCAAGGCTTTGAAATCCATTTGTGAAGGAGGTGAACAACTCAGAAGTCTCAAGAAACAAAAGTTGAAGAGATAGTTGGAGTTATTTGAAAACATTGCTGGAGAATCAGTGCACCAGATGATGAATAGGTTTGTTCATCTGACTACGGAAATGACCAATGCGGGTGCAAAGACAGATCTCCAAGATCTAAATGACAGATTGTTATGTGCACTTCCATCATCATGGAAACAGACTGTGACACTGTTGAAACATACTGAAAAGTTTCCGATGGATTTGGATTTACTCATTGCAAAGATTGAAGAAGTAGAAATTGTTGAAGGTTCTAGAAACACTGATAGAACTGGTTCACATGCACAATATAAATATATTGTGAATCCTGCTAATACTGTGGAGAATGCCTTTCTTGCACAAGATGCAACTAAGTTTGAAGATGAGGGTGATTTATTTGTTGGCGCAAGTTTTTATACTGATTCATCATACTTTCCAAGTTCACCAACTTATTCTCAACCTCAATCTCCACCAAGAGCTCAAGTTCAAAGTCAGAATGTGAAGCCGCAAACGGAAAATCAAAGTTCTACTGTTCAAGCCAAGGTAAAAGATATGATGAACATTTTGTTACAAGATGACGAGACCAAAACTGCCTTTACAGCTTTTATGGCAAGTTTTCAAGCATATCAAGGAAGTCACTTGAGTCAAATGGACGTTGTCCTTCAAGATTTATTTGAGATGGATCCTGATGACGTTGAGGAAATGGATTTAAATTGGCAAATGGTGATGGTTGCATATAGAACGCAAAAACATGCATATGTTAACCGAAGCTACAAGCCTCATGCAAACAAGACGGTTGGTTTTGACAAATCGAAGGCCAGATGTTTTAACTGTAACTGCTATGGTCATTTTTCAAGAGAATGTAAAGCTCCTAAGAATCAGAACTACAATGATCCAGCAAGTTCAAGTGGACAAAATCAAGGTCAAGGTCAAAGCGCACAACAGTCTTCAAGTTATCAACAAAGAAATCAACGTTTCTTTCAGAAACCATACCAAAGTCTTCCCATGCCAGAACTGAAAGATGAAGGAAAGAAACCAGAAGATCAAACTAAAGCACTGGTGGTTAGTGTGAAAGATGGTTATGACTGGAGTGCATACGCAGAACAATTCACATATGATCTTACATCGAGTTTGGCACTGTTATGTGAAATCGAAGAGGATTGGTCAGAAGAAGGAGATATCAAGGTGATTGATACTGTTAGTGAAGATTCAGAGGAATACGACTGGAGTGCAAAGTCTGATCCTGTTGAAGAATCTGAGTCAGAAATTGCGCTGATGGCTACATCCAGTGAGTCTTCATCATCTACCGAACAACCAAAGGTTAGTACTGATTTATCCCCTAATTATGTTCCATTGCCTGCTGATGTGAAAGAAAGGTTATGTTCAGAACAATGCACTCAACAAGTAGAACATTATCGAACTCATTCCTTTAAAATTGGTGATAAATTAAGTAAACATGAAAAAAATTCATGAACAACTTAAAATTGATCACAAAATTTCTGATGAGAAGATTTTGTCACTTAAAGAATCATGGAACAAAACCTTAAAGGAATTGGAACTTGTAACAAAACAACTTGAAGAAATGACAAAGAACTTTGAACAAGAAAAAGTTGCTCATGCTGTCACGCAAGTTGAATTAACAAAAGTGAAAAGTTGTAAAACAATGGTTAAACAACTTATAAGTGAAAGAGGTAACAAAAGCAAAACAGGGTTGGGTTTCACTCATGAACCAATGCCTGAATCAATCACACAAACTTTACCTGAAAACTTCAATGAATTTGGTCATTCACCTGAAAATGAACGAAAATTCAAAGAAATTAAAAGAAGTAAATCTGAATCCGAAGGATCTGAAGTGTTGATTGAAAGCTTGAAAGAAGAAGATGGCGTGACGATTGAAGCTGACGATGAAGCTAGCAACAAATCAGAGCCTGATCTGATTCAACTTGTTGAGTATCCAGAACTGAATCCGAAGTCAGAAACAGTGAAGGATGAAGGTGAATTTTCAGGATACAATGATCCTGAATACATCAAGTGGAAGAAGGAACAGAAGGCGCAAGTTGCTGATCAACTGATCAAGAAGCAAGAAGAGAAAAAGACTGAAGTTTCGAATGCAAAATTGCAGAAATTAAAATCGAAAATCAATCAATCTGAAACGAAACAGTCAAAAGGTAAAAGTGTCATAAAATCGAATGACAACACCAAAGCTCAAATTGTTAAAATTGACAAGGTCAAACCTGTCAAAAAGAAAGTGTCAAAAGGAAAAACAATTAAGTTTGTGTCTGCAGGAACTTTTGATTTAAACGGATCTTATGGTAAACCAATCAATTCTCCAATCAAATCTAACTCTGGTATGAAAACAGGTTCAGGTCCTAAGTCTTCCGCTGTCAATGATAAAAGAATTGAACCAAAAAGGTTAACCAAACAAGGTGTGTTAAAATCGAACCAAATTTCCAAGCAAGCAAATTCACAAACAAAGTCTCAACAAAAGAATCAAGTTAATCTAAAACCGAACAAAACTGATAATGAATCACGAGTGGGTTCAACATCAAAAGTTAACAATCGGCTCTTTAGGATTAGCAAGAAACATTGTGAGATTTGTGATCGTTATAATCATGCAACTGCTGAATGTTTCTTTAACAGGTACTGCAGTTTCTGTGACAAAAGAAACCATTCTTCAGAAGAATGTTTTTATAACAAATTTTGTGATATTTGTGAAAGGCGAAATCATGACACAAAGGATTGTTTCTTTCGAACAAACTCATCACGAGAAATGACTCAATTTCCAAATTTTCAAAGAAATCAGTCATTTGGTTTTCAAAATGTTAATCAAAGTCATTCTCCTGGTTTGAGAAATTTCAATCGAAACAATTCAATTTCTAATAACTTTTCATCAAGAAATGTGCAGGTTAACAGTTTTAAACCAAGAGCTTTGATGGTAAGAAATCAGAAATTTGAAAATAACCTTGATCCTAAGTTAGAGGAAAGGTTTATTGCTTTGAGAAGAAAGCAATCAATTCACGCCAATGGGCGAAATAGTTTTCAACCAAATCTCTCAAATGAAACAAGTTTTCAAAATCTTCATTATCAACAAGTTACTGTTACTGATAGATTCGGAAAACCCAAGACCATGTGGGCCTGGGTTGACCAAACTAACTAAGTGATTGTTGAAATGCAGGTACGCCCTAGAAGACCTATTAACTCATGGTTTGTTGATAGTGGGTGTAGCCGGCATATGACAGGCAATCATGCCTTGCTTCAAGACTTTAAGCTGAAGAATGGTACACATGTTGAATTTGGAGGAGATGCTGGTGGTAAAATAACTGGAGAAGGAACCGTATCAAATGGGGTCATTAGCTTTGATAAAGTCAACTACTGTGCACAGTTGAACTTTAACTTGCTAAGTGTATCTCAAATTTGTGACAAATCATATTCAACTTTATTTGATGATTCTTTCTGTTATATACTCAAACCAGGTTTCAAGATTGACAATGAGTGGGTGGTGGTTAAAGCTCCAAGAGATCGTGATGTATACAAGCTCGATATGTCGCAGATTGATGCTGAAACCGAAACTACTTGTCTCATTGCACATGCGTCGAATGATGAGAGTCAGCTTGGCATAGACGGCTGGGCCATTCAAATTTCAGAAACATGAATCGACTGGTGACTGGAAATCACGCTGTAGGAATACCATCAAAGAAGTTCTCTACAACTGATCTCTGTCCAGCATGTTTGAAAGGAAAACAGCATCGAATGTCTTTTAAGTCGAAGCAAGAACACTCCATTTCAAAACCCTTGCAGATGCTACATATGGATCTTTTTGGACCAACAAATGTTCAAAGCATCGGAAAGAAGTCTTATTGTTTTGTCATCATTGACGATTTCACTAGATTTTCTTGGGTTTATTTTCTGCATGCTAAATCTGAAACTGCTGAGTTGTTAAAAGAATTTATCGTCAAAGTTGAAAATCAGTTGGATTGTAAAGTAAAAACTTTGAGAAGTGATAATGGAACAGAATTTAAGAACACTAATGTTGATTTGTTTTGTGCAGAAAAAGGAATTGCTAGACAATTTAGTGCTCCAAGAACGCCTCAACAAAATGGGGTTGCGGAACGGAAAAATCGGACACTAATTGAAGCAGCAAGATCCATGCTCGCAGATGCCAAAATCCCTATCACATTCTGGGACGAAGCTATTGCTACTGCGTGTTTTGTACAAAACAGGACATTATTGGTTCAGGATAAAAATAAAACATCTTATGAGTTATTATTTGGAAGAAAACCGAATATTTCATACTTGAAAGCATTTGGTTGTCCTGTATCGATTCTAAATTTAAGTGATCATCTTGGGAAATTTGAGTCAAAATCTGACGATGGATTTTTCCTCGGTTATTCGTCTGTTTCTAAAGCTTATCGAGTTTTTAATAGCAAAACAAACACTGTTATTGAAACTATTAACGTAAAGTTTTTAGAAAATTTGTTTCCGTCAGTGGCGCATGGTCCCGAATGGTTGTTTGATATAGATTCGTTATCAAAATCTTTCAATTCTAACTTGTTTGATTTTTCAGGAAAAACAAGGAAAGAATCAGGTGACTTGGGATGCTTTAGTGGCGATTCTGATAATGACGATGATAGCAATCTCAATTCTGAGTATCCATTCATGTCATTTCATAATCCTGATCATGTCAAATCCAGTCAAGCTCCGGGTCCTTCTGGTTCTCAAGAAGATCAAGAATCAAATATTCTTGGTGATGATGTTAATCCGCAAAATTCTCCTAATGATGGTGAATCTGTTCAAAATCAACCATCATCAGATCCGGATGTTGAAGTTATTCCAGAATCGTTTGACTACTTCATCAATTCACCGGAACAAGTTCCTAATTTCACTCCGCATAAATCTACAATTTTGCAAGATCTACCGAATCTGAATCAGTCTAATCTGGAGAGTCATGTGCAAGGTGAAGACATACCAATTCATCGAATTCACAAGAAACATCCAGTCTCTCAGATTATCGGGCCATTGGATCAGAGAACTACGAGAAGTCAAACTGAGCAAGCAAATGTTTGTCTTTATTCATGTTTTCTTTCTCAAGTGGTACCAAAGAATATTTCAGAGGTGTTGCAAGATAATAGTTGGATTGAAGCCATGCAAGAGGAGTTACTTCAATTTCGCAAACAGGAAGTTTGGAAATTAGTGGACTTACCTGAAGGAGAAAATGCGATTGGTACAAGATGGTTGTACAAGAACAAGCCAGATGAACGTGGCATTGTTGTGAGAAACAAAGCAAGACTTATTGCACAAGGATACACTCAAGAAGAAGGTATTGACTATGAAGAAGTGTTTGCTCCGGTCGCTCGACTTGAAGCTATTCGCGTTTTTCTAGCGTATGCCTCTTTCATGAAGTTTAAAGTGTTCCAAATGGATGTCAAAGGCGCTTTTCTGTATGGACCAATTACCGATGATGTATATGTCGGACAACCTCCGGGTTTTGAAGATCCTGATTATCCACATCGTGTATACAAATTGAGCAAAGCTTTGTATGGTCTACATCAAGCTCCAAGGATTTGGTACGAGACGTTATCTAAACATTTGCTAGAACATGGTTTTACAAGAGGTCAGATTGATCCAACTTTGTTTATGAAGCGGGAAAATGAAGATCTTTTATGTGTTCAAGTTTATGTGGATGATATCATCTTTGGATCAACTAGTGCGTCCATGTGCAAAGAGTTTGAAGAAATCATGAAGTCAAGATTTCAGATGAGTTCGATGGGGGAGATTAATTTCTTTCTTGGATTGCAAGTTAAACAATCAGCAGATGGAATTTTTATCAACCAATCAAAATTTGTTGAGAAGTTGCTGAAAAAGTTCAATATGCAGGATTGTCAGACTATTCGAACGCCATTTGATGTGAACTGCAAGATACAGCCGGATCCGAAAGGCAAATCGGTTGATCAAACACTGTACAAATCAATGATTGGTTCACTGATGTATCTTACTGCATCAAGGCCAGACATTATGTATACTGTATGTGTGTGCGCAAGATATCAGTCTGATCCAAAAGAGTCGCACCTGGTTGCTGTTAAACGTATTTTCAGATACCTTAAAGGGAAACCGAATCTCGGGTTATGGTATCCTTATGAAGGGAATTTTGAATTATATAGTTATTCTGACAGTGATTTTGGTGGGTGTGCTCTTGACAGGAAATCGACTACGGGTGGATGTCAATTTCTGGGTCCTAGACTTGTTTCTTGGCAATGCAAGAAGCAGACCAACGTTTCTGTATCCACAGCTGAAGCAGAGTATATCGCTGCATCTGCAGGATGTTCTCAAGTTTTGTGGTTACAAAACCAACTGCTTGACTACGGGTTTAACTTTCTCAAAACTCCTATTTACATAGACAATACTGCTGCTATGTTCATTACTGCTAATCCTGTTCAACACTCAAAAACCAAGCATATCGAAATTCGATATCACTTTCTCAGAGACAACTCTGAAAAAGGTTTAATAATTTTGATTAAGGTTCATACCGACAAACAACTGGCAGATCTTTTCACAAAATCTTTTTTGTCAGGGCGGTTTGAATTCTTAATTCAATCCATAGGATTAATCAATCATGATTGATTCTATTTTTGCAAAAACAAAATACAAAATCAGAAAATATAAAAGTCAAAAATAGAATAAGTCGATGTCAAGTATTGATTCCTTTGTCTTTTATTATTATTGTTTTGCATTGTGTGTGTGCATGAAAAAGAAAACCAAAAACAAAATATAAAATCAAATATAAAAAGAAAAAATATCATGTCATAAGAATCTTTATTGCAACAAGTGAGAAATGATAGTTACACTAGACATTATTTGTTACATCATTTTTAATAAAGACTGATAAGTGTTAATTGATGTGCGAGATGACTGAGGCAATTAGACTGAAAAAGTAAGTTCATTGTTGACAAATCTAAATTCAATGATCTTTGTGTTAAGTTCCATTGTTATACATGTCTAGATATATATCTTTTGAAGCATTGCTTGTGATGATAGTTGTGCATGATCGGGTAACGATGCAGTCTATTCAGTGTGATGAACCGCATCGTGAGCTTCTTTGTTGTGGTATCCACAGACCTGAAGTCTCACACGAAGTATCTTTTGAGCTTCAAGGTGCAGCAAAAGATTCCCAAAGTTGGAACAAAAAGAGTCCCAAATGTGGACCATCACCAAACAAAAATTCCAAAAAGGAATTCAGAAGATTCCCAAGGGGAACGATAGGAAATTAAATTCCAAAATGGAATCAAAAGAAGTCCCAAAGTGGACCAAATTCGAATAAAACCCAGATTACACACTGTTTATGATTGTAAGTGACCAGGTTTTTGTGCAATATGCATTTCAGGTAGTAGTTGATAAGGAAATATGTTGACATATGTATACATGTGGGTCACATAAGTCATTATAATCGAACCTTAAATATCATCATGATACTGAAAAAGTAAGTGTGTCAACTCGGGCTAATTGGTATGTTTTCATATCATCACTCAATCAAACATAAGTCAAATGTCTATTCAAAACTTGCAAAACATGTTCAGATAATGTGTGGTATGATCTCACTGTGATATTTTGATTCATTGCAATTGCATATGTCTTTATTTTAATGTGTGTGCTTTGTGTGTGCAGGCATTTGGAATCATTATTGACACATCGACATCCTTGTTAAACTTAAAAATTTCAAGAAATTTCAAGTTTAGGGGGAGAATAAGTGAAGAAGAAGAATATTTGCAAAAATCCAAAAATATCTTGAATGTGTTTTGAATGAACAAGATTATGTGGTATGAAAAGCAAAAGTATTGGATGTGTTAAAAACAAACCCAAGGTCTTGTAATGTGTTTTTCAGAAATTGCTTCGGGATATAGAAATTTTGGTTGTGCAAAAATGTTTTTGTGAAAATTAAAGAAAAAGAAAAAGGGAATTTAATTGTATTAAATTTTGTTGCCCTAGAACTGTTGTTGATTAATTAATGTGACAAACCCTAATAAGGATGTCTTGTCTAATTAATATGTCGAGAATGTTTGCAGGTGCAATAAATGCAGTTGAAAAAGTCAACAGACGAGAAAATTTGAGAAAAATTGCTCAAGTATTGTAGCCGGGTAAAGATATCAGAAACAACTGTTTTGCCGGGTAATGAAGACACTGTTCAGCCGGGCAAAGTTGTGTGTCTGATATGAGCCGGGTGATAAGTGAAGCCGGGTGAAGATATTATGACTACTATATGGCCGGGCAATGAACATGTCAAATCTATGTCGGGTGAAGAAGTCATAGACATCTGCCGGGTGACAAGTTGTGTCACTATACAGCCGGGTGAAGAAAGGTTATCACTATACAGCCGGGTAAAAGAGTCTTTATCTTGCCGTGTAAATGAATAACTTTGTGTTGCCGGGTGATAGAAGACAACTGTGTTGCCGGGTGATGAAGAAAAGTATGCCGGGTGATAAAGAAGACAACTGTGTTGCCGGGTGATGAAGGTATCACTATGCAGCCGGGTAATGAACAAACATGTTATTGTGCAAGCCGGGTGATGTTGTGAAGATTACTATGCTGTCGGGTGATGAGTAAAACCAAACAGGTGTAGTTGTTCCTAACCTTTACCCGTCTCTACAGTGGTTTACCCGTCTCTATAGTGATTGACCCGTCAAGTGTTTTTACGTGCTATATGTTGAACCGTCCCATGTTGCGACTTGTCTTAAGAACTTGACCCGTCCCAACAGTGCATGACACGGCTCAACAGTGCATGACCCGTCAAGGCTTATTGGGCTTTTATGCTTACCCGTCCCAATGTGTTGACCCGGCACCTCATGTTTGACCTAATTTTTCAACCATATAAAAACCCGCCTCTTCACAAACACTTATCATTTTTCACTCACAATTTCAAGCAAATCCTCTGCACTTAAATCGTTTGATTATAATATTCAATCGTTTGTTCTGTAACAAGGCTGATCGATTGAATAAGGTATTGTTTAAGTGATTTGATGTTGATAAATCTGCAAATCGTTCGATAAAACGAAAAACGATGATGAACAGTGTTTTTGATCACTGAATCGACACTTTGATTTTGCGTGATAAAACTGAAATCGAATGTTGTTTTAAGTGCAAAAACTGTCGATCATTAACAATCAATCATTAATTTGCAACAAAATTCCTTAAAATCAACAGAATCAACCAAAATGCTCATAACTGTCGAAACCGCCATTGATGACCTGTTGAATGCTCTTAAATGTTAACTTCAAAATGATAAAATATATGTTAAAAGTGACAAATCCTTGTTAAAACTGAACTAAAACATGTTAAACAACTTCATCAAACAAATGTCAAATTTTTGTTCTTAAGTGTTAACCTGTTAAATTGCAAAATGTTGTATGATCATTAAAATTCAAAGTTGTTTTGATCAAAATGATGAAAATCAGTTTGTTAGATCAATTTAGGAGTTCAAATGATTATGTGAATGTTTTACTTTTATAACTTTTGTTCAAACACTTATGAAAATTTGAAATTTATTAATGAAGAATCTAACACATTTGTCTTGTTTGTGTTTTGTTTTTGTTTTAACAGATGGAGAATTTGAAGTTTGAGCCCAAGCACAATTTGGTTGCCTGTTTGGATGAGTCTATTCCTGAGACTGAAGGATATAGAGATATGATGAGATTTATCAAGAGGACAAAGTATGTGTATGCTATGTGTGCTAAGCCGGTCATATATGCAAGATTGATCAAAAGGTTTTGGAGGACGGCTGAGGTGGTTAGAAATGAGGCTGGGGTGATTGTTGTTAGAGGTAACATCACCAGAGACTTAGCACTGACTGTTTCTGAAGAAGCTATCAGAACAGCTTTGAGGATTGATGAAGATGAGATTGGTGCAAATGATGAATTGACTGTTGCTGAATGTCAAGCGTGCTTTGTGAATATGGGTCATCCTCCTGTATTTCCAAAGTCACAATTTGTAAGGGCAAGATTGGGGAAGAAGTGGAAGTTACTGTGCTATGTGATTCAGCAGTGCATGTCAAGAAGGAGTGCTGGTTTCGACAATTTTCCATCTGACATTGCATCCCCAATAGTTGCCATAGCAGAGAACAAACCATTTAACATGTCAAAATGGATTATGAATGGGTTTGTGTTCAATTTGGTTAAAGGCAAAAGATTCAAGTTTCTCATGTATCCGTGATTCTTGCAGTTGATGATTAATGTTGCCTATCCTATCATCAGAACTGAAGGTTATCCTGGAGGAATTTTATATACAGAAGATATGAATGACTTATCTTACAGAAAGATGAGTATAGGGAATGTACCAAGTGTTGATTTGTTTGATTATATGCGGAATATTGCAAATCATGAGGAGGAGATAGGAGTAGTATATCATCACATATCTAATGGAGAGATTGTGAATCCATTAGATCTTGTTGATAAAGAGATTGATGAAGATGAGAGTGAAAGTGACAATGATGATGGCAATGATAATGATAGTGATGATGGTCAAGACGATGATGATGGTGATGATAATGGAAATGGTGAAAATAGTGATGATAGTACCGAATCAGTTCATGAGGAGGTAGAAAATGTGGAAGTTGATAGAACAGTGGGATTTGAAACAGAAACTGTCCAAGTTATTGAATCAGCTGCGATTAAAGAATCAGTTGAGGCTGTTGATGTTGAAGAAGATGTTACTGAAGTTCCTAAGGCTATCACAGTGCAGTATGTTAGATCACGAAGATCGAAACCAGTGATAGAGCCTGTGTTAGTAGAGGAACCGATTGAGATTGAAGATATGAATGTGTCTGAACAGATGATAGATGTTGTTCAAATCGCTCAGGAAGTAATGGCCGATGTAGAGACTATTGCACAGATAGTTGATGACACTGATGCTGGCATTACAGTTTCTGTTCCAGTTGACATACCCACCACATCATCTCCGGTTGCTGAAGACATTGAACAATCTTTGGAGTCTTCGCCAAAAATTGCTTCAAGTGTTGATGTGAATGAAGATAAAAAGAGGATTGCTGAGCTAGAAGAGATGGTAGCAAAACTCGTAGATGCGAATGAACAGTTGAAAGCATCGAATGAACGAAAGAAGAAAAGGTTAGAAGAGTTTTGGGCTACTCACAATCAGAATCTTGAAACTTTCAAAGCTTTAGATGCTGATTATCTGAAGATGAAGGTGGATTATGGAAAGTTAAAGTCTGATCATGAAGCTTTAAAGGAGGAACATGAAAATTTGAAGTATGATTATAAAGAGTTGAAGGCAGAATGTAATACTCTTGATGCTGAAAAGGAAATGTTGGAGAAATGGTTAGAAGAAACCAGATCGAAAAAGTCAGGGTCTACATCAGATAAAGACTTTTCGGATGAGGTGATGGAAGTGACTGAACCTTCACAAGAAGCAAAAGTTTACTATACTAGAGCGTGTGGTACAAAGAATGTGGGCATAAGGGTTGAATCTCCAATTATTATTCCCGATGAAGCTGCTGCTGATTCTGTCAATTCTGACAAGGCTGAGGGAAAAAGGAAGTTAGATGCAGTGCCTGAGATTACTGGTGAAGAAGTTGTTATTGCAAAGAAGGCAAGATTGGAAGAAATTGTTGAATCTGAAACTGAAGCTGAGGTGGTCAAGGTAGATGAAACCGTGAAAGAAGCTGAAATTGTTAAAACAGTTCAGATTGAGCCGATTCAATCTGAATCTGTATTGGTAGAGAAAGTGCCTGAAATGGTTGAAGTGATTGAGAAGGTGCCAGAAAATGTTGCTGAAGAAGCATTTCAGTTTGAGCCGGTTCAAACTGAAACTGCACCAATGATTGAAGCATTAGATGATCTGGATGATGTTGATTTCACAGAGTCTGAACCTGAGGCTGAGGCTGAACCTGAGGCTGAACCTGAGGCTGAACCTGAGGCTGAGCCTCAGGTTCAGACTCTGTGAAATCAACATCATCCAGATCATCTAATGCTTCAATCATTGGTGCAGTTTCAGTTTGAACCGGCTCAAACTGAAATGCTTCTTCAGCAACATTTTCTGGCACCTTCTCAATCACTTCAACCATTTCAGGCACTTTCTCTACCAATACAGATTCAGATTGAATCGGCTCAATCTGAACTGTTTTAACAATTTCAGCTTCATTCACGGTTTCATCTACCTTGACCACCTCAGCTTCAGTTTCAGATTCAACAATTTCTTCCAATCTTGCCTTCTTTGCAATAACAACTTCTTCACCAGTAATCTCAGGCACTGCATCTAACTTCTTTTTTCCCTCAGCCTTGTCAGAATTGACAGAATCAGCAGCAGCTTCATCGGGAATAATAATTGGAGATTCAACCCTTATGCCCACATTCTTTGTACCACACGCTCTAGTATAGTAAACTTTTGCTTCTTGTGAAGGTTCAGTCACTTCCATCACCTCATCCGAAAAGTCTTTATCTGATGTAGACCCTGACTTTTTTGATCTGGTTTCTTCTAACCATTTCTCCAACATTTCCTTTTCAGCATCAAGAGTATTACATTCTGCCTTCAACTCTTTATAATCATACTTCAAATTTTCATGTTCCTCCTTTAAAGCTTCATGATCAGACTTTAACTTTCCATAATCCACCTTCATCTTCAGATAATCAGCATCTAAAGCTTTGAAAGTTTCAAGATTCTGATTGTGAGTAGCCCAAAACTCTTCTAACCTTTTCTTCTTTCGTTCATTCGATGCTTTCAACTGTTCATTCGCATCTACGAGTTTTGCTACCATCTCTTCTAGCTCAGCAATCCTCTTTTTATCTTCATTCACATCAACACTTGAAGCAATTTTTGGCGAAGACTCCAAAGATTGTTCAATGTCTTCAGCAACCGGAGATGATGTGGTGGGTATGTCAACTGGAACAGAAACTGTAATGCCAGCATCAGTGTCATCAACTATCTGTGCAATAGTCTCTACATCGGCCATTACTTCCTGAGCGATTTGAACAACATCTATCATCTGTTCAGACACATTCATATCTTCAATCTCAATCGGTTCCTCTACTAACACAGGCTCTATCACTGGTTTCGATCTTCGTGATCTAACATACTGCACTGTGATAGCCTTAGGAACTTCAGTAACATCTTCTTCAACATCAACAGCCTCAACTGATTCTTTAATCGCAGCTGATTCAATAACTTGGACAGTTTCTGTTTCAAATCCCACTGTTCTATCAACTTCCACATTTTCTACCTCCTCATGAACTGATTCGGTACTATCATCACTATTTTCACCATCTCCATTATCATCACCATCATCATCGTCTTGACCATCATCACTATCATTATCATTGCCATCATCATTGTCACTTTCACTCTCATCTTCATCAATCTCTTTATCAACAAGATCTAATGGATTCACAATCTCTCCATTAGATATGTGATGATATACTACTCCTATCTCCTCCTCATGATTTGCAATATTCCGCATATAATCAAACAAATCAACACTTGGTACATTCCCTATACTCATCTTTCTGTAAGATAAGTCATTCATATCTTCTGTATATAAAATTCCTCCAGGATAACCTTCAGTTCTGATGATAGGATAGGCAACATTAATCATCAACTGCAAGAATCACGGATACATGAGAAACTTGAATCTTTTGCCTTTAACCAAATTGAACACAAACCCATTCATAATCCATTTTGACATGTTAAATGGTTTGTTCTCTGCTATGGCAACTATTGGGGATGCAATGTCAGATGGAAAATTGTCGAAACCAGCACTCCTTCTTGACATGCACTGCTGAATCACATAGCACAGTAACTTCCACTTCTTCCCCAATCTTGCCCTTACAAATTGTGACTTTGGAAATACAGGAGGATGACCCATATTCACAAAGCACGCTTGACATTCAGCAACAGTCAATTCATCATTTGCACCAATCTCATCTTCATCAATCCTCAAAGCTGTTCTGATAGCTTCTTCAGAAACAGTCAGTGCTAAGTCTCTGGTGATGTTACCTCTAACAACAATCACCCCAGCCTCATTTCTAACCACCTCAGCCGTCCTCCAAAACCTTTTGATCAATCTTGCATATATGACCGGCTTAGCACACATAACATACACATACTTTGTCCTCTTGATAAATCTCATCATATCTCTATATCCTTCAGTCTCAGGAATAGACTCATCCAAACAGGCAACCAAATTGTGCTTGGGCTCAAACTTCAAATTCTCCATCTGTTAAAACAAAAACAAAACACAAACAAGACAAATGTGTTAGATTCTTCATTAATAAATTTCAAATTTTCATAAGTGTTTGAACAAAAGTTATAAAAGTAAAACATTCACATAATCATTTGAACTCCTAAATTGATCTAACAAACTGATTTTCATCATTTTGATCAAAACAACTTTGAATTTTAATGATCATACAACATTTTGCAATTTAACAGGTTAACACTTAAGAACAAAAATTTGACATTTGTATGATGAAGTTGTTTAACATGTTTTAGTTCAGTTTTAACAAGGATTTGTCACTTTTAACATATATTTTATCATTTTGAAGTTAACATTTAAGAGCATTCAACAGGTCATCAATGGCGGTTTCGACAGTTATGAGCATTTTGGTTGATTCTGTTGATTTTAAGGAATTTTGTTGCAAATTAATGATTGATTGTTAATGATCGACAGTTTTTGCACTTAAAACAACATTCGATTTCAGTTTTATCACGCAAAATCAAAGTGTCGATTCAGTGATAAAAAACACTGTTCATCATCGTTTTTCGTTTTATCGAACGATTTGCAGATTTATCAACATCAAATCACTTAAACAATACCTTATTCAATCGATCAGACTTGTTACAGAACAAACGATTGAATATGATAATCAAACGATTTAAGTGCAGAGGATTTGCTTGAAATTGTGAGTGAAAAATGATAAGTGTTTGTGAAGAGGCGGGTTTTTATATGGTTGAAAAATTAGGTCAAACATGAGGTGCCGGGTCAACACATTGGGACGGGTAAGCATAAAAGCCCAATAAGCCTTGACGGGTCATGCACTGTTGAGCCGTGTCATGCACTGTTGGGACGGGTCAAGTTCTTAAGACAAGTCGCAACATGGGACGGTTCAACATATAGCACGTAAAAACACTTGACGGGTCAATCACTGTAGAGACGGGTAAACCACTGTAGAGACGGGTAAAGGTTAGGAACAACTACACCTGTTTGGTTTTACTCATCACCCGACAGCATAGTAATCTTCACAACATCACCCGGCTTGCACAATAACATGTTTGTTCATTACCCGGCTGCATAGTGATACCTTCATCACCCGGCAACACAGTTGTCTTCTTTATCACCCGGCATAATTTTCTTCATCACCCGGCAACACAGTTGTCTTCTATCACCCGGCAACACAAAGTTATTCATTTACACGGCAAGATAAAGACTCTTTTACCCGGCTGTATAGTGATAACCTTTCTTCACCCGGCTGTATAGTGACACAACTTGTCACCCGGCAGATGTCTATGACTTCTTCACCCGGCATAGATTTGACATGTTCATTGCCCGGCCATACAGTAGTCATAATATCTTCACCCGGCTTCACTTATCACCCGGCTCATATCAGACACACAACTTTGCCCGGCTGAACAGTGTCTTCATTACCCGGCAAAACAGTTGTTTCTGATATCTTTGCCCGGCTACAATACTTGAGCAATTTTTCTCAAATTTTCTCGTCTGTTGACTTTTTCAACTGCATTTATTGCACCTGCAAACATTCTCGACATATTAATTAGACAAGACATCCTTATTAGGGTTTGTCACATTAATTAATCAACAACATTTCTAGGGCAACAAAATTTAATACAATTAAATTCCCTTTTTCTTTTTCTTTAATTTTCACAAAAACATTTTTGCACAACCAAAATTTCTATATCCCGAAGCAATTTCTGAAAAACACATTACAAGACCTTGGGTTTGTTTTTAACACATCCAATACTTTTGCTTTTCATACCACATAATCTTGTTCATTCAAAACACACTTATTCAAGATATTTTTGGATTTTTGCAAATATTTTTCTTCTTCACTTATTCTCCCCCTAAACTTGAAATTTCTTGAAATTTTTAAGTTTAACAAGGATGTCGATGTGTCATTAATGATTCCAAATGCCTGCACACACAAAGCACACACATTAAAATAAAGACATATGCAATTGCAATGAATCAAAATATCACAGTGAGATCATACCACACATTATCTGAACATGTTTTGCAAGTTTTGAATAGACATTTGACTTATGTTTGATTGAGTGATGATATGAAAACATACCAATTAGCCCGAGTTGACACACTTACTTTTTCAGTATCATGATGATATTTAAGGTTCGATTATAATGACTTATGTGAGCCACATGTATACATATGTCAACATATTTCCTTATCAACTACTACCTGAAATGCATATTGCACAAAAACCTGGTCACTTACAATCATAAACAGTGTGGAATCTGGGTTCTATTCGAATTTGCTCCACTTTGGGACTTCTTTTGATTCCATTTTGGAATTTAATTTCCTATCGTTCCCCTTGGGAATCTTCTGAATTCCTTTTTGGAATTTTTGTTTGGTGATGGTCCACATTTGGGACTCTTTTTGTTCCAACTTTGGGAATCTTTTGCTGCACCTTGAAGCTCAAAAGATACTTCGTGTGAGACTTCAGGTCTGTGGATACCACAACAAAGAAGCTCACGATGCGGTTCATCACACTGAATAGACTGCATCTTTACTCGATCATGCACAACTATCATCACAAGCAATGCTTCAAAAGATATATATCTAGACATGTATAACAATGGAACTTAACACAAAGATCATTGAATTTAGATTTGTTAACAATGAACTTACTTTTTCAGTCTAATTGCCTCAGCCATCTCGCACATCAATTAACACTTATCAGTCTTTATTAAAAATGATGTAACAAATAATGTCTACTGTAACTATCATTTCTCACTTGTTGCAATAAAGATTCTTATGACATGATATTTTTTCTTTTTATATTTGATTTTATATTTTGTTTTTGGTTTTCTTTTTCATGCACACACACAATGCAAAACAATAATAATAAAAGACAAAGGAATCAATACTTGACATCGACTTATTCTATTTTTGACTTTTATATTTTCTGATTTTGTATTTTGTTTTTGCAAAAATAGAATCAATCATGATTGATTAATCCTATGGATTGAATTAAGAATTCAAACCGCCCTAACAAAAAAGATTTTGTGAAAAGATCTGCCAGTTGTTTGTCGGTATGAACCTTAATCAAAATTATTAAACCTTTTTCAGAGTTGTCTCTGAGAAAGTGATATCGAATTTCGATATGCTTGGTTTTTGAGTGTTGAACAGGATTAGCAGTAATGAACATAGCAGCAGTATTGTCTATGTAAATAGGAGTTTTGAGAAAGTTAAACCCGTAGTCAAGCAGTTGGTTTTGTAACCACAAAACTTGAGAACATCCTGCAGATGCAGCGATATACTCTGCTTCAGCTGTGGATACAGAAACGTTGGTCTGCTTCTTGCGTTGCCAAGAAACAAGTCTAGGACCCAGAAATTGACATCCACCCGTAGTCGATTTCCTGTCAAGAGCACACCCACCAAAATCACTGTCAGAATAACTATATAATTCAAAATTGCCTTCATAAGGATACCATAACCCGAGATTCGGTTTCCCTTTAAGGTATCTGAAAATACGTTTAACAGCAACCAGGTGCGACTCTTTTGGATCAGACTGATATCTTGCGCACACACATACAGCATACATAATGTCTGGCCTTGATGTAGTAAGATACATCAGTGAACCAATCATTGATCTGTACAGTGTTTGATCAACCGATTTGCCTTTCGGATCCGGCTGTATCTTGCAGTTCACATCAAATGGCGTTCGAATAGTCTGACAATCCTGCATCTTGAACTTTTTCAGCAACTTCTCAACAAATTTTGATTGGTTGATAAAAATTCCATCTGCTGATTGTTTAACTTGCAATCCAAGAAAGAAATTAATCTCCCCCATCGAACTCATCTGAAATCTTGACTTCATGATTTCTTCAAACTCTTTGCACATGGACGCACTGGTTGATCCAAAGATGATATCATCCACATAAACTTGAACACATAAAAGATCTTCATTTTCCCGCTTCATAAACAAAGTTGGATCAATCTGACCTCTTGTAAAACCATGTTCTAGCAAATGTTTAGATAATGTCTCGTACCAAATCCTTGGAGCTTGATGTAGACCATACAAAGCTTTGCTCAATTTGTATACACGATGTGGATAATCAGGATCTTCAAAACCCGGAGGTTGTCCGACATATACATCATCGGTAATTGGTCCATACAGAAAAGCGCCTTTGACATCCATTTGGAACACTTTAAACTTCATGAAAGAGGCATACGCTAGAAAAACGCGAATAGCTTCAAGTCGAGCGACCGGAGCAAACACTTCTTCATAGTCAATACCTTCTTCTTGAGTGTATCCTTGTGCAATAAGTCTTGCTTTGTTTCTCACAACAATGCCACGTTCATCTGGCTTGTTCTTGTACAACCATCTTGTACCAATCGCATTTTCTCCTTCAGGTAAGTCCACTAATTTCCAAACTTCCTGTTTGCGAAATTGAAGTAACTCCTCTTGCATGGCTTCAATCCAACTATTATCTTGCAACACCTCTGAAATATTCTTTGGTACCACTTGAGAAAGAAAACATGAATAAAGACAAACGTTTGCTTGCTCAGTTTGACTTCTCGTAGTTCTCTGATCCAATGGCACGATAATCTGAGAGACTGGATGTTTCTTGTGAATTCGATGAATTGGTATGTCTTCACCTTGCACATGACTCTCCAGATTAGACTGATTCAGATTCGGTAGATCTTGCAAAATTGTAGATTCATGCGGATTATGAAATGACATGAATGGATACTCAGAATTGAGATTGCTATTATCGTCATTATCAGAATCGTCGCTAAAGCATCCCAAGTCACCTGATTCTTTCCTTGTTTTTCCTGAAAAATCAAACAAGTTAGAATTGAAAGATTTTGATAACGAATCTAAATCAAACAACCATTCGGGACCATGCGCCACTGACGGAAACAAATTTTCTAAAAACTTTACATTAATAGTTTCAATAACAGTGTTTGTTTTGCTATTAAAAACTCGATAAGCTTTAGAAACAGACGAATAACCGAGGAAAAATCCATCGTCAGATTTTGACTCAAATTTCCCAAGATGATCACTTAAATTTAGAATCGATACAGGACAACCAAATGCTTTCAAGTATGAAATATTCGGTTTTCTTCCAAATAATAACTCATAAGATGTTTTATTTTTATCCTGAACCAATAATGTCCTGTTTTGTACAAAACACGCAGTAGCAATAGCTTCGTCCCAGAATGTGATAGGGATTTTGGCATCTGCGAGCATGGATCTTGCTGCTTCAATTAGTGTCCGATTTTTCCGTTCTGCAACCCCATTTTGTTGGGGCGTTCTTGGAGCACTAAATTGTCTAGCAATTCCTTTTTCTGCACAAAACAAATCAACATTAGTGTTCTTAAATTCCATTATCACTTCTCAAAGTTTTTACTTTACAATCCAACTGATTTTCAACTTTGACGATAAATTCTTTTAACAACTCAGCAGTTTCAGATTTAGCATGCAGAAAATAAACCCAAGAAAATCTAGTGAAATCGTCAATGATGACAAAACAATAAGACTTCTTTCCGATGCTTTGAACATTTGTTGGTCCAAAAAGATCCATATGTAGCATCTGCAAGGGTTTTGAAATGGAGTGTTCTTGCTTGGACTTAAAAGACATTCGATGATGTTTTCCTTTCAAACATGCTGGACAGAGATCAGTTGTAGAGAACTTCTTTGATGGTATTCCTACATCGTGATTTCCAGTCACCAGTCGATTCATGTTTCTGAAATTTGAATGGCCCAGCCGTCTATGCCAAAGCTGACTCTCATCATTTGAAGCATGTGCAATGAGACAAGTAGTTTCGATTTCAGCATCAATCTGCGACATATCAAGCTTGTATACATCACGATCTCTTGGAGCTTTAACCACTACCCATTCATTGTCAATCTTGAAACCTGGTTTGAGTATATAACAGAAAGAATCATCAAATAAAGTTGAATATGATTTGTCACAAATTTGAGATACACTTAGCAAATTAAAGTTCAACTGTGCACAGTAGTTGACTTTATCAAAGCTAATGATCCCATTTGACACAGTTCCTTCTCCAGTTATTTTACCACCAGCATCTCCTCCAAATGCAACATGAGTACCATTCTTCAGCTTAAAGTCTTGAAGCAAGGCATGGTTTCCTGTCATATGCCGGCTACACCCACTATCAACAAACCATGAGTTAATAGGTCTTCTTGGGCGTACCTGCATTTCAACAATCACTTAGTTAGTTTGGTCAACCCAGGCCCACATGGTCTTGGGTTTTCCGAATCTATCTGTAACAGTAACTTGTTGATAATGAAGATTTTGAAAATTTGTTTCATTTGAGAGATTTGGCTGAAAACTGTTTCGCCCATTGGCGTGAATTGATTGCTTTCTTCTCAAAGCAATAAACCTTTCCTCTAACTTAGGATCAAGGTTATTTTCAAATTTCTGATTTCTTACCATCAAAGCTCTTGGTTTAAAACTGTTAACCTGCACATTTCTTGATGAAAAGTTATTAGAAATTGAATTGTTTCGATTGGAATTTCTCAAAACAGGAGAATGACTTTGATTAACATTTTGAAGACCAAATGACTGATTTCTTTGAAAATTTGGAAATTGAGTCATTTCTCGTGATGAGTTTGTTCGAAAGAAACAATCCTTTTTGTCATGATTTCGCCTTTCACAAATATCACAAAATTTGTTATAAAAACATTCTTCTGAAGAATGGTTTCTTTTGTCACATAAACTGCAGTACCTGTTAAAGAAACATTCAGCAGTTGCATGATTATAACGATCACATATCTCACAATGTTTCTTGCTAATTCTAAAAAGCCGATTGTTCACTTTTGATGTCGAACCCACTCGTGATTCATTATCAGTTTTGCTCGGTTTTAGATTAACTTGATTCTTTTGTGGAGATTTTGATTGTGAGTTTGCTTGCTTGGAAATTTGGTTCGATTTTAACACACCTTGTTTGGTTAACCTTTTTGATTCAATTCTTTTATCATTGACAGCGGAAGACTTAGAACCTGAACCTGTTTTCAGACCAGAGTTAGATTTGATTGGAGAATTGATTGGTTTACCATAAGATCCGTTTAAATCAAAAGTTCCTGCAGACACAAACTTAATTGTTTTACCTTTTGACACTTTCTGTTTGACATTGTTGACTTTGTCAGTTTTGACCATTTGAGCTTTGGTGTTGTCATTCGATTTTATGACACTTTTACCTTTTGACTGTTTCGTTTCAGATTGATTGACTGTTAATTTCAATTTCTGCACCTTTCCTTTTGAAACTTCAGTCTGCTTCACCTCTTGCTTCTTGATCAGTTGATCAGCAACTTTTGCATTCTGTTCATTCTTCCACTTGATGTATTCAGGATCATTGTATCCCGAAAATTCACCTTCTTCCATCACCGTTTCTGACTTCGGATTCAGTTCCGGATACTCAACAAGTTGAATCAGAACAGGTTCTGATTTGTTGCTAGCTTCATCATCAGCTTCAGTCGTCACGCCATCTTCTTCTTTCAAACTTTCAATCAACACTTCAGATCCTTCGGATTCAGATTTACTTCTTTGAATTTCTTTGAATTTTCGTTCATTTTCAGGTGAATGATCAAATTCATTGAAGTTTTCAGGTAAAGTTTATGTGATTGAATTAGGCATTGGTTCATGAGTGAAACCCAACCCTGTTTTGGTTTTGTTACCTCTTTCACTTATAAGTTGTTTAACCATTGTTTTACAACTTTTCACTTTCGTTAATTCAAGTTGTGTGACAGCATGAGCAACTTTTTCTTGTTCAAAGTTCTTTGTCATTTCTTCAAGTTGTTTTGTTACAAGTTCCAATTCCTTTAAGGTTTTGTTCCATGATTCTTTAAGTGACAAAATCTTCTCATCAGCAATTTTGTGATCAATTTTAAGTTGTTCATGAATTTTCTCATGTTTGCTTAATTTATCACCAATTTTAAATGAATGAGTACGATAATGTTCTACTTGTTGAATGCATTGTTCAGAACATAACCTACCTCTAACATCATCAGGCAAAGGAACATAGTTAGGGGGTAAATCAGTACTAACCTTTGGTTGTTCGGTGGATGATGAAGACTCACTGGATGTAGCCATTAACACAACTTCTGATTCAGATTCTTCAACAGGATCTGACTTTGCACTCCAGTCATATTCCTCTGAATCTTCACTAACAGTATCAATCACCTTGATATCTCCTTCTTCTGACCAATCCTCTTCGATTTCACATACTAGTGCCAAACTCGATGTAAGATCAGATGTGAATTGTTCTGCATATGCACTCCAGTCATAACCATCTTTCACACTAACCACCAGTGCTTTAGTTTGATCTTCTGGTTTCTTTCCTTCATCTTTCAGTTCCGGCATGGGAAGACTTTGGTATGGTTTCTGAAAGAAACGTTGATTTCTTTGTTGATAACTTGAAGACTTTTGTGCGCTTTGACCTTGACCTTGATTTTGTCCACTTGAACTTGCTGGATCATTGTAGTTCTGATTCTTAAGAGCTTTACATTCTCTTGAAAAATGACCATAGCAGTTACAGTTAAAACATCTGGCCTTCGATTTGTCAAAACCAACCATCTTGTTTGCATGAGGCTTGTAGCTTCGGTTAACATATGCATGTTTTTGCGTTCTATATGCAACCATCACCATTTGCCAATTTAAATCCATTTCCTCAACGTCATCAGGATCCATCTCAAATAAATCTTGAAGGACAACGTCCATTTGACTCAAGTGACTTCCTTGGTATGCTTGAAAACTTGCCATAAAAGCTGTAAAGGCAGTTTTGGTCTCGTCATCTTGTAACAAGATGTTCATCACATCTTTTACTTTGGCTTGAACAGTAGAACTTTGATTTTCTGTTTGCGGTTTCACATTTTGACTTTGAACTTGAGTTCTTGGTGGAGATTGAGGTTGAGAATAAGTTGGTGAACTTGGAAAGTATGATGAATCAGTATAAAAACTTGCGCCAACAAATAAATCACCCTCATCTTCAAACTTAGTTGCATCTTGTGCAAGAAAGGCATTCTCCACAGTATTAGCAGGATTCACAATATATTTGTATTGTGCATGTGAACCAGTTCTATCAGTGTTTCTAGAACCTTCATCAATTTCTACTTCTTCAATCTTTGCAATGAGTAAATCCAAATCCATCGGAAACTTTTCAGTATGTTTCAACAGTGTCACAGTCTGTTTCCATGATGATGGAAGTGCACATAACAATCTGTCATTTAGATCTTGGAGATCTGTCTTTGCACCCGCATTGGTCATTTCAGTAGTCAGATGAACAAACCTATTCATCATCTGGTGCACTGATTCTCCAGCAATGTGTTCAAATAACTCCAACTGTCTCTTCAACTTTTGTTTCTTGAGACTTCTGAGTTGTTCACCTCCTTCACAAATGGATTTCAAAGCCTTGAATAATGTATAACCTGTTTGATAGGTGTCCAACCTTGACAGTACTTGTAGTGGCAATCCCTTACACATCAGAGAATATGCTTTGCTATCATTCTTCACTTTCCTCAAACCTTCTGCTGACAAATTATCCTCTGGATAAGGTTCAATAGAGTCCTTGGTGTAGGTACTTGCACTATCTGGAGCTGTCTGTGTAGGTATGTGAGGACCCTTGTCAATTGACTTCCAAAGATCATTGTCTATTGAGCAGAGATGATGCTTCAGTCTAATCGTCCAATTCTTGAAATCTGCACGATTGACAAGTCTAGGAACACGGTTATCAGAATCATCATTAGGTGCCATTTTAAAAGATTTTAAAGAAAATATATATATATATATATTTTTTTTGTTTTTGTTAATTTTTGAAAAGAAATAGTTAAACTACTAAAATAAAGACAAGTAATTAATGACAAGATAAGAAAACAAGGATTAAAACAACTAAAAACGAGTCACACGGCTGAACAGTGAAAAATCCTTCTTCACCCGGCTGAACAGTAGCTTTTGTTCTTTACCCGGCAAAGAGAATCTTCACTCGTCTAAACAGTCACACGGCTCAACAGTTGTAAGTCTTGGATTCTTTACCCGGCAGAACAGTTACCCGGCAGAATAGTATTAACTTCACACGGCAATAACACTTGACCCGGCTTGAATCTTGACACGGCAGAAAGGCTTTACCCGACTGAACAGATGACGATCACACGGCAGCACAGTTGTTTACCCGGCTACACAGTTTTCGATCACCCGGCTGAAATTGTTAATTACCCGGCGTAACAGTGTATCACCCGGCACAACAGTTCTTGATCCGGCTGAACAGTAACACCTTTTCCTCGTCAAATTCTTTACCCGTCTAGCACAAAATCCTTTACACGGCTGCACAGGACCTAATTGTTTACAAATCTAAGTCCAAAGGAAATTGTCTAAGTCAATTTTATCACCCGGCAAGTTAATTTTCAACCAAGTTCATACTGTTCATCATCTTCATCATGAGAATTTTTCTGGGTTTGTCAAAAACTTGTCCAATTTCTTCAAAATTCACACACAAGCAGTGAAATAGTCCGATTAACAATCCCTAATCTCAATCAATCCAAAACATGATCAAATTTTGATGAATTTGAGCAAAATTCGATCGAACAGTAACTTTTCCAATCTTCTTAATTCCTCAGATCTGATGATAATTTGATGGAATTTGCACAATCGTTGTGAATTAGGAGTGATTGCGATGATAAATCACAACTAAAAACAGCAACAATTCATTCAGATCATGATTTTTGAGCAATATTTCAGTGTTTTTGCTTGATGAATAGCGAAGAACACAATACCAACAGCTCTGATACCAATTGATAGGTTCAATTGGATCGATAATATCGCTCAATGATCAGAATGATTCATACAAACAAGGCAATTCAATCACAAACACAATTCATTACTAAATAATTCTCTTGTATTTGATGATCAAAGCAAATCTGCAGTACAAATGTAGGAGAAAATAAATCACACACACTTAGTTCTCTCTCTAAAGTGAATATGTGAATCAGACTCTCTCCTCACACTCTCTCACTACATGCTTTAAGCAACAAAATACATTTTAGGGAAAATAACAAAATAGACCCTAAACTATACACAAAGTATAAAATAAGTACAAAGTAAATCTTAACTGGAAATAACCCTAACAGGCTTCATCGTGATTCTTCCGGGTTTCATCTTTCTTTCATTTTTCTCTTTAATTCTATCATGTCATACACTTTGAATCTTGTTTTTATTATTATGAACATGGTAGGCTAATCGTTTATAACTACCTAGGCGTTGTGATGACTCGTTAACGTTTGTTTGAACTCATGTTTGGATTGTTGGTTATGGTTTATGTTTAATTAAAGTTTGAACCTTTATGATTGTTTAATGCATTATATATGTTTGAATTGATAGAATTGATATTATTAACCCATGTTTTCTTGGTGATTGTCTATGTCACGTAATAGGACTCGTTTAGTCATTAACGTGAGTTATGATTATTATGGTTTAAATGCAGTATAACCATAGGATTAATAGTGTTAATGAAATCGGTAATAACGTGTAGCCAACTTAGATATCCTGAGGTGATAGGTTGTTAACAAGTCTTGGTTGATTAATTCGCTAGGTTTAGGTTTTTGTGAAAATTCCGGCTTAGTGTTAATTATTAATCTTGCTTGTTAAATTAAATGATTGGGTTCAAATGGCTTTAAGGGTCGTATCGTGAGATAGATCTTTAGCGTCGGTCAATTAGGCATAATCAGATTAGATAACCGTGAGGAAGTTTAATCCCGTAACCGGTGTGTTAATAACTTAACAGTCATCCTTTAGGTTTCTTCTTGAGAAGGGTCGAGGGTCTTAATTAGGAAAACTTTTAATTGAATAAATTTAGATCCCGGTTCCATAACCATTAATCCAACGTGAGTGATAACTGAAGTTGACAATGATTCTAGCCTAGGTGGTTTGTTTTCTCTCATCTATTTTAAATCCGTCTTTCAAATTGTCAATTTCCATTTTAAGTAAGTTTCCTTATTTAGAAAGTTTCTATTTTTAGAACCCCCCCCTTCTTAAATAATCTTTTAATTTAAGGTCGTATCTAGTTTAGTTGAGTCTTGTCCAGTTAATTCAACGTAGTATATAGAGTCTGTGGGTCGACACCCGGACTTACGTACGCTATATTACATTCGACCGGTCCACTGCCGGTTGTGTGTGATTTAGTAGTTTGTGTTGGTTTTATAAATTTAAAACTAGGTGTTTTTAGTTAATTATTTTATATATATATTACACGCATCAAGTTAATTCAACGTAGTATATAGAGTCTGTGGGTCGACACCCGGACTTACGTACGCTATATTACACTCGACCGGTCCACTGCCGGTTGTGTGTGATTTAGTAGTTTGTCTTGGTTTTATAAATTTAAAACTAGGTGTTTTTAGTTAATTATTAACATAGTGTTGCTTTCTCGAAAATAGTTTTGATCTTTGTATTTTAAGAAAATTCGAGTATGATTAATGTTATAAATCCTTAGATAGTGTTTGAAAAGAAAACTATGACGTATGGTTATTTGACAGCTATTTTAAAAAAATCTATTAAGAAATCATTTGCTAGGAGGCTTCGTAAAATTTGAAAGTTATTGAAACTGATAGGTAAATTTTGAAAAGTTAGGGAAATTATTTTCAATGGAATTAATCATCGAAAAAAAATTTATTTTTATTTTTCTTTTTATTTGTATTTATAAAAAAATTATTTTACAAAAACTCTATGGTTGATTAACATTATGTGAGTTCCTGGTTTATAAATAATCACAATGGGTTTGGATGCGTTTATGAAAAACGAAGTGTGTTCAATTCGATTTGTGAATGTGAGTATGAGTAGAACATTGTATGATGAGCTTCTGTAATGAGATCACACTGTAATTTAAATATTAAGTTTATGTACAAATTAATTTTAGATTTTTTTTAAGTGTTAAACACACCGAAGTTGGTTAATGAGTTCATGATTTGATGGTAAATTTTTGATACGATTATGAATCTGTAATTCATTATCAAGTTTATGTTATGATGATGACTTTCTTGATTTGATAGTACGTTCATGATTTGATTAGGAGTTTATGATTTGATAATCAAATCACATCTTGATGAAAAGTTTGAAAACAACTAACGTAATGAGATCGTGTAATGACACTTTGAGTGTAAACGTTCGATTCGCAAACCAAACAAATACCTTGACTTATCAAAGTAGTAAGTCCGTTAACTTTTACGAAGACGTGACTACCTATAAGTCGACACTCACTTTTGAGAGTTCCCAAGTAAGTAACAGATCCAGCGGTAGGTTTGGATTTATACGAATACTTGCCTTAGCCAGAACATCTCAAAAGTACAGGTGTCCACCCTTCCAGTATTGCACGTGTTCAGTTTTGGGGCTTAGACTAGGTCATCCATTTCTAATAACCTAATTCCCTATAACCATGGCTCTGATACCAATCTGTCACACCCCGACCGATGGCGGAATCATCGGGGCGGACGAAATTGGATGATTGCTCATAGCTCATGGTACTAAAAACTGTTTCAATATTATTAAAATCCAATTTAATATATCTAAACAAAAGAAAACAAATAGTTCAAACAAGAATATCTAAATAGCCTACTACATATTATTAACTAGGTCCAAGTTCCTAGTCATGTGGCATCCCGAAGTTCCTAACTTGCTTTTCCTAAAATCATGTGAAAAATAACTTGTCAGCTAATGAATTAGTTGGTGAGTAAACATAGGTTTGAAATACGTATAGATACACTGATAAAAAGTAAATTCATGTCGTTATGTCTAAACTTATAAATGCAAAACATGTACATACAAGATAACAACGCATAATCAAACCTTGAACAAATGATAAGGGGGGTCCACATGATTATGATACTCAGTTATAATCACCCAAGAATCAGGGGGTGGGTCCTTTCGACCAATAGATCTACCATTAGTAACTGTCGGTTTCTACAAATTAATGATTACGCTTGCACAAAATTGCTATCAGGCAATGAACACATAATTTGCAAGTAAAGACATAACATGAAATAACTGATCAACTGAAATCTGATAACTGAACAACTGATAAAACTAAAATCTGATAACTGATTTAATAGGTCACATGATATCACCCCAAATTGAAACCAGAAAAGGGCCTATGAATACTCACATGATAATTCTTGATCGACTGAAAATGAATAAAACTTCAAAACGTCACCCGGATATTCCTTAAGGATCACCTAAAGGATTTCATCCTAGGTTAGAATGATAATTGAAGACTAACTAGGAATCTAGGGTTCTAATTTGGAATGTGGGTTTAAGTAGTTAATTGTTATAATTGAAAATATATATATATATATATATATATATATATATATATATATATAATACGTAATATTAATAGATATATTTTTAACATTGATTTAAAATGTCATATTTTGATTAAACAGTATATGAATCTTATCCCTTTATGAAAAGGATTAAAAATAATGATTCGTTAAATGACACGACCGTTTTTTGATAAAAGTGACTAATTATCTTAAATAAATAATCATATGTATTTAATAATAAATGTCTAATTAAACCATCGATCTCGGGATTACTAATTACCAGAATTCATAAACGAAATTATAAACGTAATTATTTAAAAGTAAATCTTGTTTTCTATATTTTGTAAAAATATTTCTTTTTAACAATAACTATTAAAAGATTTTTACAAATAATTTGTATAATAATTGTAAGATAATTATAGCTAATTAACGTTAACATAACAAGACTTAATTAATTTAAACTTCTAACAAATCAAAAAAATATAGTCCAGGGGACTCGAACCCTGGACCTTTTGTTTAGTTTTTACACGCCTAACCACCAGAGCACTGCTATTTTAGTGTTATTAATCTGAATAGAAATGTTTATAACTTTTTTATTTCTTAAACCTACAATTCTTTATAAACCGTAAACACAAATCACACAAATTGAACACAAATCTGAGTCGGTCATTGAAATCAAATACATCCAACATGATCAGCATACGAAATCGAACTCAATGATACCTTTAATTACCTGAATTGATTAAAGATCGAAGAAAATGGAAGAAAGAATAATGAACACTGATTTGGATCAAATTGAATCTGCAATTATTGATGATAATCAAATTAAACACACAGATTCACTTAAAGATAGATAATAAACAATAACCCTATGAATTTTAAACCTGAAATAGACCGGAAGTGTACCGTCGATGAGGAGCAGAACCGCGAAGAACAGGGAATTAAATCGAGTGATGTGTGTGTTTAAAAGTAAAATTAGAGTTGCAGAAAGATAATGTGATGTCGAATGAATGTATTGGGTGATATATAGGCGACTGGAATGGGCCAAAACGATCATATCAAAGTCGAGTGGATCTCGGTGAAGATGAGTTTAATTTGAACGATTTGTTATGATAATTGTTAATTAAACGTGTTCTTATCCTTCTAATCGATAAATGGAGTGTTTTGGATTAGTTCAATTTGATTTTTATTGATGAATTTGGTGAATTGGATTTGGATTTGGCCGGAAAATATGGGTATTGATTTAGATAGATTTTCAATGCGCGTTAACTGAAAAATAGGGTGGATAGGGGTTCAAAACTAGGCGATAAGTTGATGAGGACGGTTGAAATGAGTCAATATGGTGCAGATTTGATCGAATTGTACCCCACCGGAGTCGCCGGAGGTGTTAGCCGGAACTGCGGGGTATACAGGTGGGGGTTTGTTTTAAAAGATATTTGCAGTTTTACCCCCTACACTTTTAGTTGTCTTAATTTTTTTGTCTAAAGGTTTAAGTTGTGCTTTATAAATCACACATTCAACCCTTAACTTTAACTTTATCTAACCAACTAACCAATTAACAATTATTAACATTTATATAAATTGTTTCTTGTTAAATTAAGTACATTTTATAAAAATTCATTTTATAACACCTATTTGGCAATTTAATGATTAATAACCGAAACCTTTATTTCATAATAAACCATAAGATTACATTATTATTCAACGGTTCGGTTTAGAAAAAGAAAACGAATCAGGCCGGATGTCACATCGAGTTCCTTTGAAAACGGCTTAGAGGCATTAAAATATGTTTAGCGAGAAATGTAATGAAATTAGACTATGTCCAAGGGTTCAAAACGGGTAGAAGAGGATTTTACCGACGATTAAATTGATTGAAATAGGTTAATTTGGTATTTGGATATCGCTGGACTGTTGGTATTAAACTTGAATCAAAACTTTAATATAAGTTCAACAATTACGGTTTTGCTCACAGTTAATTAAATCTTTATCTTAACTAACTAACTAACTTAACCATGTTAGCTTACAACGGTTTTAAAGTTGACGTTTTTATATAATTACGTTGTTTTTGACGTTGAATGTTTATTTTTAGACTTATTAATAACAAACTAGATATTATTTATAAAAACTTTTCTTATGAATTCCAAGCTTATATATCTTGGATTTAATCGTTATAAATAGTAATTAAATGAGTAAATTTAAATAATAACTAATAACAAATTCGATAGCTTTATTAAAGGCGGGATAACGTAAAATCTAACATATTTATTCATATGAATAATGGAACGAGCATTACAATTTGACAACTATAAATACAAATAAATAAAAGATAGATAGCTTCGGGTTCGAGTCGGGCATTCAGGTTCAGGTTTGGGGCAGATGTCACATGGTTTACAAGGGTGTAATTTTGTTTTATGGATAATGTCACACCCCCAAATCCACTAACGGAGTTTTACCGTTAGAGGCGTGACAAACCAGGATCCAGTCATTAATTACACCGAACGACTCTATATGAGTTTTGAAAACCAAACTTTTGCCCATTAAATGCAGTAATTTAAACGTCAATCAGAGTAATTAGTTTTTCAGTTATGCGGAAGCGTAATAATTAAGTAATTCAAGCATCCCAAACCATGCAGAAAGTAAATGTGCAAAAACACGCGCCCGACACAAGACACGCAGTTTAAATAGTTGTCAAATCCCAAAACAAAGTTTTTAATGCAAGAATTGTTTTAAATGAAATGCGAGGACGCCATGCCATGCCCTACGTGCAGTGTACCTCAGTGCCTTGAAACAGTGAAAGGCTAACAAGTGTCAACACTACGGTTGGTGAGTTCACATAGTAAGTATGAAATCTAATAGTTCAGTTGCAAGCAGATATATAAATTAAGTATGTCAGTGTGGGTAGCTAGTCTACAGTACATGTCCTTAGAGTCGTATGTATCTGACCGAAGCTGACGTATGTACACATTAAGTGCATTTTGCCTGTTCGTACATCCCATCAGGATGCACATGTATGTATGTTAGGTCATTCAACACCCATTCGACAAATCCTTCTGTCGTGCTAGCGCGACTAGCCCGGGTATTTCACAAATACTATTTCATAAATCCTTCTGCATTTTGCCTGTTAGTACTACTCAAAATTTCCCTGCTATTTCACAAATACTAACGGTCAACTAGGTATCGATGAGGTCTTTCATGAACAAAATAAAAGTTGCTCTAATCTAGAAATGCGACTTACAAAATTTGTAAATCCGTAAAAGTATTCGTTCATGTTACAGCCCACAAAGGGTAGAATAGTAAATAGTTTGGTTCAGTGAACTCACCTTAGGTTGCACAACAAACAGTTTTAAAAGCACACAGTATAATACAACAACCTACGTAACAGTAGGTCTATTAACGTGTGTTCATGTAGGGTCATAGAACCCTATGCATCACAATAGTCATATAGTTTGTGCATGATCGGAATAGTTTGACTTTTTATCCAAGTTTGTCCAAGTTTGATTTTTTGTCCAAGTTTGACCAAGTTTGACTTTTTGTTGACCCAAGTTGACCCACGACCTGTTGGTGATTTATTAAGTGTAGTATGTTGTTATTGATGTATTTGATCATATTTCATTCACATACCACGTCACACAACATTTATTCAACAAGTTAAATTTTTATTTCCACAAAAGTTTGATAGGTTCAATTGGCTCGATAATATCGTTCAATGATCAGAATAATTCATACACAAACACAGTTTAATCATTAACACAATTCATACTAATAATTCTCTTTTGTATATTGATGATCAAAGCAGATTTGTAGTACAAATGCAGGAGAAAATAAATTACACACACTTAGTTCTCTCTCTAACGTGAATAGTGATCTAGCCTCTCTCCTCACACTCTCTCACTACATGCTTTTAAGCATCAATTACAATATTAGGGAAAATAACAAAATAGACCCTAAACTATACATAAATGTATAAACAAAAACAAAGTAAATCTTAACTAGGAAATAGCCCTAACAGTACTCCCCCTAAGATTTATCTTTGAATCTTCAGCAAAATCTTCAAACAGTTTTCTTCTTTTTCATCTTCAATCTCTCTCACCAATCTTCTGGTTCTTCTTTGACATCCAGCAACTCTTTCCCTTTATATTCTTCTTGTTCTTTCAATGCTTCCTCTATGCACGACTTGAACTTTTCTGCTATCTTTGCTTGTCTTGGTTTGGACTCGTTGGTAAGGATTGGGCAGACATTCATACGTCTCAGAGAATCAAGCGTTAAACCTGCAAAATCAATGTTAGCGTAAAATTCATAGGGCATTTCTTTCCCTTTGACTTGCACCTCCAATGTACCCTTTGCAGTCACTCTCATAAACTCTATCTCCGGAATGTCAACTTTTACAAGATTAGCATTGAGTAATGCCTTCCTTACTCGAATCTTTTCTGATGCAGCTGCTATCACCTCAATCATCACCACAAACAAATTTCTATCAGCTTCAGCAACTTTGTCTCTGCATCTTTCCATTTTGTAGCTTCTTAGAAAATCAATGTAAGATGGATGCAGCAATTTCAGCTCAAAAGTACTAAATACAGTAATCATGTCTTTATCCCAATCATCCATATTTCGTACAATTTTCAACTCAAAAGTTTCCTGATTGTAAAAAACTTTAAGAATTGGCTTCGTCGCTTGAGAACCATCAAACACTTTCAGCCCCGGATCAGTCACTTTGTCAAAGTATTCATCAGAAAATTCTTCCAAATACATATCTTCACTCACTACCAACTTTTTCTGTTTTCTCTTTTTCTTTGACTGCACATATGCACTATCCTCCTGCTGTCCTCTGAACTCCAAAAACTTCGGCATTCGGCTCATCCCAGCATCAAGTAATATCGCACATTTATCACCACGCTCAGCATGCGTGTGATTTATCAGTCTAAGCTTGTGCAACTCTTTCAAATCTTGAACTTCTAACTTGAAAATGCTAGAGTAGTAATGGTATACATCACATAAACCATTAACTCTTTTAATCATGAACGCATCGAACACTTCGTCATATTTCCATGCAATAATCTTTACCTTTTTGGATTTTTCCGGTACGATCATTGAATCAAGAAGTTCAGCAATCGACTGACCCTTGCTCAGCAGTGATCTCACAACATCACCTGCTGTGGCTGATTTGTGCCATGATTCACGTACATCCATAGGTATATTATATGCCTTCACCTCACTTGGAAACATATCCATCAACTCATGTCTCTTTTTATGCGCATTCTCAGGTAAAGCCATAACCGGTATTTCTTTTGGTCCGAGAACTTTGTATCTCTTGGTCAGCTCATAATATTGAGGATTGTTGTAATCAAGATAAAACATGCGATTGTACAGCTTCTCCGTCTTCATAAAACTTACAACAATTTTCCTCAGTGGCTCTTGTTTCAATCTTTTCAACGTCCGATATGGATAGTTTCTTGAGCTCAGCCAATCACGCATAGATCTACTTGACATTTCTTCAGGGTTTTGATGGTAAAGCTCAGTTGGAGGTAAATCATCAATGTTTAAACTCTCTTGAAGTGATGTCCATTCTCCCATTTCAACAATAAACTCCTTCTCATCAGCAGCGGCTTTATCTTGAGCTATCAAACATTTTTCATACTCTTCGTTGATTTGAGTCACAGTCAGCCCATTCAGATACACAAGATTGTATTTCATCTTCTCAAGATAAGCAAATCGTTCTGACAAATCAGCAGGGATCTCATCATCTGGATTCGTTTCAGGCTCAGCTTCAGGTTCTGATTCTGTGAAATCTATATCATCTAAATCATCTAGTTCCTCTATCATTGGTGCATTGTCAGTTTGAACCGGCTCAAACTGACTTATAGTTTCAGTCACATCTTCAACCCTTTCAACTACTTCAGGCACTTCTTCAACTACAACAGCTTCAGATTGAATCGGCTCAATCTGAACTGATTTATCAATTTCAGCTTCAATCACAGTCTCATCTGCCTTTGCCAACTCTACTACCTCAGTTTCAACTACAGTCACAGATTGAATCGGCTCAATCTGCACTGTCTCATCCATTTTTGCCTTCTTTGAAACAGATGCGTCTTCAGTAATCTCCGGTACAGCATCTAACTTTCTTTTTCCCTCAGCCTTGTCAAAATTGACAGAATCAGCAGCAGCTTCATCGGGAATAACAATTGGAGATTCCACCCTTATGCCCACATTTGTCGTGCCACGTGCTCGAGTATAATATACTTTTGCTTCTTGAGGTGCTTCAGTCACTTCTATCACCTCATCTGAAAAATCTTTGTCTGATGTGGACCCTGACTTCTTTGATCGAGTTTCTTCTAGCCATTTTTCCAACATTTCTTTCTCAGCATCCAGAGTATTACATTCGGCCTTCAAATCTTTATTATCATACTTCAAGTTTTCATGCTCCTCCTTCAACTTATCATACTTAGCCTTCAACTCTACATGTTCAATCTTCAACTTAACATGATCAGCATCCAAAGCTTTGAAAGTTTCAAGATTCTGGTTGTGAGTGGCCCAAATTTCTTCTAACCTTTTCTTCTTTCTATCATTTGAAGCTTTCAACTGTTCATTAGCATCTAATAGCTTTGCCACCATCTCTTCTAATTCGACAATCTTCTTCTTATCCTCATTCTCATCAACACTTGAAACAATTTTTGGCGAAGACTCCAAAACTTGTTCAATGTTTTCAGCAACAGGGGATGATGTGGTGGGTATATCCACAGGAATAGGATCAGTAATGCCAGCATCAGCTTCATCGACTATCTGTGCAATAGACTCAACATCGGCCATTACTTCCTGAGCTATCTGAACAACATCTATTTGTTCAGGCTCATCAACACTTTCTTCAACTACCTTCGGTTCCTCAATCAACACTTCCTCAACAACAGATTTAGATCTTCGAGACCTAACATACTGCATTGTGATGGGCTTAGCAATTTCAACTACCACTTCTTTTTCAACACAAGTAACCTCAACAGATTCTTCAATCAAAGCAGGTTCAATGACTTCAACATTTTCTTCCTCCTCTGACACAAATTCAGCACCATCATTACCATCATTTCCACTATCATCATCTCCATCATTTCCACTATCATCACTTTCTTCACCATCACTGTCATTATCATCATTTTCATCATCCTCAGATCCATCTTCTTCATCTTCTGCATGACGAGCAGCATACTCATCATCATCCAACAGATTGTCAGGCACCTCATCAACAAGGTCCTGTGGATTAACTATCTCTCCATGTGAAATATGATGATAAACTACCTCAACATCTTCCTCATTATTTGCTATATCTCTCATATAGTCAAATAGATCAACACTTGGCACATTCCCGATACTCATCTTCCTATAAGACAGATCGTTCATGTCCTCAGTATATAGTATCCCTCCAACAACTCCTTCATTTCTGATAATGGGATAGGCAACATTGATCATCAACTGCAAGAATCTCGGGTACATGAGAAACTTGAATCTTTTGCCTTTAACCAAATTGAACACAAACCCATTCATAATGTACTTCGACATGTTGAATGGTTTGTTCTCAGCTATAGCAACAATCGGAGATGCTATATCAGATGGGAAGTTGTCAAAACCTGCACTCCTCCTTGACATGCATTGTTGAACAACATAACACAGTAACTTCCATTTCTTCCCCAACCTTGCTCGATAGAATTGTGACTTTGGAAATGCAGGAGGATGTCCCATATTCACAAAGCACGCTTGACATTCAGCCATAGTCAACTCATCATTTGCTCCTACTTCATCCTCATCAATTCTCAAAGCTGTTCTGATGGCTTCTTCAGATACAGTCAATACTAAATCTCTAGTGATGTTTCCTCTAACAACATTCACTCCAGCCTCATCTCTAATCAACTCAGCCGTCCTCCAAAAACTTTTTATCAATCTTGCATATATGACCGGCTTGGCACACATAGCATACACATACTTTGTCCTTTCGATGAACCTCATCATGTCTCTATATCCTTCAGTCTCAGGAATAGATTCATCCAAACAAGCAACTAAGTTGTGCTTGGGCTCAAACTTCAAATTCTCCATCTGTTAAAACAAAAACAACAGCAAACAAGACAAATGTGTTAGAATCTTCATTAATAAATTCCAAATTTTCATAAGTGTTTGAACATAAAGTTATAAAAACAAAACATTCACATAATCATCTTAACTCCTAAATTGTTCTAACAAACTGATTTTCATCATTTTGATCAAACCAACTATGAATTTTAATGATCATACAACATTTTGTAATACAACAGTTTCACACTTAAGCAACAAAAATTTGACATTCATAAGATGAAGTTGTTTAACATGTTTTAGTTCAGTTTTAACAGGGGTTTGTCACTTTTAACACATATTTCATCATTTTGAAGTTTAACATTTATGAGCATTAAACAGGTCATCAATGGCGGTTCACAGTTATGAGGTAATTTGATTGATTCAGTTGATTTTAAGGAATTTTGGTGCAAATGAGTGATTGATTGTTAATGATCGACAGTTTTTACACCTAAACCAACATTCGATTTCAGTTTTAACACGTAAAATCAAAGTGTCGATTCAATGATCAAAAACACTGTTCATCATCGTTTTTCATTTTATCGGTCGATTTGCAGGTTTATCAAGAGTAAATCACATAAACAATACCTTATTCAATCGATCAGACTTGTTACAGAACAAACGATTGAATATGATAATCAAACGATTTAAGTACAGGGGATTTGCTTGACAGAGTGAGTGAAAAATGATAAGTGTTTGTGAAGAGGCGGGTTTTTATATGGTTAAAAATTAGGTCAAAACTTGATGTGCCGGGTCAACAATTTGGGACGGGTAAGCACAAAAGCCCAATAAGCTTTGACGGGTCATGCACAGTTGAGCCGCGTCAGTCACTGTTGGGACGGGTCATGTACTTTGGGACGGGTCACAACATGAGACGGGTCAACACAATCATGTTAAAAACACTTGACGGGTCAATCACTGTAGAGACGGGTAAGTCACAGTGGAGACGGGTAAGGGTTAGGAACAACTACACCTGTTTGGTTTTACTCATCACCCGGTAGCATAGTAGTCTTCATAACATCACCCGGCAGCACAATAACTTGTTTGTTCATTACCCGGCTGCATAGTGATAACTTCATCACCCGGCTTGTTTTTCTTCTTCACCCGACAACACAGTTGTCTTCTTTATCACCCGGCATGCTTTTCTTCTTCACCCGGCAACACAGTTGCTTCCACTATTACCCGACAACACAGTGTTATGCACTTACACGGAAAGATAAAGACTCTTTTACCCGGCTGTATAGTGACAACATTTCTTCACCCGGCTGTATAGTGACACAACTTGTCACCCGGCAGATATCTATGACTTCTTCACCCGGCATAGATTTGACATGTTCATTGCCCGGCTATACAGTAGTCATATTATCTTCACCCGGCTTCACTTCTTTTTCTCAATCATCCGGCTCATATCAGACACACACTTTACCCGGCTGAATAGTGTCTTCAATACCCGGCTAAACAGTGTTCTGATATCTTTGTCCGGCTACAATACTTGAGCAATTTTCTTCATTTTTCTCGTCTGTTGACTTTTTCAACTGCATTTATTGCACCTGCAAACATTCTCGACATATTAATTAGACAAGATATCCTTAAAAGAATTTGTCACATTAATTATCAACAACATAAGACAAGTCAATAAATATAATTCTAATTAAATTCCTTTTTTCTTTTTCTTTTTCAAAAACATTTTGCACAACCAAATTTTCTATATCCCGAGGCAATTTCTGAAAAACACATCACAAGACCTTGGGTTTGTTTTTAATACATCCAACACTTTTGCTTTTCATACCACAAATTTTGTTCATTCAAAACACACTTATTCAAGATATTTTTGGATTTTTGCAAATATTTTTCTTCTTCACTTATTCTCCCCCTAAACTTGAAATTTCTTGAAATTTTTTACTTTAACAAGGATGTCGATGTGTCAATAAAGATTCCAAATGCCTGCACACACAAAGCACACACATTAAAATAAAGACATATGCAATGCAATGAATCAAAATATCACAGTGAGATCATACCACACATTATCTGAACATGTTTTGCAAGTTTTGAATAGACATTTGACTTATGTTTGATTGAGTGATGATATGAAAACATACCAATTAGCTCGAGTTGACACACTTACTTTTTCAGTATCATGATGATATTTAAGGTTCGATTAAAATGACTTATGTGACCCACATGTATACATATGTCAACATATTTCCTAATCAACCACCACTTGAATGCATATTGCACAAAATCTGGTCACTTACAGTCATTAACAGTGTGGAATCTGGGTTCTATTCGGATTTGGTCCACTTTGGGACTTCTTTTGATTCCATTTTGGAATTTAATTTCCTATCGTTCCCCTTGGGAATCTTCTGAATTCCTTTTTGGAATTTTTGTTTGGCGATGGTCCACATTTGGGACTCTTTTTGTTCCAACTTTGGGAATCTTTTGCTGCACCTTGAAGCTCAAAAGAGACTTCGTGTGAGACTTCAGGTCTGTGGATACCACAACAAAGAAGCTCACGATGCGGTTCATCACACTGAATAGACTGCATCGTTACCCGATCATGCACAACTATCACCACAAGCAATGCATCAAAAGATATATATCTAGACATGTATAGCAATGGAACTTAACACAAAGATCATTGAATTTAGATTTGTCAACAATGAAACTTACTTTTTCAGTCTAATTGCCTGAGCTGTCTAGCACATCAATTAACATTTATTAGTCTTTATTAAAAATGATGTAACAAATAATGTCTAGTGTAACTATCATTTCTCACTATTTGCAATATAGATTCTTATGATATGATATTTTCTTTTCTTTTTGCTTTTATATTTTGTTTTTGATTTTCTTTTTCATGCACACACAAAATGCAAACAATAAAATAAAAGACAAAGGAATCAATACTTGACATCAACTTATTATATTTTTGTCTTTTATATTTTCTGATTTTTGTTTGGTTTTCGAAAAAATAGAATCAATCATGATTGATTAATCCTATGGATTGAATTAAGAATTCAAACCGGCCTGACAAGAAAGATTTTGTGAAAAGATCTGCCAGTTGTTTGTCGGTATGAACTTTAATCAAAATTATTAAACCTTTTTCAGAGTTGTCTCTTAAAAAGTGATTTCGAATTTCAATATGTTTGGTTTTTGAGTGTTGAACAGGATTAGCAGTAATGAACATAGCAGCAGTATTGTCTATGTAAATAGGAGTTTTGAGCAAGTTAAACCCGTAGTCAAGCAATTGACTTTGTAACCACAAAACTTGAGAACATCCTGCAGATGCAGCGATATACTCTGCTTCAGCTGTGGATACAGAAACGTTGGTCTGCTTCTTGCATTGCCAAGAGACAAGTCTAGGACCCAGAAATTGACATCCACCAGTAGTCGATTTCCTGTCGAGAGCACAACCACCAAAGTCACTATCTAACTATATAATTTAAAATTGCCTTCATAAGGATACCATAACCCAAGATTCGGTTTCCCTTTAAGGTATCTGAATAAACTTTTCACAGCAACAAGATGTGACTCTTTCGGATCAGACTGATATCTTGCGCACACACATACAGCATACATAATGTCTGGCCTTGATGCAGTCAAATACATCAGTGAACCAATCATCGATCTGTATAGTGTTTGATCCACGGATTTGCCTTTCGGATCCGGCTGTATCTTGCAGTTCACATCAGATGGAGTTCGAATAGTCTGACAATCTTGCATCTTGAATTTTTTCAGCAACTTCTCAACGAACTTTGATTGGTTGATAAAAATTCCATCAGCAGACTGTTTCACTTGCAATCCAAGAAAGAAATTAATCTCCCCCATTGAACTCATCTGAAATCTTGACTTCATGATTTCTTCAAACTCTTTGCACATGGACGCACTGGTTGATCCGAAAATAATATCGTCCACATATACTTGAACACATAACAGATCTTCATTCTCCCTCTTCATAAATAAAGTTGGATCAATCTGACCTCTTGTAAATCCATGTTCTAGTAAATGCTTAGATAGCGTCTCGTACCAAATCCTTGGAGCTTGATGTAGACCATATAGAGCTTTACTTAACTTGTATACACGATGAGGATAATCAGGATCTTCAAAACCCGGAGGTTGTCTGACATAAACATCATCGGTAATTGGTCCATACAGAAAAGCGCCTTTGACGTCCATTTGAAACACTTTAAACTTCATGAAAGAAGCATAAGCTAGAAAAACGCGAATAGCTTCAAGTCGAGCGACCGGAGCAAACACTTCTTCATAGTCAATACCTTCTTCCTGACTGTAACCTTGTGCAATAAGTCTCGCTTTGTTTCTCACAACAATGCCACGTTCATCTGGCTTGTTCTTGTACAACCATCTTGTACCAATTGCATTTTCTCCTTCAGGTAAGTCCACTAATTTCCAAACCTCTTGTTTGCGAAATTGAAGTAACTCCTCTTGCATGGCTTCAATCCAACTATTATCTTGCAACGCCTCTGAAATGTTCTTTGGCACCACTTGAGAAAGAAAACACGAATAAAGACAAACGTTTGCTTGCTCAGTTTGACTTCTTGTAGTTCTCTGATTCAATGGTCCGATAATCTGAGAGACAGGATGTTTCTTGTGAATTCGATGAATTGGTATGTCATCTCCTTGCACTTGACTCTCCAGATTAGACTGATTCAGATTCGGTAGATCTTGTAGAATGGTAGAAGTATGCGGAGTGAAATTAGGAACTTGATCTGGTGAATTGATGAAGTAATCAAATGAGTCTGGAATAACTTCAACATTCGGATCTGATGATGGTTGATTTTGAACAGATCCACCATCATTAGGAGAACTTTGCGTATTAACATCATCACCAAGAATATTTGATTCTTGATCTTCTTGAGAACCAGAAGGACCCGGAGCTTGACTGGATTTGACATGATCAGGATTATGAAATGACATGAACGGATACTCAGAATTGAGATTGCTATCATCGTCATTATCAGAATCATCGCTAAAGCATCCCAAGTCACCTGATTCTTTCCTTGTTTTTCCTGAAAAATCAAATAAGTTAGAATTGAAAGATTTTGATAACGAATCTAAATCAAATAACCATTCGGGACCATGATCTACTAACGGAAACGAATTTTCTAAAAACTTTACGTTAATAGTTTCAATAACAGTGTTTGTTTTGCTATTAAACACCCGATAAGCTTTAGAAACAGACGAATAACCAAGGAAAAATCCATCGTCAGATTTTGACTCAAATTTCCCGAGATGATCACTTAAATTTAGAATCGATACAGGACAACCAAATGCTTTCAAGTATGAAATATTCGGTTTTCTTCCAAATAATAACTCATAAGATGTTTTATTTTTATCCTGAACCAATAATGTTCTGTTTTGTACAAAACACGCAGTAGCAATAGCTTCGTCCCAAAAAGTGATCGGAATTTTGGCATCTGCGAGCATGGATCTTGCTGCTTCAATCAGTGTCCGGTTTTTCCGTTCCGCAACCCCGTTTTGTTGAGGCGTTCTTGGAGCACTAAATTGTCTAGCAATTCCTTTTTCTGCACAAAACACATCAACATTAGTGTTCATAAATTCAGTTCCATTATCACTTCTTAAAATTTTTACTTTACAGTCCAATTGATTTTCAACTTTGATGATAAATTCTTTTAACAACTCAGCAGTTTCAGATTTAATCATGCAAAAAGTAAACCTAAGAAAATCTAGTGAAATCGTCAATGATGACAAAACAATAAGACTTCTTTCCGATGCTTTGAACATTTGTTGGTCCGAAAAGATCCATATGTAGCATCTGCAAGGGTTTTGAAATGGAGTTTTCTGGCTTGGACTTAAAAGACATTCGGTGCTGTTTTCCTTTCAAACATGCTGGACAGAGATCAGTTGTAGAAAACTTCTTTGATGGTATTCCTACAGCGTGATTTCCAGTCACCAGTCGATTCATGTTTCTGAAGTTTGAATGGCCCATCCGTCTATGCCAAAGCTGACTCTCATCATTTGAAGCATGTGCAATGAGACAAGTAGTTTCGGTTTCAGCATCAATCTGCGACATATCAAGCTTGTATACATCACGATCTCTTGGAGCTTTAACCACTACCCACTCATTATCAATCTTGAAACCTGGTTTGAGTATATAACAAAAAGAATCATCAAATAGAGTTGAATAAGATTTATCACAGATTTGAGATACACTTAGTAAATTAAAGTTCAACTGTGCACAGTAGTTGACTTTATCAAAACTAATGACCCCATTTGATACTGTTCCCTCTCCTGTTATTTTACCACCAGCATCTCCTCCAAATGCAACATGAGTACCATTCTTCAGCTTAAAGTCTTGAAGCAAGGCATGGTTGCCTGTCATATGCCGGCTACACCCACTATCAACGAACCATGAGTTAATAGGTCTTCTTGGGCGTACCTGCATTTCAACAATCACTTAGTTAGTTTGGTCAACCCAGGCCCACATGGTCTTGGGTTTTCCGAATCTATCTGTAACAGTAACTTGTTGATAATGAAGATTTTGAAAATTTGTTTCATTTGAGAGATTTTGAAAACTGTTTCGCCCATTGGCGTGAATTGATTGCTTTCTTCTCAAAGCAATAAACCTTTCCTCTAACTTAGGATCAAGGTTATTTTCAAACTTTTGATTTCTTACCATCAAAGCTCTTGGTTTAAAACTGTTAACCTGCAAATTTCTTGATGAAAAGTTATTAGAAATTGAATTGTTTCGATTGAACTTTCTCAAAACAGGAGAATGACTTTGATTAACATTTTGAAAACCAAATGATTGATTTCTTTGAAAATTTGGAAATGGCGTCATTTCTCTTGATGAGTTTGTTCGAAAGAAACAATCCTTTGTGTCATGATTTCTCCTTTCACAAATATCACAGAATTTGTTATAAAAACATTCCTCTGAAGAATGATTTCTTTTGTCACAGAAACTGCAATACCTGTTAAAGAAACATTCAGCAGTTGCATGGTTATAACGATCACAAATCTCACAATGTTTCTTGCTAATCCTAAAGAGCCGATTGTTAACTTTTGATGTTGAACCCACTCGTGATTCATTATCAGTTTTGTTCGGTTTTAGATTAACTTGATTCTTTTGTGGAGATTTTGATTTTGAATTTGCTTGCTTGGAAATTTGGTTCGATTTTAACACACCTTGTTTGGTTAACCTTTTTGATTCAAATCTTTTATCATTGACAGCGGAAGACTTAGGACCTGAACCTGTTTTCAGACCAGAGTTAGATTTGATTGGAGAATTGATTGGTTTACCATAAGATCCGTTTAGATCAAAAGTTCCTGCAGACACAAACTTAATTGTTTCACCTTTTGTCACTTTCTTCTTGACAGGTTTAACATTTTCAGTTTTAACAATTTGAGCTTTGGTGTTGTCATTCGATTTTATGACACTTTTACCTTTTGACTGTTTTGTTTCAGATTGATTGGCTTTCGATTTTAATTTCTGCATTTTTGCATTTGAAACTTCAGCCTTTTTCACTTCTTGCTTCTTGATCAGTTGATCAGCAACTTGCGCCTTCTGCTCATTCTTCCACTTGATATATTCAGGATCATTGTATCCCGAAAATTCACCTTCGTCCTTCACTGTTTCTTCTGACTTCGGATTCAGTTCCGGATACTCAACAAGTTGAATCAGAACAGGTTCTGATTTGTTGCTAGCTTCATCATCAGCTTCAGTCGTCACACCATCTTCTTCTTTCAAACTTTCAATCAACACTTCAGATCCTTCGGATTCGGATTTACTTCTTTGAATTTCTTTGAATTTTCGTTCATTTTCAGGTGAATGATCAAATTCATTGAAGTTTTCAGGTAAAGTTTGTGTGATTGAATTAGGCATTGGTTCATGAGTGAAACCCAACCCTGTTTTGGTTTTGTTACCTCTTTCACTCACAAGTTGTCTCACCATTGTTTTACAACTTTTAACCTTTGTTAACTCAACTTGTGTGACAGCATGAGCAACTTTCTCTTGTTCAAAATTCTTTGTCATTTCTTCAAGTTGTTTTGTTACCAGTTCCAATTCCTTTAAGGTTTTGTTCCACGATTCTTTAAGTGACAAAATCTTTTCATCAGAAATTTTGTGATCAATTTTAAGTTGTTCATGAATTTTCTCATGTTTGCTTAATTTATCACCAATTTTAAATGAATGAGTTCGATAATGTTCTACTTGTTGAATGCATTGTTCTGAACATAACCTTTCTTTCACATCAGCAGGCAATGGAACATAATTAGGGGGTAAATCAGTACTAACCTTTGGTTGTTCGGTAGATGATGAAGACTCACTGGATGTAGCCATCAGCGCAATTTCTGACTCAGATTCTTCAACAGGATCAGACTTTGCACTCCAGTCATATTCCTCTGAATCTTCACTAACAGTATCAATCACCTTGTTATCTCCTTCTTCTGACCAATCCTCTTCAATTTCACAAACCAGTGCCAAACTCGATGTAAGATCAGATGTGAATTGTTCTGCATATGCACTCCAATCATATCCGTCTTTTACACTGACCACCAATGCCTTAGTTTGATCTTCTGGTTTCTTGCCTTCGTCTTTCAGTTCAGGCATGGGAAGACTTTGATATGGTTTCTGAAAGAAGCGTTGATTTCTTTGTTGATAGCTTGAAGACTGTTGCGAGCTTTGACTTTGACCTTGATTCTGTCCACTTGAACTTGCTTGATCATTGTAGTTCTGATTCTTAGGAGCTTTGCATTCCCTTGAAAAATGACCATAGCAGTTACAGTTAAAACATCTGGCCTTTGATTTGTCAAAACCAACTGTCTTGTTTGCGTGAGGCTTGTAGCTTCGGTTAACATATGCATGCTTCTGCGTTCTATATGCAACCATCACCATCTGCCAATTCAAATCCATTTCCTCAATGTCATCAGGATCCATCTCAAATAAATCTTGAAGGACAACGTCCATTTGACTCAGATGACTTCCTTGGTATGCTTGAAAACTTGCCATAAAAGCTGTAAAAGCAGTTTTGGTCTCGTCATCTTGTAACAAAATGTTCATCACATCTTTTACCTTGGCTTGAACATTTGAACTTTGATTGTCTACTTGATTCTTCAAATTCTGACTTTGAACTTGTGCTCTTGGTGGAGATTGAGGTTGAGAATAAGTTGGTGAACTTGGAAAGTATGATGAATCAGTATAAAAACTTGCGCCAACAAATAAATCACCCTCATCTTCAAATTTAGTTGCATCTTGTGCAAGAAAAGCATTCTCCACAGTATTAGCAGGATTCACAATATATTTGTATTGTGCATGTGAACCAGTTCTATCAGTATTTCTAGAACTTTCATCAATCTCTACTTCCTCTATCTTTGCAATGAGCAAATCTAGGTCCATTGGAAACTTCTCAGTATGTTTCAGTAACGTCACAGTCTGTTTCCATGATGATGGAAGTGCAATAACAATCTGTCATTCAAATCTTGGAGATCTGTCTTTGCACCTACATTGGACATTTCAGTAGTCAGATGAACAAACCTATTCATCATTTGGTGCACGGATTCTCCAGCAATGTGTTCAAATAACTCCAACTGTCTCTTCAACTTTTGTTTCTTGAGACTTCTGAGTTGTTCACCTCCTTCACAAATAGACTTCAAAGCCTTAAACAATGTATATCCTGTTTGATAGGTGTCCAACCTTGACAGTACTTGTAGTGGCAATCCCTTACACATCAAAGAATATGCTTTGCTATCATTCTTCACTTTCTTCAAATCTTCTGCTGACAAATTATCCTCAGGATAAGGTTCAGTAGAGTCCTTGGTGTAGGTACTTGCACTATCTGGAGCTGTCTGTGTAGGTATGTGAGGACCCTTTTCAATTGACTTCCAAAGATCATTGTCTATTGAGCAAAGATGATGCTTCAGTCTAATCGTCCAATTCTTGAGATCTGCACGATTGACAAGTCTAGGAACACGGTTATCAGAATCATCATTAGGTGCCATTTTAAAAGATTTTTTAAGAAAATATTTTTGGTTTTTGTTAATTTTGAAAAGAAATAGTTAAAGTACTAAAATAAAGACAAGTAATTAAAGACAAGATAAGAAAACAAGAATTAAAACAACTAAAAATGAGTCACACGGCTGAACAGTGAAAAATCCTTCTTCACCCGGCTGAACAGTAGCTTTGTTCTTCACCCGGCAGAGAAAAGTCTCCACCCGTCTAAACAGTCACACGGCTCAACAGTTGTAAGTCTTGGATTCTTTACCCGGCAGAACAGTTACCCGGCAGAATAGTATCAACTTCACACGGCAATAACCCTTGACCCGGCTTGAATCTTGACACGGCAAAAAGCTTTACACGGCTGAACAGTTGTCGATCACACGGCAAAGTTGTTTACCCGGCTACACAATTGTTGATCACCGGGCTAAAATTGTTAATCATCCGGCGTAACAGTGTATTACTCGGCACACCAGTACTTGATCCGGCTGAACAGTAACACTTTTTCTTCGTCAAATTCTTTACCTGTCTAGAACAAATTCCTTTACACGGCTGCAGAGGACCTAATTGTTCTTCAATCTAAGTCCAAAGGAAATTGTCTAAGTCAAATTTTATCACCCGGCAAGTTAATCTTCAACCAAGTTCATACTGTTCATCATCTTCATCATGAGAATTTTTCTGGGTTTGTCAAAAACTTGTCCAATTCTTTCAAAATTCACACACAAGCAGTGAAATGGTCCGATTATCAATCCCTAATCTCAATCAATCCAAAACATGATCAAATTTTGATGAATTTGAGCAAAATTCGATCGAACAGTAACTTTTTCAATCTTCTTAATTCCTCAGATCTGATGATAATCTGATGGAATTTGCACAATCGTTGTGAATTAGGAGTGATTGCGATGATAAATCACAACTAAAAACAGCAACAATTCATTCAAATCATGATTTTTGAGCAATATTGTAGTGTTTTGCTTGATGAATAGCGAAGAACACAATACCAACAGCTCTGATACCAATTGATAGGTTCAATTGGATCGATAATATCGCTCAATGATCAGAATAATTCATACACAAACACAGTTTAATCATTAACACAATTCATACTAATAATTCTCTTTTGTATATTGATGATCAAAGCAGATTTGTAGTACAAATGCAGGAGAAAATAAATCACACACACTTAGTTCTCTCTCTAACGTGAATAGTGATCTAGCCTCTCTCCTCACACTCTCTCACTACATGCTTTTAAGCAACAATTACAATATTAGGGAAAATAACAAAATAGACCCTAAACTATACATAAATGTATAAACAAAAACAAAGTAAATCTTAACTAGGAAATAGCCCTAACAAAGTTTCCTTTATAGGAAAGTATGACATTTAGAACACATTTGCGCAATTCGACATCTTAGAGATTCTCAAACATTCCTACGCATGTCAACTATTACATAATGATCATAGCATGCTTCACAAGACAACGACACACAACAATTACTATATAGTTTTCAATATACAACATACTAGCATGTGTGGTCATTTCAAAGTACAATACATTGTTCACATGCTTTGTTTCACCAACATTACAACACTCCCATCATGGCATTACTAATTAACTAGCACACCTCATTTAGATTTTCAATAAACCAATATCAAGCAACCGGACTACTAATCCAACTAATACTTTCAAACGTCATTTCATGATCAAAGCATGTTTACCACACACCAAAATGCCTACAATCATTCATATGCAAACTAAATCATGTTTGTATGTCCGGAGTCGCTAAACATGAACTCTAGTAAATTTCTATGACAAAAAGTTTCCACATTTAGCAAGTCTTTCAAAACCAAGTTGGATTCGTACGTTCAAATAACCAAAATTCGCCTAATATACCATGTACACATACTAGTAACATCATATCAAGCCTTAGATGTCCATAACATGAAGTTTCACATAAATCCTAGTGAAAAAGTTACTGTTTTTAGTAATATGGCAATACGTTCATGAAATTTCAAAACCAAGGAATCAATTTTCATCCAAATCATTAACTAAACACATAATCTATCATGTTTCATCACAATCATGAATGCAACATCAAGTTTCAATGACTTCCTATCAAACCCTAGTTTCACAACAACATAATTTTGGATTCATTTCATTATCTAATCATCAAAATAACAAATAACCCATAACCAGTACCCTATTTCTACAATACAATCATCATTTGGCCATTTTGGATGAACTAGGGTTTCAAGACTTGTAATTTTCGAACATATAAGAAGTTTTTAGAATTGAAACTTACTTGTAATGTGTTTGTAACTTCAATCAACAACCAAAACACAACCAACTTAATCAAAATTGCAAGGAATCAAAGATTTAAATTTTTTTTTGTTGGCCGTAGGTTTAGAGGAAGAAAAAGATGAAATTGCCGTTTTTTTAATAATAATAGGTTTAGGGTTTTTAAGTTTTGTTAAAGTTATTAGTTTAGGATGAAATGATGGGCCTTGGGCCATCCACGGATCACATGGATGATCCATGGGCTACGTTTTTGCTACGGTTTGTAAACTCTATGAAAATCTTTCTCAAATGTAAATTTTTGTTTCACAAAGATTTCCGAATTTCGCAAACGGTTAAAACCGGTAAAATACGCAATTAACCGAAAGTTCAACAATTTAAGCACACATGTTACTTAAGATGTATATTTATTGTATTTGTATTCATTTGATTTCACCAACGCCCGGGTATTAACTCGTGTGGTCGTTTCGTGTATACGTTTGTGTAACAGTTTGTACATTTAATTCATCAAATTAAATGAAAAGTAAAATTGCGTTAACGTGGCTGACATAGTTTAACTAACGAGGTTAACCTGAATTTGTCGGGTGTCACAGGTAAGGTAGTAGGTATATCACATAAGTAATGATGTAGTATAGAATCAAATGTAACGTAGGATAACACAGTTTTGTAGCAAAATCTTTAATCGAATGGAACATCCGGTATAAATGATGATAGCACCTCATTCTACTAGGAATATCAGGGAATCTTTAGAAAATATAGTATAGTAACCACTTAGAAATCATAGAAACTTCTCAGAAATCATAGAAAGTGTGGATATATCAACTTGGAATTATTGCAAACATTTAAAGTAACATAGAAAACACATAGAAATATTTAGAAATCTTTAGAAAAATGATAATCATAGAATCATAGAAAATTATTTAGAATTTGAAGGCATAGGAACGTGTCTTGGTTTTGGGCACTTATGAGTTATCAAAGTGTAAGTTCATTTTTGTGACACCCCACCCGGCGGCGGAAACACCGGGTTGTCATAGAAATTAGATATTAATAGTAAATAAAGCACATGGTATTTATTTATTAAGTCTACTAATAATATAATAAGTTTGGAACATGAGTCTTAAATAGAAACTACAAAAGTAATAAAACCGAAATAGTAAGTGCAAAGTCTTTATTATAATTCTAGGTCCAAGGAATCCTATGTCTTGAATAAACATCAATCTAATGCATCACCTGGAATATGTGAAAATAAAATTAGCTATTTAAAGCTAGTGAGTAAACCAAAATTGATAAATAATAGTATAGAAAATCCGAAATCATCATAAATATGTTGTGCAATCTTACATGTATAGCTATTTCTCAACCATAACCCCTTGAACACACATTGAAATTGTAATATAACTTGTATCCATTTATCATGAGGAACCAACTCATGTACTAATTAAAGATAACTTTTCAAGAAACCGTCACTTAACCGTCTCGATATTTAAGTTATCAATAATTATTTAGCAACTTAGGGACATGGCATAGCAACATAGCATAACAACTTGCATCAAGAAACTTGTAACATTGAATAGTAACTGTAACATTGTAATTGTAATTGAATGGTCAGGTTTAAATCACCTATCTTTGTAATACATATAGGTTGGTTCGTCAAACCATTAGCGCTAACATTGTACCGGTGGGATTACCAAGTAATCATAGTACTTTAAACTACCACATAAGATTGAATCATATTGTAGCAAGACTAACACATTTGTATTATCTCTTTTGAAAATTAAAAGAAAATTAGAAAACGTTGCATTGTAATAGAACACATATTTCGGCCCCAAAACGTAAAAGTAAAAGGGGAGTGAGTTTACACACCTTGAAACTCGTGCACGAAACAAAAAATAAATAGTCTAAATAGAACTGAGGATCGTCCAAATGTTATAATCACCTAATTAAATGACAATCCTAGCTTAGAATAACATATAGCATAGAAGACTAGAATAGAAACAATAGGAATATAAGGGAATTGAAATTCTTGGGTTTTGAATTGGGATTTGAGGATTTCTCGTTAAACGAATAAAATATATAAACTCATTTATTAGAAACGATAGCAATAGTAAGAGTAATTATTTTGATAAATAATAGAAATTCTAATAATATATTTTTAACAACAGTTATACAATGTTAGAAAGATGTTATACTTATTAGAAATGCTTTAAAACATTTATATAATTTTAAAGTATACAAAATTCCATACAAAGTCTTACTTGTAAAATCTATTAGTTATACAACTTTGTATTTATTTTATAAGAATTAAAATACATTTTTGTAGCATTTTTAAAGTATTAAAAATACTTGGAATAATTAGATTTATGAAATAAATTTATATAAAATCACGGTTTTTTTGATATTTTCATAAGTTTTTAACATTTTACAATGTATTTAGCATGGTATTATATTTAAGATCAAGGGTAAAAATGGTTAATAAACTAATTAAACAAAAATATAAAAATGTAAGTTTGTCCCTAGTTTCGAACCAGGGACCTTTCTGGTCATATTAACAATACAAACAATTAGTGTTATAATTTCAAAACAAAAAGGTTTTAACATATTTTTAAACAAAAACCGCAATTCCATACAAACCTTAGAAACTAAATCACAAATTACTTGGAATTGGAACAACCAAACATAAAATTGATTGATGGTTATTGATCTACACATGATAATGAGCATTTATATAGAATTACTTACTTGGTTGGCAACAGATTTGATCGATTGAACACAAAGAACAAGATGTGACGAGTTGAAAATCAAAGTGGTACCTAGAGATCGTTAAAATACAATTCCTTTTGCAGAAACAACCCTCAAGATGTCACAGATAAAAGCCCTAAATCAATTGAAGATGAATATGATGTTTAGATGTCGGATAGATGATGATAAACAAGATAGACAAAATCAAGAATCACTTACGGGGTTTCGATGAATTTAGCTGTAAATTGAGATTGCAGAGCGTGAGAGTGAGTAAGGAGGATGAAATATGTCAATTGAATTGAATTATTTTGGTATGAAAACTATTAGTTTGCGAGTTAACTGAGATTAATTGGGTGTAATTTACGGATTAAAGCTCAATTAAATGGTACCAGCGGATAATAAACTTTGAGATAATTGTTTTGGTTAAGACAATTTACTAATACAAGCGTTTTGGTCGATTAAAGTGAAGTGGGTATTGAAACCGATTTTTAAATTGCTTTAGAATGTGTATTAGATGGTTTATATGGCAATTAGAAGGTGGTAACGAGTTCGAATAGTGTAGAGGAACATTTTATATGGGTTGGATTGGATTAAAACGAGATATAACCATCGATTTAAGCCTCGCCGGAGTTATGAAAATTCTGGCCAAGTGGCCAGAATTGGTGTCATCGGAAACACGGTCCAGCGAAGGGGGTAAAGAGCTGGATTTTTAATTTTCATATTCAGTCCCTAAGGTTTTTGTTAGTTATTAATTTGTAACTAAACTTTTAAATACAACTTTCAATTTTGACAGTTTTGACACAAAGTTAATTAATCCTTTACTATAACTATCTAGCTTAACCACATTATCTCGTAACGGATATATAATGGAAGTTTTTGAGTGATTATGTTGCGATTGACGTTAATTGGTTATTTTGAGACTTAATAGTATTTATATTTAATTAATTTTATAAAATTTCTTTTACAAATACAATTGATATATATTTCGAGATTTATTCATTATAGAGTAAATTGCCAAAATAGTCCCTAGGTTTGTACCGTTTCGACCACTTTGGTCCTTATGTTTTTTTTCTTGTCATTTTGGTGTTTGCTTTTGTAAAAAATTGTCATTCTCGTCCTTCCGTCAACTTCTGTTAAAAAATTCTGTTAACCATAGGGGTGTTTTAGTCATTTACTTAGTAGGGATCAAAATGGCAACTTTTATGATTATTATAAAAGTTCAACACCATAAAACTCACCCTCCATCCTTCTTCATCTTCCATCATCATCATCCACCCACACTTAACACTACCCGATTACACCACCAATAATCATCCCATACTTCACACCACCACCGGAAGACCATCACCATCATCGACCAACTAAGAAACAATCACCACAATAGCACCACCGTATCCGCTAATTCCTGCTACAGCCCTTTCTACTACAACCCCTTCTACAACTAAAATCCCAATAACCACAACACCGCCATCCCTACCCTCAACCACCGTATGCCCCAACCATCAATTCAACCAATCACAATCACTGTTTTCTTCCTCACCTACACAACAAATCCCCAAAACCCCAACTTTGTAAAACCTAAAACCAATACAAACCATTAAAAACAAATGTCGAGCTTCGTGTTGACGGTGGAAGGCGGCGGTTGAGTAGATCAGATCGGAGAATAGATGAGTGGCTTTTTCCAATCTGTGGAGACAATGAAGATATGATACTCGTGGCGGAAGACCGGTGGTTGGGATTTTACGGTGGTGACGGCGTCGAGTGGTTATGGAGTTAAGAAGATGTAAAGAGATGGGACGATGATGGATGGATGGATGTTGGATGATGATGATGATGATGAATGTGGATGTTGGATGATGATGGCTAGATAAATAAATGATGAAGAAGTAGAATGTATGTATAACATGAAAGAACAGCTAAATTTTTCTTTAATATAATAAAGAAGGGTATTGTGGTCATTTAACACTAAATTAACAGAATTTTTTAACGAAAATTAACGGAAGGATGATAATGGTAATTTTTTTACAAAAGCAAACACCAAAATGACAAGAAAAAAATTATAAGGACCAAAGTGGTCGAAACGGTACAAACCCAAGGACTATTTTGGCAATTTACTCTTCATTATAACTAGAATTATGTAGTAAACTTAATTGTTAAACGAAATGAATTCGATCGATTATTTAAAACGGGATTAACTAAAAATCTGACATATTTATTCATATTAATAATAACGAAACGTTACATTTTACAGAAATTAAATACAAACACATTAAAGTTAGATAGATTCGGGTTCGAGTCGGGCATTCGGGTTCGGGCTTGGGAAGATGTCCCAGTTTTAACGTAACGAGGAGGCGTGCTTTAGGTTATAGGCTCACACTCATCTCGTCTATCCCCAAGTAAGCATGCATGTCCCTTTAAGGGATTTATACGAAAGGCTTTGCCTTAGACATGATGCCCGTGATACAGGCGTTCCCCCGTCCAGATTGCACACATTCCCCAAGTTTCAAACTTACTTAAGACTATAACAAGATTCCAGAAAGAGAAAAGATCTTAATCACGCAGACGAGACTCTTGTAGCTTCTTCACGAAATCGAATAAGAAATAAGATTAAGAAAGACATAGAAAGGTTTGCAGAAAGAATAAGGAATAAATTCTAGAAGAGTTTTCTAAGCGCAAACTATTTGCACTAAGGACTCTTAGGTTATAGTCTAGGTCGGTGTGTTTCTAATACCCTATCCTAGTTCCCTATAACCATGGCTCTGATACCATACTGTGACACCCCACCCGAAGGCAGACACACCGGGTTGTCATAGAATTGGATACTTTAGTAAACAAAGCATATGGTATACTTATATTAAAGTATAATAACGATTAACATAAGTTTTGGAACATAAGTCTTAAATGGAAAACGACAAAAACGGTAAACATAACAGTAAATGCAATAGTCTTTATTATGTTTTTCTAAGTCCAAGGCATCCCTATATCTTGAATAGTAATAAATCAATATCAAGCACCACCTGAAATATGCGTAAAATAAAGTTAACTACACAAGCTAGTTAGTAAAAACAAAATTGGTAAGTAACAGTACAGAAATTCGAGATCATCATAAGCGTGTTGTGCAATCTTCAATATATTGCTATTACGTATTATTCTCAACCATGACCCCTAGAATATAATAGAACACCATCACTTAGAATCCACAACATATCAAATTAGCCATTTTTCATGAGGAACCACTCATTTATTGATTAAAGACAACTTTTTAACCAACCGTCATTTACCGTCTCGATATTTAAGTTGTCAATAATCATTTAGAAACTTAGGGACATGGCATATCAATAAGTATCATAGTATAGCAACTACCTTCATAGCATAGCAAACATAATAAACATGGAATTAGAATAGTCGGGTTTAAATCACCTATCGATGTTGTCCATGCAGGTAGGATTGTCAAACCATTAGCGCTAATATTGTACCGGTGAGATTACCAAGTAATAAAACCACTTTAAACTACCACATAAGATTGCACAAAACACATTTGTATTACCAAGTAAATAGAAAACGTAACATGTATTTCAGCCCCAAAATGTAAAAGTAAAAAGGGGAGTGAGATTACTTACGTTGAAACACAAGCACGAAACAATACCAACAACTTAGATTGAACTGATGATTGCCCAAATACTAGAATCACCTAGGTAAATGACAATCCTAAATTAGAAAAAACATATAGTATAAAAAACTAGAATATGAACAATAGGAATTTAAGGAAATTTGGAATTCAAGGGTTTCAAATTGAGATTTGACGGGTTTCTCGTTAAACGATTAAAAATATATAAAATTTAATTAATCATAACAACGGAAAATAGTAGTAATGGTAATAACAGTATATTGATAATGATAGATATTCAAATTATATATTTTCTATAATAAACTATTTAACATCTGAAAAATTTATTATATATTTATTATACTTTATAGTATTTAGAAACCTTATAAAAAGTCTATATTTATAATTGTTTTTTATAAAACTTTTATTTATTTTGGAAGTATTAAACTCCCTTACATAGTATTTTTAAAGTATTAAAAATGTTCGTAAAGTTTAATTTCATAAAAGAAGATATTTATAAAATCATGGTATTGTAAACTTTATAATTTTTTCAAAGTTTGATTATATAATAAATCATTTTTATATGACTTGAAATATTTTCTTTTATATTTTAACAGTATATATGATGTAGTGTTAGTAATAGTTTAGGTTAATTACTAAAAACGGTTAATAATAAGGTTAAACAACAAGACAATAATATATTCTTTTCCCTGGTTTCGAACCCGAGACCCCTCTGTTAAAAAAAACAGACATACCATACGCGCTATATGTACATTTTGTTTAAAAATAGATTCGAAACGGTTTTATCGTTTTTAATACAAACACCCACAAATTCGACCAAGAACCCTAACCCTAATTCCTAAATTACTTCGAATTAGTTCAACCAAAAGTGAAATTGATAAAGGGCTTTTGATTATGGCATGATAATGAGCATTTTAACATAAAGAACTTACTTGAATTCTGATAGTCACATGTATAGGTTGGACTCACCGATTTGTCGGTGTTATATATTTTGTATGTACTTTGTATGATTTTGTACTAGCGAATCTACGGGCGAATCTATAGATTCGCCCGTAGCACAGTTTAGTGGTTATGATGGTGTCGACTGGGCGAACCTGTATGTGCCCAGCGAACCTATATGGTTCGCTAGATAGATTCGCTATAGCGAATCTATCAGCGAACCTATGACTGATATAAATTGTAACCTTATCTTCAAGAAATAGAACTTTGGCAACTTTATCAAAACTCTTATCCAACTGATTGTGTCTTCTGTGTGTCTTGCTGGAGGTGCTAGGAGCATATATTACACATCTTTGTAACTTATCTACCTCCAGTTGTGTGGTTTAATCTCGTTATTGTTTGTTGGGTTATATTGCACTTTGTTTGTTTGAGTCAAGTGTGTTTTGTTGTTAAACAAGTCATTATAGCACTGAAATCACGATCATTATGGACCAACAATATGGTATCAGAGCCTTAGTGCTCTTGATTGTTTGATTCTAGTGATTTTTGTGTTGATTTTGGGTTTTTTGTGTCAAAACACTACTTGACTCTTTTCTGGACTGGTTTGTGTGTTTTGGTGTTGTATTTTGCTCAAGTGTTGTCATATTTGGTCATAGAAAGCTTCTGAAACAAACGGGTCTACAAATGGTTGTGTTTTGAAGTTGTTCTGGTCATTTTTGAACTGAAACTGGTTTGTTCGTAACCCAGCGAACCTATCTGTTCTTCCAGCGAAACTGGGTGTTCTTCCAGCGAATTTGGTTGTTCATCCAGCGAATCTGGTTGTTCATCCAGCGAATCTGTTTATCTGTCGAGCGAATCTGCGAGCGAATCTATTTGTTGATGTGGATAGGGGGAGGCGAGGAGCATACAGAAAAATATTCAGGGGAAACGAATGTTATTGATATGCCTGATACTGATGTCGCCGAAGCAGAGTTTGTAGAGTCGGTGCTGGTATTTAGTCAAGACGAAGAGGCTGGATCTGAAGACGTGACAAATCCGTTGGCCTGGATTGAAGAAAAGGGCAGGAGCGTACATTGAGAATCTTTGAAGCCAAACAAGACGGAGCTTAAATAGAAGACTTCCTCAGGTGAGGTCCAACCTAGGGGGAGTATTGATAGTCATGTGTAGGTTGGACTCACCGGCATGTCGGTGTTACTATGTTTATGTTATGTATTTTGTATGTATTAGTTCTAGCGAACCTACGGGCGAATCTATAGATTCGCCCGGGGGTCTAGATTAGTGTTGTCACAGAGATAAGTTTTGTCGCCGGGCGAACCTTATTGTGCCCAGCGAAGCTATATGGTTCGCTGGATAGATTCGCTGACAGCGAATCTATCAGCGAACCTACTGCTGATATATATTGTAACCTTATCTCTTGGCAAAGGTGACTTTTGGAAAATCTTATCCAAAGTCCCTGAATAGTTTGTGTGTAAACAGGAGGTGCTAGGAGCATAATTTATCTATCTTTGTAGCGTATTTACCTCCGGTTGTGTGGTTTTAATCTCGTTATTGTTTGTTGGGTTATATTGCACTTTGTTTGTTTGAGTCAAGTGTGTTTTGTTGTTAAACAAGTCATTATAGCACTGAAATCACGATCATTATGGACCAACACTTGAATAATGTATAACCTGTTTGATAGGTGTCCAACCTTGACAGTACTTGTAGTGGCAATCCCTTACACATCAGAGAATATGCTTTGCTATCATTCTTCACTTTCCTCAAATCTTCTGCTGACAAATTATCCTCTGGATAAGGTTCAGTAGAGTCCTTGGTGTAGGTACTTGCACTATCTGGAGCTGTCTGTGTAGGTATGTGAGGACCCTTGTCAATTGACTTCCAAAGATCATTGTCTATTGAGCAGAGATGATGCTTCAGTCTAATCGTCCAATTCTTGAAATCTGCACGATTGACAAGTCTAGGAACACGGTTATCAGAATCATCATTAGGTGCCATTTTAAAAGATTTTAAAGAAAATATATATTTTTTTTTTGGTTTTTGTTAATTTTTGAAAAGAAATAGTTAAACTACTAAAATAAACACAAGTAATTAATGACAAGATAAGAAAACAAGGATTAAAACAACTAAAAATGAGTCACACGGCTGAACAGTGAAAAATCCTTCTTCACCCGGCTGAACAGTAGCTTTTGTTCTTTACCCGGCAAAGAGAATCTTCACCCGTCTAAACAGTCACACGGCTCAACAGTTGTAAGTCTTGGATTCTTTACCCGGCAGAACAGTTACCCGGCAGAATAGTATTAACTTCACACGGCAATAACACTTGACCCGGCTTGAATCTTGACACGGCAGAAAGGTTTTACCCGACTGAGAATCATGGCATAAATCAGCCACAGCAGGTGATATTGTGAGATCACTGCTGAGCAAGGGTCAGTCTGTTGCTGAAGTTCTTGACTCCATGATCGTACCGGAAAAGTCCAAAAAGGTAAAAATCATTGCATGGAAATATGACGAGGTGTTTGATGTGTTCTTGATCAAAAGAGTAAATGGTTTATGCGATGTATACCATTACTACTCTAGTATATTCAAGTTGGAGGTGCAAGATTTGAAGGAGTTGCACAAGCTGAGACTGATCAATCACACGCATGCTGAGCGTGGTGACAAATGCGCAATGCTGCTTGATGCTGGGATAAGCCGAATGCCGAAATACTTAGAGTTTAGAGGTCAACAGGAGGATAGTGCCTATGTTCAATAGAAGAAAACAAGAAAGCAAAAGAAGTTGGTAGTGAGTGAGGATATGTACTTAGAAGAATTTTCTGACGAATATTTTGATAAGGTGACTGATCCAGGTTTGAAAGTGATAGATGGCACTCAAGCGACAAAGCCAATTCTTAAGTTTTTCTACAATCAGGAAACTTTTGAGTTGAAACTTGTACGAAACTTGGATGACTGGGATAAAGATATGATCACACTATTCAGTACGTTTGAGCTGAAATTGTTGCATCCATCCTACATCGATCACCTGAGAACTTACAAGATGGAGAAATGCAAAGACAAAGTTGCTGAAGCCGATCGAAGATTATTTATAGTGATGGTTGAGGTGATTGCTGCTGCGTCAGAAAAGATTCGACTAAGGAAGGCATTACTCAATGCTAACCTTGTGAAGGTCGATATTCCAGAGATAGAGTTCATGAGAGTAACTGCGAAGGGTACATTGGAAGTGCAAGTCAAAGGGAGAGAACTGCCATTTAAATTTTACGCTAACATTGATTTTGCAGGTTTAACTCTTGATTCTCTGAGACGAATGAATGCCTGTGCTATCCTTACAAATGAGTCAAAGCCAATACAAGCAAAAATTGCAGAAAAGTTCAAGTCATGCATCAAGGAAGCGTTGAAAGAGCAAGAAGAATATAAAGGAAAAGAGTTGCTGGATGTCAAAGAAGAATCTGAAGATTTGTGAGAGAGATTGAAGCTGAAAAAGAAGAAAACTGTTCGAAGATTTTGTTGAAGTCCAAAGATAAATCTTAGGGGGAGTACTGTTAGGGTTATTTCCAGTTAAGATTTACTTTGTACTTATTTTATACTTTGTGTATAGTTTAGGGTCTATTTTGTTATTTTCCCTAAAATGTATTTTGTTGCTTAAAGCATGTAGTGAGAGAGTGTGAGGAGAGAGTCTGATTCACATATTCACTTTAGAGAGAGAACTAAGTGTGTGTGATTTATTTTCTCCTACATTTGTACTGCAGATTTGCTTTGATCATCAAATACAAGAGAATTATTTAGTAATGAATTGTGTTTGTGATTGAATTGCTTTGTTTGTATGAATCATTCTGATCATTGAGCGATATTATCGATCCAATTGAACCTATCAATGCCTTTGATCCTACGCGTTCTCGTTCACTTCGTTTCGTCTTCTTAGCCGTCCGAACTCTTTTTGCAGCCTTTTTTTGTCTCCAATTTCGTCCCCTAGGGTTTCTAGGAGGCTAGGGTTTCATAAGGAGTGTTTATATAGCGAACCAGGCCAAGAAAAGCCTAAACTTTCTTCATTTTCGCGTACCGGCTCGCTCGTAACTCCGTTTCGCGCCCCGTTTTCGCCTATGGATTCGAATTTCCGTGCTCTTTCGGTTTCTTTATCAACATGGGACCTACGAAACATAAAAGCATCAGTTGTGTCGAAAATGATATAAAAACTTAACCGAAATGACACGAAATGTAAATAAATGCAACATGGGGTTTATGTATATTTTATACTCTATCAGTTACCAAATAAACTCTCGGCGCACCAGATGCTTAATCAACATATATATTTATTCAACAAATAATAAACCTATGGTTTATTAAATAAATCTTATATTCTTAAAAAGTCTACTTTTGGGATATTAATCGAACCTAAAACTAATCAAATTTCGGGACGAAATTTCCTAAAGGAGGGTAGACTGTGACATCCGGCCTGATTCGTTTTTTTTCTAAACCGAACCGTTAAATAATAATGTAATCTTATGGTTTATTATGAAATAAAGGTTTCGGTTATTAATCATTAAATTGCCAAATAGGTGTTATAAAATGAATTTTTATAAAATGTACTTGATTTAAAAAGAAACAATTCATATAAATGTTAATAATTGTTAATTGGTTAGTTGGTTAGTTAAAGTTAAAGTTAAGGGTTGAATGTGTGATTTATAAAGCACAACTTAAACCTTTAGACAAAAAAATTAACACAACCAAAAGTGCAGGGGGTAAAACTGCAAATATCTTTTAAAACAGACCCCCACCTGTATACCCCGTTGTTCCGGCTAACACCTCCGGCAAAGCCTCCGGCGACTCCGGTGGGGTACAATTCGATCAAATCTGCACCATATTGACTCATTTCAACCGTCCTCATCAACTTATCGCCTAGTTTTGAACCCCTATCCACCCTATTTTTCAGTTAACGCGCATTGAACATCAATCTAAATCAATACCCATATTTTCCGGCCAAATCCAAATCACCAAATTCATCAATAAAAATCAAATTGAACTAATCCAAAACACTCCATTTATCGATTAGAAGGATAAGAACACGTTTAATTAACAATTATCATAACAAATCGTTCAAATTAAACTCATCTTCACCGAGACCCACTCGACTTTGATATCATCGTTTTGGCCCATTCCAGTCGCCTATATATCACCCAATACATTCATTCGACATCACATTATCTTTCTGCAACTCTAATTTTACTTTCAAACACACACATCACTCGATTTAATTCCCCGTTCTTCGCGGTTCTGCTCCTCATCGACGGTACACTTCCGGTCTATTTCAGGATTCAAATTCATAGGTTTATTGTTTATCATCTATCTTTAAGTGAATTTGTATGTTTAATTTGATTATCATCAATAATTGCAGATTCAATTTGATCCAAATCAGTGTTCATTATTCTTTCTTCCATTTTCTTCGATCTTTAATCAATTCAGGTAATTAAAGGTATCATTGAGTTCGATTTCGTACGCTGATCATGTTGGATGTATTTGATTTCAATGACCGACTCAGATTTGTGTTCAATTTGTGTGATTTGTGTTTAGGGTTTATAAAGAATTGTGGGTTTAAGGAATAAACAAGTTATAAACATTTCTATTCAGATTAATAACACTAAAATAGCAGTGCTCTGGTGGTTAGGCGTGTAAAAACTAAACAAAAGGTCCAGGGTTCGCGTCCCCTGGACTATATTTTTTTGATTTGTTAGAAGTTTAAATTAATTAAGTCTCGTTATGTTAACGTTAATTAGCTATAATTATCTTACAATTATTATACAAATTATTTGTAAAAATCTTTTAATAGTTATTGTTAAAAAGAAATATTTTTATAAAATATAGAAAACAAGACTTACTTTTAAATAATTACGTTTATAATTTCCTTTATGAATTCTGGTAATTAGTAATCCCGAGATCGATGGTTTAATTAGACATTTATTATTAAATACATATGATTATTTATTTAAGATAATTAGTCATTTTTATCAAAAAACGGTCGTGTCATTTAACGAATCATTATTTTTAATCCTTTTCATAAAGGTATAAGATTCATATACTATTTAATCAAAATATGACATTTTAAATCAATGTTAAAAATATATCTATTAATATTACGTATTATATATATATTTTCAATTATAACAATTAACTACTTAAACCCACATTCCAAATTAGAACCTTAGATTCCTAGTTAGTCTTTGATTATCATTCTATCCTATGATGAAATCCTTTAGGTGATCCTTAAGGAATATCCGGGTGACGTTTTCAAGTTTTATTCATTTTCAGTCGATCAAGAATTATCATGTGAGTATTCATAGCCCCTTTTCTGGTTTTCAATTTGGGGTGATATCATGTGACCTATTAAATCAGTTATCAGATTTCAGTTTTATCAGTTGTTCAGTTATCAGATTTCAGTTGATCAGTTATTTCATGTTATCATTAAAACAATTCATGTTATGTCTTTACTTGCAAATTATGTGTTCATAGCCTGATAGCAATTTTTGTGCAAGCGTAATCATTAATTTGTAGAAACCGACAGTTACTAATGGTAGATCTATTGGTCGAAAGGACTCACCCCTCCTGATTCTTGGGTGATTATAACTGAGTATCATTTCATGTGGACCCCCCTTTATCATTTGTTCAAGGTTTGATTATGCGTTGTTATCTTGTATGTACATGTTTTGCATTTATAAGTTTAGACATAACGACATGAATTGACTTTTTATCAGTGTATCTATACGTATTTCAAACCTATGTTTACTCACCAGCTAATTCGTTAGCTGACCAGTTATTTTTCACATGATTTCAGGAAAAGCAAGTTAGGAACTTCGGGATGCCACATGACTAGGAACTTGGACCTAGTTAATAAAATGTAGTAGGCTATTTAGATCTTCTTGTATGAACTATTTCGTTTCTTTTGTTTAGATATATTAAATTGGATTTTAATAATATTGAAACAGTTTTTAGTACCATGAGCTATGAGCAATCATCCACTTTCGTCTGCCCCGATGATTCCGCCATCGGTCGGGGTGTGACACTCGACATTCAATTCTTCGAATTAAAGCTTAATTCAGTGACTGGATTCAACCCAAATCGATCATTTAATGAAAACAACACTCGAAACAGCAATCTATATCATTACCACTACTGAAAATCATTAAACCCGCATGATTTCGTACCAAAATTAATGCCGAAACGTGCATATCATTGCTCATCGAATTTCAATCATATTATCGGTGCAAAACGCTCCCAACCTATCGTTCACACTCTCCGGCTAATCAATTGCATCTCTAACTCTCTCAATCATCCATTCATGTTCATCATTTTTCGATGCAACTCTTACTTTCAATTCATGTTTATTAGCTGCAATTGGCAACTGAGATTCATTCGTCATGTAATAAGGGAGAAATCTAGAGGCCTAATTGGATTATAGCATTCCAATTTGTTCGGTTGAACCTCATAGCCGTGTTCTTCTTCTCCATCAGTTTGGATAAATTCGAAGGCGTTAAGGTTGGTATAACGACTCAATCTACTCGTTTTTACTAAAACAGATTTGGTTCAATGATTGTGTGGTTTGTATATTGAACCAGTGGCCCTGGGTTCGAAACTAGGGAGCGACATCTTTTATTTTTGTTGTATTTCATATTTTTACCCATTCAAACCAATTACTATAATATAAGTGCTAATCATTATAACATATAAATTTTATATGTCAAAAATCCTACCAATTATATAAAACTAAGATTTATATAAATCAAATTTTATAAATATAACTTTTACAAATGATTTAAAATACTATAAATATGTATTTTAGTACTTCTAAAATATAAAAAGCTAAGAATATTTTTATAAATAGTAGTTTATAAATTTAAATTTTGGTAAAAGGTACATTATTTAAGTTATCTACCATTTGCAAGACAATACTATTACTAGGGTTGCTATAAAAAAATATTATTATCATCATTAATATTATTTTTTCAACATTATGTCTAAATCAATTAAACATCTCTAATAGTTTACAGAAAAAACCCTCAAATCCCAAATTACGTTAGATTCCTAATTTCCTATTCTAGTTTTCTAAATTATACGTTTTGCTAAGTTAGGATTGCTTATTTACTTAGGTGATACTAGTATTTGGACATTCATCGATTTCAATCTAGTCGTTTTACTATTTATTTCGCGCTCATAATTCAAGGTGAGTAAATTCACTTCTTTTTTTACTTTTACGTTTTGGGGCCGAAGTATGTGTTCTATATTGTACTAACTTTTTCTATTCTATTTTGTTTCAAAAAGAGATCATAATGTGACACCCGGAAAAATTCCAAGTTAATATACGTACTAGGACAAAAATTAAATTATATGTTATAGCATTATTCGTAGTAAATTAAAAATATGTCATTTAAGTCAAGCCAAGCCCAAGTAATAAATGCTATTGCATTTAAAAATATAAAGAAAATACTGTGTGGAGTCACAGTGTAGTACTGAGACGAACGTTGGTAATGACCCGGGAAAACTTTAAAAATCATAGATGGATTTTATGCTATATTAACATGTGTAAAAGTATTACAAAGGAAAATAAAGGTACAAATCTAAGAATATTAGTTTTCAATTTGTACTACTACAATAATAAAGACTAAAACATGACAAATAATAAAGACTAATGACAATTAGGTCACTATTTAAAGCTCACAATTTTAGTCAAAAAATAATAAATATATTTTGTCTAAACAAAATATATTTCTTCAACCGGAAGCTCCATTGTCTTTCATAACTTGAACGTCATACGTCAAGTCGTTCGAACTTGTCGACTTGACTCGTCGTTGACTTTGACCGCCAATTTTACTGTGGTGATAATATTAGAGTATTATTCAGGTTCAACAATTCTCCCCCTTAGTCTACTATTATCAACGTCTTGCATCGTGTTCAACCTCAATCTGGAAAGCGTTAGTCTTAATTTCATGACTCAACAATACTCCCCCTAGACTGATGCTTGCCAGATTCACTTTACTTCTCCCCAAAAAAATAATTCAAGATAAAGTTTTGCCCATTCTGTCTCTGATCATCATGAATCAATGGATAACCCGAAGCTTTTCGTTGTAATTCTCCCCCTCAAAGGTAGACCCTCCTAATAATAGGCATAATATAAGGCTTGAACTTCAACTAGTTAGCAACAAATAACCAACTTTCCATAAAGATCATTGACATTAACGGATGCTTGATCAACTTTTGTGCCTTCTCACCCCCTAAAAAAAATCTCAATTTTAAATACTGATTAACTCCGGTTTGCGTTTCTTAACTCGACCAATAATCCGAAGCTTCTCATGATGAATTTCCCCCTCAATTGTAGATCCTCCTAACATGTAGGAAAATGATAAAGGTTTGAAACACCAATTATCTCGCAACAAATAATCGGCTTCATCACAAACACCCTTCACTTCGTTACATACGCCCAAATCAAAATTGTCTCGGCCCATAAGAGAAACAGTTAACGCCTGCCATTTAAAAACAAACCGAATCCAACACGGCCCAAAATTTAAAACACTAATTCCCGGCCAGAAGACGTCACTTTTTCAAATTTTAATGACGACTTGAACGAAAACGCCCATAAAATTTTCAATTTAACACCCGGCGAGAAAATAATACGAAACCAACTCCAACAAGAAACGGTCGAATATTTAAAACGCTAACTCTCAAAACATTAAAACGTTTTGTCTAAACACACGGCCTATTGTGTAATGACTGATCCAATGCATAGTCTAATCCCAAGCTTAATATTGCAGCCCAAAACTAACCCTAATTTTTGACCCACACAAGATTTAAATCGCAACTCACAAGACTCAAGCCTATTTCACTTAAACATCTAACCCTAACCCTAACAGACCTTTTTTTCTTTTAATTTGAATCAGCCGCCCCTTTTATTTTTTTAATATCAACAACACAACATCAACATAAATGAACTCAAAACACACACAAACCACAAACTTCCCATCTCACTATCTCTTTCTAACTCTCTCTACTCTATCTTCAACACACACATACATGAACACAACCTCTCTCCCTTGTTCTTTCTCTTTGAACAACACACTAACATCACAAAAATAACAACAACACACACAAACGCAACATGTGCAGCTTCACTCTCTCTCAGTTACAAACACACTCACACAAACATCATCAAACTGAAATCTTTCTGTCGTTCACTGTTCAAACAACACACAACTCAAGCTGCTTCTTCTTCGGTGATCTTTAACACGTACACAAACACACAAGATCTTTTACTTCTTCTTGTTCTTGTATAAACAACAACAATCGCAACAACACACACACACATCTTCTTCTTGTTTCTGTCGGAGACACATAGCAACCAACACTGCCTCTTTTTCGTTCTTTGATCGATGAACACACGCCAAACAAAAAAAACACCTTTGAATTCTGTTTCTTGCTTCTATCACTACACACTTTCTAGATCTGTTGAAAATCTTTAATCAAATCAACTTTTGTTGCGTGTTTGCTGTAGTTGCTCATGTTTGTGATTGAGGTTGTAGACGAGAAAGGTTAAGGTGGACTCAGATTTGTTCTTATACGTTCAGATTCGTTGACCGACGTGTTGTAAGAGCTGAACGATGTTGTTATGCGGGTACGATGATAGGTGTGATAGATCGATGATGGAAAGGTTGGAGGTGAGTATGGTTTAAGTAATATGGTTATGGATTGTGAGAAATTGAGGTTTGGTTATGGTTTTTTTTTTATGAATCAGGGTTTTAAAATTGAAATGATAATTGATATGGTTTGGTTAATGTTTGATTATGGTTTTGGTTTTTGATAAGCAGATCTGACAAATAGTTATGGTTTAAACGGTTTGGTTGGTTTTGTTTTGACAGATCTGATGTTGGGTTATTTCAGGAACACAAGGGATAGATCAGGATCTAGAATCAAGTGGTAATTTCCCAAAAGTTAAAGATAGTTTCGCAAAGATCCACCACGATCTAGGGTCACTAAATCAAACCTAGGGTCACTATCGGGTTTGGGTTACTAGACTCAGTCTGATCACTACCGGGACCCTTTAAAACTAACTTTTCATAAACTTCCTCATCCTCACTCTCCTGAACTACCCTTTCACTCACTAAGGGCTCACTAAATGACACATTCTTCCTAGCAGGCTCTAACACTCTACCACTACGGGTTGAGATTGCATTCAACTGAGCCGATGGGTTCGTTTGGGTCGAACCCGAGAACTGACCAAGTGACCTTTCATTAGACAACTTTTTCACTATGTCACATACGGTTCTCTGAATATCTAAGATGACGGACTGTTGGTTCTTAAGTTGAATGTCATGTTCAGCAAGGGTTTTCTGTGTAGCTTCATACCTAGAAAGTAATTGAACCTACATTTTCTTAATTCTACCTATTCCATCACTAGATCCCTGTCCACTACTCTACTCACCACTACTACCATGACCCACACCCTGGTTTTTATTGTTATAGTTTGAATTATAACCCGGTGGGGCACCAGTTAGAGTTGCTATTAAAATTTGATTTTCGGTTCTAATTAAAGTTACTATTATTGTTATTTGGGAACCTATTCTGATTGGCTACAAACTCTACTTGTTCCTCTCTTGACATCAAATGGCACTCTAAGGCACTATGACCACCACGACATAGTTCACATTTATCTACCTTAGCCCTAAGATCTTTTATATCACGGGTCAGATTCTCTAAAGTAGTGGCCATACTAGTTTCCATGCTAACATGGTGCACACCTGGAGTACACGAAGATGTACTGGTGATAGGATTAGGATTCCTGTTAGTGGAGAGTTGTTCATGCTCGCCCCAGGCAAAACTCTCAAAAATTTCATTACAGTGATCTACAGTCATTTTACCGATTAGATGCCCACCCGCAGAAATACCAAAACGAGCCCTAGTCTCATATGTTAACTCGTTTTAAAATGTCTCGACTAGAGCCCACCATGAAAGCCCATGTTGGGAGCAGCGAGATATCAGATTTTGTAATCGCTCCCAAGCTTGGTAAGAGGGCTCATCCGGTTCCATTCTGAAAGAGTGGATCTGATCACGAAGGCGAGATGCCTTAGCGGGTGGAAAATACTTGTTCAGAAAAGCTGAATGAAGTGTTTCCCACGTTGTGAACGTCCCCTCTTCTTACGAGTCGAGTCAGGTGATAGCTCGATCCGCAAATGAGAATGGAAACAGATGAAGATAGATTGCGTCATCAGATGCACCTTGTAGTTTAAAAGTGCTCACAATGCGCGTGAGGCGCGCCAAGTGAGCAACTATCAGCGAGCGTGGTCATGATGTATGACGGAATCTGCCATGAATTAGGATTCGTGATCTCAAGCGCTGAGATGGACGAACGGCTTCCGGTGAAACCCTCGAACGCCTGTTGATGGACAGTTCTGTTATCTGCCATTGTGGACCTAGGACTGCTAGGTGCTGAGTTGTGCGGTAAGAGGTGCATGGTGAAACGAAACTTTATTGTACTTACCTTAACCTCCGCAGATGAGAAAACTAGAACTTTGGTTCCCTGATCAACTGCTTCAACATTATACTTCACTGGTTCATGCAAACACAGATGTGGCATAAAACTGCACGAAGCAAACAAAACAAATTAAGCAGCGGGAACAAGTAAAGCAAAACACACAAAAAGCAATGAAGAAAATTGCTAAATCCTACGACTCAAATAGAGCAAACAAAAAGCACGTATATAGCAGTTAAAGACTCAAAAAGTTAATTTAACGCAATTACCAAGAGTCCCCAGCAACGACGCCAAAAACTTGATGTGTGAATATATATATATATATATATATATATAGATATATATATATATATATAATACTAATAACTAAAAAAACCTAAGTTTTAAATTTATAAAACCAAAACTAGACAACTATTTCACACACAACCGGCAGTGGACTACTCGAATGCAATATAGTGAACGTAAGTCCAGATGTCGACCCACAGACTCTACATATTACGATAAATAAACTAGATAAGAATCAAATGAACTAGACACGACTGATTAAAATAAAGATTGTTTGAAAGGGGGAAGTTTGTTTAAGATAACTAAATTGCATTCGAAGTAAATGACACGGAAGACGAGAAGTGAAAATAGACAAATTAAAGCAAACCACCTAGGCTAGATCCACGTTAACTTCAGCTTTTACTCATGTTTGGTATAATTGTTACGGAACTAGGATCTTAAAACATTCACTTAGAGACACCACTAAATAGGACCCTTAATCCTTTTCGAGAAGACACTTACGGGTTTGTATCATGTTAATACGCGCACTAGTTACGAAATTAGGTTCCTCACAGCTACCTAAATGAATTATGTTTAAGTGACCTTAATAGAAAACCTACCTCACAGTTAAGTGTTCTAAGCCATTTCAATCTAATCATATGGCTCAAAAAGCCTCTTTATCAATTTACACAAAGACTTAAACCTAGCACATTATTTAAACGAGACTCATAGATAACCTATCACCTCACGGATTTCTAAGTTAGCTATGCATTTTTACTAGTTCAATAAATAGAATTATTCCTATGGTTTACTACAGTTAAACCACAAAACAATCATAACACACAGTTAATGATTTAAGCAATAACCTATTCTATGAAATAGACGATTGTCAAGGCTAAAGCGGAATAATCAGACTAATGAAACCAATTCTAACACATAAACACGCACCATATGATAAAAAGATCAAAACTTTACTTAAACAAAATAGTCCATAATCAAAAACAACCAAACATGAGTTACAACATAAATTTAACGCTTCATCCTAATGCCTAGATGATTCAAATGTATTTAGCCAACCATAATCATGAAAATAAACACAAGTTTTAGTTCAAGAAATATGATATAAGGAATCAACAACAAAGGAACAAAGAAACCTGAAATTGTTAGATGATGATCCTTGATCTCATATGCTTCTTTCGCTTTGTTTGATGACCTTTAACCTTCAAAACACTCTGTTTTCAACCTTCTTTCGTCCTCAATCTTGCATGGAGGCTAGCGCAAACACAAAATGAGTTTATATAGTGTTTAGGGTGAAAAATCGTCAAAACAATCTGTCGAAAAGGCCTCGTCGCGTCGCGCAATGACGAGAAGCATGCATGGTCGCGTAGTGACGTCACCACAACACCACTAGCCACCTCCCACGCCGCTTTACGCAACAAGGGCTCCCCTTGCGTAACTCCGTTTTACGTCCCGTTTTCCTACGATCTTCTTTTCTCGAGATCTTGTCATTAATTCATCAGCATGGGACCTAAAAAAATATTTGGATCAATAGTAGATAAAACTTAAATAAAACCATGCAAAAACAACTCGAAACGCATACAAACTCAACATGGGGTAATCGTATAGTTTACACTATATCAAAGGTACATTAGCTTCTGGCTCTTGCTGCTTCAATTATGTCGGCTTTCAAATTTACATTCTTAGCCTTGACAAGCTCAACTTCATCTGCCACCTTTTCATACTCTACAGATAACTCATTGAATACTTTCAGATTTCTATGTTGATTCACTCTGTATTGTGCAATATCTCGTTTTTTAGCAACTTGTTCCTTTAACTTTTCATTATTTTCTTGCAGATTGTTATCATCATCAGATAATGAGCAATTTCTTCATTCACATTCTCAAATAGTTGATTATCAGCCTCATGTTCAACTTTGCTCTGGCCCTCATCTCTTTCTAAATCAACTACATCCACAACCTTAGTGATTTCAAGGGAAGACTCCTTGACCACTTCTTTTTCAGCTGATGTTTTGATTACCTCAATATCACCAGATTTGATTATTTCAGTATCAGCTGATGCATTCGGAGTAGGATCAACAGAAGATATGACATTCAATATCTAAGTTTAAGCTTCATTATTCGACTGTGTCTCAGACTCAGCTATATTTACCAATGCTTGCTGAGTGGTATCAACAACATCCACTTCATGCACATTTGTAATTGAACAACAGCCTCTGCAGCTTCAATTAATTCATCATCTAAGATACTTGTATCAAAATACAAACTATCATCCAATTCAGTCATAAAATTCTTTTATTCTATAATCACATTCTCACCAACATTTGGTTCTTCTTCAATAGGCATATTTTCTACAACATTCAATTCTTCATTCACTTCTATAGAATCATCATTCGCATTGTCATTACCATCATTAGCATCATTACCGATATTTTCTACTTCATCACCATCATTAACATGATCACCATCATAAGCATTTTCATTTTCACCATCATTTCCTTCATCATTATCTCCATCGTCACTTTCCGAAGAAACTGATTCCGAACCATAAGCAGATTCTGATGTGTTTGATTCATCATCATCATCATTATCATCATCATCTTCATCATGATCACTTTCACTAACTGTGTCATCATCAGCATCAACTTCTTCTAATTCACCTTCATAATCAGTGTCACTATCAGGTTCACTCTATACAAGATCATTTGGATCAACTGTTCTTCATAATTCAAATGATAGTGTTCCTCATTAGCATTCACCTCATCAATAGGACATTGACTGCACCAGTTATTACAGTAAGCTTCTACTATACTTCTTTATTCATATGTTCAAGAATAAGTCTTTCTCCTTCCAATCCATATGCAATAATGTCAGGATTTTCTTCATTAGTCATTTAAGATAAATCCATTTAAGTCTTTCTCCTTCCAATCTTGGACACTTAAGAAACTCTTTTTGACACACTTTGTCAAATTGAAGATAAATCCATTTAAGATCCATTTGGCCATGCTGAATGGTTGATTTGTAACCAATGCAACAACCGGAGAAGCTAACTCAAATGCAAAATAGTTAAAACTAGCACTTCTCTTCGAAAGGTGATGACCACGTGTAGGGTGGTACTTCACCATGTCGTTATTTGTATTTCGTTTATTTGTAATAGATTAGTCGTATTTGTTTTTCGTTGTAATAGTTAGGTTAGTTTACTTTTTGTGCTTGTTTTGTGCTAGTTTATGCGACACTGCATGCGACACTATAGTGTCACATGCAGCCTGTCTTGGCTTTGCGAGCAGGCAGTGTCGTCTATGCGACACTGCCTGCGACACTAGGTACTGTATAAATAGTTGTTTAGGGCTATTTTGTACACAACTCTTTGGAACTTATTGAATACAATTCTCTCTTTGATACTGAGTTCGAATCTGATTGTTGATTGCAAGGAATTGACTGATTTATATCATTGTTGCATCTAATTCATTCTACTTCATCTAATTATCTTCTTAATCTATCATTTGTTATTGGGTTATAATGGTTTGTGTGAGTTTTGGTCATTAATCACAATCAACTGTTACTAGATCTAGTGGTATCAATTGATTGTGATCTGATCTATATCATATATAGCATGGATTAACGATCTACTGGACCAACAAAAGGCAATGTTGGAAGACATAACAAATTAGCTTCCAATGATCCCATACTCTTGTATGGAAGAACTTTTGCTTTAGGAAGTTTTTAGGGTGATCGATAGCCATAAATACCTCCTTGCACTCATTTATTGACAAATGATCAGGATCTTGTGGATCATCATCTCCTAATCTCAATGCAGTCCTGATTGAATCCTCTAAGACTTCAATCATCCTCATATCAGAAATAAATCCTCTGTTAACTTTCTTCCTATTATCATCTTCTTCTACCTTAGTAGTCCTCAAAATCTTCTGAATAAGCTTTTGTAGATGATGGGCTTTGCACACATGGCATAGACATACTTGGTCTTTAATGAAATTCTAATGACCTCTTCATAACCCACAACTTCTATACAATGTTCATTCAAAAATGCTACCACGTTATGTTTAGGTTCAAGCTTCATATCTACCATACCTGAAAATAAACAAGAAGTGGTTGAGCTATACGGTTCTGAATAATGAGCATCGAATAATTGATGATAAATTGATTAACATGATGCTTCGGTTGTGATACAATAGTCGATTTAATGATTGTTCGATGATTTAAAGATTAATTTTACAGATTATTAACAAATTATTTTAACACAGTTCGATTCAGTTAAGTCTTAGGGTAAAATACCTAAAAATTTCATGAAACGGCTAGGTCAAAATCTGTTAAATATGAGTTCTAATCTGATTTTAGATCATAACTTTACCTCTTGATTGATCAAAAATGTGTCTTAGATCAAACAAAGTAAAAATGATATTATCGGGTTTTGAAGAAGATGAACAGAACAATGATTTTTTTAGTCGAACAGGTAAATTTAATAAAATTGATAAGTGTTGTGGTATATATACAAAACGCCTAAACGGCCGTATGGCAACTACTTAGCTATATATCATGAAGACTTATTGATATTGTTTAGCCGTATGACAACTTTTCAGCCATTTGGGGTTACCAAAACGTCCGAATAGTCAGAATTTATCAAAAACTTTTAGCCATATGACCATTGTTTAGCCATTTTAGGTTTCCAAAACGTCTAAAAACTTAGTTTTTATCTATGATTTCAGCCGTATGAGGACTGTTTAGCCGCATGGGAAACACAAAACGACTAACACTTAGACAAAATTTCATCAAGTTATGAAACATCAACACACATGGAAATTTCACTTTGTTTACGTATGATACTTCCATTTCAACATTTAGAATATTTTCATTTGTTTTGGCCATATGAGCACTATTTGGCCGTTTTGAGTGTTGTGAAACGTCCATTTAGACACTGTTTGGCTGTTTGATGACCATCATACGTCCGTTTGGTTTATTGACTTTGAATAATTTCCATCAATTATCAAATGTGTGAAAAGTCGACCATTGACTTCATTAAAACACACGATTTAACACCTGAAATCATTAATTCTAAACATGTTAAAAACAAAATCGATGATTACATTCCAATAGCATTTATGACGTCACTTTAACCAAATTTAATTATTTTCATACATAATTTCTTGATTTTTCATTTTTAACCATTTTTAACAAATTTACAAATATATCACGTTTCAATTTGCAAGAAGGTTTTCTAAGTTCATTTTCTTAAAATGTTTCTAAGACAGATCCAACACTTATACTAGATCATTTTAGCATCCTCTAGATCATCCAAACCACACTCTTTACTTTTTAATCACTCTCAACACACTTTGTTTTTTCTTTTTATTTTTTTATTTTTGATGTTTTCTTTATTACACCCCTAAACTTTTAAATTTCAAAAAATTTATAAATTTTAAAAAGAACAAGAAAATCATCAATGATTTCACATGCCTTTACACATAAACACACAAAAAATTAAATATATATATATATATATAGTGAGGTTCACCTACAAATGATATCTAAAAAGACTAAGAAGGAATAAGAGATTGACATGTGTCATCTATTTAAACTAGGAGAGGGGGTATTTTAGTCATACCCACTTTTTTTATTTTCTCTTTCCACATGCAAGGCACATGTAAATTCTTCAACTTTTTTTGAACGTTTATAACTGTTACATACAACATTATTTTTCTAAATAAATTACACCATAAAAACGAGCATTTTTTCTATTAAAACACGTATGATATTGATATATAAAAAAGAACCTTTTTTCACAGTTTTTCAGCTCATTGTGTCTTTTGTCAGATCATTGTGTTTTCTGTCAGGTCATTGTGTCATCCGTTGGGTTGTTGTGTTATGCATCGGGTCATTGTGTAATCTTATTTGACGAGGATTACACAATGATCTAACAATAATTACACACACACAAAAAGTATTTCGAAGACTTTGCTCCCATGTCATCCTCCTTCAAAAATAAATAAACGAAACATAAAAAATTACTATTTCTCATTGTGTCTTTTTTCAATATGTCTATTGTGAGTTATAATTTTTCATTTATTTATTTTTTGAAAAAGGATTACATGGGGAACAAGGTCTCCGAACCATTTTTTTTTAATTTAATTTATATTGTGAGTTATAAATTTTTTTAAAGTGTCATTGTGTCTTTGTTTACCATTATGTCATTCTCACACTTTGTAACAAAAAATGGCTTTGTTTTTTAACATTTCTCAAACACATACTAACAATTTGTGACATGGTGGTAATTTCTAACACATAAGATGATACAACAAATCTTTGCAATGAGATGATATTACATAATGACTTAAAAATAAACCGATAAAAGTGATATTTCACTAGTTATAATATAACACGATCACATGATATTACACAAGGACTTGACAAGTGCTGAAAAAAATTCTTTTTTTATATATCAATATTATACGCGTTTTAAAGATAACAAAACTTGGTGTAAATTTTTTTAAAAAAATAATATCGTATTCAAAAGTTATGAACGTTTTAAAAAAAAGTGGGGGGATTGACATGTGCCTTGCATGTGGAGAGAGAAAGTCAACAAAAGTAGTTATAACTAATGTACCATTCCACCAAATTCTTTTCCTACAAATTGATCTCAACCATTAAAAAGATATCTAAAGGTCGTAAATCCTTCTTAGCCTTCTTAGATTAAAATCATTTGTTGGATAACTCTCCCTTATATATATATACATATATATATATATGGTATGGTTCAAGAGAGAACTCATTTTAAGTTGAGAACTAGAGAACTACAAAAATACAAGGGATGGAATTTTAAAGAGGAAGGGTAAAATTGAAACTTTAAATATATAAATCTTTAAACATTTCTATCTTTTACATACGTTAATATTATTTTAAAAAAATTGCACCATTAGATCAAGAATTTCATTATCTTTCATTTGAGTATAAATAACGTCATAAAAAATATTTTTTTTCTCGTTTTTTTAAATTTCATACTACATATATGTAGTATTACGATATTGTATTTGATTATATTTTTCTTTAAACGTTACTAACTTTTTCATACGTTATTTAAAAATCACATTATGGTTTTTTTGATACTACATATATGTAGTATCAATGTACTTGATGCATTTATTAAGTGGCCAAATGACTCAAGAGTCTACTAATTATTTAAAGTGTACATATAATCTCAAATAACTAATAACAAAGTTCATAAGATTTCATATTAAAAAACTTATGGCAAATGAAAAGAAAACCAATACTTATACTATGTCTAAATATAAAGATAATAATAAACTAATAAACCAATGATAAATATCATAAAAAAGTAAAAAAAAAAAACTTGAAATTCAAACTATAAGATAACAATGCATCAACATTGCATATACTGCATATATGTAGTACTTTGATACTACATATATGTAGTATATGATACTACATATATGCAATATTATAAAATTTAAAAGGGGATAGTGAATATGGTGATGTTATGCACCTAAGTTACACGTAAAACCTTTAAAATTAAGTAGCTTTGATAAATTAACTTAAAAATTTTTATTAGAAAACTTAACTCATTGATCTTTATTGACTGTTAATGGACGACTCAGTCTTCTCCTCTTAGATCATAATTTTTCTCTTTTCTCATTTACTCAATAATCGTCATTCATTTTAGTAAAATATTATCCGCCCTTTAAAAATCGATCGTAACTCAATTTGGCTTCTCAATTCCAACTAACAGATTAATATAACATGACTCATATAATTGGTATTATGATATGTGCATGTTGCACATATTCATACCACATCACATAACGTGAACCAAGTTATTGCTAGCAATGTCAATACGATCATATGAAAAAATCCAAATTTGGAATTGAGGCATGGTGATGTTGTTTTTTTGTGATAACGTCATCGAAATCAATGCCCTTGAACTTTTGATATTTTATCAAAATATGTAGTTTTGATGGTTTTGTGGGTAATTTAGGTTCATCACAACACCGTATTCATTTCCCCGATTTAAAAATATACGGTATCGTATATTACATATATGCAGTATTGAAAGTAAAAAAACGAGAAAAAATTATTTTTTTATAACGTTATTTATACTCAAATGAAAGATAATGAAATTCTTGATCTAATGGTGCAAAAAAAATTTTAAAAACTTAACGTATGCAAAAGATAGAAATGTTTAAAGATTTACATATTTAAAGTTCCAATTTTACCCCTCCTTTAAAAATTCCATCCATACCTTTTTTTTAGTTCTCTAGTTCTCAACTTAATATGGAGTTCTCTCTTGATCCCTCCCCTATATATATATATATATATATATAGGGGAGGGTTCTTTTGAGAAGAGCAAATATTGCGAGAAGAAAAATAAATAGCTAAATTCTTTATTTTTTCAACCAAAAACGTTTTTAACATACCAAAAAATGATAGAAATGCAACATTTATTCATTAACTGTGATATTCAAAAAATAAAATTGAATAAATTTCGTTTATTTGTTAAACCTACACATTCGAAAGTCTTGTGTAGGTTATGTTACTTACACATAACTTACACGTGTGTAGGTAATTTAAAACGCTAAAAATACATACGCAAAAAATATTTTAACGATTTTTTTTAGTTAATACCTTACACATTTGTATGTAAGAAGTGAATTTATTTAAAAAATTAAACAATTGTTAAGTTTTTTTAGTGATTTAGGTTTCTTCTTTTTCTTCTCGCAATATATGAGTCTTCTCAAATGAACCTCCTCCTATATATATATATATATATATATATATATATATATATATATATATATATTTATATATATATATATATATATATTTATATATATATATATATATATATATATGATGCGAACCGTGTGGTATATGAAAATATGTTTGGATCGGAAAATCAGGTTTTAAATTTATAAAGTGGAAAACCTAACAAGTTCACACAATCGGCAAGTGTACCGGTCGTATGCAGCAAGTTAAGTAAGTCCGGATATCGTACCCAAGAGATTTGAGTTTGGCGTCCTCTAATAACGGATCTTTATCGAGTTCTAACCGATGTTAAAGAGTTGAGATTTTTAATTATAAAGACTAAATTAAACAAGCAAGAGACAATTTATCTAAAATTATCCTAAAAAATAAGATTTAAACTAAGGAAAATTATCTAAAATAAACTAGGGGTAAAAACTTAACTAAATGGAAACTAAAGGTGGAAATAAACTAAAAGAGAACTATGGGTGGAGTGATGACTACTTAGGCGGGAATCCTGATGATAATCTGACAACTCTCGGCTTTCTAGATATGTCGGCACCGGATCTGAGAATATATCTACTCAAAACAATCTAACACATCAGTACCTACTACTAAGGTCTCGTGGGTGCTAGAAAGTCCTAAAATAAATATGTGAAGCTCACGGTGTGAGGAATGTCAATAAATCACTCCCGGATGTCTAAGGGATCCTAAACTAGCTCGCCTCTCGGCTTACAAGTCCATTTATCCTAGAAACTGACTCAATCAGTAAACTAAAATAACGGGATCAATTGGTTTATGATAAATCAAGACTAGATAACACAAGTTGCTAGTTTTTATTAAGCAAAACCTACTCCCGTAGTATTTTAACCCAAACCAACTAACAAAAGGATGAAATCTACAAATCCTCACCTTCCGGTAACGAATCCGGCTAGCACGTTGACTCAAATCCACAAATCAATCTTAACTTATGAGTATCTATTCCTAGATCTACTCAAATGATGATTAAATCTAGTAGACTAACCACCAAAAATGTGAAATCTATTATCAAGTTATCAAATCAAGATAATATTATCCACAATCAAGTCAAGATTTCAACATGAATCATAAAGTCAACACACATATTGCATACAAGATCATCATAAACCAATTTTCTCACATAAAACATCCATCCAACATATCATAAACAACCAAAAATCATCATATTATCATCAATCATCCATAATGCCTAAATAGTCATACTAAATCTAGCCAATCATCACAATCATCAAACCCATCATGAACAAGACTAGATCTAGCATAATTTTAACTAAAAACAACAAATCAAGTTCAATTGTTTAAAGTTTAGAGTAAATCACACCCGAAATGGCCACCAATCTTCAATCAAAGCTTGAATCTACAAGATCTTCTATAGCTTCAATCTTCAAATCAGCAACTCTAGAGCTTCAATCCATCTTCAATCTTCAAGATCTTCAAGAATAATCTTCAAAACTTTCAAAATCCAAGATCCAAGCTCCAAATTATGGCTTTAATCCTCCAAACTAGCACCCAAGATCACCCCAAAGACTAATTCCCCTGTTCTCAGCCGTTTTTTGTGTTTTTGGGTAGAGGTGATGCCCTAAAATCCATCAAGAGATGAATTTATAGTGAAAAAATGGGTTTTTTCACTTCAGATGGGCCCGGAGAACCGTTGGGCTTTTCTGGTGGGTTCCAGCGAACCGTTGGGCGGAGGAGAATGCATTGTTTTCAGCCCAGCGCCCAGAGAACCGTTGGGTGTTCCTGGGGGGTTCCAGCGGTTCTCCGGGTTGGTCACGAAGCTCGTTTTCTTCTCGTTTTCGTCCCGTTTCGCTCCGAAACCGCTTCTTTCGTTATTATTACCTAAAAATAAAAGATAAAGATAATAAGTAACTAAAAAAATAAAATATATTTACATAAAATGAGGATAAAGACGTGAAATATGTCAATAAAACCATGTGTTTTAACAACACATCAATATATATATATATATATATATATATATAGAGTGAGGTTCACCTACATAGTGTTATAAATCTAAGAAGGCTAAGAAGCAATAAGAGATTGACATGTGGCATCTAGGAAAATTAGGAGAGGGGGTATTTTAGTCATGCCCACTTTTTTAAATATTCTCTCTCCACATGCAAGTCACATGTCAATTCCCCCACTTTTTTAAAAAGTTTATAACTTTTACATACGACATTATTTTTTTAAACAAATTACACCATAAAAACGAGAATTTTTTTCTCTTTAAAACGCGTATAATATTGATATATAAAAAACGAACTTTTTTTTCACAAATTTTCAGCTCATTGTGTCTAACGTCAGGTCATTGTGTCTTCCATCAGGTCATTGTGTCTTTCATCAGGTCATTGTGTGATTGTGTCATCCGTAAGGTTGTTGTGTCATTCATCGGGTCATTGTGTAATCTTATTTGACAAGTATTACACAATAACTAATAATAATTACACAATAACACAAAAAGTATTTCAAAGATCTTGCTCTCACATCATCCTCCTTAAAAAATAAATAAACAAAACTTAAAAAAACTACTATTTTCTCATTGTGTCTTTTTTCATTGTGTCTAATTTAAAAAATAAAAAAAACGGTAATTTTTTTAATTTTTTTTAATTTTTCGTTTATTTATTTTTTGAAAGAGGAATACATGGGGAACAAGATCTCCGAACCACTTTTTTCAAATTTGATTTATATTGTGAGTTATAATTTTTTTAAAAGTGTCATTGTGTCTTTGTTTACCATTGTGTCATTATCACACTTTGTAACAAAAAATGACGTTGTCTTTGAACATTTCTCAAACACATATTAACAATTTGTGACACGGTGATAATTTCTAAACACATAATATGACACAACAAATATTTATAATAAGATGATATTATATAATGACTTAAGAATGAACCGATAAAAGTGATATTTCACTAGTTATAATAAAACACAATCACATGATATTACACAAGGACTAGACAAGTGCCGAAATTTTTTTTTATTTTTTATATATCAATATTATACGCGTTTTAAAGATAACAAAACGCTTGTTTTTTTGGTGTAATTTTTTTAAAAAAATAATATCGTATCCAAAAGTTATGAAAGTTTTAAAAAAAGTGGGGGAATTGGCATGTGCCTTGCATGTGGAGAGAGAAAGTCAACAAAAGTGGCTATGACTAATGTACCCTTCCACCAATTTCTTTTCCTACAAATTGATCTCAACCATTAAAAAAGAGATCTAAAGGTCATAAATCCTTCTTAGCCTTCTTAGATTTCCAACACTATGTAGGATAACTCTCCTCTATATATATATATATATATATATATATATATATATATATATATATATATATATATATAGGGGAGGGTTCATTTGAGAAGAGCAAATATTGCGAGAAGAAAAAGAAATTGCTAAATTCTTCATTTTTTTCAACCAAAAACGTTTTTAACTTACAAAACAATGATAGAAATGCAACATTTATTCATTAACTTTAATATTCAATAAATAAAATTTAATAAATTTTGTTTATTTGTTAAACCTACACATGTGGAAGTCATGTGTAGGTTAGGTTACTTACACATAACCTACACGTGTGTAGGTAAATTTAAAACGCTAAAAATACATACGTAAAAAATATTTTAATGATTTTTTTTAGTTTATACCTTACACATTTGTATGTAGGAAGTGAATTTATTTAAAAAAATTAAACAAATGAAAAGTTTTTTTAGTGATTTAAGTTTCTTCTTTTTCTTCTCGCAATATATGAGTCTTCTCAAATGAACCTCCACCTATATATATATATATATATATATATATATATATATATATATATATATATATATATATATATATATATATGGGAGGGATCAAGAGAGAACTCCATATTAAGTTGAGAACTAGAGAACTCCCAAAACACAAGGGATGGATTTTTAAAGTGAAGGGCAAATTTGGAACTTTAAATATATAACTCTTTAAACATTTCTATCTTTTGCATACGTTAAGATTTTAAATTCTCTTTGGCACCATTAGATCAAGAATTTCATTATCTTTCATTTGAGTATAAATAACGTTTTAAAAAAATAAAAATTTCTCGTTTTTTTAATTTCAAAACTACATATATGTAGTATACGATACCGTATGTTTTTAAATTAGGAAAAACGAATATGTTCTTATTATGCAGCTAAATTACATGAGATCCATCAAAACTACATACTTTGATAAAATAACAAAAGTTCCCAGATATTAATTTCGATAATACCATCGCAAAAAACAACACCGTCATTCCTCAATTCCACATTTAGATTTTCTCATATGATTGTATTGACATTGTTAGCAATTACTTGGTACATGTTATGTGATGTGGTATAAATATGTACAGTAGGGGCATATCACAATACCAATTATATGAGTCATGTTATATTAATCTGTTAGTTGGAATTGAAAATCCAAATTGGCGTACGACCAATTTTTAAAGGGCGGGTAATCTTTCTAAAATGAATGACGCTTATCGAGTAAATGAGAAAGAGAAGAATTATGATCTAAGAGGAGAAAATTGAGTCGTCCATTAAAATTGAATAAAAATCAATAAGTTAAGTTTTCTAATAAAAATCATCTAAGTTAATTTATCAAAGCTACGTAGTTTTATTGGTTTTACGTATAACTTAGGTGCATGACATCACTGTATCCCTTTTAAATTTTATCATATTGCATATATGCAGTATCGTATACTACATATATGTAGTATCATGCTACTACATATATGTAGTATCATTCTACTACATATATGTTATATATGCAATATTGATGCATTGTTATCTTATAGTTTAAATTTCAAGTTTATTTTACTTTGTTATGATATTTATCATTGGTTTATTAGTTTATTATTATCTATATGTTTAGACATAGTATAAGTATTGGTTTTTTTTCATTTGTCATAAGTTTTTTTAATATGAAATATTATGAACTTTTTTATTGGTTATTTGAGATCGTATGTACATTTTAAATAATTATTAGACTCTTGAGTTATTTGACCAATTAAAAAATGCATCAAGTACATTGATACTACATATATGTAGTATCAAAAAAACCAAAACGTGATTTTAAAATTTTTTCAATATAAATAACGTATGAAAAAGTTGGTAACGTTTAAAGAAAAATATAATTAAATACAATATCGCAATACTACATATATGCAGTATGAAAATTAAAAAAACGAGAAAAAAATATTTTTTATAAGGTTATTTATACTCAAATGAAAGATAATGAAATTCTTGATCTAACTGTGCAATTTTTTTAAAATAATATTAACGTATGTAAAAGATAAAAATGTTTAAAGATTAATATATTTAAAGTTTCAATTTTACCCTTCCTCTTTAAAATTCCATCCCTTGTATTTTTGGTAGTTCTCTAGTTCTCAACTTAAAATGAGTTCTCTTTTGAACCCTACCCTATATATATATATATCTATGTATATATATATGTAGGGTTCAAAAGAGAACCAATTTTAAGTTGAGAACTAGAGAACTATCGAAAAGATAAGGGATAAAATTTTAAAAAGGAAGGGTAAAATTGGAACTTTTAATATATAAATCTTTAAATATTTCTATCTTTTGCATACGTTAATATTATTTTTTAAAAATTGCACCATTAGATTAAGAATTTCTTTATCTTTCATTTGAGTATAAATAACGTTATAAAAAATATTTTTTTTCGCGTTTTTTTAGTTTCCATACTGCATATATGTAGTATTGCGAATTTGTACTTGATTATATTTTTCTTGAAACATAACTAACTTTTCCATACGTTATTTATTTCAAAAAAGTTTAAAAATCACATTTTGGTTTTTTCGATACTACATATATGTAGTATCATTATACTTGATGTATTTTTTGAAGGGGCCAAATGGCTCAAGAGTCTAATAATTATTTAAAGTGTACATACGATCTCAAATGACCAATAAAAAAAGTTCATAATATTCTATATTACCAAAACTTATTAAAAATGAAAACAAAACCAATACTTATACTATGTCTAAACATATATATAATAGTAAACTAATAAATAAATGATAAATATAATAACAAAATAAAATAAACCTGAAATTCAAACTATAAGATAACAATGCATCAATATTGCATATACTTCATATATGTAGTAGTATGATACTACATATATGTAGTATACGGTACTACATATATGCAATACTATAAAATTTAAAAGGGGATAGTGAATACGATGATGTTATGCACATAAGTTACACGTAAAACCATTAAAACAACTTAGCTTTGATAAAATAACTCAAATTATTTTTTATTAGAAAACTTAACTCATTGATCTTTATTCAATTTTAATGGATGAATCAGTCTTCTCCACTTAGATCATAATTTTTCTCTTTCTCATTTACTCAATAATCATCATTCGTTTTAGTAAAAAAAATACATGCCCTTTAAAAATCGATCGTACGCCAATTTGGCTTTCCAATTCCAACTAACAGATTAATATAACATGACTCTTATAATTGGTATTGTGATATGCCCCTGCTGCACATATTCATACCATATCACATAACGTGGACCAAGTATTTCCTAGCAATTTGAATACGATCATATGAGAAAATCCACATTTAGAATTGACGCATGACAGTGTTGTTTTTATGTGGTGGTATCATCGAAATCAATATCGTGGAACTTTTGTTATTTTATCAAAGTACGTAGTTTTGATGGTTTCTCATGTAATTTAGGAGCATAACAATACCATATTTGATTTCCCCAATTTAAAAACGCAGGGTATGGTATACTACATTGATAGTCACATGTATAGGTTGGACTCACCGGCTTGTCGGTGTTATATATTTTGTATGTACTTTGTATGATTTTGTACTAGCGAATCTACGGGCGAATCTATAGATTCGCCCGTAGCACAGTTTAGTGGTTATGATGGTGTCGACTGGGCGAACCTGTATGTGCCCAGCGAACCTATATGGTTCGCTAGATAGATTTGCTATAGCGAATCTATCAGCGAACCTATGACTGATATAAATTGTAACCTTATCTTCAAGAAATAGAACTTTGGCAACTTTATCAAAACTCTTATCCAACTGATTGTGTCTTGTGTGTGTCTTGCTGGAGGTGCTAGGAGCATATATTACACATCTTTGTAGCTTATCTACCTCCAGTTGTGTGGTTTAATCTCGTTATTGGTTGTTGAGTTATAATATACTTTGTTTGTTTGAGTCAAGTGTGTTTCGTTGTTAAACAAGTCATTATAGCACTGAAATCACGATCATTATGGACCAACATACATATATGCAGTTTTGAAATTAAAAAAATGAGGAAATTTTATTTTTTATAACGTTATTTATACTCAAATGAAAGATACTGAAATTCTTGATCCAATGATGCGAAAAAAATTTTAAAAACTTAACGAATGCAAAAGATAGAAATGTTTAACGATTTATATATTTAAAGTTCCAATTTTGCCCTCCTTTTTAAAATTCCATCTCTTGTAATTTGATAGTTCTCAAGTTCTCAACTTAATAGGGAGTTCTCTCTTAATCCTTCCAATATATATATATATATATATGCAATGAATCTTTAATGATGGCGGTAAGATCATACTAGAAAATTTATCTAAGCATGTTTTGTTTAGTTTTTTGATAATAGAACTTTGACTTATGTTTTAATTGAGTGATGAAATGTTTACAAATCAATTAGCTCAATTTGACACAGTTACTTTTTCTATTCAAGATGATGAATTAAGGTTGATTTAAGATGAACTTATGTGACCCACAATTAGAACAATAGCAAGCTCTACTATCATTAAAACAACTAGTAAACCATTTAATATCTTTAGTACCTGGTCATTTACAATATAACTTGTGAAGCTTTGGGTTTTGAAGAAATCCATCAATGGAATTTTAAGTAGTGTTCCCTTGGGGAATCTTCTTTTATATTCCTCTTTGGAATTTGTTTGGCTATGTTCCACATTGAGAATCTTTTGTACATCTTGAGGTGTTCTAGGTCTGTAGCTCACTACAACAAAGGAGACCTCGTGTGAAACTTCAGGTATGTGGATACCACAAAAAAGAAGTTCACAGATGTTTTGCTTCACACTGATTGTACTGCATCATTAGTTGGTGTGTGTATGTGACATTACAGACTAGTCTATCTATCACTTCTTACTTTTTAGCACATCAGATTCTTTTTATTCTGTTTTTTATTTTTCTTTTAAATGACATACGCATATGTAGTCATACATATATATAAGGCATGCAAATCAAAATAAATTCACTTATTCTATTTTTGGATTTTCTGATTTTATATTTTTTATTTTTCTTGATAAAAGACATGATTTAACCATTATTGATTAAATCAATTGATTGAACTAAAAATTCAAACCGACCCGGCAAAAATTATCTTGTGAAAAGATCCCCCAGTTGATTATCTGTATGAACTTTTATCAATATGATTGAGCCTTTTCAAAATTATCTCTTAGAAAATGATATCGAATTTTGATATGTTTGGTTTTATAATGTTGAACCAGATTAGCAGTAATGAACATAGCAGCAGTATTATCTATGTAAATTGGTATTTTCAAAAAATTGAACCCATAGTCTAGTAGTTGATTCTGCAACCAAAGAACTTGAGAACATCCTACAAATGCAACTATGTACTCAGCTTCTACTGTTGAAATGGATACATTCGTATGTTTCTTGCATTGCCATGACACGAGTCTAGGTCCTAAAAATTGACATCCACCCGTAGTAGATTTACGATCTAAGGCACAACCACCATAATCACTATCTGAATAACCGTGTAGCTCGAAGTTTCCTTCATATAGAGACCAAAGTCCGAGAGCTAGTTTTCCTTTCAGATAACGAAAAACTCGTTTGACAACAATTACATGAGATTCTTTTGGGTCTGATTTATATCAAGCAGAGACACAAACAACATACATAATGTCAGGTCTTGATGCAATCAAATACATCAGTGAACCTATCATTGAACGATATAATGTTTAGTCAACAAATTTCCCTTTTGGATCAGGCTCGATCTTTGAATTGACATCAGGCGGAGTTCTAATAGATTGACAGTCCTACATTTTGAATTTCTTCAATAGACTATCAACGAATTTCTCTTGATTGATGAAGATCCCGTCTTTAGACTATTTCACTTGTAATCCAAGAAAGAAGTTAATCTTTCCAACAGAACTCATCTGAAATCTTGATTTCATAATCTCTTCGAACTCTTTACACAGTTCTGGACTTGTTGATTTGAAGATAATGTCATCAACATACACTTGAACACACAAAAGATCTTTTCCAACCATCTTGATAAACATGGTAGGATCGATTTGACCTCATGCATATCCATGATCAATCAAATGCTTCGAAAATGTCTCGTACCAAATCCTTGGAGCTTGATGAAGACCATATAATGCTTTACTTAGCTTGGACACCCGATGTGGATAGTCATGATTCTCAAACTAGGAGGTTGTTTGACGTTTACATCATCTGTGATTGGCCCATATAAGAAAGCACCTTTGACATCCATCTTGAATATCTTGAACTTCATATAAGACGCATATGCCAGGAAAACTCGAATTGCTTCAAGTCTTGCGACTAGCGCAAATACCTCTTCCTAATCTACTCCTTCCTCTTGAGTGTATCCCTTTGCAACTAGTCTTGCTATGTTTCGGATCAAAATACCTTGTTTGTCAGGCTTGTTCTTGAATAACCACTTAGTTCCTATGGCAGTTTCTCCTTCAGGTAAGTCAACCATATTTCACACCTTTTGCTTTCTGAACTTCAACAACTCTTCTTGCATGGCTTCAATCCAGCTATTATCCTTTAAAGCTTATGTGATATTCCTTAGGACAATTTAAGACAAGAAACACAAGTACAAACAGACGTTTGCTTGTTCTGATTAGCTTTGCATAGTTCTCTTGTTCAACGGACTAATGATTTGAGACTGTGGATAATTCTTGTGAATGCGAGATTTTGGGATAGCTTCATTTTGAATATTAACATCTAGATGATTGATTCAACTCAGTTTGATCTCGCAATAGAGATGATGTATGAGGAGTGAAATAAGGTACTTATGACCTATGCAGTTAACTCGGCCGAGATATCGGCGATATCTCGGCGATATATCGTATATCGGTCCCATGGTAATATATTGGTACAAAATATCGGTAATAATATTGATCAGGATATTATCGCCAATATTTAGCGATATTTTACCGATATTTTATTTATAAAATCTTGGCCATATCAATGATTATATCGGTTTGGGCTTTGTGATGACATTTAGCCTCATTTACTCATATATTGGTTACAAAATCTCGACCATATCAAGTACTAGGAGCAAAAGATCACGCTATAGAGACGATGATGATGATAATAATACAATTGAAGTGGAAAATCTAGATGGCTAAGTTGATGTGGACTCAGAGGAAGATTTCATAGCTTAAGATTAGTATTAATTTTATGAAATATTGAAAATTTTAAGTTTTAAACTTTTGACTTATAATTTAGTATGATATGATGTAGGTTCTAGTGTTTTATGTTTTATCTTATATACATTTATGCATTACATTAGCATTACCGATATCTCACCACGATAACCGATATATTAAATATCGGTCCTCGACCGATAACCGATATTTTTTAGCATTAACTGCATAGCTTGTGACGGCGAGTTGATGAAGTAATCCAAACTGTCATTAGCTTCTTCACCATCAGAATCTGATGAAAACTCTGAGTCTTGTTGAATAATCTCAATACCATCGTTGGGAATGCCATTTTGTGTGTCAAGAACATGATTTTCATTAACTTGATTCACTAAAGCTTGAGGAACTTGATCTTAAACTTGTGGTTGATTTGAAACTTCAGATGAATCACCAAATGATAAGAATGGATAGACTTGGCTTGAATCATCCTTATCGTCATCTGAATCATCACTAAAAGATCCTAGATCTCCATGTTGTTTCTTTATAGTACATGTAGTTTGAAACAAGTTAGAATCTAAATATTTTGAAAGCGAATCTTTATCAAATAATCATGCTGGACCGTTTGCAACAGATGGGAATGAGTTTTCAAGAAATTTTACATTAAAAGTTTCCATAACAGTATTAGTTCTTGAGTTATAAACTCAAAAAGCTTTTGATACTAAGGAATATCCCAAGAAAAATCCATCATTAGCTAGCTTTTGCATCAAGTTTGCCAAGCTGGTCACTTGAATTTAAAATCGTAACTAGACAACCAAAAGATTTAAGGAATTCAATGTGCGATTTCCGACCAACATTAACTCATAAGGAGTTTTATGTTTATCTTTCACAAAAAGTGTTCTATTTTATACAAAACACGCTGTGAAAATTGCTTCTTCCCAAAAGGTATTTGGAATTTTAGCATCCACATGCATGGATCTGGCAGCTTCAATTAAAGTGTGATTCTTCCTTTCAGCAACTTCGATCTGTTAAGGAGTCTGAGGAGCACTAAACTGTCTAGCAATACCTTTCACTACACAAAAAGAATCACCATTATTTAAACTCGGTTCCATTATCACTTCTTATAATTTTCACTTTGTATTCCAATTGGCTTTCAACTTTTATGATAAACTCTTTTAGAATGTCACCGGTTTCAAATTTAGCATGAAGAAAGCAAACCCAAGTAAATCGAGGAAAATCATCAATAATGACAAAACAATACGACTTCTTCCCTACACTTTGCACGTTTATTTATCTGAATAGATCCATGTGCAACATTTGTAGTGGCTTCAAGTTTGAGTTTATCAGCTTGGACTCATAAGACGCTCGATGTTGTTTTCCCTTTCAACATGATGCACAGTGATCAGTTGTAGCAAATTTCTTCGATAGAATTCCAACTACATGATTCCCTGCTGCTAGCTTGCTCATATTTATGAAATTTGAATGTTTGAGCCTCCTACTCCATAGCTGGCTTTCATCATTTGAAGCATGAGCAATCAGGCAAGTTGTTTCAACTTTCGGATCCACTTGAGACATATCCAGTTTGTATACATCTCGATCATGTTCTGCCTTGATAACTACCCATTCTTCGCTAATCTGGAAACCTAGTTTCAAGATGTAACAATAAGAGTCATCAAACAAAGTTAGGAATGATTTATCACAAATTTGAGAAACACTTAGTAGATTAAAATTTAAACTGAGCACAGTAGATAACTTTAACAAAACTAATGATCCCATTAGAAACTGTTCCTTCTCCAGTAATCTTTCAGCAAGGCATGATGGCCTATCATATGCCGACTACACCCACTATCTACATACCATGTGTTGATAGGTTTTCTTGGTCGTACCTGCATTGCAAACACGATTAGTTTGAGAGATCAACCCAAGCCGATATGGTATTAAGCAAACCCATGCCTCCTTCTTTGGTTGATTCATAAATGATGAAGATTCAGAAGATGAAAAACATTTGTCATCTATAATCAAAATCAAGGTGAATCCAGCCAAGAAATTTAGAAAGAAGAAAGCTAGGATTGTGGATCCTGATATTGAAGAGACCTTGTTGAAAGGTACTCAGATTGTTGGATGCACATACACAAGCGTCATCCATGTTATTAATGGTATTGTGTCCTTGTTTGATTCATCATCAATGGGGGCTCACTTCGTCATAAATGTAACAACTTAAGAGTTAAATTTGTATTTTATTGGAAAGGGGTCTCTAAGGTGGTTAGGAACTTTCTAAGGAAAAGTGATACTTGTTTATGAGAAAAAAGGGAGAATGTACCTTCTCATGGCTGCTGCAACCCTTGCATATTCCATCTTCTGTGTTTGCTAAAATTTCAATGGATTTCATATGAGGATTACCTAAGAGTGGTAGGAAAGATATTATCTTTGTGGTGGTTGATAGACTCACAAAGTATTGTCACTTGATGGCTTTGCATGCATCATCCTTATTCTCCTTCTAATGTGGCTCAAGTTTTCATATATTCTTTCTACAAGCTACATGGGTGTCCTACTACTATAGTCTCTGACAGGGATCCCATTTTTTGAGAAATTTTGGCATGAACTTATCGCGTTATTAGGAGTTCACCTACAGTTTTCTATAGCCTTCCACTCTCAATCAGATGGCCAAACAGATGTTGTAAACAAGTGCATTGAAAATTACTTAAGATAGATGTATGGTTATGGATAGGCCTACTTCTTGGGCTAAGTGGTTACCATTTGCTGAATAGTGGTATAATACATCTTGTGTTGGGTCCTTGTAATAAATTAGCTTATGTCTATTTTGCATTTTGTCATAGTCTAGGGACTATATAATCTCCTAGTAGGTTTGTTTTAGTACAAATAAAGAATACTAGCTCATTTCTTATGCAACTTTTCTAGCAACATTGCTTTGTAATTGCTTATGCTATTGAATACAAACCGCTGTGAATTTATGTGTAATTCGATCTTGTGTGTTTGTGTCGATTAATTTCGCTTGTTGTTTAGAATTGTTCGTGATTATAATTTCTTGAAAATCTCCATCCAACTTGAGCATGTCAATTGGTATCAAAGCTGTTGGTTGAGATCTACATCTCGTGTTCTTCATACGAGATGTGAATCATCAAATCCGCTATAATCACAATTAAAACCAAAATGATTGTTGATATCAGTTGTGTTTCATCAAAGTAAACATGAACTGAATCACAATCAGGTGTTAAAATCAATCAGAATAGAGAAAAAGTAAGATCTAGAGGCGTTTTTAATCTAAAAATAGTCAAAACAATCTTCTAAGTGTTAGACGTTTTAGTATTGTTTAGGCGCATTTTACTAACACTTTTGAGAAGTTTAAGTACTATTGAGGCGTTGCTTTTCCAATAGGAATCAAAAGGAGTGTCTCTCGTTTAATTGTTTATTATTTATTCTCCATAGGTTTTTTTCAACTACTTTTTTCTAGCCCCTTGCTATTCGGTTTTTATACAGTTTGTTGGTAAAAAAAAATGTTAGCATCCTCCTATCAAGAAAAACAGTTTGCTAATACATACAACATTTGAATCTCAACATGTACCTAAATTCATATATGCAATATGCCACCTCAAAATTCTACAAATGCATAAGGGTACATCGTTTATAGGCCTTGAAAACTAACACCACAAATTAATACCTATATTTGGGAAGAGGAGTAGTAGCACGTAATGTGTGTGCACGCTTCTTCCTGTATCTCCATATCACCTGAATAGTGGTTGCCGCCAAGCCCCGCCAGTAAGGAGATACATTCCTTATGGCCATTTGAACACGATGATTTCTCAAGAATCCAGCAAAAAGGGTGGTGACGTCTTCAAGGTCTGCAGCCCGAAGAACAAATGCTTCCACATTTGATAAGCATTTCACTGTCCTCTTGCTCACCAATTTGTATCCTGCTTTTTTCTGGTTACTTGTATCTGCAAAAGTATGTTTCTGATTCTGAGTTTGATAATAAAAAGATTGTACAAGAGGGTTAACAGTATTTATGAAACAATTATTTATTATAATAAGAGTAATTTACATTTTTAGTCATTTATGTATGTGGTGAATTTCACTTTTCAGTCTTAAAGTAAGCAAATAACAAAACTCATCCTTTATGTTCCTATTTTGTAACGATTTTCATCATTTCCACTAAATTTTTGTCTATATAAGAAAGGATGAAAAATATGAACATAAAAGATGATTCTTGCTATTTTTTAGAGGAAAGGATAAAAGATGTAACAAAATATAAACACAAAGGTGATTTATGTTATTTTCTAATTTAATGATGAAAAGTTAAATTTTTAGTGTACATAAAGAAAGAAAAAGAGTAAATTACTTTTTGTATACCTAAGTTTTCTAAAATCTAACGATCTGAACCCTAAACTTTAAATCTGTTTAATTGTACCCTGAGTTTTCAATTTTACTTCTATTTGTATACCCAAGACTAACGGGGTTAAAAAGCTCCGTTAAAAATCTCTCACATGACTTCCATGTAAGGGGTATTATGGTCCATTCAAATATAAATCTAAAAAAGAAAAATCAAATATAATGTATAGTGAAAATTAAACCCAAGCCTTCCCACCTCCCTCTCATTTCCACAAACAAATGGTATCACCAACACCATACCACCTCAAGCACCACCACCGCCACTTTACCACCGCAAGACACCACCGTTCCACCATACCGCTACTACAACATCCAACCACCCCTCATGATGTAATCCTCATCTTCCGATCATCACCATCATCGAGTATAATTACTATCACCGACGAAAAGCTACACGCCACCGCCATGGCATATAGATCTTGGATCTTACCTTCAGTTCACTTGATTTTATAACCGACAATCATTCCTTTAAAGGGTTCATCGGAGTTCTATTAGATAGCATTGATTAGGGTTCGATTTAAGGGTGGCGATATGGAAAGGGATTACGCAGGTGATGTTTACGGTGATGGGTACACAAGTAGCGCAGATCCGTCGCCGAGCACCACAAAACGATGACATGTTCAATTACAGGTTGCTTAGGGGTCATTTGTGGCTTTTGAGGGATCATCATTGACGACATCTTCTGGTGGCGAGTAGCATTGGTTACGAAGGAGATGGTAGTGGTGGTGTTGTGATATCGACGGTTGTTTAGGGAGGAAATGGAAGGGGTTACATGCATAATTGACTAGTGAATGAGGTAGGAGATAAGGGGTTTAATTGATTTTTTTATTTTTTAGAAATTATTTTTTAAAAGGAGCATTTACTGGGCTATATGGACCAAAATACCCCTCACATGGAAGTCATGTGAGGGATTTTTAAAGGAGTTTTTTGACGTCGTTAGTCCCAGGTGTACAAATAGGAGTAAAATAAAAAAACTCAGGGTACAAATAGACGGATTTAAAGTTTAAGGTTCAAATGGTTAGATTTTGAAAAACTCAGGTATACAAAAAGTAATTTACTCAAAGAAAAATGTAGTTCACTCTTATAATTATATTGTACCTCCATTAAGAGATGAATGTTCAAGGCACCATCCAAGAAGTTCTTCACCACATACATCACCCTCACATAATGAAACTTTATTCCCATCTTCTCCTATGCTCTCCATTTTCCCTCTTACAATAAAAACCATTTTCGTCACAAACCCTCCTCCGTATAAGGTTGTTCCTTCTTTTATATATGTCTTTTGCCTTAATCTTTCACAAATTGCATCTAAAATTGGCTCATCCATCACCGCAAAAATACGCACCTGCGAATTAAAGTATAAAGAAATTGTGTTAATGATATGTAATTATGTAATTGTCACCATCTAGGATTGTAAATCCTTGATTTCCAGCATGTAAGATTTCCTAACATCTATTACAAGAATTAACAAAAAAAATATTATAATAGCTATTGGTGCAACGGCCTATGATAGATGCACTCAGAGGTGCGAGAAACAAGATCAAAACCTCGCTTCTAACACCAAAAGGTATTTTTCGTCGGCATTGGGGCTCCCCTATTACTCATCAACCAATTGTTCCAGGGAAAAACTGGGCAAGAACCTTTAACCATGCCACGTAAAACCCTTACGCTTGGACACGAAGCCGGGTGGTAGCCCGGGACGAGCTTCATTGCCTAAATCCATCAAAGGTGACACAAGTGAGGATTGAACTTGGGTCTCCAATGGAGAACCCAAGTCATCTTACCAGTATGCCACAAGTGGGGATAACAAAAATTATTTGATGCGGTAAAATAATAAACAAAAACATCTCGATAATATGCATACAAAACGATATAAGTTATTAACGCTTACTTTCTTGACAAATTTAAAGAGATGACGACGTATATCTCTTTGCAGGTCTTCCGGCAAATTCTCCATTAGCACTTCTTCATCAACACCCCTTGTAGCAGCCCAATTATAACGCTCTGAATCTCGAACTTTTCTGCACATCGTAATCATTAAATTGTCAAATTACATGCCGATGAACATCAAAACTAAACTAAGGCAAAACACAATGGAAACTACGAGTCTTACTATCACTCTTCTATAATATTTAGTATGCAGTATCAGGCGATTAATGATCAAATGATACTTTTATGAAGTTGATGTCTCTTAATGATTAAAGGCATTGGTTCCAGTCCTTGGCTTTCACGAACATATAAGGTATCTATTCAAGTATTATAGGATACGTAAAGATGCTATTTCATCGTAGTATACACACAATCAATATACAACTCCCTTTATAGTTTAACTACCAAAGGATTATGATATCACTTGCATTCTATCACAAACACAACGCATGGTTTAACTAAACTTTTAACCTAAAAGGAAAACGGCTCACGTGCCAGATTGTAGTTATTATCTGTTCAAACTCCTAAACCGTTATTCAATGTTTTGGATTACTAATTATTATGATACCGTAATACACATTGACATATGGGTAAACTTCTTGTTTCAGATGGGCCAAAAGTCACCTAATTGTAGTCATTCTCTGTTCAAACTTCAAAGTCCTAAATCACTTTATTCAATTTTTGAATAAAGTAATGTAATAATATGGCACCTTTTCATATTTAACTATTTTTTAAAAGGTATATTGGTTTCTACTGGTCCCAACTATCACATTTTGGCTTCTACCGGTCTCAACTATTGATTTGGTTGTCAACGGTCCCAACTTTTATCACTTTGGCAACCAATGGTCCGACGTTAAATTTTTTTTAGCGCCATTAAGTTTTTTTTCAAATTTAAGACCAATGTTTTTTATCGGAAGGATAATACGAGTCGATTGATGTAAAAGTTTGCTCGAAACGGCTCTCTGAACGATAAAATTTTTACATCCGATTGAAGCACCATTAGGTTTAAACACCCGATTGAAGCATTGTTTCGTTGTTCGGAGCGCCGTTTCTAGGTAACATTTCCATCAATCCATTTGTATTATTCTTCCGATCAAAAACCCTAAAACATGAGTCTTGAATTTGAAAAAAGCTTAACGGCGTTAAAAAAAATTTAACAACGGACCGTTGGTTGCCAAAGTGATAAAAGTTTCGTTGACAACCAACTCAATAGTTGGGACCGGTAGAAGCTAAAAGATGATAGTTGGGACCAGTAGAAACCAATATACCATTTTAAAAAAACAAAAAAGACACTTCTAGCTGCCTAAAATATAATATTAAGTGAAGTGTGGGGTACATCACGTAGCGAAGCAATCTAGCCCCTTCCCGGAGCTTGCGCAAAGCAGGAGCTAAGACAAGCACCGGATAAGCCCTATTTTGGACATTCTCCCCAACCCACCCTTTTTGCCACCGCTTAGATGAGATGATTATATACTACGACGAAAAGTTAAAGGTGTGGGGTCATTTATACTTTCGTAGGTCTTCCGGCAAGTGTCGGTGGCTCATCCACTGCTCAACATCACGTCGTCTAAGTGACATTTCCAACCGCCTAACAAACATTAAATGTCAAACATGTGAATTCTATGCATCATGTTATTTATGATACATCAATAATTCTCATGATTATATACTTACCTCCGTCCTAGACCTTGAAGAAAGTTCTGCATGTTTCCAATTAAAAGGGCAAAAAGTAGGAGTCCGAGCCCAATAATACCCATGGTAAAAAGAACTTCCCAAACAAAATAACTTGGAACTTGATTGCCAGCTAGTGTGCTGATTTGCTGCACAATCATAACCAAATGAAAAACATTACAAAAGAACTTTATTAGTTGATGTGTCCAAATTTTTGGTATGAAACCTTCAAAAACTTAATTTTCACCACCCTAGTTATATCTTTTATACTTCTTCAGCACCCATTAACCAGAAACATAATGACTATCCTTCCCTACAAAAACTTAATTTTCACCACCCTAGTTATTAATGTTTATTTTAACTTGCTTTAGTGGACAATAACTCTGATTATTTACTACAGGAAGAGTCTTGTTCCTAATAACTACAAAAAACAACTAAAAGATTATAAGAATCCACAACTACTAGTTTTACTGTTCATAAGTACTAGGTTTATATTTAGGCACAGATTTGATACCTTTTCAGCTCTAGCCAAAATCCGTCAAGTTAGGTTAGGCTGGCTCACAACTACTCGCTTGACCTTTTCTTTTTATTTTAAAAACTAGTAATGTGCTATATATGATTACAAAAACTATATTCTTACAATAACAATATACCTTATATAATAAAGCGATTTGGGAGTTTAAACATTTAAATAGTTATCATACTTTCAACCCATTTGCCGTCATCCCTTTTTTAGTTACATCTTTTAAGTAAACCTAATGCACTCGACCCAGAAAGTATTGAGCCCAGGCCCGACCCAAATCCGGTCTTAAATGGTTTGACTGAATTTGATTGAAGTCGCCAAAATTATCTCACAAGAACAGCTGGAATTTATTATTTGAGTTTCAAAACTTTATCTTTTGTTTGACTTTCTTAGTATTTATCCTTTTAGTTGTTAGCTACTTTGTTGGGTTTTATTTGCTTTAAATGTCCCTGTTCTTGGAATGAGTTCAGCAGCTTGTTTTTGTTTTATAAAGAATATTTGAATCCCTTGGTTTCACTTTGAGTTCTTTGGTTCAATTGATTGCTAAGAAACTGCATCAGTTGGTATCAGAGCTCGGCGAGTTATCAATGGTAGGACGTGGAGAGCTTCAAAGACTGACTCGTAGAGACACCGACCGAGGCAACGAGGATGATTGGAGAGACCCACGTGACATCGCAGAGATTGCGAGGTTGCAACAAGTCTGGGATTTGGAGTTGCAACATGAAGAACACTATGAGGATACCGAAACCAACACCGTTATCTGGGATAACGGCGAAGGCCGGGAGAATCCTTTTCATCGCCGTGAAAGGCGACAAGCACCAGTTGAGTCAGACTTGTTTCGTAGTATGGGAGTGAAGATAGAGATCCCAGAATTCAATGGTAAAGCACAACCAGATGAGTTCATTGGTTGGCTCAGCACAGTTGAGCGTATCTTTGATTCAAGAGACATTCCCGACAAGTATAAGGTAAAACTCGTTGCTATTAAGTTACAAAATTATGCTTCTTTGTGGTGGGATCACATAAAGAAAAAACGGGTTCGTGAGGGGAGGTCCAAAATTGAAACTTTGGACAAAAGGAAAAGAGTGTTACGTGAAAAATTTTTACCTGCCAATTTTCGTCAAGAAGCTTTTCTGGAATATCACAACTTATCTCAACGGACTTCTCCGTTGAGGACATTATTTCTGAGTTTGACAGGCTTAGAATGCGCTGCGGGGCAGATGAAGAAGAAGAACAAGTCGTAGCAAGGTTCTTAGGGGTGCTCCGTCCCGATATCTCTGATGTTGTTCAGTTGCAACCTTATTGGAATTTAATGATGTTTGTCAGTTGGCATTAAAAGTAGAGAAACAACTCAAAGCAAAAGGAAAATATCCACCATCCAGATTCGGCCCAATCAAAGCCGAATCCCCTCGGTCGTCATCATTTTCACCGGGAAACAAACTCAACCTAATCAAAGTTGAGATCCCGTCTATTGCCCAAACAAGTTCTCCTGCTAGTTCCTCAAAGATCACTCGTTGCTTCAAGTGTCAGGGAATAGGGCACTTCGCGAGGGATTGTCCCAACAAACACCTTGTTACCTTCACTGAAGAAACGTTACCCGTGTATGACACCGAAAATGAAGAAGAAGAGACGTGTGCGGAAGTAGTGTACCCGGACAAGGGGGAGTCTCTGATTACTCAACGTGTCCTAAGCACTACCACGACACCTTTGAGTGAAGAGACTTTATGGCTGCGTAACAACATTTCTCGTACGAAGTGTACCTCCAAGGGCAAGGTTGTACCATTATTATAGATGGAGGTAGTTGTGAGAATATGGTGGCAACAAATATGGTGGAAAAGCTGGGATTGAAAGTTGAACCCCACCCTGACCCCTACCAATTGACGTGGCTAAAAAAAGGGAACGTTGTGAAGGTAAATCAACGTTGTTTGGTGAATTTTTCTATTGGTAGTCGGTATTCGGACGAGGTTTGGTGTGAAGTAATTCCTATGGACGCATGTCATGTATTATTGGGAGGAGCCTACCAAATGTGCATAGATAATCGAGCTGTCAACAAAATTACCATCAAATATCGGTTTCCCATCCCGAGGTTTGAAGACCTTCTTGATCAATTACATGGGTCTTCAATATTCTCCAAAATAGATTTACGCAGCGGGTATCACCAAATTCGTATGCGACCCGGGGACGAGTGGAAAACAGCGTTTAAAACTCGAGACGGTCTATATGAGTGGATGGTTATGCCCTTTGGGGCTTTGGGCTGTCAAATGCACCAAGCACATTCATGAGGTTGATGAATCAGATTTTTAAAAGCCTCATCGGTCGTTGTGTCGTCGTTTATTTCGACGACATTCTAATATAGACCAACACCTTTGCCACCTGCAACAAGTATTCTCTATTCTTCGCGACCAAAAGTTATATGCTAACGGTAACAAATGTCATTTCCTATCAAAAGAAGTTCTTTTCTTGGGTTATCTCGTTTCTGATAAGGGAATTCGAATGGATGAATCAAAAGTAGAGGCTATCACCTCGTGGCCGACACTGACTTCCATCCATGAAGTTAGAGGTTTTAACGGATTAGCATCTTTTATAGGCGTTTCATTCGCAACTTCAGCTCGGTTGTTGCACCTATTACAGATTGTCTAAAGAGAAATGCATTTACATGGACACCAGCAGCCAATATGGCTTTTGAAGAACTCAAAAGAAGGGTCACTCAAGCTCCTGTTCTGGCCTTACCTAATTTTCAAATGGCCTTCCAAGTTGAGTGTGATGCTTCTGGTTCCGGGATTGGTGGTGTGCTTAGACAAGATCAAAGGCCTATCGCTTTCTTTAGCGAAAAGTTAAGTGAAGCAAAACAAAAGTATAGTATGTACGACAAAGAGTTTTATGCCATAATTCGAAGTCTCAAATATTGGCGACATTATCTTTTACCGGGGGAATTTATTTTGTTTTCGGATCATCAGGCCCTTCGTTTCATTAATGGACAGCATAAACTTAACCCTCGTTATGCAAAGTGGGTCGAATTCATGCAAGAAAAAACTTTTGTTATCCGACATAAAGCCGGCGCCCAGAATAAAGTTACTGACGCTTTAAGCCGTCGGCGAGCGCTACTCACGTTGCTACAGGTAAAAGTTGAAGGTTTTGAGGTGTTTAAGGGACTTTATCCTGATGATCCTGATTTTTCTGAATTGTGGGAAACTTGTCGAACTCCGGTGCGAGGATATTTCCTCCATGATGAATTTCTGTTTAGAGGTAACAGGTTGTGCGTCCCTAAGTGTTCTTTACGGGATGCTATTATCCTTGAAGGACACCAAGGTGTGTTGGCTGGACATTTTGGGAGAGACAAAACTTTGAAGTTGATAAAAGAACGATTTTATTGGCCCAAGATGAGCACGGATGTGGTGCGAATCGTGGAACATTGTCGGATCTGCCACATTGCAAAGACACACCAGTCGAATGCAGGGTTGTATATGCCATTACCAATTCCAGAAGGGCCATGGGAAGATGTCAGCCTTGACTTTGTTATGGGACTCCCTCGCACCCAACGACAGAAAGATTCTGTGATGGTTGTTGTTGATAGGTTCTCGAAAATGGCTCACTTTGTCCCGTGTTCTAAGACCTTTGATGCGAGTCAGATAGCTCGATTGTATTTTGCTGAAATTGGAAGGTTGCTTGGAGTACCCAGGTCTCTTACATCGGACCGAGATGTCAAGTTTATCAGTCATTTCTGGAGGACACTTTGGAAGCGTTTGGGTTCCCAACTTAACTTTAGTAGTGCACATCACCCACAAAGTGATGGGCAAACGGAGGTGACCAATAGAAGCCTTGGCAACATCCGTAGCCTTGTTGGATCTAACCCGAAGCAGTGGGATCTGGTTTTACCACAAGCAGAGTTTGCTTATAACCGATCAGCACACAGGTCTACTGAGGGGGAGGCACGATCTGAACAAATCAAGCTTATTCACAAACAGGTTAAAGATAAAATTGCAAACAATAACATTGTGTATCAAAGGCGAGCAAAACGCGTCGCAAGCAGGTTGTGTTCAAAGAGGGTGACCTTGTGTGGATTCATCTTAGCAAGCATCGATTTCCAAGTGTTCACTTTGGGAAGTTGCAGCCGCGAGCAGATGGACTCTTTAAAGTACTTAGAAGAATTAATGATAATGTCTACAAAGTTGACCTACCTGGACACTATACTGTTTCTGGTACATTTAACGTTGCTGATTTATCACCATTTGTTCCAGAGGAAGATGACCCGTTTGACTCGAGGACAAATCTTTTCGAAGAGGGAGATAATGATGCACTCGACCCAGAAAGTATCGAGCCCGGGCCCTACCCAAATCCGGTCTTAATTGGTTTGACTGAATTTGATTGAAGGCGCCAAAATTATCTCCCAAGAACAGCTGGAATTTATTAGAGTTTCAAAACTTTATCTTTTGTTTGACTTTCTTAGTTTTTATCCTTTTAGTTGTTAGCTACTTTGTTGGGTTTTATTTGCTTTAAATGTCCCTGTTCTTGGAACGAGTTCAGCAGCTTGTTTTTGTTTTATAAAGAATATTTGAATCCCTTGGTTTCACTTTGAGTTCTTTGGTTCAACTGATTGCTAAGAAACTGCATCAAAACCTTTTAATGATTTAAACCTAAACCAATTAACTCGCTATTGGTAGTTCTCAACATAATGAATAATGACAGAGTTATAAAAGTTTAGAACCTGAAATCCCCAAAAGAAGGAGTAGGTATATCTTGTGATTACACTGTTCTCGGTAGTGAGGTTGACAGCATTCACGTAAATGCCATAGGGGAAACCATCTTTCTCAAAACAAGCACTGGCATTTACATTTTTTTTCCAGTCGTTCCATATACTATCCTCTTTAAATCTCATAGAACTACCTCCATGACCACAATCAATTAACTTCTTGCAATTCACAAATCCAGATTTATGACATGCATCTCGAAGGCACTGATTCACCCTCTTAACAAATAAAAGGAAAAACAGTCAGAAATACCCAAAACTATAAGAACATTATATATCACAAGAAGATGGACATGGATAAAAAGAAAATAGAAATATATATCATCAACAAATATCAAATTCTGATCCCCTATTAGAATTTGTAGAGGTTGTCATTTTGACATGCATCTCGAAGGCACTGATTCACCCTCTTAGTGTATGATACCGAAAGTTATATTTCTATAATAAAATATATTTTTGAATAAATTGAGCTTGGAAGTTTTATGGGCGACTTTCATATTTTAGCTGTATTCATTAAGTAATTTGGATAGAGTATATCGGGTCAACACAACAGGACCCAGCATGTTTCAATCCTTTCCACCTAAACCCGTTTTGACATGATACCCAACCTCCTTTGCCACCTATAGAACTCTGCAAATTCATATCTAACATTTTATTACATAAAAGGTGAAGAATTTATAAATCTCACACACCTGTAAGCCGAAGAGATACCAGCATGAACCCACAACATGACCAGCCAAGACAAAAGTCAAAAGATTGATGAAAAAGTTTGCCCATGCGGACTCAAATATGAAATTAGTTGGAGACTGGCCCGCAAGAAGAGGTAGAAATCTGAATAATCTAGGAATGTATTGGACAAGAACAGCTGATCGCAAAAGATTCTTTGCAAAGTTGGCTCCAGATGATGCAACGACGTTTGGCAGGATTAATAATACAATGATCTGGATTGATAAGTAATGAGTTATGAAAAATGATGATCACAATCTCAGTTGGTATTTTTGAAAAATACCAACTTAAGAGAGACGTGTCAAGCCCAAAGTGAATTTTAAATGCAGAGTTTCTAAATTTATTTTATTTAGCATAAATTGTTATATATTAAATTTTAAATCATATTTTTTGTAACATATAAAATATTTAGTAATACTATTTAAAAACAAATTTGAGAAGGCAAAACAACTTTAAAAGGAAATACGCCCCCCCCCCCCCCAAAAAAAAAAACAATTTTGCCACCTCTATGGGTAATATAATTTATGTGATGAGTGTCTTAATCATACCTGAGGAAGTGGTAATACGATAAACAAGTCGAAGAAAAAAAACTTAGACAGATAATGCAATGCAATTTTTCTAGGATCGTCAACTAAGTCTCCGGCACCTACAACTCTTGACTCAGGAGAAACGAATGCTAATCTGAACTGCAAAACATACATACATGCAACAACATAAAACTAAATAAGCATCATTATATTATACAGATGGCAATTTTTATCAGAACTCTAGAAAAGCTAATTTAAAAAGCAAGGATTAAGTTGTTTGCCTGAACTAGCATGTGAATGAGGTAAATAAAGTCCGTCAAGCTTCTGAAAATTACAATGATTTTTGTCATTTGCCAATTAAAAACGATGCACTTATGTCCCTGATTCCAAAAAAGACAATAATCAAAATATCAGGCCCAAGTTAACAAAAAAGAAGCTGCTAATTATGATGACATTTCACAACAAATTCATAAAGAATATTAACTATCCATCATAGCCTGATATACGTGTCCACACATACAAACTATGGAGTAAAAAGTTACATTTTTTAATATAAGGACAATGGTTTAAATTCCATTCCAAGCTCGAAGAAATATAAACATAAAAAATAAATAATAATAACATAAGGTTAATATAGTGGCAGGTAGTTTAAAGGTTGACTCATATAAGTAAAAAAAAAAGATAGGCGAAATTTTATATATAGCCTAAAACCTTGCAATATAATCATATTTACCCCAAAAAAACATTAATGCCATATATCCTCATTCGAAACACAACCCATTTCATTAAATAGAATTCATAATATGTCTACTTTTCCTTCCACTTCAAGCACTCATAACAAAAATACTTACATTAAGTAAAGAGTATTTATGTCAAATATATGAAAACAAGCATATTTGATATTATGATCGTCTGTTAGGTAAATATGACATAGTTAATGTTTTCAGAGGCATATATGAAATCATCCCTAATAACTTTTACTATAGAGTTGCATATAATTTTATTTCTTGCCTGTCAAATATGATATATGTCCACCTAAAAGATAAAGTTATTATGGGAATGCAGTTTTACCTTCTCCACTGACAGCAAGTAAAAGAATAATGGGTCTACGAAAATGGCGATTAAACAAGAAATGAGAACGAATTGATTCCACGTCTGAACAAATTTGGCATGCGGATTCATGACCCCAAATCTAAAATGTTTTATTAAGGATAACTTTTCTCGTACCCAGCTGTTTGCACCTCCATATGCATGACTATGAGGCTACAAAAAGAACAGAAAAATAAACAACTTGACAAACATCATACCCTCTTTCTAGTTAACATTTCTCAAATAAACAATTTTTTTTAAATACCATGGTTTTAGTAACGACTTTAAAAGTCTAATGACCAAGTTAGAAACAAAGTAAAGTATGTTGGTATTTATAGTAGCATTTAAATTTGTCTTTTCCTTGGCCTCTATAATAAAAAAACAGAAGCTTTTTCTTGTAAAATGATTATGATTAGGTGACCCTTTTGATCCATTTACTGATGAATTGGGTGATTTGAGTTATGTTATTATTATTTATTTCTAACTACTCATGCGTGTAAAATCAAACACATATAGCTTAAAAGAAAACAAGGCAAATGGGTCAAATGGATTTAAAGCCGTATGCGTTTATAATCCATATACCCTCGAAATCTTTTTATTCTCAAATTACATTATCCCAAGTAACTCATATAGGTGGATTTGAGGTGCAGAATTAGAGTGTTTGTGTTTTTAGTTCTAACAAAATATTGATAATACCCATTACTTTAATTATATATGAACACATTGACTAGTTATAAGAAACTTCAAAGTTGAAACACCCATTGCTCCAGTACTTCCCAACCCACCAATCCATTTGGGTGTTTCATGAAAATTACCCGTTTTGAATGTTACAATAAGTACCCATTATGCCTCGTTGCCTAACCCACCACTTATAATTGTGATTCAAGTTTCAAGATGAAATAAAGCCACACAAACAAAAGAGTAACAATACATGACGATCAAACCCGTGCGAATTTCTTGAGATGATGCGTCCTTTGTAGTCGTAAGTAGATGGACACGTGGTACAGTAAGGATCATTGCACATTCCCAACTGTCCAGACCTGAATAAATGCTCGTTTTTTGTTTCATTATGATTATGATTATCATTATCTCCCACTTGTCTTTTATCATAGTTAACTTTTTCAGGCTCTTCTAGCTTTGTTTTCTCAGTTCGCAAAGGACCTGTAAAGCCAACAAGATTTGTTGAACCAGAACTCGTCTCAAAGGAGGACACCGGAATAGATATTGAAACACTCCTGTTCCTCTTTGAAAATTTCTGATTCGGATTATAATCTGATGGCCAATCCGTAGGTGATAACATTGGTACATCATCTTTCACAACATCATCCATCATTCAAGCCTCAACCGTGACTGCTGCATAAAAAAAGTCAATAATTGTAAAATCATCCATCATATGACTAATTTGGTTGGAGATAGAAAAAGGAGCAACAGGCTAATTTGGTGAGCTTATTGCTGCGAAAACAACATTCAACTTGCTTGAGAACTAAAACAATTATCACAGACATACGTTAATAACAGAAAATTCATTATTTTTTCAGAAACAACTATGTTTCACAATTAAGCATCATACCAAGACTTGATATAAAACAAGCATGGCTACTATTATTGTGAACTGTGATGTATTTTACCTTGATAAAAGTACCTTTTCAATCTACAACTGTTAACTTTGAGTCAATTCACATTCAACACTCAAACTATTTCAACCAAGCAGTCACCATAAAAACAGTTTGTAATTAGTTGATTGGGGGAAACACATTTTGAGAAGCAATTAATCACCATTTGCATACATCCTTCAAGTAAAATTCAATCAGGACAAAAATCATAATGTCTTATATCAATCCATAACTATTTTTACATCAAAATTGAAGTGAGCTGATGATCAAATTGAAGAAAGAAAAGAAGTACAGGACAATAGGACATACCGTTTGATGATGAGTGGACGGGAAGATTGTATGTATTGAAGAAGAAGAAGAAGAAGAAGAAGAAGAAGTGAAGAGAAGAAGAAGATATTGGCATGCATTATTATTGTTAATGATTGATGGTAGACCGCTGACTAACGAAGTTTCAAAGCGAGGAAGAAAGGGACCAACGCGACAAAACGCCATTTTCACCAAACCGCTACTTCACTCTTCTCTTTCTCTGTGAAATACGACTAGTATCTTATTCAACTTTTAATTCGCTTTCTCTGTGAAACACCACAAAAACCTTTTAATTCTGTAATTTTCTACCTCAAATCACTTCTTATCTTTTTTTTTAATCTTTTTTCTTTTTTACTCCGAAGGTAACATAGTGATTAACTTTTTTTTTTTTTTTCAGCGAAACCAATAAAGCTGGGTTACCCAAGGTAACTCAATGGTGAAAGCCGATCACAAACGCTCTGCGAACACAGATAGCGCTGGGTGGCCGAAGCCCACTTATTTCGGGGAAACCCGACTCCAATTCGGGGGAAACCCACTAGCCCATCTGTCTGTATGCACGACAACAAGCTAGCGGTAAAACCCGTTTGGCTTAGAGATCGAACTTGTGTTGCCACAAGTCTCCCTACATTGCCCTCATTTGCCCCTTTCAAAGTGGTGCTAGTAAGAGTAGAACTTAGGTCTCTTTTAAAGAATCAAAGCCTCTTAGCACTACCCCACATTAAAAGTTGCGCATATTGATATAACTAATTCAATTCAATTTACCTAATATCTAGATTTAAACTCGGGACTGCCCATCTAAAACTCAAACGTCTCTATTAAATACGTTAGTCTAATGAATTACAGTAGATATCTATAATTTACGAAACTCATTTTAGATACATCAATTTACTTCAATCACCTTACGTTTTCCGATCTACAAATATTTTGGTGTATCTAACTGTCACACCCCGACCAATTAAATAAATAAAAGGCGGATAATCGTCGAGACGTGAGTGTTGGAGATTGCTCATAGCCACATGACGCTACTAATTAGAGTTTTAAATGAGCATGCATCACCAAATTAAATAGTACAATTTGTCCACAAGTTTGGCAAATTACAAATGACATAGCTAATAATTGTTCATTGATTTAAAATTTAGCTAGGTCCAAAAGCCTAAAGTGATCATGATCCAAAGCTAGCCTTAAACGTTGGTATTCCCTGAAACATGTTAGAAAATAATGTCAACATAAAAATGTTGGTGAGTTCACATAGTTAAATACATAGATAATAGTTTATAGATCACAATGATAAGCGATTTCATGTCCACAATGGTTAGTACAGATATGTAACAACATGTACGGCCTCAAGTGTACAATCAAGCCTTAACAATATAGAATATAGTATATGATCAGCTAAGTGAAATTTGGTTCCTTCAATGAACTAGAATGCGTCATTGAAGAGTCGGACTTAGCATCGGCTTTAGCACCAAAAGGCTTGTCAGGCCCTTAGATCTAAGACGTCGCTGGGCTAGCAATAGTTAATGATTGTATCGATCATAAAATAGAACACCACACGTATACATAAAGCACAACCAAGACATAAATAGAATCACATGGTTGATAAATAGATTTAGTGCATGTGGTGTATTTGAATAATATAACATGTTTCACCCCAAAAGTGTATAAATATAAAAAGGGGTATGTAAACTCACATTAATCGGCTCTAATATCTACTCAAGAAAATATACGATGGAAGCCGGAAATAACTCTCGACAGCTTATCCTATTAATCGAACATAATGATTTTAGTTCATATGTGGTTTCGAGATCGTACGAGTCAAATTCTTATTTTAGTTGTTTTGTGAAATAGTTATAAATGTTGGTATATTTACAAGTTTTTATAAAAATAGGTTAAAATATTATTTATTCGTAAATAACCTACTTTTAAAGGTTATTGTCATTACAAGTCGTTTACTTGACTTTTTTTTACCAATACGGTATGACGTTTAAGTGGATTTTTAGTTTTTAAATAGTGGACGAAACAAGTTTATGTGCCTAATTTTATATAATTAATACTTACAAGGGTTAAAATGAGTATTTTGGTTAAGTGTACATTCACAAGGTTTTTATAAAAATATATACATGTTTTGTTACTTTGCTTTATAAAGTATTTAAAGTTAATATTTGTTTAAGAAAATTCTTGGGTTTTTAAGACATGATGATGATAAAAATAAAATTTTTACATGTTTAGTGGGTAGTTTAAACACTTAAAAATGTGAATTTAATGTCAAAATATTAATATTTGTTTAAGAAAACTATCGGGTTTTTAAGAAATAATAATGATAAAAATATAATTTTTACATGTTTAGTGAGTAGTTTGAATGCTTAAAAATATGGATTTGAGGTCAAAATCTAAAATAAACAAAAAAGTGGGTTAGGGGATTCGAACCCGTGACCTGCAGTTTCCTAACAAATGTACCCAACCACTTGAGCTGGGTGACTAACTCGTAAATTCATCCCCCTTTAATTGTTTTAACCCCTCTTTAGCAGATTCGAAAATTCCCCATAAACCCATATGAGTCCTAGATCTTTCACCCCCAAATCGAACTCGTTTCCATAGTATTTGACAAAATTAATGTTAGGGCTTTTAATCCTCATCCAAAAACGAGTATAATGGTACAAGAAACTTACAAAATGGTGCGAGTTGGGTACGTGTTCAAGTGATGAACGGGTCGGCCGTTTTGAGCTCTTCGTGTGAGACTTTTACTTCGTTTTTGCGATTTCTGTGTATGGGAGTTTGTTTGTGGTGTGTTTGTGAGTGTGTGTGTGTGTGGTGTTTAATTGCAAAATGGTGAGGTCTAGATATGTTTTTGGTCTTGGTTTTTGAGTTCGACCGAAGTGAAGAAAAATAAAGGTTTCAAACCAATTTCTTGTTCAATTGCACGCGATATACCCGTTTGATGTTAGCTATGGACAAGTTAAACACGTTATTACCCGAAATAGGTCTGATTTTAGGCTGAAACTTGGTTGGCAAAATCGAGCATGGTGAAGAGGGGTGGGAGGCTACTGTTGACGTGAAGGAGGAGGAAGGAGAAGAAGTTTCATTGGCTTTTGACACTTTTGGTCCCCCATATTTGAATGTTTCTTCTTTTTTGTTAAATTTTGATTGTTGACAAACATTATTAAAATTACTTTGATAAATTTTGTTTTTGTTATTTCTATTATTATTATTATTATTATTGTTAGCGTTTTTCACTGGCTAAATTATTTATACAATAAGTTTCATAAACTTCAAGTATTCGATATCAAATTTCGCAAATGTTACACTAACTACATGTTATATGTTTTTGCACATCGATTGTGATAGTTAGGGACGACCTTGGGGATTTTGGTGTCATGTGCGAGCTGGGCAAAAAACTCTGGCCACATCTTCCTATTATTATAATTGAGTAATTCATCCACATGTCAACATTTTAACTACTCCACATATTATTTTATTTTGGTGTGACGCCCTAATTTAATATGATGGGGGATTTTAAGGCGGTTCATGGTATGCTCCATATTCGAAATAACCATATATGTTCAAATAAAAAATTCTTCAATTATCACGAATTATCTCATAACCTAATATGTTCAAATAAAAAAATAGCAATTATCATGATTTATTTATTAACTCGATATTTTAAAATAAAAACTTACCAATTGTTATAGATCATCTCCTTTATTTTATCATATGACTCTTTCTAGAAAAATATTTGTAAATATCCAAATCGATTTAATAAGTAATATATTAAAAATAAATTGATACCTAAATTTAGTTAAAACTTATAAAACTAAAATCTCGTATAGTACGGTAGTAATCTATTGATGTAATGAGTTACTTATGTGCGCTATGAATATACTTCAAAAAACAAACCTACAATTTTACTATGTATAATTTGAGAATGTGATGAATAGTGCAATGGCACTTTTGTAATTTCGTTTATGATGTGTGGTGTTTGGGTAATTTTTATGTGTTAAAACCCTTCTAATAACCCTTCTAATGAGTCAAACTCATTTCAGTTTCTCGCTACCATATCTCTCTTCTCTCTGATTCTACCGTCGTCGTTACCGCCCAGTTTAGCCTTATCGGCGTGATGTTTGTGTTTGTATTTTGAAAGGGAGCAAACCCTAAGTCATTTACGGCTTTTGCACCGCCTCTGATGTCTGATTCCGCCTGGTCGATGGTGGATGGTTGACAACGACGAGGGTTTTATCTTTGTTTGTGGTGTTGCATGGTGGTTTATGGTTGGTGGCAGCCGTCGCTGACGTTAGTTTCAAGGGGCTGAATTTGTTTCCGCCTTTGTGTTTGCGAGTTCTGTTTTGTTTGATATGTTGTTGGCTAGATGTCCTCTCAGATACTCATTGTTGCCATGTTTTAGAAACCTTTGGCAGCGATGGTGTTATGGTGGGGGTTTTAGCTCCGTTTTCTGGTGGCCAATGATTGTGTACGGGTGGTGATGTTTGTTGTATTTGTTGGTTTTGTGGTTGCTCGATCACGATGACTAGTTCATATGAGAGGCTATCATCTTCATTGTTGCTATGTTCTTGAAACCCTAGGTAGCAGTGGGGTGATGGTGGTAATTTTCGCCGTATGTGTTGGATGCCCATGTTATGAGAGATATTTGGTGTTGTTTGCTACTATTGTAGCCTGTATTACTGTTTCTTATACTTGATGTTCGTGTTTGATGGTATCTGTTTTAAGGCTTAGGCTGTGATGAGTTCAACACCTTTTATGAAATTTTATGTTTAGGATACCCCTAAACAATTAAAAGGATACCATTGAAAAATGATAAAACCACAAGATCTAGTTTTATTTAACATTGTATGCATTAACAATGGTGGAAAAAGTTGCAGAAACTCACAAAAGTTGCAGGTGTGTTAGGTGTAAGAAATAAAGAAGATTACATCAAGTCTTGAACTGGGCCTTTTTTAATGAAGCCCAACTTTATTTTTAAAAGTTTCTAAAATTTGACTGTTGGGCTTTGCGTTATTTGAAGTCTTACAAGTTACAAATGTGGTTGTTTGGATAATTAGATTTAACTTAGCTACTATAATTGTTTATTTCTTTTTAGTTTTATAACTTAATATATAAAATCTTGATAAAACTTTATTTATTTATAGTCCTTTATTTTGCTTAAGAGCTACTAACTTTCTAAATTAAAGCTTGTGAAAACGGATTTACTCAATCGAATGAGTGACGAATGTTTGAACAGTACTCTAGTTCGTGCGATCGAATGATATATATTTGATAAAGTAGTGGATGAGGATGTAACTATTCGATTTCAAGCTATGAAGGAACGAAGGGGTTGGAAAAATCTGTTAGCTAGTATGTATTTAAGTTTTGTCTATTTTCTGTTTTCTTTATTGTATGAGCGTACGGGAAAAAATTTAGGATACCCCTCAATTTTTAGGCTAGCTCCGCCACAGAACATCAACATAAAAAAAACTTCTTAGAAAAAAACTTCCAGCTTAAAGAGGATATATTAGATACGACGACATGAGATGGAAAGTCTAAATTATCATGAAGATGTTTAATAATTATAATTAAATATAAAGTGACACTCTTTTAAAATTAAATTAAAATTAGATGAAAGAGTAATATTGGTAATCCTTACATAATATAGGAAAATAGATTTTGCTTAGTTGACATCATTAAATGTGATTTTGTTTACTTGGCATCATAAGAGTGTTTGTCACACAATAATATTTTTATATTTGAAATATGTATATATCAATAATTTATAATAATAGTATATTATAATAATCATAATTACATTTTGTTCCCTTAATATTAGGAGAATCTTTAAAAATTTAAAAGCATTTACATTTTAAACCCTCGCTTACTAGGATGTGTATGGATCATCTTATATTTGATAACCTATAATAATGAAACTTAGGGATAAAGTTGTTAATAACATACAATAAGCTCAATAGTTTTAAGCATAAATAACTTTTTATACGACATTATTTTAAAAACACTACACCACAAAATCGAGCATTTAAATCTCTTTAAATTGAGTATAATATTGCTATACTAAAAAAACAAAATTTTAAAATAAAATATTGTTTTCTGGCATTACCATCGTTTTGTCTTAAAACTGATTAGAATCATCCGTGACCCATGAATCCTTTATGTTTTATATTTCTGAACATAGTGCGGACACTAAAATTGTGTCTTTATATTGTGACATCTGCCTCAAACCCGAACCCGCATGCCCGACTCGAACCCGAAGTTGTTATCCTTTAAATTGTAATCATATTTATTTCTTCAAAATGTAACGTTTATTATTATTATTATGAATAAACGCATTGGATTCTACGTTATTCCCGTCTCAGTTAAATAACCGGATTTATGTCGCAAAACATTCACATATATCAAATAAATATTGTTGGAACAATAAATCTCAATATATATATATATATAAATAAATATATATATATAGTTCGTAAACAAAAACTATTAAAAATGTTAAACAAAAACGCTTATAAGTCTTGAAATAGTTTCGTAATGGCTTAAACGAGCTAACACTATAAAAACTTCACTTATATAATTGTTACGTTTCAATTTAGTTAAGTTAGTTAGTTAAAATATATATATAATCTAACTTTGGGTCAAAATTGTAACTTTTGAAACTTTAATTAAAAGTTATTAAGTTAAATATAACAAAACCCAAACCATAGGGACTAGTTATGTAAATTTTTTATAATCCAGCCTCCCCACCCACTTTCACCCCTTGAATCCGGCAGAATATTTCCGGCAACTTTGGCCGGAATCTCTAGTTTTACGGCGAGCATTGTTTTGGTCATTTTTTTAACACTTTAAACAAAATTAAAACTAGGGAAATGACCGTAGTCAAGTTTCGAACGCTATACCACCATCAATTCGTCGTTTAACCCACTCGAATTCATGTTTATTGCGAATCCAAAACCGGATTCAAAACCCACAAAACCAAATCGTCCATAACGCATCAAAATAGTAAATTGCATTAACAAAAATCATCGATCTTGCGTTTTGAAATCAATGGTAACAATCAACTATAATTATCACACCGAATTAACCATCTAATTAACCAAAACAATTCGTAACCAACTCATATCTCAATCGTTTACTTCCGGTTCACCATAATCAAATTCCATCAACTCACTTCTTCCTCATTGCACGATCTTGCTTCCTGTGTAACCAATTTCAAGCAAAAACATCAAATTCCTAAGTTTTGATTCTCAAACCGTCGCGTATTGTTCTTCATTTCATCAACTCGTTTCTTCATCAATCAAGTAATTATCATATATCAAAATGATCACGATTCAACGTAGATTAAAAGCCCTATGGTTAATTTGGTTGAGATTAACAGGTTTGGATCAATTAGATCGATCTTCATTCTAGGGTTTTTATTTGAAAATGAGTTTTTGATAATTATAATTGGTTAAAACAATTTAAAAACGAGTTTAATAAACAAAAATGAATCTGGTCTGGTGGTTAAGTGTTGGTGTTGTGAGTGAGGGGTCATGGATTCGATCCTTCTTGCCTTTTTTTAAAATACTTGATGTTTTATATATTTAAACATTAAACCTATACTTTCCTAAATAACCTAAATGTTACTTTTATGTTAAATATATTTTCAAGGTTAAAAACTTACAAATATATATAAATAACAACATTACATGTTTATAAATTTTACAAATATTTAAGTAAAATACAAAAAGGAGAATTACTTATAATCTACCTATTCTAATAAATGAGTAACTCATCCATATGTCAACAATTTAACTACTACCCATACGAATTTGCTTAGGTGTCTTGCTCTCATTAAATTTGATGTAGGATTTTAAAGCGGGTCGTGGTATGCCCCATATTCGAAATAACCCGATTTGCTCAAATAAAAGAAATACTAATCATCATAAATTATTTATTAAGTCGATATGTTCAAATATAAAAATTACCAATTATCATGATCTATCCCTTAATCCGATATGTTCAAATAAAATATTTACCACATATCATCAATTATCTCATAACCCGATATGCTCAAATAAACAGTTTACCAATTATCATAAATTATCTCCTAACATGATATATTCAAATACAAAAATTATCAATTATTATAAGTCATGTCCTTTATTTAGTAAATGATTTGTGTTAGGAAATTATTTGAATATATTCAAACCGATTTAATAAAGATATGTTATAAATAAATTTAATTAAAACATATAAAATAAAAATCCCGTGTAATACACGGGTACTAAACTAGTATATATATATATATATATATATATATATATATATATATTCAAACACGAAAATACAACTACGTTTCGTACCAAAATCCCAATTCATAATTTGAAACCCTAACTTTCGAATTTATAATCTAAAACCCTAAATCCCAAAATCCCAAAATCCCAAAATCCCAAAATCCCAAAATCCCAAAATCCGAAACCCTAAATCTTGGATTTGTGATTTTATTACTATTTGATTCGTTTCTAAGTAGGGTTTTTCCCGATTAATTAGGTGGTACCAATATCTGGAAAACTCTCGATTCTCGTTAACTACATTTATTGTGATTTGATACTTATTGCATTTCAAGGTGAGTAATCACGCTTCCCTTTTTACTATTTACGTTTTGGGGCTGAAATACGTGTTCCAATATTACTACGGTTTCGTTTCTTTTGTTCTATTTTAAAATGAGATCATTTGATGTGTTAATCTTGTATGGCCACATGATGCAAAATTATGTGTTAGTCATTAGTATTAGTATTATCTCGTAATTTCCACTGGTACGATGTTAGAGCTAATGGCTTGACAAGCCCGCCTACAGTTAATGGCCTAGTAGGTAATTTGACCCGGCGATTCGTTTGTTGATTCGTTGGTTACTATATTCTATATGTGATGCTTGTTACGATGTTGCTATGACCCTTTAGATGCGTTGTGACACCCTGCCCGGCGGCGGAAAACACCGCGCGCGTCAAGTGAATCGGATATCGATAGTACAAAGCACATGGCACACTAAATGCATATTTTAATATTAGTTAAGTAATAATGTCGTGACAAAATAAGGCAAACAAACAGTCTTAAAACCGTAACAGATGCCGACAAATAAATATTGTTTATTGTCTTTTTATTCTAGGTCCAAAGCATCCTACATGTCTTGAACCAAATCCGTATCAAGCACTACCTGAAAAACGTGTAAAATAAGTTAGCTAAAGAATTAGCTAGTGAGTAAATCACAATTAATAGTATATAATATAAAATCCGAGATCATTATAGATTATGTTTCGCAATCTTATGTGTATAGCAATTGCATTATATTACTCAACCATGACCAACGAAACAAACAATGAATCCAAGCAACCTCGTGCCCCGTAGGGTAACTTTAGCAACAAGTCATGAGAACCACTCATGTTACAAATACTGATAACTATTGTTTAACCGTCATTTAACCGTCTCGACTTATCTGTTATCAATAAATATATGTTTACGCATCTAAAGGGTCATAGCAACATCGTAACAAGCATCACATATAGAATCTAGTAACCAACGAAACAACAAACGAATCGCCGAGTCAAATCACCTACTAGGCCATTAAGTGTAGGTGGGCTTGTCAAGCCATTAGCGCTAACATCGTATCGGTGGAAATTACGAGATAATACTAATACTATTGACTAACACATAATTTTGCATCCTGTGGCCATACAAGATTGACACATCAAATGATCTCATTTTAAAATAGAACAAAAAAAAAACGAAACCGTAGTAATATCGAAACAATTATTTCAGCCCCAAAACGAAAATAGTAAAAGGGGAGCGTGATTACTCACCTTGAAAAGTAATTACAATCGAACCGTTAGAAACGTAGTTAAAAAGCACCGAGGGTTGCCCAAACATTAGTACCACCTAATTTACTGGGAAAACCCTAACTTAGAAACGAAACAATAGTAACAAAAATCAAGAGTCCGAGATCTAGGGTTTAAGATTTGGAATTTAGGGTTTTAAATCACAAATTGAGAATTTAGGGTTTTAAAATACAATTTAGGAATTAGGATTTTGAAATACAATTTGGGAAATAGGGTTTTGAAATACAATTTGGGAATTAGTGTTTTATACGAAACGTTATAGTATTTTTGTATTAAATATATTTTATTCTATAAGAATCCCTTTTTAGTTTTCTACTAAAAAAAGTTTATACAGATTACAATACTTATTTTTGGTATATATATATATATATATTTGTTTTTATAAGTTTTAAACCCTTGAATATATTTAACATAACAAGGATATTATTTGGTTTATTTGAAATAAAGCTTAATGTTTAAAAGTATATGAAAATGTGAAAAATAAGTAAAACAGGCCATGGGACTCGAACCCATGGCCATTGCATTCAACGTGCAACAATTAAGCCACCAGACCACTTCCACTTTTTGTTTAAATATTCTGGTTTTAAATTATTTTGTATTTTGTTTACCAACAAAACCCATTTCAACATCAAGCCCTAGATTCAAGAATCATCAAATTCGTTTAATCTTGTTAATCAAACCTAAAATCAACAGAGGGCTTTTAATCACCATTGAATTGTGATCATTTTGATATATGAAACTTACTTGATTGGTGAAGAAACGAGGTGATGAAACTGATGAACAGGGGCGACGGATTTGAGAATCAACACTTGAGAATTTGGTGTTTTTCGCTTGAAATTGGTTGAACAGGAAGCAAGGTCGTATAATAAGGAAGAAGCGAGTCGATGGAATTTGATTATGGTGAAGCGTAGGTAGTCGAATAAGTTAGGAGTTTGATACGATTGAAATTGATTAATTAGTGGTTTAATTTGACATGTTTAATTCGATTGATTGCTATGAATGATTTCACCAAAACGCAAACATGATTGTTTTGGTTAATGAAATTTACTGATTTGGTACGTTATGGACGATTTGGTTTTGTGGGTGTTGAAACCGATTATAGATTCGAATCATAACATGGAATTAGACAATTAAATGATGAATTGGACACAGTATTGAGTTCGAAACATACACACACACGTTTTTTATTGATATCCAATTCCAATGACAGCCTAGTGTTTCCGCCGCCGGGCGGGGTGTCACATATATTTCAAGTTCCACCCTTTTTTTTAAACATCCATAACTTTTATATACGACGTTATTTTTTAAAAAAATTGCACATTAAAAACGAGCATTTTCTTATTTTTAAAACGTGTAGAATATTGATATATAAAAAACAAAATTTTTTCACGTTTTCAGCTCATTGTGTTATTTCGTCAGGTTATTGTGTTATTTTATTAGGTTATTGTGTTATTTCATCAGGTCATTGTGTTATTATGTATGTTTTTGTTTGTATTCGAAAAGACCTGATGAAAATAACACAATAATCTAACTAAATAACACAATGACATGACGAAATAACAATGATTTTTTTTATGATTTGACATATTGTCTTATTTTGTATGTTTTAGTTTGTATTAAAAAACAACTTATAATATAACACCATGACATATGCAACACAATGGTCTTATAAATAACCCAATGATCTGACTAAAAAACACAATGAATAAACCAAATAACACAATGAGCTCACACATGAAAAATAGAAATTTTTATACATTAACACAATATGCGTTTTGAAGATAAAAAACGCTTGTTATAATTTAACTATAATTACCATACGTTTAAAGTTGTAATTAACAAATTTAAAGAGAATTGTAAGAGTAAGAAGTAGAGAGAAATGTATAACTTATTCAAGTGTATACATATGGTGTAATTTTACATTCATCTTGAGGTAGTATTTATACTAACAAAAAGTTAATCACATGGTAGACAAGTAAACATAATACACTCTTTGGTAGACAACTAGTATGAGGTTAGGCTGAAATTAAACTTGTTCAAAACTTTGACAAAATGACCGCCCATTAAATGGTAAGAATTATAACACTCCCCCTTAGATGGAATTTTTCAAACATAGGGGTCTTGAAGTACCGCCTCATTAAAAACATTGTTAAAGAAAACCCAATGGGAAAAACTTTAGCTAAGGGAAAAAGAGTGCAGTGTATGACTCTCCCTCAAGTTGTCATCTGTAAATTATTATGTTGTTTGGACATATGGAATTCCAAATTTCCAATACTATGAACATGTTTCTTGAAAATTGTTGTAAGAAGTGGCTTTGAGAAGAGATTAGCTGAATTATTGGTAGATTGGACATATCTCATTTCAACATGATTATCTTTAATAAGCTCTTAGTGTATGAAAGAAATCTTGGTGGTATATGTTTTGTTTTGTCGCTTTTGACATATCTTTCTTTCATTTGTGAGGCACAAGCTGCATATTTTGTCTTCGTAGATTGGTGTTGGACTTCCATTTCTTTCTAGTCCACAAGAGGTTGATATATGCTGTGTCATTGATCTTAGCCACACACACTCTGTAGAAGCTTCATGTAGTGCAATGACTTCAGCATGATTTGAGGATGTTGCAACAAGTGTTTGTTTATGAGAATGCCATGAAATTGCAGTTCCTCCATTCATAAATACGTATCCAGTTTGAGATCTTGCTTTGTGAGGATCAGATAAGTAACATGCATCCGCATAACCAACTAAAACTTCTTTCGAATCGTTAGCATAAAACAAGCCTAAATCTGTTGTTCCTCGTAGGTATCAAAATATATGTTTAATCCCATTCCAGTGTCTTTTGGTAGGAGCTGAACTAAACCTCGCTAACAAATTAACTGCGAAAGAAATGTCAAGTCTTATACAGTTAGTAAGATACATAAGGGTTCCAATTGCACTGAGGTATGGTACCTCAGGACCAAGAATGTCTTCACCATCTTCACAAGGGCGAAATGGATCTTTGTCAATATTGAGTGATCTAACAACCATTGGGGAGCTTAAAGAATTTGCCTTGTCTATATTAAATCGTTTTTCAGTGTAATTTGATTGATGTACAAGTATGACATTATGCATATACTCAATCTGTAAACCAAGACAATATTTGGTTTTCCCAAGATCTTTCATTTCAAATTCATTATTTAAAAGAGCAATTTCTTCATGAATTTCCTTTCTCGTTCCCATTATATTTTGGTCATCAACATACACAACTATGATCACATATCCTAATGTTGTCTTCTTAATAAAGACGCACAAACATATAAGATTATTTGTATGTCCTTTACTTATCAAATAATCGCTTAAAATATTGTACCGCATCCTTCCAGATTGTTTCAACCCATATAAATATCTTTGTAATTTGATGGAATACATTTCCTTGGGTTTTGTGCTTAATGCTTATGGGAATTTAAATCCTTCTTGAATTTTCATATATCTATCTCACTATCAAGTGATCCATACAAGTAAGCTGTACTGACATCCATAAGATGCATTTCTAAATTTTCAGACACTGCTAAGCTGATTAAATATCTGAATGTAATTGCACCATGACATGAGAATATGTTTCCTCATAATCAATTCCTAGTCTTTGAGAAAAACCTTTAGCCACAAGTCTGGCTTTATATCTTGTAGCTTCATTTTTCTCATTTCGTTTTTTAACAAAAACCCATTTGTACCCTATAGGTTTTACAATCTTAGGTGTAATCACAATAGGCCCAACTGTTCGTTTATTTAACGAATTTAACTCAGCTTGCATAACATCTTTCTATTTATTGCAGTCATGTCGATCTTGACATTCTTTGACAGATTTTGGTTCGGAAGCATAATCTCCATTCATGATTTCACTTTCTACTGAATAAGAAAATATATCATCAATATTTTCAATTTCATTTTGGTTCCGTAATATATTGTTATGCCATAGTTGATTGACATCTCTTTACTGAAATCATTTACTTATTCCTGAGGGGAGGTTATCTCATTTACTCTTTCCTGATGTAATGTTTTATCATTTAGTGATTTACTAGGTTTAATACCCGTGTATACACACGGTTTAAATTAAAATATTTAATATTTTTATAATAACATAACATTTAATTATTTCTAAAATGGTTTTTTAGATAACACATCAATGACAATTCTAAAATATTTAATATCCTCATTCTCGATTTCTTCCTCAAGTCTTACAGTCTACATCATCCTTAGCCCAACTTCTCTCAAAATAAAGATACTCAGAAAATCACATTGACCAACATATGACCTATACATAATGAAGTATATTACAATCCATGATACAAAATGTGAAAACTAAAATTAGCATAGTGACGCAAAATGAATGTAATGTTCTTTAGGAATGTAAAGTTTTAAGTGTGTATAATACTCTTTTCGTCTCCTAAAGCAACAATTTCAACCTACTTGTTTAAAGACATGCCAACTCAAAATTTATTTAATTGATAATGGATCAAACGGGTTGGGTGGCATTAAATACTTTTGCATCATGCCATATTGCCATGTGTAAGGTTAAAGTGCTCAAAAAATAATCAAGAATCACCTTGTAATATGCTTATAGTTTCAAAGTCAGGATTTCACACATAAGGCAATCAAATTTTAAATATGACTACAATTTAAAAGTTAAATTTACATGATTTACCAGCCCATCCAATAACTTTGAAAACATTGTAGCACAGCTAAACATAACTCATTTGTGATGGTGGGTTTGTAACCTGTGAAACCTTCATGTTTCCTGTTTCATTTATCATGTCATAATGGATGATGAGATCCGAATATAGCCAAGATACCGTATCTTCATTCTGTACTCTTATGTTTCTACAAGTGGAATAAAAATGCAAGTTTACAACAAAAAAAAAAAGTTAAAGTATGCAAAAGCTTAAAGTATCCGAATATAGCCAAATACATCGTTTATTATAACTGAAAATTTGAAACCATCCCTAATCATTCAAACCACTGTTTAAATAAAATCAATGAGAATAATGCCTAGTTCACAACTTGTAAAGACCACCTAAATAGTGTCATAATCATATAGAGGATACTAAAAAGGATCAAAACCAACTAAGACCAAACACACAATTGTTTACAACAAAATAGAGACAAATATGAAGCTTCTGCTAGTCATTATAATATAACCAAATAAGCAATCAATCTCTCAAGTCATATATAACACTTAAAAACATTCATGCACACTGTTACTGCAAAATTTCAAGGAACATCAGTCTGCAAGTCCAATAATTGAATTAATAAAAACTTAGTATTATGATGATTTCTTATGACCAAAAAGAAACTTATCACATGAGTCATCAACAATACTCCAATACTCAAGTTGAAAAAACAGAAGTCAGCAAACTTAACCGTCTTCATTTAAAGCAAAAGCACATATTCATTCAACACGTTATGCATCAGGATCAAAAGATAAGGAAATTTGTGTAGCCTTTGTTTATGTGCATGACCAATCCAACACAAATTCTCAATTCACCTCTAAATAGGCTATTAAAATTTTTCGAAATTTAATTCTATACCTCAATTCTGAACAACTTGAAAGAAAAATGTGAACTTTCCATATATCAGCCCTGTTTACATTAATAACACTACAAAGCCCTGTAAAATAGAAACACCAACATATGTCCAAACCATAGATCAGAGAAATCAGTGAGTAAACAAAAAAAGTAACCCTAATAACATGAACATTTCATCATACTAACTTCCGAATGAACGCAAAATCCGAATCAAATCTCAATAAAAGTAGAAATAAAAAACAAAACGAACATTATGTTTCAATTTAAATTCATACGCATAAGTAATATGCAGAACACATAATATTTTCATATTCGAATTAAACCAAGTAACAACTCAATTTCAGGTACTCATGTCAAAAGATAACCCTAATTCAAGCAGATGAATATCTTAGACCAATTTTAGCAATACAAAAGACATGAAATTGTAAATTCGTAAAACTAAGAAATCCAAATAAAGAAATTGATAAGATGACCAAATTGAGTTGAAAAATTCCACCCTATCAGCCAATTGTGAAGTGGTTGTCGATTAGGGTAAAACGATAGAAAAACGATGGAATAAGAAGACGAGTGGGTACCTTTCTTTGGTTGAAATCTATATGAAGGGTTGAACAATTCAATGCCGAATGTGAACAACTCATGCATTATAATTTGAAAAGTCGAGTATTGATCTAAAATGGAATGCTTGAATCACGGAGTTAACAAATTTGGGTGATAGAGAAAGAATTGCCAAATTGACGGATGATTTGTGAATATCATCACAAAATATCACCTAATTAATCACTCTTTGTTTCCAAATCAACTGTGTGATAACTTTTGCCGCTCAAAGTTGTGAAGGGAATGGCGGTCAATTTTTCAACGGAACAACTGAAAGTTGGAGCTCAATTTGACCGCCCAATTTTCTTTCCTTATATTTTTTCCCGCTCACAAACTCTCAATCCCATTTATTTTCCCCCCAAAAGGGGCTTGGTGGCCCCCCCTAAAAAGTCTGAATTATTAGGTAGATTGGAAACATTTTCCTTATGATCAGCCTCCTTCTCATGTCATTTGCTCTTTCGAGGATTTTTATCTTTTGATCCAACTAGCCTCCCACGTTTCAAACGTTTCTGGGATTTATGAGGCATTTTTTCATTATTTTGTTTGTTAGGAATCTCAACTCGAGCCGAAGCATTAATAACTAGTATATGAGATTTAGTTACTCTTTTTGTATCACTAAATGCATCAGGTAATTCATTTGCAATATCTTGCAAATGCATGGTCCTTTGAACTTCTGTCTCACACTGTTTTGTTCTAGGATCAAAATATGACAATGAAGGTTCACACCATGAGATATGCTTTTCTTTATTTTTATTTTCTCCCCCTAATGAAGGGAAAACTGACTCGTTGTCACACCCCGGTTAGGCGGGTGACGTGTGACGACTGATAATCAACGAAGTGGCGAAAGCGTACTTCTAATAAACCAAAGATTAAAGGAAATAAGCATGACATTACTTCAATACATATTAAAAATAAGTTTTCTCTCGTCCACTAAGGATGTAAAACGTGTTTCCGAATATCAAACGACAAGTGTCTTATCCAAAAATACAAACTATAAAATTTTCTATTAAGTTTAAATTGTGAAATAGTAATGCCATCATAACGGGTGGACTTCTAAGGCTTCTTCCTCTAATGATAGTCAAGCTAAGTCCAACTTCAAATACCTAAAAACATGCTCAAAAAGAAAATGGGTCAACTAAAAAGTTGGTGAGTTTCAAGTTTATGTTTCAAAAGATAATCGTTTGTAAGACATGGTTTTGTTCTTGATAAAATATGAATCTAAATTTCAAGGTTTTCAAATAAAGTAAAGAAAACCAACATTTTATATTGTCTCGTGAAGTTACACAATGAAATATTGTCTCGTGATGTTACACAATGAAATATTGTCTCGTGATGTTACACAATCAACCCTGTAATTAGCCTGGCTTGTGCCTCATCAAATACCAAAAAGAGCCGGGACTAAGCCCCTATACATGTTCCCACTCTACTAGTGCAAGAACACTTGTCTCAGTTAAAGCCTGTCACATGCCGCGACGACCCCGCAGGATCTCAGTACGGACCCTACCTCTAATGCCATTGGTGTATGGCAAGTAGGCACTACGCGTGGGGGATTCCCCAAGTAGTACTACCCATATAAACAAGCGGTTCATCTCAAAGATAGAATTAATGATCGTGTAAATAATTTAGCAGATAGAATCGGATACATCACAAATAGCACATCAAATAACTCAACAGTAGCATATCAAATATATATTCTTCAAAACTTTTAAAAATAACATGCTTCCATCCCAAAACATTAAGTAAAAAGGGATTCATGAAACTCACCTTGTAAATATAGCAAAAAGTCACAAATAGCAAATAAGTCCGAGCTCGCTTCTTAGCAACCTATCGTAATGTGATGTACTCATAAGTTTTCAATTTATAGGCTCTTATATAATCATGTGCACCCCTAAGTGTGGGACGTATTCAAACATTTCACCTTACGGTGTTGTTGTCAAGTTTTGTAAAAATAACGTTTCTTAAATTGAAAAGTCTTAGAATTTTGGATTCTTAATATTTATCACTTATCAATATATTTTCATTACATGGACCTGTTCTATAAGTTCCAACTCAGCCCCAAACATTATGCTCGTTTTAGATAACGGTATTTCGGGTGTCGTTAATTAATGTCGTTACCCGCGTCTAGTTTACAAGTTTTTAAGGTTTAGTTCATCACTTATCAAGTTTTCTTTTTAGAACTTTGTAATCTGATACTTAGTAAATTTTTATAAAATTTTAGTTAAAAAACAGTAGCGTTTTCAGATTTGTCAGTTTTAGTCCCTTAAGTTTCAAAATGACACTTTTAACCCCAAAGTTTCTTATTTTGTCGCTTTTTGACCCAACAAGGGTCCATACATATTTTATAAGTCTAATATACTTATTTGAGTCATATTATAACTAAGAGTTCCAAAAAAGTTTATATGTTATTAAATTACATTTCGGTTTTACCGGTTACGGTAAAACGGTCTTATTACGCGTTAAAAATCCAATTTCTCAACCACTTGACTCAAGACCTCAAAAATCAGTACAATTGGATCTATTTAGTGTATATAATCTGTAGATAATAAATTTTTAGGTTGTAAGTACAAAAATCTCAAGTTTTACACAAAACCGTTAAAAACTCGTTTTAACCGTAACCGTAAGGTTAAACATATGATTTCCGAATTTTTATTTCAAAAACCTACCTTAGTATTCATATTATACTGTAAATTATCATCTTTGTGATTTATAACCTTTTTGATTCATTATTAGAATTTATTTACTAAAATATGTATTTTAGTGACGATTTTCACTAATAAATTTGTAGAAAATACATATTAAGGCAATAAATCATGAAATTTATTTTTTATGACTAAAATATGTTCATAAAGACCTGGAGATAATAAAAAAAATAAGTTTCAAAATGTTTGGTGCAAATTTGTCGTTTTAAGGCTTATCGGGTGCTCGGTTTTACCCATTTTATGGTTTATCAAATCTTATTACCTCCCTAACATGCATAACGATTTTCCATGTTATTTCCACCTCATTTATAGTTATGAATCTGAATTTTATGTTGGTTCTAGTGTTCATATCATTTTCGGGTTTTAAAGTGTTCAAAATCACTATTTACATCAATGCAATCTACATAGTTTTGTACTAAACCAAACCACGAGTTATTATATCTTTTAACCCTGTACACGAGTTTATTTACTGTTTTAAGAAGTGTTTTTACGTGGGTTTTTATAGAGTTTGAAAACAAGGTGTTAAATGGTGCAATCTAGTGTAGAAATGAAGGTTTTTAGTGTGTTTTGTCGTGTACAAACCTTTGTCTTGCTAGGCTTTGAAGAAAACGACTTGAATGACGTCTAGAGAACCTCTAAGATTCGTGGATGATGCTGGAAGTTACTGTTTCGAGCAAGAGAATGAGAGTTTTTCAAAATAGAAGTGTAGAAAGTTAAAGAAACGTCATATTTTGTTACCTTGGAGCTTTATATTCGGTTTTAACACTTCAGAATCACTTGTAACGGATTGTAGATGAGTATTTTCTACTGAACTATAAAGAATTGGTTTTGTTTTCGTGATATTTGAGAAAAAGTGGATAAAGAAACCAAGTTTAGAGAGGTAGGGTGTTGTAGAGATGGAGTGCGTGTGTGAACTTGTTAAAATGAAAAGTATTGGGTCTTGGGTGGTGTGTTTTGGCTTAATCAAGACTAATAAAAAAGGATGGGTTGGTTGTTGAAGCAAGATAACACTATTGGTCAACAAGGGAGGTGGGGTGTAGATATGGTGTTAGGTTTTGTACTTAAGTTAATTTTTTTTATGAGTGTGGTTGTTTAATTTCGAAAAATTATGGGTAAAATTATCCATAAATAATTTATTTTGATCATGCGGTGTATAACTAGGTATACAGGTAAAGTGGTGTAAGTTTTGTGGGTTTTATTTGGCTTGATAGTATTTTTAGTGGGTATTTTTTTTGTATTATATAAGTTAGACAAAATTTTATATTTATATATGGAGTTTTCATTGTGTTTTTGACATATAAATATTAATCCATTAATTTCATAGTATAAATGTCGGGTAACTTTGTATGTTTGTTTGCTAAAACTAATACTATACTAAAGCATTGTTTCACTATTATCTCTATTAATTTTTCTAGCCTAGCTTGTGGCACTAAAATAATCATCTAATCATAAGTAAATACACGTGTACGAATAGTATTCGCGTATCACTAAAATAATATTTTGTCTCTTAAATATTTGATTGCATCTAAATAATGGTTAATTAAAGTAGTCACAAGTAATCATGTTACTAATAATATAATTATCTAATAATAAGTAAGGCTAAGGTGGGTCCCAATAGTCGGGTTGTCACACTCGTCAAATTGGCAATCAGCAAAACGTGTTATAAAAACATCACTTGTTAAAGGTTCAAGATATCTTATGATTGAAGCCGTTTCGTATCCAACATATATCCCTAATCTCCTTTGAGGTCCCATCTTTGTGCGTTGTGGTGGTGCAATAGGAACATATACTGCACATCCAAAAATTCTAAGATGGGAAATGCTTGGATTTTGGCCAGAAACAAGTTGTATAGGTGAGTACTTGCGATTTGCAGTTGGTCTTATACGAATCAATGAACCATCATGTAAAATTGCATGGGCCCAAATAGACATAGGGAGCTTTGTTCTCATTATTAATTGTCTAGCTATTAGTTAGAGATGTTTAATTAATGAGTCTGCTAAGCCATTTTGTGTATGCACATGTGCAATTGGGTGTTCAACAACAATTCCAACAGACATGTAATAATCATTGAAAGTATGTGACGTAAAATCACCCGCATTATCAAGTCTCACTCTATTAATAGTATAATCCGGAAAATGTGCTCGTAATTTAATGATTTGAGCCAGAAATTTTGCAAAAGCTATATTGCGAGTTGACAATAAAGAGACATGAGACCATCTGCTAGATGCATCTAGTAGGACCATGAAATATCTAAATGGTCCACTTGATGGATGAATTGGTCTACATATATCGCCTTGAATTCTTTCAAGAAACATAGGTATTTATTTTTCAACCTTTAATTGTGAAGGCCTCGTAATTAATTTTCCAAGTGAACATGATGTACATAGAGGCATTTTATCAACCTGGGGGATCTTTTGACCTTAATAGAATGCCCATATGTATTTTCAATTATCCTATTAATCATTGTAGATCTGGGATGACCTAATCTGTTGTGCCATAAGTTTAATGTACTAGGATCATAAGATTTTCTTTGACTGTCATATGTGCTTGAGGCACATTTATGTATGTATAGTACAAACCAGAATAGAGCATTGACATTTTCTCCAATATGTGATTTTTTCACAATATGTAAATAATTTTCATTACCAATAGTTCTCGACTGAGTATCATAGCCATTATGATATATATTTTTGAAACTTAACAAGTTTCTTGTTGCTTTTGGGGAAAATAGAGCATTATCTATTAAAATCTTTGTACAATTTGGTAATTCTAAATTTCCTTTTCCACTCCCTCTATCGTTTGATGGACCTGATATTGTACCAATCATTCTCTTTGTTGGTTTTAATTCATAAAAATATTTCTTAGTTTTGAGAATAGTGTGTATAAGCCAATATCTGCTATACACATATCCCCATTTTCCTTTTGATTTTGTCCTCCAGTGAGATTCATTTTTAATATTCAAATACAAAGAAAATGATAAGTTTATAGAATAGATATTACAAAGTTTTCCAATATTAAGTGTTGTTATACAGTAAATATATTATATAAAAGGGGAAATAAAATTATTAAGCATAGTTAAACATAATTAAGGAAAATATATATTACATGAAAAAGGGAAATACTGAAACATAGTTAAACATAATTAAGCATAGTTTATGACGACATGTTTATTTCATATAATTATTAAGATTCAACAACACCCCTTTTCAAATCTCTAAGTCATCACAGAAGTCTAAGTTATTCAACTCAGTGTTAGCATTATCAAATGTATTCACATGGTTTACTTCTTTCTCATTTTCTCTAAGAGATGCTTGATATAGTTTGCATAGATGTGGGGGTGTGCGACAAGCCTTCGACCAGTGGTTTGAACTTCCACATCTGAAACATGGAGAGCCATGATTCTGAGATGTACTAGCTTCATTCTTAAACTTAGTTTGTTGGTTGGCGTTGTTATTACGTGGAACATGTTGGATTTGAATCAGATTTCGGATCAATCTATATTGATTGACTGCCTCCATTATGTTGTTGCTAGCAAATACCACTTTTTTTGGTTTTGGCTCTTCCAAATCATTCCCGCAGGAGATCAGAACCTCTTTTTTTTTTTTTTTTTTTTTTTTTTTTTTTTTTTCTGATCCTTCGATAAAAAGATTAAGCTCTTTGGCTATGACCAAGACCACGACCATAAGAAGTAGTGTTCCATTTAAATGAATGTTTGCTACCATTAATATGCTTTTTGTCAAAATGACCACGACCACGTCCATGACCCTGTTCCCATTTACGACCAAAATTGTTAACATTTGCTTCTAGTATTGCTAATGATCCCGTGGGACGAGATTGATGATTTTTCATCAATAGCTCATTATTCTTCTCTGCTACACGGAGTAATGCAATTAGATCAAAGTATCTTCTAAAATTTTATAATCGATAATGTGTTTGCAAGTTTATATTTGATGCATGAAACGTGGAGTAAGTTTTCTCCAACTTTTCTTCCTCTAATTTGGGATCCCCACAAAATTCTAGCTTTGAGCAAATTCGGTATAAAGCGGATGTATAATCGTTTACCCTCTTAAAATCTTGGAACCTAAGATTGTTCCATTCATCTATAGATTTAGGAAGTAAAACTTCCCTTAGATGACCAAATATGCTTTTCAAACTTCCCACAACATATATGGGTTATCACAATTAAAATACTCATGTTGTAGTAATTCATCAATGTGTTTATGAATGAAAACATCAGCTTTTGCATTATCTAGTTCAGAGCACTCGTTGTATTCCTCGATTGTTTCTAACACACCCATTGATTTCAAGTGTCTTTTGACATTTGCTATCCAAGACATATAATTTTCTCCAGAAATGTTAAGTGCATGAAAGTCAAGTTTTGAGATATTTGACATTTTTTTTGCTAAACATAAATTAGACAAATAAGATAAATGTCAGAATCCATATATATATTAAGAAGCACTGAGATATAATACATTGGTAGAGTCATAAACATATAAAAGAAAAAGAAAATGCCAAAATCTTTAGGTGCGAGATTAAAAATTAGAATGAGAAGCAATATAAGCATTATGGTGGCCAACACCAAAATCGGATGAATCATTTTGAAAGCTTTATCTTGGAAAGACTTAAGAAGAAGAATCTTTGTTGTAAATGAAATGGAGTTGATAATTGGTTATTTATAGTGAGAATTTATAACAGTTTTACAACGGCTATATTAACGTTTTATAATGGTTATATTACCATTTGTATGTGCGTGTGTATATATATATTAGTAAGTAATGTAGAAGAATATAGTGAGATAGAAGATTATAAGATAATACATAGAATTAATAATAATAATAATAATAATGAGAATGTTAGTGAGCAAAATTCTAGCTTTGAGCAAATTCGGTATAAAGAAGATGTATAATCGTTTACTCTCTTAAAATCTTGAAACCTAAGATTGTTCCATTCATCTCTAGAATTAGGAAGTAAAACTTCCCTTAAATGACCAAATCTGCTTTTCAAATCTTCCCACATCATATATGGGTTATCACAATTAAAATACTAATGCTAGTAATTCATCAATGTGTTTATGGATGAAAACATCAGCTTTTGCATTATCTAGTTCAAAGCACTCGTTGTATTCATCGATTTTTTCTAACACACCCATTGATTTCAATTGTCTTTTGACATTTGCTGTCCAAGTCATAATTTTCTCCAGAAATGTTGGGTGCAGGAAAGTCAAGTTTTGAGATATTTGACATTTTTTTGCTAACCATAAATTGGACAAATAAGATAAATATTATAATCCATATATATTAATAAGCAGTGAGATACAATACATTGGTAGATCCATAAACATATAAAAAAAATTACAAAATCTTTAGGTGTGAGATTAAAAATTAGAATGAGAAGTTATATAAGCATTATGATGGCCAACACCAAAACCGGGTGAATCATTTTGAAAGTTTTATCTTGGAAAGACTTAAGAAAAAGAATGTTTGTTGTAAAAGAAATGAAGTTTATAATTGGTTATTTATAGTGAAAATTTATAACCCTTTTACAACGGCTATATTACCGTTTTATAACGGTTATATTACCATTTGTATGTTTGTGTGTGTGTGTGTGTGTGTGTGTTTTAGTAAGTAATGTAGAAGAATATAATGAGATAGAAGATTATGAGATAATAATAGAATTAATAATAATAATAATAATAATAATGAGAATGTTAGTAAGCATAAATAAATGTTAGTAAGCATAATTAAATGTTAGTTGATATAAATATAAAAGTAAGTTTACAGAATGTAAATTTTATTTAAGATAAATATAATACTAAAGAGAAATAGAAATGTTAGTCGCAAGTTAGATAACGTAAAAAGAAAAAAATAATTGCATATTAAAATGTCAGATGCATAAATAAAAGTTAGATTGTTAGAAGTTTCATAGTTGTTAAATGTACATAGTAAAGTACCATTTATATTTCATATAGTACTTATCTCATGAATAAGGTACCACACACATAATAAGGTACCATTTATTGATTCTTGTTAATCAATGAAGTATTTACCTTGCTTTAAGATTGATAAATTTTGTGGTGGATATACCTTCTTGGTTAAGAGATGTTGGTCCCAATATCATATTTGAATCAGTAGTTTGTTGAAGAATTGGATCAAAATGACATAAAATGGATAAAATATGATGAACAATGAAGAACACTCATAAAAACCTCACTTTGATCTATTTGAATTGCATCGGATATTATTTACATGGAAACTCCCTCAATCTTGCTCATACAAGCATAACAAAACTCTAATTGAACTTTACTATTTATAGCCTAATGACATTTTGGACTAATGACACTTAGGACCCTAGACTATAAAATAAAACATGACAATTAGGAAAATACAATTAAAACTCATAAAAGACTAAAATTAATTAAATATATTTTGTTGACACAAAATATATTTATTAACAATAAAACTCTGTCGCCTTCAACGTCTTGTCTCTAATCTTCGTCCCGAACGCGTCGTCTTGACTTTTGCGTTGACTTTGATCGTTGACGTTGACTTTGACTGTGTTGATAATATTAGACTACAATTCAGGTCCAACAATACTCCCCATAGTCTATTATTATCCACGTTTTTGGATCGTGATCAGCACCGATAAGTCAATACTGTTGGATCTTCAATTTGGTAAGCTTCAGTCTTAATTTCTGATCCAACAAAACTCCCCCAAGACTGATGCTTGCCAAATTATGTTGTTGAAGATCATTAATCTCACAAGCTCCCCCATATTGTATGCTCCCCCATTTTCTGTGCATAAGATCTGGAACAACTTTCAAACTATCTTTTCTGAAGTTCTTCAGAAGATGTAGGAGGAGGATTCCTAGCTTGGTATCTTCTGCAAACTTTGAGGAACAGGTTCTTTGGTCAGGTGCTTTGCTCAACTGATGATCGGCCATCATTTGCAGCAAATATCTGTAACACAATCACAAACAAAATCTCGAGATTTCTCATTAGATCATTTCATTAAACAAAATAAACCCGTGTTTATTTGTGTATGAAAAACAAGCGAACACGTGTCCGTTTGTGTGTGCAATTTCCCGTGAAATGCATGTGAAAATGATAGCATATTAATAGCATAATATGGAAGACTTGAAAATAATTTGAAATGAAAATCTTTTTTTTTTAATTTTTTTTAATATAAACTATTAAAAATTCAGAAATGAGAGGATGAGTCTGACAAAATCACAAATATTTTAGACAAAGAGAACACATCCCAAAAGGTACACCCGACCAACAAGACTCAAGAACCCAAACATAAAATAAAATAAAAATAAAAACTTCACGAAAGGATATCAGATAATGCGTTTCGAGCAACCATCCAGAGAAACATAGACTTGGTGAGATTGTCAATATGTTTGTCCATTTAAACCCATGCCTTGTTCCTTTCAACAAACAACCTGTGACGATATTATCATGTTTTGGTTCGATTTGAAGAAACTCAAGCGACTTGGTTTTTACAGACATTCAGCAAAGTAACTTGTTTTGACCTCATGACATATTTGAGTTTAGATGATTCAGCAAGATTTTTTGTAATTGTAAAGGAACATAGACCCATATCAAGTGATCAAGTTGAATGTATTTCGGGGGTGAAGTGGAGTTTAGGTTTGATAAAAGACACATCAAACAATGAACATGATGTATAAACATTTTGAGCTTTGCTTTATATGGGTTTTACAGATGATCAGCGCTCCAGGTCTATACTGACGTATAACAGAGGAGATGATTATCTGTACGTGCTGATGAGAGCTTCAGGTCTATATTTACATATAACAGAGAAGATCATCACTCCAGGTCAATGCTTCCGCATAGCAGAGGAGATTAACACGAGAACAAAAAATTCTGAAGAGCTAACGAGAAGCATCATTCAGGGCTGCGGCTAAGGGTGATTCGGGACAAAAATCAAGCAAAAAAAAATACTCTTAGTCTATTTTTGTCAAAACTTATCACTTTGTGCAGGCCAAGTGTCTGTGAAAATGCTCCTCATCACCGAGTCTTATTGAATTTAGTTTGATCACAGAATTGCTGTCTAATTGTATTCGGGCTGAGCCTATTGACACATCATTACACAAATCAACGTCCTCCTTTAGGTGCTTTCCACACATATCTGAAACCTTCAAAAGACACAAAATATTTACACAGAAAGGAATTTTGGACTAATGATATTCAGTACATTTCATTTGAGATATTACTCCCCTAAAATTTCTATTTCAGAACAAAATTGAAATTTTCAAAAGATACAAGAGCGCCTCAAAGGAATGTGAAAACTTGATCAAAAATACAAGTAAAAAGGTTAGACTCCCCCGATTTTTAAAATTTTTTTTTTAAATATATAAAACATAAATTACCAAAGAAACGCCTTCCATATTACCCTATCAAAAGATTATAAATGAGTTATCAAGAAAAATGCATTGGCTGTGAAATTAGATATGTAAAGATTTAAAGAAAGATCCAGAATGTGGATAGGATACCAGAACCATAACCTGTTTGTTCCGCCTCAAATTTGAATACAGAACATTCTCTGTCAGTAAACTGGATTACTAATAGTCCTCCTGAAATGTTCCTGCACTCATCAACAGATTAGTTAGAAAGGGGAACCCAGGCCATCGTAGTCCTGGGCGTTCCATTTTCATCAGTGTAAAACACTTGTGTATGCACACAACCTGTTCTTGTATCTATTCCCATTTCCTCTTTTCTTTTAATTTGCCAAATTTGTTTAGGTTCAAACATTTTCGATTTGAAAGAGTTAAATTTGGAAATCATTTTCTGTTTAAGCCCCACCCCCTGCTACTCCACACGGGCCAGTCAAGCATCAAAAGCCATTCAAGGCTTGCTTCAAGTGTGGAAAAGATGATCATGTGTTATGCTATTTATTTGTTATAATTTAACTATAAGTACCATACGTTTAATGTTGTAATTAACAACTTTAGAGAGAATTGTAAGAGTAAGAAATATAGAGAAATGTATAACTTATTCAAGTGTATACATATGGTGTAATTTTACATTCATCTTACGGTAGTATATATATACTACCAACAAGTTAATCACATGGTAGACAAGTAAACATAATACATTATTAGGTAGACAACTAGTATGAGGCTAGTTTGAAATTAAACTTGTCCAAAACTTTGACTAGATTACCATCCATTAAATGGTAAGAATTATAACAAGACTTATTTTTTTGGTGTAACTTTTATTAAAAAATAATGACGTATGTAAAAGTTATGGACGTTTAATGAAGAGGGAGGATTTTGAAAACTGAGCAAAGTCTAACATATCATTGGCCTACCATTTAAAGCTCATTATGTCACATTGTGTTTATAGGCCATTGATCCTTATTTAATATTAGATCTTACGGTCCAAATGTCTTCTTGGACTTTCTAAGAAATTTAGACTTTCTAGTTGAACCTCAATCATACAAAAAACTCATCAAAAGATAAAAATAAAATATAAACAATTAATAAAACCTTTATTGAAAACATAAAGTAATATAATTCTAGGGTGTTGCTAACCGCACACCCAACAGGCTATTGGAACACCATCTATAATACTTGTATTGGTAAATATGAGTCGTATAGGTTAAGTCAAACTGAAAAAGTTGAAATGTGTTAAATCAGTCGTGGATACGACCCATATTGATCAATACGAGTCATATAATGGAACAATACGACTCCTATTTGATCAATATGAGTCGTATAATATGATTAATACGAGTCATATAATGGGTCAATACGACTTATATAATGGATCAATACGACTCATATAATAGATCAATACGACTCATATATTTGATCAATAGACCCATATTGACCAATACGAGACATGGATACTACCCATGTACACCTATAGGACTTATATTAGCCTATACGAGTAGTATAGGTTTTGCAGTTTTTTGAAATTTTAAAAAAATTCATTTTCAAAACACAATTTCATCACTAACCACACTTTAATCATATATTTTAAAAATTTATGGACGTATACAAGTAATATATGATTTGTAATTATGTTCTTAAACTCACTAGTTTTATACAACGTCCCGTGGGTTACGTGGGACTTTTCTTTTCTTTCGTTGCTTGATATTGTTCACGTTGCGAGTCAAAACCCACCATACACTATTCTTGACACACCATTATCCTCAGTTGTCTATAAATAAGGTCCAACTCATAACTGTGACATCTGCCCCAAACCCGAACCCGAATGCCCGACTCGAACCCGAAATTATCCATGTTTAATGTATTTGTAATTATCTCCTTTAAACGTAACGCTTCGTCATTAAGAATATATAATAATTATGCCGGACCTTTAAGCTATTTTACGTCTTCAGTAAATCTACTAATTTATTATCGAACGTTTACTAAGTAATTACTAAGTGCAAATATTAAACCTCCAAAGCATATATATTTATACATATATGACATTTTATTAAAAACAAATATATATATACTATCGTAAAGATTATTGAAAATAAATATTAGCAAAGTCTCAAAAATCACCCTCCAACGTCAAAAACGAGCTAAAAACGTAAAAAACGTCACTTATATAATAGTTACGTCTCAACTCGGTTAGATTGGTTAGTTAAAATATATATATACTTAACCTTGGGTCAAAAATGTCAATTCTGAAACTTAATTAAGTTAAAACATGAAACAGAAAATAATATAAACTGCAAGGGTATAAGATGTAAAATTAAAATTTACCCAAACCACCCCCCATCACACCCGTGTTTCCGGCGCCATTTCCGGCCAAAAAACAACTCTGGCGACCACCTTAAAAACCGGTTTTAAACTATTTTAAACCAATTAAAAGGTACGAAAATACTCCTAAGCAAGATTCGAACCTGCTACCATGTTCTAATCAGTGTATAGTCGACCCGTTTAATCCAAAACCATAACAACAAGTTCGGTTTCGATACCCATAGTATGCAATCGACTCAAAACGGCTTTATTCAATAAATTGATGCAACCAAAACATTCATCTCATCAATTGAAATACGTTGTTAGCAATTAATCGAATTGAAAACACAGAATTAAAAACCAATTACTCTAAATTGACACGCCATTCACCTCAAAGCCGTTCGATAACTTTCTGGCCCATCTAATCCAATTCAATTAACCAGTACACTACCCTGAACTCATTTTCTCTTCCAGCGCACTCAAGTTTTACAGAAATCACCAAGAACTCGTGATTGATTCCCAACCCGTCGCACCTCTGTTCTTCATACTCGTGGATCGAATTCCGCAGTAATCGAGTAAGTATTTTATGTTAAAACAATCCTTATCATGTATAGAATCAAAGACCTAACTTAATTTCATATTTCGTTGTACCAATTGGGGTTGATTTGTGGTTTTAGTTTCTAGGGTTCTTATTGATTTGGGGATATATATAAGATGATAAGATAAAAACATTTTGGAATGAGTTTTAAACCAAAATAAAACATAGCGCGTCTGGTCATGACTATTGTTCTTTGTTCAAAAGGCCTCGGGTTCGAACCAAGGCCTGTACAAGTTTAATTCATTTTTTTTCTACTTAATATTTTAACTATATTACTAACTAAATTTACTAACCTAAAACTAATACTACACTATATATTTTATAAAAATGCTTGAATCTTATAAAATATATCAAGACCATGTTTTACCAAAAATTAGTTCTTTAAACTTAGTTAGTAGTATGTTAGTACTTTAAAATACTATAAAAGAGTATTTTAATACTTATAAGACATATATAAACTTTTATAAATAATAATTTATACAAATAAGATTTTATATGGGTTTTGTATCTTTAAGAAATTGTGTTAAATATTTTAAATTTATTTCTAATAAATTTGACTTAAATTTTGATATAGTATATTCCTTCTTAAAAATATTTTATTAGAATTTGTATTATGTATCAAAGTGATTATTAATACTATCGATATCGTTACGAATAAATATGATTATATATTTTTGTCATTTACCAAGAAATCCCCAAATCCCAATTCGAAACCCTAGACTTCAAATTTCTTTAGACTCCTATTGTTTCAATTCCAGTTTTCTATACAATGTGTTTTACTAAGTTAGGATTGTCATTTAATTAGGTGATTATAATATTTTGACGATCATCGGTTCTATTTAGACTATTTGCTAATTGTTTCAAGCCCGTATTCGAGGTGAGTAAACTCACTCCCCTTTTTACTTTTACGTTTTGGGGCTGAAAAAAGTGTTATATTAATATACCATGTTTTCTATTTTCCAAATTGTTTTCCAAAAGAGATCATAAAATGTGTTAGTCTTGACTGGTGAGAAGATGCAATCTTATGTGGTAGTTCAAAGTATGATTGTTGCTTGGCAATCCCACCGATACAATGTTAGCGCTAATGGTTTGACAAACCCACCTGCCTGGACAACATCGATAGGTGATTTAAACCCGACCATTCTAATTTCATGTTTACTATGTTTGCTATGCTCTGATGGTTGTTGCTATATTATGATGCTAGTTGCTATGCCATGTCCCTAAGTTGCTAATTGATTACTGATAACTCATAAATCGAGACGGTTAATTGACGGTTGGTTAAAAGTTATCTTTAAATCAAATACATGAGTTGGTTCCTCATGTCAAAATGGCAAAATCAAGAAGTGTGGATTCTATGTGGTTGTGTTCTATTCTAGGGGTCATGGTCGAGTAATATTACGAAATGACTATACATGTAAGCTTGCGCGACATATCTTGTTGATCTCGGATTTCAATACTAATATTATCAAATTGTGTTTTTACTCACTAGCTTGTGTAGCTAACTGTGTTTTTTCACATATTTCAGGTGGTGCGTGATTATGAGATTTTACTTTTGCCAAGACATAGGGTGCATTGGACTTAGTTAATACAAATGACTTCATTGCCATTATTGTTTCGTTTATGACTTTTGTCGTTTTACTATTTATGAATTATGTTCTAAACTTATAAGTACAATTATTAGTCATTAATAAAATGATGCCATGAGCTTTGGTTACTAATGATATCCAATTCAATGACAGCCCGGTGTTTCCGCCGGGCGGGGTGTCACAGTTTGGTATCAGAGCCATGGTTATAGGGAACTAGGATAGGGTATTTAGAAACACACCGACCTAGACTATAACCTAAGAGTCCCTAGTGCAAATATTAGTGCCTAGAAAACTCTTCTTTAACTTATTTCTTTTTCCTTCTAGGAACCTTTCTACACCTCTTCTTTATCTTATTTCTTACTCGATTTTGCGAAGGAGCTACAAGAGACTCGTCTGCAAGATTAGAATCTTTTCTCTTTGTGAAATCTCGTCATTGTCTTAAGTAAGTTCAAAAAGTGGGAAACGTGTGTAATCTGGAAGGGGGAACTCATGTATCACGGACATCCTGTCTAAGGCAAGCATTTCGTATAAATCTCTTTAAGAGACCTGTATGCTTACCTGGGGATGTACGAGATGAGTGTGAACCTATAGGCTAAAGCACGCCTTTCTCGAATACGTTGAGAATGAACTTAACACTTTGATAAGTCATAAGTGTCCAAAACCAAGACACACTCTTAAGCCTTCAAAATTCTATTTATCTATTTCCATAATGATTCCATGATTTTTATTTCTATGATTTCTAATTATTTCTATGAATTTCTATATTACTCCAATTGTTATTCCAAGATTATTTACTAATGATTCTAAGGTTTCTAAATGATTTTCCATGATATTTCTTCAAAAGAATTCCATGATGTTCTAAGTACTATTACTATCCTATTTAATCAAAATCTTGCACAACTTATGTTATCCTAAATTTTGATCCATATCTCATGAAAATTCTTTTCTATCTTATCTTGTAGAATGGCAACAAGGCGTGAACGACTTGCTAACACCATCGCGACCCAAATTGCTAACATTTTGCCTAATCTCGTGCACAACTCAACGATGCTAATCAAAACAACGAACCTAAGACTCCCAATTGTACTCTTAAGTATTTCAATTCGTGTGGTCCAACCAAATTCCTTGGTAATGAAGGGGCTACAGGACTTCTCTAGTGGTATGAAAGCATGGAGAGTACCTTTATCAATTGTATCTTCTTTAAAACACATTTGAGACACACATAAAAAAATTAAATTAATATGTAAACTTAATGCAACACATTTCAACCAAGATTCAAATGTATAACTAATAAGCAAACCAAAATACATCAAACAAAACACATTGGCTACCTAACCACAATGTGCTTTATTCTCTATTTTATTTTGTTATTAATCTTAACCAAGAAAAAGTTATCATTTTTTATAACAATATGTTTGCATAACTATACATCCTTCACTAAAAACACATTTTTAAAAACACAAAGCTAACTTTATTCTCTATTTTCTTTTCTTTACCAATTCATAGTTTCAACGAACCTGCAAAGGATGTAAAACATCATAATTTTGTTGGACTGTCTTGGTTGCAATGTTGAAATCCTAACATTCAACACCCAAAACCAACTTATATGGCTCATAGGGTGTGAATGCATCAAAACAACATGGCTACAGTTACTGCCACGCTAACGAGGGATCCACACCCATCATCATAACCTTGTTAGGGTTTTTTGACAAAATTCACAAACATGATTTCAAATGTCACTGATATATAGTAAAATATATATGTTTCACGTGTAGAGTTTGTCCATGTTATAATTCTTTTTTGTTTAGTTTTAGTTAGAATTTGTATACATTGAGTCAAGTTGCATTTTGCAGGCTTCGTTGTTAATTTATGATAAAAGGGCAGGAAATGGAGCATATTGAGTAAAGACCCGAAAGACGGAGCGAAGTAGGGAGATCAAGGAAGTTACAAGGAAACATTCTGAAGAAAACGTCTCACCGAGCCACGCGGCCAGAAGACATGTTGTCACCACATGACACAATGAGATAATAAAGGGTTTTGGTTAAATGAAGACGTCGCGCTACGCGGTCATGATACTTCACCTCACCGTGCAACGCGGTGAGGCATATTTCACAGAAAGTTTTGAACTGCTGAAGGGTATTTTGTATATAAGTGTTATCAAACTTTAACCCTAGACAGTTATGAAAGGAGAGCAGAAACAGACGATTTTCGGAGCTAAAGACGACTGATTTGCAGTGCTCGAGAGCAAGGAATCGCGTTTCCGAAGTGAAGTAATCAACGAAATTGAAGAGTTTGCGGGTTCTATCGTGCGGAACTTTTCACATCTACTTTGTTACTTTCCAAGATGAATACTTTTGATTTTTCTTTGTTCATTTACTTTATGTTATGCTAAACTAATTAGAATCACCTAGGTTGAATGTTGAACCGTTAGCTTTATTTGATTGTTATTTGGAATTCTGTTTGAGTTATGGTTTATGTTAAAGTAATATTTGAGTATTTCAATTGATTGCACCATCATATGCTTGTATGGTTAGATAAATCCTATTGTTTCAATGAATAATTTGTGAATGCCTTTCATAGGATAGGGTTCATTTAAGTCAACTACTTAATTGTGCTGGCCTTGTATGGCTGATTTGCAATAAGACAATAGAAATAACTATTTTGAGTCAAACGAATAAAAACGTATGGCTTTCCTAGTAAATAGTGAGGTGATATGATCATTAATAAGTCTTTCTTAGTAAATTAACTAAATTTAGTTCTTCGTGAGGAGTCCGTTTAGATTAAGTTCATCAACTTTTTTTTATTAAAAGTCAATTGAATTGCTTGAATTTCCGATGATGTCCAAACTGTGAAGTAGGGTGTTAAGTTAGGTACTTCATCACAACTAGTTAGGTGACTGTGAAGGAGTCTAACTTTATAAACTGGTTTTCTCAAGAATTTGTTTGAAATGGATAGGTGTCTTCTTGAAAATGGTCGAGGGTCCTAGTTAAGTTTCTAAAGGTGATAATCATAAGATCCCAAATCCATAGCTTTTGCAAGTTCCATTTAATCAATAACTAAACTTTCGAGGATTCTAGCCTAGATGGTTTTACCCTTCATTCTTTGAATAAAAACATTTCCAAATTGTCTTTCGTTCAATTCACTTTAACTTTATAATTAAGTTTAAGTTCAGTTTAGTTAACCCCCTCCCCCCTTTGCTACACATTATAATTTCAATAAGTCGTGTTGTTTAATTTGAGTCTTGTTTGCTAGTAACGTAATTAAAAGAGTCTCGTGGGTTCGATATCTGGACTTTTTTAGTTTTACTAGAGTCGATCGGTACACTTACCGGTTTTACTTAAGTTTTAGGAGTCTAGATTTATTACTATGTGTCTAGATTAGTTTAATTTTGTTTACTTAAAACATAACTACTTTTTGAAGGTCAAGTTTTTGGCACCGCTGCCGGGCATTCTTGGCAATTGCGTTTGTGACATCTGCCCCAAACCCGAACCAAATGTCCGACTCGAATCCGAAGTTATCTTCATTCGTATTCGTATTTAATATCTCGAAATTGTAACGCTTCGTTATTAGTATGAATAATCATGTTGGAGTTACGTTATTTCCGTTTTTAATAAAACGACCGACTTAATATCTAAGTATACCATTAAATTACTAAGTATAATATATAAATCAAAAAATATATAAATTTTAGTTTATAAAAGAGATATTTTTTATAAAAATTATCAAAGATGATTACTTCTAAGCCTAAATATAATCTTCCAACGTCAAAAGCGAAGTGAAGATATAAAAACGCCAATTTTATAAACGCTACTAGTTAACTTAGTTAAATTAGTTAGTTGGAATAAAGATTTAATTAACTTTGAATAAAAATTGTCAAGTTTTAAACTTGTATCTAAACTTATATTAACAAACTAATATTAATTAAATCTTCAGGGGCAGTTTTGAAAATTTTTAATTAATTCCCAATGAAAGATACCATTCCCCCTTTGTCACTCCCGTACTTCCGGCCACCTCAATTCTGGCCGATTTGGCCGGAAAATTCCAAACTCCGGCGAGCTCCGTTTTACCCATTTTTAACGTTTTTTAACCAATCCAAGCTATGTAAAATGACTATATGCAAGTTTCGAACTCTCTACCATCTATTAAACTCCATTTAATCAACCCAATTCGTGTGATTATCGGTTTTTAAAACCGTTTCATAAACCCATTAAACCAAACAATCAAAACGCCAATGATAATCGCATAGAAACCAACCAAAACGATCCTTGCAATGAATTGAGCATGTTAATGACAGTTAATTGAGTTCTAAACATCGAATTAAACATCTAATTAACCCAATTAACTCGTAAACAACTCAAAACCCTTTCAGCAACTTACAGAACAAATTAATCTGATTCATTTGGTAAATTCAATCTCCTTTGCTCGCTACTACTCTCTACAATCTAAATTTCAAGCGAATTTCATAAAAAAACCCGTAAGTTATTGATGACCACATGTAGGGTGGTACTTCACCTTGTCGTTATTTGTATTTTGTTTACTTTGTAATAGATTAGTCGTATTTGCTTTTCGTTGTAATAGTTAGTTAGTTTATTATTTGGTTTTGTTTAGGCTTGTTCATGCGACACTGCATGCGACACTATAGTGTCGCATGCAGCTTGTCTATGTCTAGCGAGCAGGCAGTGTCGTGGTTGCGACACTGCCTGCGATACTAGCTGCTGTATAAATAGTTGTTTAGGGCTATTTTGTACATAACTCTTTGGAACTTTATTGAATACATTTCACGCATTGATATTGAGTTTGAATCTGATTGTTTATTGCAAGGAATTGTTTGGATTATATCATTGTTGCATCTATTTCAATCTACTTCATCTAATTACCTTCTTAATCAACTTATTCTTAATGGGTTATTATGGTTTATTTGAGTTTTGGTCATTAATCACAATCAATTATTGCTAGATCTAGTGGTATCAATTGTTTGTGATCTGATCTAAATCATTATAGCACGGATTTACTTATTTCAAGGACCAACAATATGGTATCAGAGCCATTGTGCTCATGATTTGTGGTTTTTAGGGGTTTTTAGACATATTTCATTTTTCATCAATTCCGGATCTGATCTAGTGAATTTTTATATGGAATTGGATTGAAAACATTGTTCTATTGGTGTTTGAATCACTTGAAACTCTAAGATCTATCTTTGCTATACAGAACTGAGATCTTAGAGTGATTTTGGAGTTTTCTCTTTATGTTTTGGACAAAAAGCATTTTCAATCAAATTGGATCTAAATTGTTATTGTTATGGATTGAATTTGGCTTGGGAGTGATCTATTTTACATTGTGAATCAATCGGAATCATCAGATCATCAATTGGATCTGATTGTGTTTTGTGTGATGATTTTTGTGTTTTTTTTTCGTTTTGAAGGGGTTTTCTCAGATTCATCTTGCGACACTGTTGTTCTTATTGCGACACTAGTATTGTTTGCGACACTATCTGATTATTGTTGTTGATCAGATATTGTGGCTGGTCTACGACATTGCTTGAACGAAAGTTCATTAGTGTTGGACACTATACTCGACATTATTGTCGACATTACCTGGTTGCCTGTTCTTCGAGATTACACCCGACATTACCCTGAACGAAAGTTCAAAGTGCTCCTGCGACAGTGTTTGCATAACTACTTGTGACACTAACCTGTTTGCGACACTATACTTTCTGCGACATTGTTATTCCTGCGACACTAAAGTCTGAACAAAATGTCAATGTCTTTTACCCTTTCTGACTTGGAAAGTGGATCACCGAATAGACCACCGAAACTGATTAATGGAGATAACTTTGAGGACTGGAAAAGAAGGTTAAGTGCATTTTATCTGTACACCGATCACACTCAATGGGATTCAATCGAAAAAGGGCCACACATTCCTGTCACAACTGTTGGTGAGGCAACTGTTAGAAACACAAACCCCGACACTTACAATGAAATAGATAAGAAATTGATACACCGTGACAACAAAGCTTTTGGTGCTTTAATACTGTGTTTGAGTTCGGAGATACACAATCGTTTTGGAGATCAGAAAAATGCCAAGGATCTGTACGATGCTCTATGTGAGTTTTATGATGGAAACGTTGATATTCAGAAAGATAAGGGGGTTCAAGCACAAAAAGAGTTCAACTCATTTATGGGTCTTAGAAATGAGAAAATTTCAGATCTCATAAATCGTTTCTTGACTGTCACTAGGAATTTAAAGAAGTATGAGCAGTTGACTATGGTTGAACAAGTGACAAAAGTTACTGGACTCACTCCCTCCTGAGTGGAGTTTGCAGGTCAGAATGTTAAAGCAGGAGACGATGTTTACTAAATATAAGCTCATGGACGTAATCAACAAACTAAAATCGTTTGAGCTTGACATCAAAAGGAGAGAGTACAATCAGGCTGTTTATCCTCCAATGCAAACCCAGAATGCTACATTACACTCATCCACATCTGAAACATCAACATACAACTCTGGCTTTTCTTACATCTCAGGAAATGTTCCATCTGAACAAAAGAATGTCGGAAAGGATCAAGTTGCATCTCAAGTCCCAAATGACATGATGGCCTTGTTTGGAATGTTTGTAAACAGCTATGAAGCCTTGATTGCCAGAGATATCAAGGGAAAATGTATCATAATGGAGGAAATGTTGCAAGTTGACCCGGACGACCTTGAGGAAGCAGATATTCAATGGAAAATGGCAATGTTGACTGTTAGGGCCAGACGCTTTATGGAGAGAACTGGAAAAAGAAGCTTCGGAAATCAGAATGCAAAGGTAGGGTTCGACAAATCTAAACTCCGATGTTTCAACTGCAAACAACTCGGACATTTCAAGAGAGATTGCCCATCCCCAACTGTGTTTGAACCACCATCTCCTAACACAAGAAATGCTGCTGTTATTGAAAGAGCAGAAGTTCAAGCGAATTGCAGAAGTTGACAAACTTTGACTGGAGTGCTGAGATTGTAGAAGTTCAAGAAGAAATTAATCATGCTCTTGTTGCTGAGACCATACTGAATGCTGGGAGCGAATCTGAGAAAACTATCAATAAGGCAACTGAAGAGATCAAAAAGGAAGAAACTGTGAAGGTTGAGAAAGAAAGCACGATGATTGAAGACGAGAAGGAGGAAGAAAGGAAGAGAAATACACTAGCATGTAACTTTGAGAAGGCTTTTGCAACCGAGAAGATTATCATGGGTCTTCCATATGAGGTAATCCAAGACATGTGTTCATCGGCTTGTCGGGTTCGACTCTTTGGTGTATATAAAGCTAATCGATTGTTATTAACAAATCAAGCTGAACTAAATACTATTAACTCGGATCTTAAATAGATTGAAGTGAACTATTATGTGAAACTTAAAAAGCTTTTCAAGAAATAGATCACCTAAATAGAAAACTTCTTGAAAAGAATGTTGAGGTTAACCTGCTTGATGAACGTGTTAAACTTGCTGAATTTGAAAGCAGTAAACTTCAAACTAAACTTGATAGATGGACCATTGCTGGAATGAAAAGAGTGGAATTAAATTGTAGGCAAAGAGGAGCTCGAATCAAATCGGGTTCAGGATATGATGAGATTCCTCATGTTTATCCTCCACCCAGTACCTTTTGTTATTCTCCTACACCCAAACCTCATCCAACTAATGATTTAATTGTAGAACACACTAACAATTTATTTGCAGGTATAGAAGGAATTAATCGTCAGGAGGTACAGGAGGATTACGAATATGGTGCCTCGACTGGACTAGGATGCTCTGTTTCAAGTTTTAGATTAAATTCAAAGAAGTCTACTTTAGACAATTGTAGTAGTTCAGATGTTTTGTTAAATGATTCGAGTAGTTTAAACATTAAACCGTCTGTATTAAACAATGACAACGATGTGTGTGTGTTGAATGATGTTTCGGATGATCATGTTTCTTTTGTTAAATCAAATGATGTGTTGACACATAAGAACAGTTTTGAGAAGTTTGTCTCAACACCAATACCGACCTTTCTTCCAATTCGCATAACCAAACCTGTTGAGACAAATAACTCAAAGATAAATCATGTTAAAGACACAGGTTATGAAGCTAGCACATCAAAAGGTAAAACAAAAGAAATGTATGTTTCTTTTAGTGATTCTGACACAAACATGTCTGAATGTGATGAAGAAATTATGTTTTGTTAAATGATTCGAGTAGTTTAAACATTAAAACGTCTGTATTAAATAGTGACAACGATGTGTGTGTGTTGAATGAGGTTTCGGATGATCATGTTTCCTTTGTTAAATCAAATGATGTGTTGACACATAAGAACAGTTTTGAGAAGTTTGTCTCAACACCAATACCATCCTTTGTTCCAATTCGCATAACCAAACCCGTTGAGACAAACAACTCAAAGATAAATCATGTTAAAGACATAAGTTATGAAGCTAGCACATCAAAAGGTAAAACAAAAGAAATGTATGTTTCTTTTAGTGATTCTGCACAAACATGTCTGAATGTGATGAAGAAATTATGATTGATTCGATTTCTACTGGTAATTTCGGAAAGAAATGTTTCAAGTGACATTGTTTCCGCTGCGGTAAGGACACTCATATCGTTAAAAATTGTCCGGAACTTGTTCGAAAAGGTGTACATAATTCTAGTTTAACTAATAGATTCGATAGGTTTGTAAATAATCATTTTTATGTTAATTTTTCATTGTTTAAACACAAGTCTTCTAAGGCATGGGTTCCCGTTTCTAATTAATTTTTCTTTTGTTTTTATGTCAGGAACGTCCAAGGAAGCCAAATAGTCTGTGGCATGTAGATAGTGGATGTTCACGACATATGACTGGGTTGAAAGATCTTCTTACAAATTTTCGTATAATAAATGGTGGGTATGTGGCTTTTCCTGGAGATAAGAAAGGAGGGAAAATGATCGGTCAAGGTGAGGTATCTAATGGATCGTTGACATTGGAGAAAGTGAACTACGTCCCAGAGCTGCATTTCAATTTGCTGAGTGTGTCTCAAATCTGTGATAAGAATATTCCGGTTCTCTTCAAATTGGACGAATGCTTGTTTCTGAAACCGGACTTTTCTGTATCTGAAGACATGATTGTGATGCGTGCAGCAAGGAAGAATAGCATTTATCTGTTTGACATGAATTCGAAGGAGTCAACCTCTACTGTCACATGCTTATTGTCAAAAGCATCCTCTTCAGAAGCATTTTTATGGCATAGGAAACTTGGTCATGTTAATTTTGATAATATTAATAAACTTGTTAAACATAATCTAGTTCGTGGCTTGCCCATAAAATATTTTTCTATGGTTGAGAAATGTATGGCATGTGTTAAGGGGAAACAACATAAAAAGTCTCACAAATCTAAAACGATAAATTCTATTTCTTGTCCTCTTGAATTATTACATACAGATTTGCTTGGACCAGTCAGTGTCAAAAGCATAGCTAAGAAATCTTACTGTTTGGTTGTTACAGATGACTTTTCAAGATATTCTTGGGTAAGTTTTCTAGCTAACAAAGGGGAGACTGCAGGAGCTTTCAAGAGTCTTATTTTGAAGATTGAAACCATTAGCGGTAAGAAGGTGAAAGCCATTCGGAGCGATAATGGGTTGAGTTCAGAAATCACATTTTTGACTCATTTTGTGAAGAAAAGGGAATATTAAGACAATACAGTGCACTAAGGACACCTCAGCAAAATGGAGTGGCGGAACGCAAAAACAGATCTCTTGTGGAAGTTGCAAGGACTATGTTAATTGAGTCAAAACTTCCAATCATCTTCTGGGCCGAAGCTATTAATTGTGCGTACTATGTGCTTAATGGAGTGTTGATTGTGAAAGCCAAAATGAAGATGTCTTATGAATTATTCCACAAAAGAAAACCATTGATTGACTTCTTTCGACCTTTTGGTTGTTCATGCACTTTGTTGAAAACTCAAGCTCAAACGTCAAAATTCGGAGCTGTTTCTGATGAATGTTTCTTTGTCGGCTATTCCTCTTCTCAGAAAGCTTATCAGGTTTACAATAGACGTACCAAAATCATTCAAGAATCTTTCTATGTTGATTGGCAAGAATCAAATGTGTGTGATACTGGATCTGATCCTTCCTGGTTCTATGATGCCACGACTGTATTTAATTCTTTCAATCTACCTCTTTTTTTGGAAGAAGATGAAATTATTCCTGTGTATTTTGAAGCTCTACCTGATCCTGTTATCTTCTCACCGTCTCCGGAAATTCCACAACCGATGCCATCCACACCTGATGTTATTATTACCACTGATCCTCCACCATCACCATCTCATCCTACATCACCCGTTATTTCTCCTCATGTTACTTCTGCTACTAACATTCCTCTTGATTCATCGATATCTCTACATCCAATTCGCTTTACAAGAAACTGAAAGATCATCCTCATGATCTGGTCATAGGATCCATTTCTGACGGTGTTCGTACACGTCATCAATCTGGACTCATCAACGTCTGCTTATTCTCTTGTTTTCTATCACAGACCGTCCCAAAGAACATTAACATGGCATTACAAGATCCGAGCTGGGTGGAATCCATTCAATTAGAACTTCAACAGTTCAGAAAGCTCAAGGTTTGGGAATTGGTCGATCTTCCACCAAACAAATACCCAATCGGGACGAAGTGGGTATATAAAAACAAACCTGATGATAGAGGGGTCGTTGTTCGTAACAAAGCTCGGTTGGTCGTTCAAGGGTTCGTACAAGAGGAAGGCATTGATTACACAGATGTTTTTGCTCCAGTTGCTAGAATTGAAGCCATCCGAATCTTTCTTGCCCATGCTGCACACAAAAACTTTAAAGTTTATCAAATGGATGTGAAGTGCGCATTCTTATATGGGGATATCGATAAAGAGATATATGTCTATCAGCCACCAGGTTTCGAGGATCCGGATTTCCCAGATAAAGTCTACAAATTAGACAAGTCACTCTATGGACTACATCAAGCTCCTCGAATTTGGTACGAACGTTAACACAATATCTGTTGAGCAAAGGTTTTACTAGAGGAACCATTGACATGACTATCTTTAAGAAAGTAATTGGTGACGACGTTTTACTGGTTCAAGCGTATGTAGATGACATCATCTTTGGTTCGTCAAATGAAAGTTTGTGTAGAGAATTTGAGGAGGTGATGAAGGAGAGGTTCGAGATGAGTATGATGGGTGAGATGTGTTTCTTTCTCGGTTTGCAGGTGATACAAAAACCCGATGGTATACTCATTCATCAGGAGAAATATATTTAGGAGATTTTGGTAAAGTACAAGATGGACGACAGTTCTTCAGAGTTGTCTCCTTTTACAGCACAGACATGTCTCACTCCTTATGAATCTGGAAAGTCTGTTGATGCTCACCGTTACAGATCGATGATCGGATCGTTAATGTACTTAACTGCAAGCCGTCCAGACATTGCTTTTGCTGTTGGTTATTGTTCAAGGTATCAATCAAATCCTAAGGAGTCACATGAAAAGGCCGTGAAGCGTATTTTTCGTTATCTAAAGGGAACTCCACGTCTCGGCTTGTGGTATCCAAAAGGGGGGAGCTTTGATCTTCATGCTTATTCTGACAGTGACTATGGAGGTTGCAAACTTGATCGGAAATCGGTTTCTGGTGGGTGTTAGTACCTGGGGGAGTGTTTAGTTTCGTGGCAGAGCAAGAAATAGACCACCGTCTCTTTATCTACTGGCGAAGCTGAATACACTGCTGCCTCCAGTTGCTGCTCTCAAGTCAATGGATTCAACATCAGATGATCGATTACAGAATCAATTTTCTTCATACTCCGATCTTCTGTGATAATGAGGCTGCCATTCGAATTACCAAGAATCCTGTTCACCACACTCGAACGAAGCACATTGAAACTCGAATTCATGCCATTCGGGATGCACAGGAAAAGGGTTTTATCAATATCATATCAATCGACACCAAAAATCAAAAAGCTGATTTGTTCACTAAAACGTTTGATAAACCACGTTTCTATGAATTAATTAACATGCTTGGTTTGATTTATTTTTAATCATTTTCCTATTATTTAAAAAAAAGGGGAGAAAAGTGAAAGAAAAATATGTTTTTTTCTTATATTTTCTAATATTGTCGGCCATCCTGTTGCGTTTGATCCTTAACGTTCGTAAATTTGTTTAAAAAAAAATTTCAGTTTGAAAAACTGAAAGTTTTGGGGGAGTAATACTAACTACAAATTTCATGATTGTGTTTTATCTCATGTAAATTCTGTTTGTTTCTTGCAGGTTTCAGTTATGGGTTAAACGTCCGAAGGAGGGAGGAGATTTGTATACTGATGTATCAGTAGGCTCAGCTTGAATACAATTAGACAGCAACTCTTTGATTAAACTAAATTCAAAAAGAACTCGGTGATAAGGAGAATTTTCACAGACATTTGGCCTGCACAAAGTAATAATAAGTTTTGACAAAAATGCACTGAGAGTATTTGTTTTGTGCTTGATTTTTCCCAAATCCAAACCCATCAGCCGTAGCCCTGAATGACGCTTCTCGTTAGCTCTTTAGAATTTTTATTTTCGTGTTTATCTCCTCTGCTATACGGAAGTATTGACCTGGAGTGGTGATCTTCTATGTTATATGTAAATATAGACCTGAAGCTCTCATCAGCACGCTAAGATGATCATCTCCTCTGTTATACGTCGGCATAGACCTGGAGCACTCATCATCTGCAACCCTCATGTAAAGCTAAGCTCACATTGTTTCTACATCAAGTTCATTGTTTGATGCTTCATACATAAGAATACACTCACATGTAAAGCTAAGCTCACAATGTTTTTACATCAAGATCATTGTTTGACGCTTCATACATATAACCCAACTCCAGTTCACTCTCAAGTACATTCACCTTGGTCATTTATTGATCTTGGTCTATGCCCAACCAAACTACAAAATCTTGCTGAAACATCTAAACTCAATAAGCCATGAGGTCAAAACTAGTTACTTTGCTGAATGTCTGTTGAAACCAAGTAGCCAGAGTTTCTTTAAATCGAATCAAAACATGATAATATCGTCACAGGTTGTTTGTTGAAAGGAACAAGGCATGGGTTTAATTGGACAAACATATTGACAATCTTTATCAAATCTTTGTCTCTCCGGATGATTGCCCGAAACTCTTTTTCTGATCTCCTCGTGATTCATTCCGTTTTTACTGTTTTGATTCTTTTAAAAGTTCGTATTTCAAATGGGTCTTGGTTCTGGATCTATAAGATGTGTTGTAAAACACATCTCGTTTTCACTTTGTTTTAAGTCGTTTTTGTTTTTGTTTAAGTCGGTTTTAATTGTTTTTAGTTGTTTTTAGTTTGGTTTTGTTTAAATGTTTTTAGAACAAGCTTGGCACTTAATTTTGAATGTTTTTCAGGTAAAAACACCAATACATGAAAGACAGATCGAGAATCGGAGAAACGACACGAGAAAGGAGCAAACAACACAAAGTTTCTATTAAATGGGGTAGGTGGCGGTACCGCCACCTACTGGCATCCACGCCGCGGTACCGCCACCTAGGCGAGTTACGGCTAGGGTTTGGTTTTGACCTAGTTGACGAGTTTAAAAGGTAACCGGAGGACGGTTTTTCATATACGAATTTGGAGGCTGAAACGGACGAATTTGGAGCAAAGAAGTTGGAGTTTTGAGCACGGAATCAGTTCTTGGAGGTTGTGATCGTGATAGTGCTAGACGAAACGAGCTTGGATCTAGATCTGAGATTGTTTGGTGATGTTGTTTGCGATCAGTGATGCGGAAACTCACTGATCACGTATTGATGCTTGAATGTTCATGAAGATCAATGCAAAGTATGATGAAGATGATGATAATATGAATAGGTGAATTGTATTAGATCAATAGAGAGGTTACAAGGAATATGGATTGAAATGTAGGCAACTCTCTAACAAATGACCTAGGTGATGGTATTTATAGTCTATACCATTCACCTTACAATGTAACCTAACCACATGCAGTTAAGCACAAACGCTCAGTTAAGCACGAAACGATTACACAAATATTCTAAGACAAATACAAATTATGAACATCTTCACCCTTGCTTGCTCGTGATGATGCTCGATATCTTCACTCGCTTATATTTGGAAAGTGACATCTTCAAATAACCCCAACAGTACTCCCCCTAAGATGACACTTTACAAATCTGACATATCAGCTTAAATCTTCATGTGGCGAGTATAGAGAGCAACTTAAAGTTTTGGTATGCATTATCTTCAAGAGGACCTAACAGTACTCCCCCTAAGATGATGCTGTCAAAACTCTATCTTTCAACAAGCAATCTGCATCCTTCTCTCCCTTTTGAGTAACATCAGAGGCTATGGAAAGAAATAAGCAGAGAGTAGATTCCGGTGAATCTATATATCAGCAACGGGATCTTCTTCAACGGTTGAAGTAGAATGAGAAGACTTCTTTGACTTAGAATACTCCCCCTAAACTTTTGCTTTAGAGGTTAATGGGATCTGTGTATGAGTTATTAAGAGGAGGATTCTTAACACTCAGCAATCTGACTTGGAGATCTTTGGACTGGAATCAGGCTTGAACACGAACATCTTCAAGTCGCGTGGAAGCTTGTTCTGCAATGGAAACTATTCCTGTAACTCAAAGAAAAACATTAAAACTCAGGCAATAATGTGCATTTATCATCAATGTAAAGATTAAGTTCTCAATCGGATGAGATATTGCTTGATGAACAACTCCTACATCAATAACACATGTTAAACTGCCAACATAAAAGAAAAAGATTAAAATGACAATCTTTTTGGTGTTTTTTTTTGAATTTTTCAATTTTTTTGATATTTTTGGAATTTTCTCTTTACATTCTGAATCTCTAACCTGCAATGAGATCATACCAGCAATTATCCAACACATGTTTTGCAGTTTTGAGAATAGACATTTGAATTGTGAAGTAATTGAGTGATGAATTGTTGAACAAATCAATTAGCTCGAAGTGACACACTTACTTTTTCTATTCTTGATGATCAATTAGGTTGATTAAGAATAAGTTTTGAGTGACCGATACTTTGCACATTAGAAAGTTATACACTTCATCTAAATAACCCGAGAACAACTCAACACGTCAGGTCACTTACAATCATAAACAGTGTGGAATTTGGGTTCTATTTGGATTTGGTCCACTTTGGGACTTCTTTTGAATTTCTTTTTGGAATTTTTCTTTTTCCTATTGTTCCCCTTGGGAATCTTCTGAATTCCATTTTGGAATTTGATTGGTGACGGTCCATATTTAGGACTCTTTTTGTTCCATTTTGGAATCTTTTGCTGCATCTTGAAGCTCAAAAGAGACTTCGTGTGAGACTTCAGGTCTGTGGGTACCACAACAAAGAAGCTCACGATGCGGTTCATCACACTGAATAGATTGCATCATTACCCGATGTATATAGTTGCGTCACAAGATATCTATTTGATTTGTATAAACGTTTCACATGCACTAAGATGTTTCAACCACAAAAACTCATTAGAATTTAGTTAAATCATCATAGAATATACTTGTTCAGTATAATTGTCTGAGCTGTCTCGCACATCAATTTTCACGCTTCAGTCTTTATTGTTTAAAATGATGCGTTGAATAACTCTAGTGTACTATCATTTCTCATGTACGTGCAAGTAGATTCAACATATTTTTGGATTTTTCTGATTTTATCATTTTTTTAATAATGATTCTCCCCCTAAACTTTTAAATTTCTAAGAAAATTGAAAGTTTAATGAAAAGAAAACGGCAGAAATGTTATCAACGTATGAAGAGTGCATGCAATATACTTAATCTAAACAGATGAAATGAAACATCGGTTGTTTCTAGCTTGCACTGCCATCATTGTTTGATTTTTGAAAATGTTTTTTAAAAATTCCTGCAATGATTCCTTTTTGTTTCCAACTCCATTTGGTGTCAGTTGCATCGAAGGCATCATGAACAAGATTCGGTATCTTGTCATGATAAGGGATCAGCCACGGTCTTCTTTTCTTTGTTTGACCGGCCTCCATAACTGTCCCTAACACACTAACAATTTAGTTAGAGGGTGAAATCCAAGCCATTGCGGTCTTGGATTGTCCGAAATCATCAATATAGGTAACTTCTTGATAAATTGCATCTTCTGGTGGACCATCGATTGATGAAGCACGTTGCTCATCTTGTTTCTTAACAGGTGTTTTTCTCCACAACTGTTTTTGTGTGGGACCAAAGGAATGCTTTGGTTTGGACACCCGTCTAGAATTATTCATGGAAGATCTGTCATAGTCATTTCTAAACCTATTTTTCAAAAATCGGTTTTGTAGACTATTTTGCTTATGCAAAAATGGATTTGTTTGATTTTGTTTTCTTACAGATCTTGGTTTCCATGAATCACTTGAATGATCACCATTAGAGAATTTAAAATCAGAAACATACCTGGCCGCATTTGCCGATGATGAATCTCTTTGGACATACCTTTTCGGCTTCATCCTTGAGATTTTGTTGTAGAAGCAATCCTGAGTGTTGTGATTGACCATGTCACAAATGAAGCAATACTTATTGTTGTAACATTCCATTGTGTCGTGGTTGTACATCTGACAGTTAGTGCAGTACTTGTTGTAGCAACATTCTGATGTCATGTGATTGTACATCTCACATATATCACAGTACTTCTGATGAGCCTTGAAGGGAGACTTCTTTCCTTTCTTTTGAGAAGTCTTTGCTGTTGAAGATTGTTGTTTCTGAGAAGCTTCGGCATTAGATTCTTGTTGAAGCTTGATTGAAGAAGCTGGAGTCTTGAACTTGTCACCTTTTGACCCATAAGGAAAGACACCTTGACTGTAGATACAATCAGAGATATGATGAGTTTCAGAGTCACAGATTAAACAGTATACGTCACTGTTTGAATCACTCGGGGATTCGGAATCTTGAGACTTTGAAGTAGAAGGAGTCTGTGGTGTAGAATCAGATGAAGTGGCTTTTGTCTTGTTCTTCTTGGCTTTGCTTTTCTTTCTTCTAACCTTCTTCTTCTTCTTCTTTGACTGAACCTCTTGTGTCTTTTCTTCTTCTTCTTCTTGAGAAGATAGTGATCCAACAATTTCGGTTGGCACTAATCTCTCATCTTTCTTTTCAACAGACTTTTCTTTTTCGACTTCTTCTTTGATACACACAAGATCAGATTGTGATCTGTTGAGTTTATCAGTGAGCTCCATGAGTTCTACATTCAGATTATGCTTTTTGGTAAGCATTGAATCAACATTCAGTGTAAGAGACTTGAGTCTATCTTCACACAATTGGTGATCTTTTTGTAGACTTGCGTGCTTCTCTTGTTCTTCTTGCAGTTTGTTTTTCAGAGTGTTGTTCTCTGAATTGAACATCTCAGACAACTTCTTCAATTTTTGAATTTCTGCTTGAAAATCGTTGATCACTCTTGATAGACGTTCATTCGATTTTTCAGCTTCCTTTCTGATGTTCATTGCATCTTTTTCTTTTTCTTTGAGCAACTCTTCGAGAGGTGTGATTCTTTGATCAGATATTTCATGTTGTTCTTTCAGATTCTTGTGCATGGTTTCTTCTTTCTTGAGTTTATCACAAATCCAAAGTGAATATAATTTGCACTCTTCAACTTGTTCAAAACATTTTTTGGTGCACATCTTTTCTCTTTTATTTTCTTCTTGGATGCCGGTGAACATGCCCGTTGACATTTTTCTTGAATTTTCGAAGTCATTTTGATAATTTTTCTGGGAAGTCATGATGGCTAAAAATGACTAATATGAAATTTTGGAAAAATGAAATTTTGGATAATTTTTTTTTATTTTTTTATTTTTATAGACGGGTCACTGTTGGGACGGGTCAACAATTGAGACGGCTGAACAGTGATCTCTTTATATCACCCGGCTGAACAGTGTTTTCACCCGGCTGAACACTTCACGCGGTGGAACAGTACTTCACCCGGCTGAACAGTGCCTTCACGCGGCTGAACAGTACTTCACCCGGCTGAACAGTTCCTTCACGCGGCTGAACAGTACTTCACCTAGCTGAACAGTGCCTTCACCGGGCTGAACAGTGATATCACCCGGCTGAAAGCTTTACACGGCTAAATAGTGAATCACCCGGCTGAATAGTATCAAACTTCACCCGACTAAAACTTGACACGGCTGAATAGTGTTTTCACCCGGCTGAACAGTGAAATTTCTTTTTCACCCGGCTGAAAACTTCTTCACGATTATCAACACTTAGGAAAAATTTTCTTTGAATCAATCACCCAATTCTTTAATTCTTCTTCAGATTTCTGGGCAAATATCAATCAAATCTTCAACTGTTCATATCAGATTGACTTTTCAAAGTCAAAATTGTGATGAACACAAGATCAATTCTTCAATTTTTGTTGTTTTTGTTCAATTCAACACTTGTATTAGCTTAGGAATGATGTTTCTAACACTCCTTCAAAGTTTTTCTACCTTGAATCAAGCTAAATCTCACTCAGATCCAGATTTTTGATGAAGAACACAACAAGTGGGTTTTGAGACAAATTGACAAAATATGGATCGAAATCAACAAATCAGTGATGTTTGATCAAGAACGAAGCTTAGGATAGTGATTTCTAACATATCTTAATCAACAATTTCTCAATATCAACAACAAATTCCGGATTTTAATTTTGAGCAGTGAAATGACGAACATGAATAATTTCTTCAAAAACTCAATCAAATCTTCACCAATTGATCTCAAACTTTGCAGTTCTTTACACAAACATGAATCAAAGCTAATGGTAGCTAAAATTCCATCAATAACAACAACAATCAAAGATCACCCAACAGCTCTGATACCAATTGATAGTGCTAGACGAACCGAGCTTGGATCTAGATCTGAGATTGTTTGGTGATGTTGTTTGCAATCAGTGATGCGAAAACTCACTGATCACGTATTGATGCTTGAATGTTCATGAAGATCAATGCAAAGTATGATGAAGATGATGATAATATGAATAGGTGAATTGTATTAGATCAATAGAGAGGTTATAAAGGATATGGAATGAAATGTAGGCAACTCTCTTAAACAAATGACCTAGGTGATGGTATTTATAGTCCATACCATTCACCTTACAATGTAACCTAACCACGTGCAGTTAAGCACAAACGCGCATTTAAGCACGAAACGATTACACAAATATTCTAAGACAAATACAAATTATGAACGTCTTCACCCGTGCTTGCTCGTGATGATGCTCGATATCTTCACTCGCTTATATTTGGAAAGTGACATCTTCAAATAACCCCAACAGATCGGGTAGTTTTCATCCAACCTACTTGTGTTTGCATGCGTTATTTTGATTTCTTGTCATTTATGCTCATGAATACATTAAACTTGAATGATTTTGTGTTTTTAACTTTAACTATGAACTAATTTTATTAGTTATCTATGTTGATTACTATTGGTAACGGTTTATTGGTTGAAGTTTAGTTTTTGGTTGATTGATAAAACGAGTTAGTAATTTTATAAAAGTTTGATTTTTATATTCTATGGTGTGTTTTGAATGAATGAATGGATTTTGTTATTTGTTAAATCGCCTTACGTAGCTTTGCAAATGTCTTTTGTGCATGTTGCGTATCAGTATCGTTAACTCTTGTTTTCGTGTTTTGAATGGTTGTCTAGATGTAGGAACCATAAGAGGTTAGTTAATAATTCAATAAATTCATTTGTCCTACTAAGTCCAATACCCGAGAAGTGAGGATTTGTCGGCGTGTCTTGTTTATCTAGTCGTTAGAAATAGGGTACGAGAGGAACTTTTCTAATAACGAAATAAACTTGTATGTTTGAGTTATAGAATTAATTATTAAACCACCCCTTGTGTCTTAGGATATATTGGATCGGTAAAACTGAGAGGGGAGCCGATTATAGGGTATTTAATTACTGTTAAAGGAACCGAGAGGTGATTTAACTAACTAGTATGCTTTAGCAACACTTCGGATAACCGAAAGGTCACACCCGGATAATGGTCTAGGATCCTTAGGAAATTCGTAGAGTTGCAGTTTATGATCCTAGTTTCGTTTTAACAACCAAGCCTAGAGTTTAATCAATAATCGTTCACCATTAGTAACAACCTAGGTAACGTTTTTCTCAAATCTGAATCAAGTCTTAATTTCGTTTTCAATTCGTTAATTTTAATTAAAGTCTTTAAATTTAATTTTCATTTACTTTATTTGCTTTCAAACAAAACCCCAATCTTTTCAATCAAATTATTTAATTAGTTAATTTTGTTATTCAATTGTGTCTCTAGGGTTCGATACCTGGTCTACCATTAACTATACTATCTCACGTCAGGTACACTTGCCTTGTGTGGTCTAGTTTAGGGTAAATTAGGATTAAATTAGAGTGTTTAAATTAGGTTTTATTTGTTAATTTTTTAGACCCTTTTAGCACATCAAGTTTTTGTCGCCGTTGTCGGGGACACTTGGCAGTAGCAAAATTAACTGTGGTTAGTTTAGTTTGTTTGTTTAGATTATCTTTTGTTTGTTTGTCTTTTCTTTTATTACTTAGTTGTTTTAATCTTAAGTTTTATTTCGTTTTAGTACTCATATTTTTTTTGTTTTAATTTTTTGCAGTCTATGCCACACACGCGCTCGCTAGGAGAGAAAGAGTATTCACCATTTACAGATCCAGAGCTCGAGCTTCACAAATGTAAGCAAAACCTTCGTGAAAGGTTGAAGGAAGTGTTGAATTCAAGGTTTAGAGATATTTCTCCGGTTCGTAAATTCGAGATGGGAGATAACGCTAATCCACCAAGGCGCACGGTTCACCAACAAGCTAGTGAGGGCGTTTTTGGAGTATGTTCTCCTATTGCACATGGAGCTTTGACCAACACCAACACATGGCAGATTCCTTCACATGTGATGAGCACCATCTCGAATGTCACTCAGTTTCATGGTTTGGAAGATGAAGATGCTCAATCACACTTATCCCGGTTTACTCGCATCTGCAACACTTTTAATATTGCCAATGTTACTATAAATGCTATTTACTTGCGTTTATTTCCTTTCACTTTGCAGGGTCGTGCTCTTACTTGGTTTGAATCTCAGCCGCATGACTCCATCACTACATGGGAACAACTCTCGGATAAGTTTTTGGGCAAGTACTATCCACCATCAAAAGCTGCACGTTTGAGGAATCAAATCCATTCTTTCAAGATGGACCCCGATGAAGCCTATTACATGGCTTATGAAAGGTTCCAAAATTTGCTTGCTAAATGTCCTAAACATGGGTTGACTGAATGGGCCTTGGTTGAGAAATTCTTCAACGGGCTCACACCGGCTAAGCAGGAAATGTTCAATACTTCGGCCGGGGGACATGTGATGGAAAAGAAGACTAGAGAGGAGTGCGAAGATCTTTTCCAGAGTTTTGCGTTAACTAATCAACAGTCATCTTCTGCTGCTCGAAGTACTTCCCAGAATACTACGGGTACTCGTGGTATGTATCATGTTAAATCTTCTGAAGGTAATTTGGATCCTCAGGTTATTGCTGCCTTGGCTATTTGGCCAAGGAAATGAAGGAAATCAAGATGGGTATGACCAAGTGTGAGTACTGTCGAGGTAACCATGATACTTCAGTTTGTCCGACCATGGAACATGAGCAGGTTGACTTTGTGGGTAATATGAATCAGAATCGGAACTCTAACTCTGGGTATGGTAATACTTATAATCAAAACTGGAAGAACCACCCAAACTTTGGGTGGAGATCGGGCGGTAATGGTAACCCACCTGGTTTCCAACCTCGCGCCGAATAGAATCAGGGTCAATCTTCAGGGAGTGGTAATGATACCAAGGAAATAAAGGATATCTTGGCAAATCAAACTCAATTGTTGACTCAGCTTATCTCTAAGGATCAAGAGACACAGAATCTATTGAGGGAGCATGACACTATTTTGAAAAATCAACAGTCTGCTTTTCTGGATCTTCAAAGGGTGGTACGTGATATGGCAAGGAGGATGGAAGAAAGACCTATGGGATCGTTTTCTGGTGGTACTGAGATGAACCCGAAAGCTACACTTAAGGCTATGAGAACTAGAAGTGGGAAGGGGGAGAAAAAGAACGACCACCGGTAGAAGAGGAAGAGCCGGTGGACGAGGAAATTGAAATGGAATCACCGGGAAAGGTTGAGGAAAAGAAGATTCTACTACTGAGATTCCGGGTGAGAAAGTGCAAGGTAAGAATGACGGAGAAACAAAGAAAACTCCAGTTGATCTTAGACACGTTCCATATCCTGCTCGTCTTATGCAAGACAAGTATGTTAAGGAGTTCGGGTCTTTTCTAGAGATGTTCAAGCAGTTGAAGATAAACCTTCCATTCATAGAGGCGATTCAGCACATGCCTAAGTACGCAAAGTTTTTGAAGGATCTTTTGTCAAATAGGAAGAAGCTTGAATCCTTGTCTAATGTGGAATTGAATGAAAGGTGTTCGCAGTGGTCCAGAATAACTTGCCGAAAAAGCTTGAGGACCCAGGTATTTTCACTATCCCGTGCTTATTTGGTGGGTCCTCGGTAAAACATGCTTTAGCCGATCTTGGTGCAAGTATAAATTTGATGCCATACTCCATGTTTATGCGACATGGGTTGAAGGAGATGAGTCCGACCCGTATGAGTATTTCTTTAGCGGATAGGTCAATTAAATACCCGGTTGGTATAGTTGAGAATGTTTTGGTAAAAGTTGATAAGTTCGTTTTTCCGGCCGATTTTGTTATTCTTGATATGGAAGCGGATGAGAGGGTTCCGCTAATTTTGGGTCGGTCGTTTCTAAGGATGGCGAAGACCATTATTCATGTGTTTGAAGGGCGGATTACACTTCGTGTCGGGGATGAAAGTGTAACCTTTGATGTTATGAAGTCGATGAAGAATTCGAATGGCCAAGATGACACGGTTTACTTCATTGACACTATTTTCTCACAAATGGATTGGTGCATCAACTATGTGTGTGGAACGGATTTACTTAACGAGCCGGGAATGATTGAGGAGGATCCCGAAGATGCATCCGAGGGAGAGGTCAAGACGGTAAATGAAAGCGTGGAACCACAGGTATTGGGTAAGGAACGGATTGTCCCGTTCCCAAATTTTTTAACTACTAACATTCTGGAAATTCCAGAAATTTCTGATGCTTGCAGGTTTGTTGAAGATGAGAAACCATCCATTGAAGAACCACCGGTCTTGGAGCTCAAGGAATTACCATCTCATCTAGAATATGCATTTCTAGATGGGGTGGCAGGTTTGCCGGTTATAATTTCTTCTAAATTATCCCTTAGTGAAAAAGCTAAATTAATTTCTGTGTTTATGGAAAATAAACAGGCAATAGCATGGAAGCTAAGTGATATCAAAGGAATAAGTCCGTCGGTTTGCACACATCGGATTCTCATGGAAGAAGATCACAAGACGGTGGTGCAACCGCAAAGGAGAGTAAATCCAAATGTGGCGGAAGTTGTGAAGAAGGAGGTGCTTAAGCTTCTAGATGCGGGCTTGATCTACCCGATTTCGGATTCACCATGGGTGAGCCCGGTCCAAGTAGTTCTGAAGAAAGGAGGGACGACGGTGGTGAAGAACGAGAATGACGAGTTGATTCCTACTCGAACGGTAACAGGGTGGCGTGTATGCATAGATTACCGGAGATTAAATGACACCACTTCCCTTTACCTTTTATTGATCAAATTCTTGAAAGGTTATCCGGGCAACAATTTTACTATTTTCTTGATGGGTTTTTAGGTTATTTTCAAATACCCATTGCACCGGAAGATCAAGAGAAGACGACGTTTACTTGTTCACAAGGAACATTTGCCTATCGAAGGATGCCATTTGGGTTATGCAATGCACCGGCCACATCCCAAAGATGTATGGTCGCAATATTTCAAGACATGATGGAGAGATCAATGGAGGTATTCATGGACGATTTTTCCGTGTTCGGGAGTTCGTTTGATCATTGTTTGGGGAATTTGGATAGGATGATGAAAAGGTGCATCGAAACCAAGTTGATGTTGAATTGGGAAAAGTGCCACTTCATGGTCACCGAAGGCATAGTCTTGGGTCATAAAATCTCAAGGAATGGTATTGAAGTTGATCGGGCCAAGATAGAGACGATTAGCAAGCTTCCACCACCTACAAGTGTCAAGTCGGTACGTAGTTTCTTGGGTCATGCGGGTTTCTACCGGAGGTTTATCAAAGATTTTTCAAAAATAACCCGACCCGTTTGCTTGAAAAATATATAGTTTTTGAATTTGATGAGGAATGTTTGAAGTCCTTTGAATTTCTAAAAGAGAAGTTGGTTGAGGCCCCCATTTTAGTTGCTCCGGATTGGAACCTACCGTTTGAACTAATGCAAGCGATTACGCGGTAGGAGCCGTTTTGGGTCAAAGAAAGGATAAGCACTTTCATCCGATCTACTATGCAAGTAAAATGTTGAATGACGCCCAAGAGAATTACACAACAACGGAGAAGGAACTTTTAGCGGTGGTTTATGCATTCGAAAAGTTCCGGTCTTATTTGGTTCTATCTAAAACCGTTGTGTTCACGGATCATTCGGCCTTGAAGTATTTGTTTACAAAGAAGGATTCAAAGCCGAGGTTGATTAGATGGATTTTACTCCTTTCCGAATTTGATATTGAAATAAAGGATAAGAAAGGAGCGGAAAATCTAGCGGCGGATCACTTGTCTCGTTTAGAAGATCCGGATAGAGAAACGATGAATGAGGATACCATTGGTGATACATTTCCTCATGAATCATTGTTGCGAATTGAAGTTGAATCCGATGGGGAGTTTGTGAACTACATGAAAGCCGAAGAACAAGGTTTGCCTTGGTTTTCAGACATTGCAAACTATTTAGCTAGTGGTGTTGTTGCTAAAGGGATGACAAGTCAACAACAAAGAGGTTCTTCGCAGAGGTGAGCTACTATATATGGGATTCGCCTTATCTATTCCGGGTTGGGGCGGATCAAATCTTGAGAAGATGTGTTAGTCGAGAAGAAGGTATTGAGATTCTCAAGCATTGTCATGAGGGTTTGACGGGAGGCCACCATGGATCATCTTACACAGCCAAGAAGGTATTTGATTCGGGTTTTTATTGGCCTACTATATTTAAAGATGCTCATGATTTCATAAGGAGGTGTGATGCGTGTCAACGGACGGGGAATATTTCGGCAAAGAATGAAATGCTTCAAAATCCCATCCAAGTGTGTGAGGTGTTTGATGTGTGGGGGATCGACTTTATGGGCCCCTTTTCCTTCATCTAAGGGAAACATGTATATCTTGATGGCGATAGATTATGTGTCGAAGTGGGTCAAAGCACATGCGTTAGCAACAAATGATGCAAGAGTGGTGGTCGCGTTTCTAAAAAAGTTATTTTCTCGTTTTGGAACGCCTAAGGCGTTGATTAGTGATCGGGGGACACACTTTTGCAACTCACAAATGGAAAAAGCTATGGCAAAGTATGGTGTGAATCACCGGCTTTCAACCGCATATCACCCACAAACGAATGGTCAAGTGGAAAATGCAAATCGTGGGGTGAAGCGGATTTTGGAGAAGACCGTGGGTAAGAATAGGAAGGATTGGTCAGATAAATTGGATGATGCATTGTGGGCGTTTCGGACGGCCTACAAAACTCCTATAGGCACAACCCCGTTCCGGATGGTATATGGTAAAGCTTGTCATTTGCCGGTGGAGTCGGAACACAAAGCGTTTTGGGCATTGAAGATGGTTCATCTTGATTTGCCCAAAGCAACAAGAAAGCGTTTTCATCAATTGCATGAATTGGAAGAGTTGAGGGATGAAGCATATGCAAGGTCATGGAGCTACAAGGAGCGGACAAAAGCATTACATGATAGCCGGTTGAGGAATGTGAAAGAATTCAAGTGTGGGGATAGGGTATTGGTTTTTAACTCACGTCTAAAGTTGTTTGCAGGGAAGTTAAAATCCAAATGGAGTGGCCCCTACACGGTGAAAGAGGTGTTTCCCTATGGGACGGTTGAAATCGAGAATGAAAACGGGGAATCACGGAAAGTGAATGGCCATCGGTTGAAGATTTACATCGGATGACTGACGAACGCCACTGAGGAGGAAGAAGAACTCCTGGCACCCACCAAAACGGACTAATTTGGGTGGAACATCGGGTTGCTACCCGATTGTAGAGTTTCTACAAAATTACGAGTCGTTCTAGGTAAGTTTAATTGCCTTTGAGTCATTTTCTTATTTTATGTTTTTGTTTTCTTTTGTGAGTGTTGCAGGTTTCAAAGCGAGAACAACGTTGATTAACAAGCATCCAGGTAAGTTTTAAGTTTTCGGGTAATTGGGGGGGGGGGGGGGTGAAAAATTTGGCTAAGTGTAAGTATTTTAACCAAAACAATAAGTTTCAAACACTTAGGAAAATTTTCAGCCCATAACAAACGCACAACTTCTGTTAAAAGCAGTAGGTGGCGGTACTGCCACCTGGTCTCATGCACGCCGCGGTACCGCGGGCTAGGTAGCGGTACCGCCTTCTGATTGCGTCCAGGTCGCGGCGCCGCGAGGAGGGTGGCCGACGGTTTTAATGTTTTCTTCTCATTACAAGCCCTAACCACACATATATACCTACTCCCTTCTTCCAGCCGAAAACCACCATACCAAACTCCAAATCCACCATCTTTTTACCAAATTCTTCATATTTTCTTGCAATCCATCCATCCTACTATCATATTCCATTAAATTTTTCATCTTTCCTCACATTTAACCACCAAACCCAACCCACATTCACCCAACCCGACCCATTTGCGAATTGAGGAATAAAATTTGGGGGTTTTGCTTGATTTTGCTTGTTTTACACTTTTTCTAAGTTGCAATCTCGTTAAGAAGCTTCCAAGGTATGAACTTTTAACTTTTGTCTTTTAAATATTTGTAAAGTTTTAATATTTATGCAAGTGTTCTATTTGTTTGGTGATTATGATAGCTTTAAGAGTTGATTTGGTTTCCCTACTAGCAATTAGGTTGATGTTTTATGTGAGGTATAATGTTAGTTGATTTTTGGATGTTGGGTGTCATGTTTTACATGCATTGTTGAATGGACTTTTAGTATGGAATAGGAATGGCATATCCCACTGGTTCATGGAGAAATTTTCTTTTTGGGATGGTTAGTGGAATTAAGAGCTAAGAAAGTTGAATGGGAACTAAGTTAGCATCTTAAATTGTCGTAATTGTCCAAATGAGTAACTTTGAGTCTTAGTTTAAGACAAGGGTCGGTTTAGTTTTAAGTCCTAGGATTTTTGTTTTATTTTTACTTTTCAAAGTTTGCTTTGGGAGATGTTTAGTTTAAACTTAAGTTTTCAATCAACCTCGCCCGTACTCAATCTCCATTCGGACGAGGTTTGATTAAGATGCATTTTAGTTTAAGCTCAACATTTCCAGGTTTTATCAACTTTTACTTTTAGTTTTAAGTGTCAAACGCGAATGAAATGCTATACGTTTGTCACCATTTAGTTTTCCATTGTTCAGTTTCTTTTATGGAATTCTTTTTATTAATTTATTTATTTATGTATTTTTTTTTACCATTCTGTACTCTTCTCTCGTTCATTCGTTCTAATTATCATATAAATTGTTTCTGCAGAATGTTCGGAAGGCCCAAAGCAATAAGAGCCCGTCCCCGACGACAAATTGATAGAGAATCGGTTATTTTTCCTCACGAAGATGGTATTCCAGTACCCCTTGAGGACCGTGATATTAGTACCCACACTCTCCTTCAATTTGAGGAAGGCACCGAGGAGAGAAATATCTTCGATAAACTAGTGGGCACAAGACTCCTAACTCCCCGACACATTGACTTTGAATTATTTGGGGGAATGGGGGAGGATGCATACTTGCGAGACTATCTCCCAAATAAATGGTAAGCCGTCCTCACACCGAATGAGGATCAATACGAGGAGTTTGTTCTCGAGTTCTTATGCACATTCCGGTATTCACCAAAGGACTATGATAACAGTCATGCTGTATCGTTTTCCTTGGGTGGTCAGGTTTGTACGATGAGTGTCCCCGAGCTCGGGGTGGCATTGGGTTTTTATACCCAAGAGGAGATTGCCACTGATTGGTTCAATAATTCTACTAGGGGTTTTCACAAGAAGGCATATTTGGGAAGCTTGGTTGAGGGGCAAGTTAAATCAGCATGGCCGGGTATTGGGGCAGGGGATTACGACACGGATTGTCAGGCTAAGAATATTCGTGATCCATGCCTACGATACCTTCAAAGGATTTTAGCATCAACTCTTATTGGTCGCGGCGAAGGAGCCGACAAATGTAATCTGCAAGACATTTTTTGTCTTTATCACATGTCCAATAAAGATTTGGTAAATTTTGCTTCCGTTTTCTGTTTATCTGCTAAGCGTCCTCGCCGTGGGGGTAGAGACGCTCGGCTGGACTTAGGCTCGTACATCACACGGATAGCGAGGCATGTGGGTGCTTTTGCCCGCTTCCCTGAACGGTTTTTGACACAGGGACCTAGGGCCGGGTGGCTTAGTTTGGAGGACTTAATGAAGGGGAAGATTTTGATATCAACTAATCCCCCACAGTTGAAGTATAGCATTGGGGATGGAGACGCGGGTGCGTCCAGTTCCGCTGGGCCGTCTAGTAGGAGGAGGCGACGACAATCACCGGTTCAGGAACCCGAACCGAATCCTATCCCTCCGTATCAATCAACTGGCCCCGTCACTATGGATATGCTTCAGCACCAGATGGCGAACAGGTTCTCAATGATTGATCAAACTTTCGCCACATTCAATAATAGTTTGGACAAGAGCTTTGCTGGGTTGAATGACCGAATAAACCAGGGATTTACTGCGATGAACCAACAGTTTACTCAGCAGATGGATACGAGGTTTACGGCCATGGGTCAACAGGTTAATGAAAATATTAACCAGCGATTTCAGACGTACGAGTCGAATGAGCGAGAGAATAGGAGGGCCATGAGGGCGATGATGAAGAGTATGGGGGTCCCGATACCTCCATACTACATGGATCAGAATGATTGATGATGGTGGCTGCAGGAACGAGAGAAGTGCAGAACTGGTTCTTTTTCTTTTTCATTTTACTTTATTTTATTTTGCCATTTATTTTATTTCGATGCTGGTCTGTAACTTAACTCCATACTATGGAACACTTGTCGCTACAATTTCTTGCTTATTTTTTTTCTTTTAGTCGTATATTAGTTTGTATGTTACCACGTGCTATGAAATTGTTGGATGATTGTATGGTACATTTGGGCGCAAACGAGTTATATCCGTTGGTTGCTGTTGAAGAAGAAGGAGTGGGCAAAGTTCGAAAGGAAAGCTCTAATTCAGAGGTGAAAGTACCTGGAAACATCTTCATTACCAGGCGAGTTTGTTCTAATTGCATTCCCTTATTTAGTTTTTCTCTTTCTTTATTAACTTCTTTTATCTTGATTAGTTTGTTTTTAATTTATGTCTTTTAGTTTATTTCTCAAAGCCACATTGAGGACAATGCGTGTTTTAAGTGTGGGGATGGGGAATATTATTTTGGTTTATTTAGTATGTGTCGTTTTGAGTCTAAAAAAAAAGTCTTAGAATTTTTTGCGTTAAATGGGAAATGATGAGTAAACGCTAAGTTTTTGGGTTTTTCAAATTACTATATGTATAACATTTTAATGGGTAGAAAGCGTATTCAATTTGGGATGTGTTGGTAGGCCCAGCCGGCTATAAGGTTTTCAAAATTGTCTTAAATGTACTTAGATAATTACAGTTTTGTGGGTCCTCATCTTTGGAAAATGTTGAAACTTGAAGAGACAAGTGTTGAAAAAGTTAGGTTTTAGCGTTTAACCATATGAGTATTAGAATGCTAATTTACTTAATAGCACACTATTATCTAGTTTATGAGTAAAATGTCGATTTCAGTGGCGCTCCATCAATCCATCACCCATGTATATTATCAAGAGCATTCACTGTATAAATTGGACAAAATTCCAATAATCCAATGAAATATATGGATGAGGATGAATAAATCACTTTAAGAGCAAAGCTCAACTTACTGTATAAATCTGGATCAAAAGAAGCCAATGAGTTCAATCATTAATTAAATATGCTCGAAAGTGACCAGACTATCATTCCATTAAATTCATCTGTAGACTGATGTTTTAACATTCATACGGTTAGGCTAGAATTTTACTTTGAATTGCATGAGTTGAATCGGGTGGATATATGAGTACTAAGTGTGAGACCTTTAGACTAGTGATTCTGAAAAATCTAAGGAAACAACTAACTCGGCAAGAGCTATCACTTTGAAGCTGAACTTAATTGCCTGATTTAGTTGGAACTTGAAAAGTCGGTGGCTGGGTTTAACTGGATAAGAATACCGTCAATTGTTTGTTGAATACGTGATTAAACTTTAATAAGATAACCATTATTATTTGTTGGCCCAAGGATTTAGTTCTGATTCCATTGAAGATTTTTCGAGGACGAAAAAGTGTCAAGTGTGGGGATGTTTGATGTGTTGTAAAACACATCTCGTTTTCACTTTTTTTTAAGTCGTTTTTGTTTTTGTTTGAGTCGGTTTTACTTGTTTTTAGTTGTTTTTAGTTTGGTTTTGTTTAAATGTTTTTAGAACAAGCTTGGCACTTAATTTTGAATGTTTTTCAGGTAAAAACACCAATACGTGAAAGACGGATCGAGAATCGGAGAAACGACGCGACAAAGGAGCAAACAACACAAAGTTTCTGTTAAATAGGGTAGGTGGCGGTACCGCCATATACTGGCATCCACGCCGCGGTACCGCCACCTAGGCGAGTTACGGCTAGGGTTTGGTTTTGACCTAGTTGACGAGTTTAAAAGGTAACGCAGAGAACAGTTTTTCATATACGAATTTGGAGGCTGAAACGGACGAATTCGGAGCAAAGAAGTTGGAGTTTTGAGCACGAAATCAGTTCTTGGAGGTTGTGATCAGGTAGTTTTCATCCAACCTACTTGTGTTTGTATGCGTTATTTTGATTTCTTGTCATTTATGCTCATGAATACATTAAACTTGAATGATTTTGTGTTTTTAACTTTAACTATAGACTAATTTTATTAGTTATCTAGGTTGATTACTATTGGTAACGGTTTATTGATTGAAGTTTAGTTTTTGGTTGATTGATAAAACGAGTTAGTAATTTTATAAAAGTTTGATATTTACATTCTATGGTGTGTTTTGAATGAATGAATGGGTTGTATTATTTGTTAAATCGCCTTACGTAGCTTTGCAAATGTCTTTTGTGCATGGTTGCGTATCAATATCGTTAACTCTTGTTTTCGTGTTTTGAATGGTTGTCTAGACGTTGGAACCATAGGAGTTTAATTAATAATTCAATAAATTCATTTGTCCTACTAAGTCCAATACCCGAGAAGTGAGGATTTGTCGGCGTGTCTTGTTTATCTAGTCGTTAGAAATAGGGTACGAGAGGAACTTTTCTAATAACGAAATAAACTTGTACGTTTGAGTCATAGAATTAATTATTAAACCACCCCTTGTGTTTTAGGATATATTGGATCGGTAAAACTGATAGGGGAGCCGATTATAGGGTATTTAACTACTGTTAAAGGAACCGAGAGGCGATTTAACTAACTAGTAGGCTATAGCAACACTTCGGATAACCGAAAGGTCACACCCGGATAATGGTCTAGGATCCTTAGGAAATTCGTAGAGTTGCATTTGATGATCCTAGTTTCGTTTTAACAACCAAGCCTAGAGTTTAATCAATAATCGTTCACCATTAGTAACAACCTAGGTAACGTTTTTCTCAAATCTGAATCAAGTCTTAATTTCGTTTTCAATTCGTTAATTTTAATTAAAGTCTTTAAATTTAATTTTCATTTACTATATTTGCTTTCAAACAAAACCCCAATCTTTTCAATCAAATTATTTAATTAGTTAATTTTGTTATTCAATTGTGTCTCTAGGGTTCGATACCTGGTCTACCATTAACTATACTATCTCACGTCAGTACACTTGCCTTGTGTGGTCTAGTTTAGGGTAAATTAGGATTAAATTAGAGTGTTTAAATTAGGTTTTATTTGTTAATTTTGTAGACCGTTTTAGCACATCACTATCTCATTAGTTTGGCTTGACATTATTTTAAAATATTTGTAATTTAATTAGATTTGACTTTTATTATTTTTCCAAAAATTATTTTTTAAAATTAGGGTTTTTGCGACACTATAGTGTTGGGGTTGCGACACTATGGTGCCTGTATGTTATGTGTTTGGGTCAATTTGGTTTTCATTCTTTCAAAATCCTTCAAACACCCGACACTAAACCCTAACTTCACAAAACCTTAATCCACGCATTTAAAGAGTTTTCAAGTGATTCTAATTGGTAGGAATTGTTTATTAATATGTTTCGAACCTTCGTTTGTATTGTATTTGAATTTGGTGTTGATCTGATATGGTTTTGAATCTCATGACTATTGGTTTTTCGCGTTTTTCGACATTACCTGTTCGTCTTGCGAAACTGAACGAAAGTTCAAATGAAGCTTGAGACACTACCAATGTTATGTTGTCCGTGCATTGCTGGTAGTGTTGGAAGCCTTATTACGGCGACATTGCAGTGTCGATACACATGCTGTGTTGTTGCGAAACAGCAGTGTCGATGAATATGCGACACTATTTTTTTTAAGTTTTTAATTTTTTTATTATTATTTTATTTTATTTTTATTTCACCTTTTTTTTGTATTCTTATTATTTTATTTTTCTTGATTTCTTTCTATTTTATTTTCTTGTTGTTTATTTTATTTTCCTTTGATATACTTTTTATATTTTCTTTCTTTATTAACTAATCAACTTTCGGTTTATGTCTCAGGTTTATAATATGGAACCGAAGCCCCCTCCTCCTATGAAGTTCGACAAGCGGTCGAACGTGGTCGCTTATCTCAATGATAAGGACCCGAAGTCTGTGGGTTTTAGAGACGCAATTTCCTGGTTGAAGGCTTCGCCGATTTTCTTTGAAGTCACGCATGATCCAGTTATGGATCAGCAACATATACGAGATTTTTGGGAGTCTGCCATGTACAACCTAAATGCTGAGCCAAGGGAAATCAGGGCTACTGTTATGGGGGAGCATATTGTACTTACTGTTGATTTGATTGCCAAGATACTAAAGCTAGAACGTGACATCAGGTTCCCTGTCTTGCTTAGTACGATCGACGTGCACAATGGATTCTTAGAGATGGGTTATGAAGGGACTGACTTCTTGGAGCGTCGGGAGATCAAGAAGTCCTTTCTGTCAAAGGATAGGAGGTTTATAGCCCATGTTATCATTGTATGTTTAGATCACCGAAAGGGTGGAACTGATGGATTAAACTTTGAGTGGGCTAGGGCAATGCTAAACTTGTGTCGAGGCGATAAGGCAAATATCACTCAAATGATTTTCGGGTATATGATTGAGAACATTTCCTCTGCCCGGAAGGATAAGTGGTTGTTATACCCAAGATTTGTACAAACTTTTATCAACCACTTAAAGCCAAATTTGGAGAAGCTGGGAGATGTACTGGTGTTAACCCCGATGAACGTACGAATCTTTGCTGATTGTGCCGCACCTAGACTTGAGATTTCGGGAAAGATAACCTATCTTTTCCGAAACATGTATACTGATGAGAGATGGGAATATATCGAGAAGCTGAAGATTAGTGAGGAAAAGAGATTTGTGGAATTGAGAGAAAAGATAAAGGAAGATATCAGGAAGAGAAAGAAGTACGTGGGGCCGAAGCCGGTACCTTTCGAGGAAGAAATTGATGAAATTGAGGCTGGAATATTTAAATCGAAGGGTAAGAAGAAACGGAAGGCTACGGACCGATCACCATCACACAGAGTCTGATACTGACATCAGACGAGAGAATGCTAAAGGAAAGCATCCAGCAGCCTCAGAAAATGTGCCAAAGACCTTCAAAACGAAACCAGAAAAGAGGGGTACAACTGGGATGGACGAGGACGTGATCCGAGGATTGAATTCGTCGCTCACGAACGAGCTAAGCATGGTTAAGACGAAATTGATGAATGTTGAGGAGAGTGAAAGACATAGAGAATCAGAAATAGAGGATTTGAGGAAGATTGTGCTTGATCAGCAGTGCCTGATCAAGAAACTCTTGACTGAGCTAAATGAAGTAAAAAAGGAGGTGAAGGTAGGAGTGACCGAGACTGGAGCTGAGATAAATGAGATGGTGAGCATAGCGAAGTATCCGACACTGAAAGAAATGGTTCAAACAGGCAAAATTCGTAAAGACTTTGGTGGATTTAGCGGTGAAGGTGGGAGCGGAACTGGTGAAAAAGAGACAGAAGTTGCTGATGACTTCTGTCTCGACATTGATACTGATTTGGGAGGCGAAGAAGTCGTTGCAGATAAGGGAAAATTGGTTGAGATGAAACTGGTAGATGAAAAGGAGGATGAACTGTTGATAGATTATGATTCGGAGCCGGAATTTTATGAAGTTGATGAAAAAGAGATGGTGTATGTGGCACAAAGAAGCGGATTGGAGGGTGATGTGTTCGAATTAGACAAATCCGACTGGTTCAGGAAGGTGGAAGAACCTGAGAACGTCAGGCCTTTATTCCAAAACATCGAAGCCCCGACGACAAAAGATACCGATAACAAAATTTTCAGTTGGAAGTTTAGCCTGGAATTGAAGAAGTTCATGATTAAGAGGCGAGGGGGAGGAATTAGCTATATCGGCAACCGAAAACACTTCAAGATATTCCCAAAGTGGGACTTGAGGCGGTTGGCTGTGCTTCCACTGATTAAAGCAGATCAGAGCGATCGTGCGAAATTATTAGAGGAGGAAATTCAAGCTGGGTTGAAGGACAACTTTGAAAGTTTTAGGTACAACAAGTAGGAGAGGAAGAGGTCGAAGAAGGACCTAGATTGGGTTACGGGTAAAGGGAAGATTGTGCTGAAACTAAAACCTATCAAGAGTGTTCAAAGATTGAGAATTCCGGATCCAAGTCCGTCGAGATTACAAGAGTTTGAGAAATGGTTTTACGACAACCAGACATGGGAGGCAGTTGTGCGTACTAAGGATGGATCTGAGTGGAGATTATTCGATCCGATGGAGGTTTTCGGTTTCTCTGATGATGATTTGAAGATTTTATGTGAAAACCCCATCAAAGCAGGAGCCGGAGAGGAGACAAAGAAAGAAGCTGCCCTTTTTGAAAGGGTAACTAACAAGGCTCAGGGAATCAGATCGGAGGTGAAGCAGCTCGCTGAGAGTGTGCAGAAGCAAGTTGATTTGAAGGAAGATGTGCGTGAGTTGACAGAGATATTTGGTTCTGCGAAGGCCAGAGCTGAAGAAGAAGATCCGACAAGTGAAGTACCTCCCTAGGGGCAGTATTGATGACCACATGTAGGGTGATACTTCACCTTGTCGTTATTTGTATTTTGTTTACTTTCTAATAGATTAGTCGTATTTGCTTTTCGTTGTAATAGTTAGTTAGTTTATTATCTGGTTTTGTTTAGGCTTGTTCATGTGACACTTCATGCGACATTAAAGTGTCGCATGCAGCTTTTCTATGTCTAGCGAGCAGGCAGTGCCGTTGTTGCGACACTGCCTGCGACACTAGCTGCTGTATAAATAGTTGTTTAGGGCTATTTTGTACATAACTCTTTGGAACTTTATCGAATACATTTCACACATTGATTTTGAGTTCGAATCTGATTGTTTATTGCAAGGAATTGTTTGGATTATATCATTGTTGCATCTGTTTCAATCTACTTCATTTAATTACCTTCTTAATCAACTTATTCTTAATGGGTTATTATGGTTTATTTGAGTTTTGGTCATAATCACAATCAATTGTTGCTAGATCTAGTGGTATCAATTGTTTGTGATCTGATCTAAATCATTATAGCACGGATTTAGTAATTTCAAGGACCAACAGTGATCTTCACTTTGATCGTTATTGTTCTTCATCATTTCATCAGTAAAACGTTAATGTGATCCTAAATTGAGTTAGGGCTTTCAATTGTTACATTACAAGGATCATTTATACAAAAGGAATTGAGTTTTAACAATCTCTATGTGCTTCATTGATTTGCAACCCGTCACTTTTGTTCTTCATTGTTCTTCGTCCAAATCGTCATCGATCAAGTAAGTTCCTTATGTCAAAATACTCTTGATTCAACGCTGATCAAAAACCCTAATACTAATTTTTAAGTTGCCATAAAAATCTGGATCAATTTGGTGTTTTTATATTCTAGGGTTTATATGATTTGGGGGTGTTTGTATTAAAGATGTTAAAAGCCTTTCTATTCGGATTATAAACAATAACTAACTATAGCGTGTCTGGTTTGTACCATCTGGTGTGGGAGTGGAGACTAAGGTTCGAGTTTCCTTGCCTCCAGTTTATGTTTTTGACCTTCTTTTATATATAAGATGTATTAAAATCAATTGCAACTATTTTTAGACCCAAAAATATGTTATAAAACTTATTTTTCCAATGACGTCATTTTTACAAAGTGTATAAAAATAGTTTTGTATATTTATTTCAAATGTATATATATTATCTACCGATTCAAAATAAAGACCATTTAAAAATGCTTAATATGTTTTAATTCAAATTTTTGTTGGTCTTAATGAACCTCTAGAAAAACTGGATCATGTGTTTGTTTAAAACTAATTGCTATTGTTTACCAAGGATCTCTGTTATTTTTATTACTATTTATTTTCATCATTATGATTAAATAATTTTATATACTTTCAATTATATATACCAAAAACCCCTAAATCCCAATTCGAAAACTTAGAATTCTAAATTCCTCAGATCCCTATTGGTTATATTCTAGTTTCTATACAATATGTTTACCAAGTTAAGATTCTCATTTACTTAGGTGATTCTAGTATTTAGGAAATCCTCAGTTCAATTTAATCTTTGCTATTTGTTCGTGCCCGAGTTTCAAGGTATTTAAATTCACTACGTTTTGGGGCTGAAATATGTTTCTAGTTACTATAAAATGTTTTTAATTTTCTATTTGTTTTCCAAAAGAGATCATAAAATGTGTTAGTCTTGACTCGCGACAAGATGCAATCCTTATGTGGTAGTTTAATGCAGTATATTACTTGTAATTTCCACCGGTACAATGTTAGCGCTAATGATCTGACAAACCCACCTACACTTTACAACATCGATAGGTGATTTAAACCCGGCGATTCTATACAATGTTTACTAGTTACTATACTGTGATGCTTGTTGCTATGCTACTATGTCCCTTCGATGCTAAAACAATTTTTGATAACTTACACATCGAGACGGTTAAATGACAGTTATCACTAATTGTAACATGAGTGGTTCCTCATGACTTGTTGTTAAAGGTTACCATGCGAGGTCTATGATTCTTGTTTCTATGTGTTCTATGGTTAAAGGTTGAGTAATATGATGAAATTGCTATACACATAAGCTTGCGTAGCATATTATGATGATCTCGGATTTCTATACCATTATTTATCAACTGTGGTTTACTCACTAGCTTTAAATAGCTAACTTTATTTTCACATATTTCAGGTGATGCTTATGATTATTTTGCTGCTTTTGCCAAGCCATAGGATTGCCTTGGACCTAGAATAATAATAAAGACTTTGAATTTACTGTTTCGGTTTTTATTACTTTTGTTGTTTCCAATTAAGACTCATGTTCCAATGTTATGATATCATTATTAGAATTAATAAATAAATACCATGTGCTTTGTTTACTATTGATATCCAATTTCTATGACAACCCGGTGTTTCCGCCACCGGGTGGGGTGTCACAGCGTTATTAGCCTTTTTGAAGTCTTCATTATCACATAGTGTTATTCGATCACAAGGACTACCATCGAAGAATCTTGGAACCACCCCGATCAAGGTTGAGACAAACTCATCTTTAGAATTAGAGGAAGACTCACAGTTTCTAGAAGGTAAACCTGCCCCTCAATTTCGAATTTACACCTTTTCCTACACCACATCACTCTCATTTTACTTCAGCACCTAGCATGTCAGACCCCAACTCCAGGGCTCGACCTGTTGCATCATAACTAGCCATTAATAATTAAAAAATCATATTACAGCGGAAGTCTTTCATAATAAAGACCATTAAATGTCAACCCAATTTAAACTTTTAACAATGTCACTAAGTAAAACTACCTATACAAAGTAACTATCTAAGGACACTGCTCCCAGGTGTCCAAATCGGGCACTAGCTCCTATGATGTTAAGGCTCGTCTCATAAGAAGATTTAATTTGTTCTTTATTTGTACAAATGTTTTTATTAGGGTAAATGTTTTATTTCCCTAAAATGTATTGATATAAATAAAAAGTTGTAGGTGAGTGTAGAGTGTTCGTGAGAAAAGTGTGTATGTGTGATTGCACTCGTTTTCTCTCTGCACCATTGTACTACAACTCTCTCATCATCAATACAAGTGAATTATTAAGTATGATTTCTGTGTTGATTGATTGTTGCTGTACTTAGATCTGTGATATACAATCGTGTTAGTAGCAGTATCGATCCAATTAAAGCTATCAATTGGTATCAGAGCTTTCAGTAGTGTGTGTTCTTTGCTATTCATCAAGCAAAAACACTCAAAACTGCTCTAATCATGATTTTCATGATTTGATTGTGATATCTGATTCGTTTTCTCCATCAAAAAGTTTTTGAATCACATCATTAAGATCAATTTCAATCAGAATTGATCAGATCTGAAGACTTGGGAAGTTAAGAAAAACACCGTTCGATCGAAATGTTCACCAAATTCATAATTAAATGATGTTGTTTGAGACTGATTGAGATTTAGGTTTGTTAATCGAGTGATTATACAACTTGTGTGTGATTTCTAGACAAATTCAACAAGTTTTGAGGAATTATTGAATTTAGGAAGATGATGTTCATGAGTCTGTTGAAGATGTTCTTGCCGTGTGACTCATGATTTAGACGTATCAGGACTTAGTTTTTTGGACGAAAATTAGGTTACTGTTTAGTCATATCAAGGCTTATTGTTCTAGACGGGTGAAAAATCTGGTGTACTGTTGAGCCGTGTGAAACTATTCAGTCGTGTTACTGTGTGGTCGGGTCAACATATTTCAGCCGTTTCAAGGTTTTTCTCGTGTGAACTAATTAGTCGGGTCATCAGTTGTAACTTGGGTTGTTCTACTGTTCTGTCGTGTCAAAGATTCAGCTGGATGATTTGAATACTATTCAGCTGTGTCAAAATCTTAGTCGGGTGAATATTGTGTAACTGTTCAGCCGTGTCAAGTTTTTGTGCTGGGTCAAGATTTTGGTTACTATTCAGTCGTGTGAAGTTTTACTGTTCAGCCGTGTGACTGTTTATTCGTTTCATCTTCAAGCATCATTATCTGAATCACTGTTCAGACGTATCAACTTTTTAATCACTTAGATAAATTTTTAATTTTTAAAATCATTTCTTTTTCAAAATTAACAAAAATAAAAAAATATTTCCTTTTTTCACAAATTTATAAAAAATGGCTCCTAGTGATGATTCAGATAATCGTGTTCCAAGGTTAGTTAACCGTGCAGATTTTCAGAATTGGACGATCAGATTGAAACATCATTTATGTGCTATTGATACTGATTTATGGAAGTCAATCGAAAAGGGAGCACATATTCCTACTCAAATTGCACATGATAGTGGAAGCACTTATACCAAAGACTCAACTGAACCTTATCTAGAGGATAATCTACAAGGAGAAGACTTATGAAAGGTGAAGAATTATAGTAAGTCTTATTCTTTAATGTGTAAGGGGTTGCCACTACAAGTGTTGTCAAGGATGGATGCTTATCAGACTGGCTATACTTTGGTCAAAGCACTGAAATCATTGTGTAGGAGGAGAACAGATAAAAAGTCTCAGGAAGCAGAAATTGAAGACACAATTGGAACTGTTTGAGCATATCTCTGGAGAGACTGTTCACCAGATGATGAATAGATTTGTGCATCTAACTACTGAGATGACAAATGTCGGTGTGAAGACAGATCTTCAAGATTTGAATGATAGACTGTTATGTGCTCTACCATCTTCATGGAAACAAACCGTTACCCTTATGAAACATACTGAGAAATTTCCAATGGATCTAGATATTCTCATTGAAAAAATTGAAGAAGTGGAAATTGATGAAAGTTCCAAGAATACAGATCGATCTGGTTCTCAAGCTCATTCTAAATTTGTCGTGAATCCTTCATATACTGTTGATAATGCATTTCTTGCTCAAGAAAGTGCGAAACAAGAAGATGGATGAAATGTTTGTTGGTGTAAGTTTCTACACGGATTCTACATACCATTCAAGCTCACCGATTTACATGCAGCCTCAATCGCCACCAAAAGTTCAAACTCAACCAATGAAACCTCAATCTGAAGCTCAATGCTCAAATTCTACAATTCCATGCAAAATAAAAGATGTAATGAACATACTGTTGCAAGATGATGAAACAAAAACTACATTTACTACATTCATGGCAAGTTTTAAAGCCTATCAAGGCAGTCATCTAACTCAAATGGATGTTGTACCTCAAGATCTTCATCAAATGAATCCAAATGATGTAGAAGAAATGGATCTAAACTGGCAGATGGTTATGATTGCATATCGAGCAGAGAAACATGCTTATGTAAATCGTAATTTAAGACCAAACATTCATAAACCTGTTGGTTTTGATAAAACAAAGGCAAGATGTTTCAATTGCAATGGTTATGGTCACTTTTCTAGATAGTGCAAAGCTCCTAAGAATCAAAATTTTAACGGTCAGTCAAGTTCAAGCAATCAGAATCAGACACAGAGTTCAAGTCAACAATCCTCAAGCTATCAGAATCGAAATCAACGTTTTCAACAGAAACCATATAAAAGTTTACACATGTCTGAATTGAAGGATGAGGGTAAAGAAGCTCAGAATCAGGCGCTGGTAGTCAGTGTTAAAGATGGCTATGATTGGGGTGGATATGCTGAACAATTCAATAATGATTTTATTGGTAATTTGGCATTGGTATGTGAAGTTGAAGAAGATGACTGGTCTGAGGAAGGAGATTCGAAATTTCTAAAAGTCACACTTGAAGAATCTAAAGCTGAAATTGCACTTATGGCTACATCTGAAGATTCTTTCACATCTGCTGAATCTGAATAACCAAAGGTTAGTTCTAACTTACCCCCGAATTACATTCCGATTCCAGATGATGTGTGAAAAACAGGTTGTGTTCCGAAGAATGCATTAAACAGGTCGAGCATTATCGAAATCGTTCATTTAAAATTGGTGATAAATTAAGTAAACATGAAAAACTTCATGAACAACTTAAACTTAATCAAAAAATTTCAGATGATAAGATAATCTCACTTTAGAATTCTTGGAACAAAACACTTAAAGAACTTGAAATTGTAACCAAACAACTTGAAGAAATGACCAAAGCACTTGAACTGGAAAAGATTGCTCATGCAGCAACTCAGGTCGATTTAACGAAAATCAGAAGTTCAAAAGATATTTTAGCTAAACTGGTAAGTGAGAAAGAAAGGATATATAACAAAGCCGGTTTGGGTTTTACACATGAACCAATGCCTAAATCAATAAAAAGCACTTTACCTGAGAACTTCAATCAATTTGATCACTCACCTGAAAATGAAGAGAAATTCAAAGAAATACAAAGAAGCAAATCTGATCCTAAAAGTTCTGAATCATTAACCGAAAGTGTGAAAGAAGGAGAAGTTAGGATTGTCGAGGCCGATGATGAGGCAGGTGAAAAATCTGTTCCTGTGATTGAACAAGTTGTTGAATATCAGAAGTTGATAACTGAAACAACAAAGACTATAAAGGACAACGAAGAATGCTTTGGATTTGATAATCCTAATTATCAAAAATCGATGAAGGAACAAGAAGAACTTGCTATTTCCAAAGTTCAACAACAGGCAAAGGTGAATAATGATGGTGCTTCTACTTCTAAATCAACTAAATCAAAGAAGTCACCCAAACAATCTAAAACAAAGCAAGATAAAGGTAAAAATGTCATGACATCAAATGACAACTTGAAAACCAACAATGCTCAATCTGTAAAATTTGTATCAAAGAATGTGTCAAAGTTAAAACCAGTGAAGTTTGTGTCAGCTGGATCATTTGATATGAATTCATCTCAAAGTAACCAAACAAATTCGAAGATCAAATCTCTCTCTGATCTGAAAACAGGTTCAGGTCCTAAGACTTCCGCTGTTAAACAATTTGAATCTAAGAAGGGAACTAAGAAAGATTTTTCAGAATCAAAACCTGTTTCATAACCAAAACCTCAAACTGGTAACAACAAAGCAAATTCACAAACACAATCTCCAAATAAAAACCAAGTTAACTTTAAAACAAACAAAGTTGTAAATGAATCACATGCTGGTTCAACATCAAAAGTTAACAATCAGTTATTCAAAATCAGCAAAAGATATTGTGAGATATGTGATCGTTATGATCATGCAACTGCTAAGTGTTTCTTTAACAGGTATTGTGATTACTGCAACAAAAGAAACCATTCATTAGAGGAATGTTTTTATAACAAGTATTGTGAAATTTGTGAAAGATGTAATCATGACACGTCTGATTGTTTCTTCCGGAAAACCTCATCAAGAGAAATGACTAGTTTTCCAAATTTTCAACGAAATCAATCTTTTGATTATTAAAATTCAAACAATAGTCGTTTTCTTGATTCAAGAACTTTTCAGAAGAATCAATTCTGAGTTTAGTGATATGTCAGCATGACAGTTTTAGGCTAACAGATTTATGCCAAGAGCTGTGATGGTTGGTCCTCAAAGAAATGAAAACAACCTCGATCCTAAGTTAGAGGAGAGGTATCATTCTTTAAGAAGAAAGCAATCGAACCAAACCGGTGGTAGAATTAATTTTCAAGCCAATCATTTGAATAAAACAAATTTAAATAATTTTCACTATCAGCAAGTTATTGTTGTAGATAAATTTGGAAATCCCAAGACTGTGTGGGCCTGGGTTGACTGAACTAAGTGACTGTTGAAATGCAGGTTCGCCCAACAAGACCAGTCAACTCATGGTTTGTTGACCGTGGGTGCAGCCGGCATATGACAGGCAATCATGCCTTGCTTCAAGACTTTAAGCAGAAAAATGGTACTCATGTTGCATTTGGAGGAGATGCTAGAGGGAAAATCACTTGAGAAGGAATTGTATCTAATGGGATATAGCTTTGATAAAGTCAACTATTGTGCCAAGTTGAACTTTAATTTGCTAATTGTTTCCCAAATTTGTGATAAATCATATTCAACTCTATTTGATGATTCTTTCTGTTATATTCTCAAACCAAGTTTTAAGATTGCTAATGAGTGGGTTGTGGTTAAAGCTCCAAGAGATCGAGATGTTTACAAGCTGGATATGTCTCAAATCAATGCAGAAACTGAAAAAACCTGTCTCATTGCACATGCATCAAATGATGAGAGTACGCTTTGGCGTAGACAGTTGGGCCATTCAAACTTCAGAAACATGAACAAACTGGTGTCAGGAAATCATGCTGTAGGAATACCTGTGAAGAAATTATCTACAACTGATCACTGTTCAGCATGTTTGAAAGGAAAACATCACCGAATGTCTTTTAAGTCCAAGCTAGAAAACTCAATTTCCAAACCTCTACAGATGCTTCATATGGATCTATTCGGACCAACAAACGTCCAGAGTATTGGAAAGAAATCTTACTGTTTAGTCATCATTGATGATTTTACAAGATTTACTTTCGTTTATTTCTTGCATGCAAAATCTGAAACTGCTGGGTTGTTAACAAAATTTATTATTAAAGTTGAAAACCAATTGGATACAAAAGTAAAAATCTTGAGAAATGATAAGGGAACCGAATTTAAAAATATTATTGTGGATTCGTTTTGTGCAGGAAAGGGGATTGCGCGCCAGTTTAGTGCTCCACGAACTCCTCAGCAAAATGGAGTTGCGGAACGGAAAATTCTGACACTAATTGAAGCAGCAAGAACCATGCTAGTAGATGCTAAACTTCTTATCACATTCTGGGACGAAGCAGTTGCTACCGCCTGCTTTGTACAAAACAGGACACTATTGGTTCAGGATAAACATAAAATTCCATACGAGTTGTTGTTTAGGAAGAATCTGAATATTTCTTATTTGACTGCTTTTGGTTGTCCTGTAACGATTCTGAATTTAAGTGACCATCTCGATAAATTTGAGTCAAAATCTGATGACGCTTTCTTTCTTGGATATTCATCACTGTCTAAAGCATATCGTGCGTTTAATAGACGTACTAATGTTGTCCTTGAATCTGTAAACATAAAGTTTTAAGAAAACTCTTTTCCATCAGTGGCTCATGGTCCCGACTGGTTATTTGATTTAGATTCGTTATCTAAATCTTTCAATGCTAACTTGTTTGATTTTTCAGGAAAATCGAAGAAGGAACCAGGAGATTTAGGATCTTTCAGTGACGATTCAGACAATGATGACGATGATGATCTCAACTCTGAGTATCCATTCATGTCTTTTCGTGATCCGCATGTTGAATCCTCAAATCATTCACAAGATCCATTCGTTTCTCAAGAAGCTCATGAATCAAACAATGAAGTAGATCTTTCAAATCAGCAAGATTCTCCTAATGATGGTGTATCTGTTCATAATCAACCATCATCATATCCGAATGGTGAAGCTACTCCAGAATCTCTTAATTACTTCATCAATTCACCAGAACAAGTTCCTAATTTTACTCCGCACACTTCTACAATCCTGCAAGCTCTACCGAATCTGAATGACTCTAATCTAGAGACACAAATACAAGGTGAAGACATTCCCACTTCCCGTGTTCATAGGAATCATTCTGTCTCTCAGATTATAGGTCCGTTGAATCAAAGAACGATGTGGAGTTAGAACGAACAAGCAAACATCTGTCTCTACTCATGTTTTCCGTCTCAAGTGGTACCGAAAAACATTTCAGAAGCGTTGCAAGATAACAGCTGGATAGAAGCTATGCAAGAGGAGTTACTTCAGTTCAGAAAGCAAGAAGTATGGAAATTAGTAGATTTACCTGAAGGAGAAAATGCAATTGGCACAAGATGGTTGTACAAGAACAAGCCAGATGAACGTGGCATTGTTGTCAGAAACAAAGCGAGACAAATTGCACAAGGATACACTCAGGAAGAAGGTATTGATTATGAAGAAGTGTTTGCTCCGGACGCTCGACTTGAAGCAATTTGCGTTTTTCTTGCATATGCCTCTTTCATGATGTTTAAAGTGTATCAAATGGATGTCAAAGGTGCATTTTTGTATGGACCAGTTACCGATGATGTGTATGTCAGGCAGCCTCTAGGATTTGAAGTCCCTGAGTATCCGCATCGTGTATACAAATTGAGCAAAGCTTTACATGGCCTACATCAAGCTCCGAGGATTTGGTATGAGACATTATCAAAACATATACTAGAACATGGTTTTTCCAGATGTCAGATTGATCCAACTTTATTCATGAAGCGGGAAAGTGAAGATCTACTGTGTGTTCAAGTGTATGTGGATGATATCATCTTTGGATCAACAAGTCCGTCCATGTGCAAAGAGATCGAGGAAATAATGAAAGCCCGATTTCAGATGAGTTCTATGGGGGAGATTAATTTCTTTCTTGGATTACGGATTAAATAGTCTGCAGATGGAATTTTTGTTAATCAGTCAAAGTTCGTTGAAAAATTGTTATAGAAATTCAAGCTGTAAGATTGTCAGACTATTAGAACTCCTTCTGATGTGAACTGCAAGATACAACCTGATCCAAAAGACAAATCTGTTAATCAAACATTGTACAGGTCAATGATCGGCTTGCTGATGTATCGTACTGCATCAAGACCAGACATCATGTATGTTGTGTGTGTTTGTGCCATATATCAGTCAGATCCTAAAGAGTCGCACCTGATTGCTGTCAAACGTATATTCAGATATCTCAAAGGAAAACCTAATCTCGGTTTATGGTATCCTTATAAAGGCAATTTTGAATTATATAGTTATTCTGATAGTGATTATGGTGGTTGTGATCTTCACAAGAAATCAACCACAGGTCGATGTCAGTTTTTGGGTCCTTGACTTGTCTCGTGGCAATGCAAAAAGCATACCAATGTTTCCGTATCCACTGCTGAAGCAGAGTACATTGCTGCATTTGCAGGATGTTCTCAAGTTTTGTGGCTTCAAAATCAATTGCTTGACTATGGGTTTAATTTTCTCAAAACCCCTATTTACATTGACAATACTGCTGCAATGTTCATTACTGCTAATCCTGTTCAACACTAAAAAACAAATCATATCGAAATTCGATATCATTTTCTCAGAGATAACTCTGAAAAAGGTCTAATAATTTTGATTAAAGTTCATACCGAAAAACAACTGGCAGATCTTTTCACAAAATCCTTTTTGTTAGGACGGATTGAATTTTTAGTCCAAATCCATAGGATTAATCAATCATGATTAATTTTCTTTTTTAAGAAAACCAAATAAAAATCAGAAACTAGAAAAGCTAAAAATATAATAAGTCGTTGTCATTTATTGGTTTCCATGTCTTTTTGTTTATGCATTGTGTGTTTGCATGAAAAATAAAAAGAAAAATATAAAAGAAAAATATAAAAGAAAAATCATGTCATAAGAATCTGATTTGCAAAATTGAGAAATGATAGATGCACTAAGTATTATATGATACATCGTTTTCAATAATAAAGACTGATACGTGTTAATTGATGTGCGAGACGGCTCAGGCAATTAAACTGAAAAAGTAGGTTCATTGTTGACAAATCTAAATCTTAATGATCTTTGTGTTAAGATTCCATTGTCATACATGTTTAAATATATCTCTTTTTATGAACTGCTAGTGATGTTCTATAAACTTAATCGGGTAATGATGCAATATAATTCAGTGTGATGAACCACATTTGTGAGCTTCTTTGTTGTGGTATCCACAGACCTGAAGTCTTACATGAAGTCTCTTTTGAGCTTCAAGGTGCAACAAAAGATTCCCAAAGTGGAACAGAAAAGAGTCCCAAGATGGACCATCAACCAAATTCCAAAATGGAATTTCAGAAGATTCCCAACGGGAACAAAAACAAAAGATAATTCCAAAAAGGAATTCAAAAAGAAGTCCCAAAGTGGACCAAATCCAAATAAGAAAGAAAAACCCATTCCACACTGATTATGTTGTAAGTAACGAGGTTTTTGTTACAAGTGCATTCTGGTGTGTTGTTGATAAGGAAATCGATTGATATATGTATACATGTGGGTCGCATAGTCATTTTAATCGAACCTTAATCTCATCATGTTACTGAAAACGTAAGTGTGCCAACACGAGCTAATTGATATGTTTTCACATCATCACTTAACCAAACACAAGTCAAATGTCTATTCTAAAACTTTAAAAAATGTTCGGATATAGTTTGGTATGATCTCACTGCAGTCTATAGATTCATTGCATTGCATTCGTATTTAATTTTATGTGTGCTTTGTGTGTGCAGACATGTGGCTTCTTTAATTGTTCAACAACATCCTTTGTAAACTTAAAAATTTCAAGAAATTTCAAGTTTAGGGGGAGAAATAAGGAAAAGAAAAATTAATATATCAAAAATCAAGTGTTGAATGAAAGGATCAAGTGATTTTTGAATGCAAAAGTTTTGTCCATGATAAAATAACCCAAGGTCTTGTGATTTATTTTCGATTTATTTTCATTAAAAATACTTCGGGATATTGGAATTTTTGGTTGTGCAAAATTTTTGCCAAATCTTCAAAATAAAAATTTTGATGAAAAATTGAAGAAAATTAATTTTGATGTGTGTTGATTAAATTTGTTGTGCTAATTCATGATTGAAAATTAATTACGAAAACCCTAATTAAGGATGTCTTTTCTAATTAATTGTCAAAAGTGTGCAGGTGTAATAAATGCAGAAAGAAAAGTCAACCGTCACAAAAATAAAAAAAAATTGGCTAACTGCTGAATCGTCCATGTTACTGTGTAGTCGGTTTAAGAAAATAACCAAGTCAAGGTGTAGTCGTTTCATGTTGAATGTGCTTATTTGATTCAATATTTGACACATCTCAAATTTTGACACGACTCAATAGTTGACGCGTCCAAACAATGATACATTTTGTTCATGGTTTGTTGACACGACTCAACAGTTCACACGTCTCAACAATGTATAACACGTCTAAGACTTGTGATGAATTTTGTTGTGATACAAATGTTGACACGACCAAGTTTATGACCCGTCTCAACAGTGCATCACACGACCAAGTCTTAACAGTGGTTGACATGTCCTAACAGTTGTTGACACGACCATGCTTTCATGTATTAAATTTTTACCAATCTAACACTCTGACCCGTCTCAATAGTGGTTGACACGTCTCAACAGTGTTTTGGGTTAAAATGTCTCTGTGATGAATGTCTGAACAAATGTTGAAACGTCTCAACAGTGGTTGACACGTCCCAACAGTTGTTGACACGACCATGCTTTCTTGTATTAAATTTTTACCAGTCTAACACTCTGACCCGTCTCAACAGTGGTTGACACGTCTTAACAGTGTGTGACACGACTAAGTGTGTTTTGGGTTAAAATATCTTTGTTTCATCATTTTCACACGCTTACTCTTTGTCACCCGTCCAAACAGTGTGTCACACGACCAAATAGGGTCTCACCCGTCCAAACAGTAACTGACCCGTTCAAGGTATTTGGTCATGTTGACCCATCTGAAAAAGTTTGACCCGTCTCATTCTTTTAACCTAATTCAGCCGTCTCAACATCATCCTATATATACCTCTCTTCAAAAACAGTTTTTTTCATAACATCACCAGACAACACATCCTTTTCTCTCTAAAACATTAAAATGCCCTGTTCAATCTTGTGTCCTTTAACAAGAATTTGAGATTGATAAAGGTATTTTCAACATGATCAAACATCGTTATCATCATATTTCATCGTCATTAATCCTTAAGTCGACTGATCGTTGATGAACAATATACCTTGAAATGAATTGAAACTTTGATTTTGTTTGTCTAAAACTGAAATCAAGTTGTTTGAAATCTTAATTGGACCGTTAATCACTGATAATCATCATTCTAATCATCACAATCAATGTCAAATATTTGAATGTTGAAACCGCCATTGATGAACAATTGAAACATGAATCTGATGTGAACAACGTGACTTCATGAAAATGTTTTTAAGTATGGTAAACTAATGCTAATAACATATTTTCAATCAAGTCGTCTTTCATCTAAGTGATTAATCAACCTTGAAAACTAGTGTGAAATGTTAGATTTTGATATAACAGCTGATGTATGTGATATTAAAATTTGCAACACTTTAATCACTTGCTCATGATAATTAATCATTTATTCATATTGATGATCACTGACACATTTGTAACTGATTTCAGATGGATACTCTTAAGTATGAGCCAAAACACAACATTGTGGCTATGCTTGATAAATCTATTCCTGAAGCAGGAGGATACCAGCATATGATTCGTTTTCTTCGCAGAATAAAATATCTGCATGCCATGTGTGCAAAGCCTATTATATACATGAGGTTGATAAAGAGATTCTGGAACACTGCTGAGGTGATCACCTTTGATGAAGGTCGTTCTGTTGTTCGAGGATATATTACAAAATAGTTGCAAGTGACAGTTTCTAAAGAATCTATTAGAGATGCACTGTTTCTGGATGATAATGATTTACGAGAATTGGATGAATTCAAAACTGCAGAATGTCAGCAGTGTTTTTTTCCGTGTTTCAGAATACGGTTAACCAACATGTTAACCAATCGATTACGATAAATTGGATCGGATTTTGCAGTTTTTTCTTCTGCAGTACCTCAACGTGACATGAGCGTAAAATCATTAATATGGGTCATCCACCTGTATTTCCGAAATAGCAGTTTGTGAGAGCGCGATTGAGCAAGCAATGGAAATTACTATGCTATGTCATCCAGCACTATCTTTCGAGAAGAAGTGCTGGATTTGACACATTTCCATCCGATATTGCTTCTCAAATCGTTGCTATTGCCATGAATAGAAAGTTTAATATGGCGAAGTGGATCATGAAAGGGTTTATATTTAATCTTCAGAAGGGTAGAATATTTAAATTTCCCATGTATCCGAGGTTTCTACAACTGATTGTTAATGAAGCTCATCCGATTATCAAAGAGAATGGAGTATCTGGAGATTTATGCAAGACTGATGATATGAATGCTGCATCATATCGAAAGATGCTAGCGTTGAATACTACCATATATCTCAGGACGATCCTTTCGATCCTTTGGATATAGTGGATGATCTACCAGATGTTTTAAAAGAAGAAGATAGTGAAGATGATGTTGATTCAAATGAAGAAGGAAATAGTGATGATGGTTCTGATAATGATTCTGATTAGATTGCTTTCTTCTTAGATCATGATACCTTTTCTCTAACTTAGGATCAAGGTTGCTTACATTCCTTTGAGAACCAACCAACACGGCTCTCGGTGTGAATCTGTTATTCTGAAAACTTCTTGATGGCGTTTCATAAAATTCAGAATTGATTCTTCTGAAAGGTCTCGAATCAAGAGAACGACTATTTGTAGAGTTTTGAAAACTGTTTTGAAAACCAAATGATTGATTTCGTTGAAAGTTTGGAAATCTAGTCATTTCTCTTGACGAGGTTTTCCAGAAGAAACAATAAGATGTGTCATGGTTTCTTCTCTCATAAATTTCACAAAACTTGTTACAATAACAATCCTCTGATGAATGGTTTCTTTTTTTGTAGTAGTCGCAATACCTGTTTAAGAAACACTGAGCAGCAGCATGATTATAACGATCACATATCTCACAATGTCTTTTACTGATTTTGAAGAGCCGATTGTTAACTTTTGAAGTTGAACCCACTTGTGATTCATTAGCAAATTTGTTTGGTTTAAAGTTAACTTTTGAAGCCGATTGTTCTTTTGTGGAGATTGTGTTTGTGAATTTGGTTTGTTATAACCAGATTGTGGTTTTGCTTTTGAAACAAGTTTTGATTGTGAAACATATTGCTTAGTTCCCTTCTTAGATTCAAATCGTTTAACAGCGGAAGTCTTAGGACCTGAACCTGTTTTCAGATCAGAGAGAGATTTGATCTTTGAATTTGTTTGGTGACTTTGAGATGAATGCAAATCAAATGTTCCAGCTGACACAAACTTCACTAGTTTTAACTTTGACACAGATTTAACAAAACGAGCATTGTTGGTTTTCAATTTGTTATTTGTTGTGATGACATTTTTGTCTTTATCTTGGTTTTTTTAGATTGATTGGTTGACTTCTTTGGTTTAAGTGACTTAGAAGTAGAAGCACCATCATTCTTCATACTGGTTTGTTTCACAGTTTTGGCAACATCAAGTTTTTCTTGTTCCTTCAACCATGTTTGATAATTTGGATTATCAGATCCAATTCCTTCTTGGTCCTTCTTTGCATTCTTTTATGTTTCAGGAATCAACTTCTGATATTCAACAACTTGTTCAATCACAAAACTTAATTTGTCACTTGCTTCATCATCAGCTTCGACATGCAATACTTCTCCTTCTTTGACACTTTTCGTTAATGAGTCAGAAATCTCAGATTCAGATTTGTTTCTTTGTATTTCTTTAAATTTCTCTTCATTTTCTGGTGAATGATCAAATTCATTAAAGTTCTCAGGTAAAGTGTTAGTGATTGATTTAGACATTGGCTCATGAGTAAAACCCAAACCTGCTTTGTTATCTTTCCTTTCACTTACCAGTTGAGCTAAGATAGCTTTTGAACTCTTCACTTTGGTTAGATCAACTTGAGTTGCTGCATGAGCAATCTTTTCCAATTCTAAAGCTTTTGTCATTTCATCAAGTTGTTTGGTAACAATTTCAAGTTCTTTAAGAGTTTTATTACAAGAATTTTGAAGTGAGATTATCTTATCATCTGAAATTTTATGATCATGTTTAAGTTGTTCATGTTTACTTAATATATCACCAATTTTAAATGAATGATTTCGATAATGCTCTACCTGTTTGATGCAATCTTCGGAACACAACCTGTTTTTCACATCATCTGGAATCGGAACATAATTCGGAGGTAAATAAGAACTAACATTTGGTTGTTCAGATTCAGCAGATACAAATGATTCTTCAGATGTGGCCATTAATGCAATTTTAGCTTCAGATTCTTCAAGTTGGGCTTTTAGAAATTTCAAATCTCCTTCCTCAGACCAGTCTTCTTCTTCAACTTCACATACAAGTGCCAAGTTGCCAATAAAATCACTATTGAATTGGTCAGCAAATGCACTCCAGTCATAACCATCTTTTACACTAACAACTAGTGCTTGATTCTGAGCTTCTTGCATTTTACCCTCATTTTTCAATTCAGGCATGGGTAAGCTCTAGTATGGTTTTTGCTGATGAAGTTGATTACGATTCTGATAGCTTGAAGATTGATGATTTGAACTTTGAGTTTGATTCTGATTACTTGAACTTGATTGCCCCATTGAAGTTCTGATTTTTCAAAGCTATGCATTCTCTTGAAAAGTGACCATAACCATTGCAATTTAAACATCTTGCCTTTGATTTATCTAAACCAACAGGTTTATGAACATTTGGCCTGAAATTACGATTGATGTGTCCGTGTCTTTCAACTTGGTATGCAATCATAACCATCTGCCAATTTAAATCCATTTCTTCTACATCATCTGGATTCATTAGATGAAGATCTTGAGGAACAACTGCCTTGGTATGCTTCAAAACTTGCCATGAATGCAGTGAATGCAGTTTTTGTTTCATCATCTTGCAACAGTATGTTCATTACATCTTTCAGTTTGCATGGAATTGTAGAATTTGAACTATGAGTATCAGATTGAACTTTCATTGGTTGAGTTTGACCTTTTGGAGGTGATTGAGGCTGCATGTAAGTTGATGCACTTGATTGGTAAGAAGAATCCGTATAGAAACTCGCGCCAACAAACATATCATCCTCATCTTCTTGATTAACATGTTCTTGAGCAAGAAATGCATTGTCATCAGTACTTGAAGGACGAGCATTAAATTTATACTGAGCTTGAGACCCAGATCGATCTGTATTCCTGGAACTTTCATCAATTTCCACTTTTTCTATTTTTGCAATGAGAAAATCTAGATCCATTGGAAATTTCTCAGTATGTTTCAAAGAGTAACAGTTTGTTTCCATGAAGATGGAAGAGCACTTATCAATCTGTCGTTTAAATCTTGAAGATCTGTTTTTGCACCAACATTTGTCATCTCAACTGTTAGATACACAAATCTATTCATCATCTGGTGAACAGTTTCTCCAGATATATGCTCAAATAATTCCAGTTGCCTCTTCCATTTCTGTTTCCTGAGATTTTTGAGTTGTTCTACTCCTTCACTTAATTTCTTCAGTGCTTTGAACAAAGTATATCCAGTCTGATAGGCATCCATCCTTGATAACACTTGAAGTGGTAACCCCTTGCACATCAATGAGTAAGCCTTGCTATCATTTTTCACCTTTCGTAAGTCTTCTCCTTGAAGATTATCCTCTTGATAAGGTTCAGTTGAATCTTTAATATAATTGCTTCCAGTATCAGGTGCAATTGGAGTAGTAATATGTGGACCCTTCTCGATTGACTTCCATAGATCAGTATCAATAGCACATAGATGATGTTTCAACCTGATTACCCAATTCTGAAAATCTGTACGGTTAACCAACCTTGGAACACGATTATCTGAATCATCAGTAGGAGCCATTTTTTTTAATTTTAAATTTTTAAAGACAATATTTTTGTGTTTTTGTTAATTTTGAAAAAGACAAGTAAATTTTGAAATTAAAACTAAGTTTAAAGAAATGTAAAGAAATTTGATACGACAAAACAGTAACAATTCAGATAATTGTATTTGAATTTGAGACGACTAAACAGTCACACGGTTGAACAATAGAATCTTCACACGACAGAAAAGTTGTTACACGGCTAAACAGTGAAACGAACTAGACCCGACTAAACTTGGCACAGCTGAATAGTTGTTTCACTCGACTGAACAGTGTCAATCTAACCACAGATATCACCCGACTAAAATCTGACACGGCTGAACAGTTGTTTATCACCCGGCTGAGATTTTGAGACGTCTGAACAGTAGATGACCCGGCTGTACAGTACTCGGAAAAACACTTAAAACAACTGAATAAATGTTGACCCGACTACATAGTAGATCACACGGCTCAAAAATACACAGATTTTTTTTTTATTTTTCACCCGTCTTAGAACAAATTGTTTTCACACGACTAACATGAGCCTAATTTTGTTCACAAATTAAGTCCAGAATTTGTCTAAGTCACAAGATTAGTCACACGGCAAGAACATCGTCATCCTGTTCATGAACATCATCACCCTGTTCATGAACATCATCCAATTTTCAATGATTTCTTAAAACTTGTTCAATTAGTCCAAAAATCACACTCAAGATGTATAATGCAGTGATTATCAATCCTATAACTCAAACAATCTCAAACAACATGGTTTGATTGTAAATTTTGATGAAATTTTGATCGAACAATAAATTTGCTTTTTCTTCTTAATTCCCCAGATCTGATGAAATCTGCTGAGAATTTGCACTGATGTTGTGAATTAGAAATGATTATGATGATGAATCGGATCTAAATTCAACAACAGATCGTGTAGATTATGATTTGAGCAGTATTGATGTGTTTTTGCTTGATGAATAGCGAAGAACATACAGTACCAACAGCTCTGATACCAATTCACAGGTTCAATTGGATCGATTACAACTACAAATCAACAACGATCTATGTAAGACAACACTCAATCAATACAATAATCATACTTATAAATTCACTTGTATTGATGATGAAATAGTTGCAGTACAAATTGTGCAGGAGAGCGAGTACAATCAACACACACACTTGTAATTCGTCTGTTCTCTCTCTCTACACTCACACTAGCAACATGCTATTTATACACCAATACATTTAGGGAAAATACACTATTAACCCTAAACAAAAGACTTTTTAGAAACTAAGAACAAATTAAATCTTTACAAGCAACGAGCCCTAACATTATCCTTATAGAAGTTTGAAGAGATTGAAGTCAGAGTCTCTAAGAAAGCTGGTGAAAAGCTTTCAAGCTTCAGAAAAGATGCACAATCGGATGTTCTTTCTTGACTACAACAACCCGCAGTACTTAGAGATTACGAAGAAGTTCCGGGTGTTTGAGCCAAAAGAAATTCCACGCATATCATTACCTCTTGAAGCTCACAAGAAAAGAAAAGAGTTAATTGATATGTTTCCTAGTGAAGTCAAAGCATACAACGTTCCATTGGAGAATAGAGAATTATGGAACAAGGCTTCAACTGTTGGTGATATTGTGACATCTTTGCTTAATAAAGGACAGTCGATAGCTGACTTACTGGACTCAATGATAGTTCCTGACAAGAAGAAAAAGAAGAAGATTGTTGTGCGTGATATGTGTTTAGAATAATTCTGTGATGAATACTTTGACAAGGTGACTGATCCTAGAGTGAAAATGTTTGATGGATCGCAGAAAACAAAGCCCATTCTAAAAGCATTCTATCATAAAGAAAGGTTTTAGTTAAAGTTGGTTCGTGATATGGAGGATTGAGAAAATGACGTGATCACTATCTTTGGAACATTTGAACTGTAACTGCTGCATCCATCTTACATCGACTATTTGAGAAGTCAAAAGTTGGAAAAGCTAAAGGATGAAGTTGCATATTCTGATAGAAGATTGTTCGAGATCATGTTTGAGGTAATCGGTGCTGCTACAGAAAATATCAGATTAAGGAAAGCATTGCTATATGCCAACCTTGTGAAGATAGAAATTAAAGACATTGATTTCATTTGAGAAGTAATGTTTTATTCTAAAAATATTGGTTTACCCTTAAACCAATCATAATCATAAACAGATAGACGAAGGTTTCCATGACCTTACCTAATAAACTCGGTTTGGTTCGCGTACACGAATCCTTTCTAAACCGACATAGGAATGAGAATATATATCATTGTGTTTGTTTCTCTAAAACAAAAATTTATCCGACCTTGGGTCATCCATATATCATCATTTCAACCGTCATCCAACAAAACCAAGTTTCCTGTTTTCAACATACAAACTATTAGAAACTGATAAGAGGTAAAACCATATTTTGGTAACTCTGATCGTAATTTCATTTGTTGGATATATTCACATATGTCTCAAGAACCTATAGTCCGAATTTCGTCATGATCCAACAGTCAGATCTCCAGGAAAGTGACGATCTTTGAGACTGCATTTCCAGTGATGAAAATCCGACCAGTCTCGCTTTTCCACATAAAAATCATATCTCTGGATATGATCTACCAAAACTGAACGGTAGATGTTAGAATCTATGTGATAGAAACAATATATTCAAAATGTAGACGTAGTCAATGGCTAGATCTTCACGAATCCTTCCTAGACCGTAACTGCATTTTTAAGAACAACACAAGCAACGTTTTTCAGACTCTTTAGGACATTTTCACGACTTTACAGAAAGATTGAGGCTAAAAGGAGCTTACCATTGCGTTCGGGACGTCGAGAAATGGTTCCGGGGTGAAAACGACTTTTCCGGCCATTGTCAGACCACCGCGGACCGCCGTCGGCCACCACCGTACTGTCACCGGACCACCACCGGAGCACCACCTCCAGCCAAGCTCTTCCTCTCCAGCCCTCCTTCTCTCTAAAACACAGCTTTATGTGTGTATTTTCTTCATGAGAAATGAAGCTCTTCCTCGCCTTCTTTGCGAACATCTTTTGCAACAACAGTGATAATCTCAAGCATCATCACAATGATCTTCCGTTGTAGTTCGGCATCACGTTCAGCTTCTCTTACCTTATCTGTCGAGGGAGGGTTTTGCTGAACTTTAGATGAAACTATCTATAAGCTTAAACTCGAATAGGCTCTCCCCTTAGTCCCTTCTGATGGAATATCTTGAGTAGCGATCGCAGTAGTCTTGCTGCCTCCTTTAGTCCTATATTTATAATATTCAAATGAATTATTACCAGCCACGTAATAATTATAAACAAATTCAGGCCTCTAACGTGTTTGCAAGAAATAAGGTCTCCTGCTAAAAGCTATTATGTCCTATAAACAAAAGCTTCTATCGATAATATTTATGGCAACTATTCCTCGTAGCTTGCGCAAGTTCCTCACGTTCATGTCTTCTGAAGCACTCACGTTCCGGTTAATAGTCGGCCTTCACACTTCCTCCTAGTGCTAGTTTTTGTGTCGGCTCTCAGCCTTAGGCATCCTGATTCGTCGCGGGTACCATCCTGGTCGCTGTCGTTTTTTCTTAAACACCGCGTGCTCCTGAGTATCATAAAAATAACGATACGAGCTGGAACTTTATTCTCTTCCTAAGGTTCTTCCGCATCATATAGGGTATAGGTAGGAAGGTTTGTTGGTACTTCAAAATTCTCCCTAGTACCCCTACAGATTTTCTTCTGAATGCTGATGAGCGTCCCCTTTCCATATCTTTATTCTTTCACATCTTGATACGCATCTTTTTCTTATCCTTAATCTTAAAACTCATCTCTCGAGAGTGACTTCGTCACCCTAGTAGATACAGTAACAATAGTATAGTATCCAAACATAAGAGATGACTTAGGCCTTCGAGCCTATCTCGAATTTCATTTAGCTCAGTGGTCACTCAATGTGTCGAAGACATCTCACTTCGTTCAAAACATACCCTTAATAACAATTCGTTTCCCCTTTCAGACACGTTCATATAAACCTCATAATATATATTAGTATAAAACGAATATATATAACATATGCAATACTCATGCCTAATTCCTTCGCATCTTTCTGACGAGGTTTCTAAGTTAGTCCACACAACTGTCGATTATTATCATGCTCGCACAGAGATATTTTGACAACTATGTTGATCAGACGTACTTGTCTCATTGCCTCGTGCATTTACTCTAACAATCACATGTCATGCTTCTTAACTAATCTGAATGGTCACAGAATGATAATTCAACAACTACGTTGATCAGGCGTATTTTGTCTCATTGTCTCAGGCTTTCATTCAAATTATCCTAGGGCTTTCCTATCTTAACTGGTCTCCTAGCCTATTAGGTAAGAGCTTAAGGATCTATGTGACCCTTAATTCGCTAAAACCTATGGCTTTGATACCAACCTGTCAGACCCCAACTCTGGGCCCGACCTGTTGCATCATAACTAGCCATTAACAAATAAATAATCGTATTACAGCGGAAGTCTTTCATAAAGAAAGACCACTTAATGTCAACCCAATTTGAACTTTTAACAATGTCACTAAGTAAAACTACCTATACAAAGTAGCTATCTAAGGACACTACTACCAGGTGTGCAAATTGGGTACTAGCTCCTATGATGAGAGCATCAACCATCTGATCCTAGCTAAGCCTCTTCGACCTAGCTAACGCCTTTGGGCGTTTCCTGTACCTGCATCACGAGCTAAAAGACGTCAACAACATGCGGGTATCCTTACCCGTATCAGATTCGGACCCATCCTAAACCAATGAGAAGGAAAAGCTATTTACCTCATCGACCGTTGTTCTAAAGTCTCGCAGAACCTCGACGATCACCGCTCTTCAATCGGGCAGAACCTCGACAACCACCGCTCTTCAATCGAGCAAAACCCTGACGCATGCTAAGCGATCTTCGTGCAACCGGCACTCGAAGGAGCATTCCGACGCAGGGTACCGCACTTACCGCGCGAACCAGTAACAAAACTATAGCTCTCTTTCTAAAATGTAGAGAGAGAAAGCATTGGAGCAAGTGTGAAGGGAGGGTGCCTCTCCTTTTATAGGCCGAGATCGCCTCTGACGCGAGCATACCCTCCACTTGCGCGTATCGCATAAGTGGAGTGGTTTTGCAAAACCACGCGCTGACGTGGTTTACTCGCACCCGAGTTTTCTATTCTAACGTGATACCCGCAGGTCAAGGCAATGCCTTGCGCGTATCGCCTAACATGACATTTCATTTATTTTTATTTATTTTATAACGTGTTCTCTTAGGGGTCGGGTGTTTCATATCATTCCTAGGAGCATTCAAATGCCCAATAACCAGACTGTGCACTAACAGGCCATCGATGGTTTCACCTGAAACCATTGGCCATCACCGTGCCTGAAATTCCTAACAAAAACTCTTGGCAGATCCTGTTCTACATCATGACCGCCATTGCTAATAACCAGTTCCATGGGTGGGATGATGAAGATGCACCATCACAATCAATTATGGATAAGGTCTAGAGCTTGTTAATCTGTTAATCTCTATTCAACAATCATGATTACAATCATAAGTATAATCCACGAAACAAACAATTCAACACAGAAAATTACTGATAAATGCAAGTTGTATTGATCGAGAGAATATGTGTGTACAAAAGGTGTAAAAATGTAGAAGTCTCTTGAAACATACATAAGAACAACTATTTATACTACTCATGACAATACACGTGTTTACAATAAAAAAGAACAAAATCTTAAGTTGATGTGCGGATAATAGTCTGTCCGCACAACTCTAAGTAACTTTCTGTCCGCATATCTCTCCAAGTGTTGTCCGCACATCTTTCCTTTTTCTAAAATCCTCAAGTGTGATGATCAATTGTATGAACATCTCCCCCTATCATCATACTTGAGTCTCATTCTTCTTCTTCTTCTTTAACTTCTACAAACTCTGACAATGGCTTGACATTCCAAAAATCTTGAGCAGCTTTAATGCATTGTTGAAATCTTGATGCCAATTTAGAATGTTTATCATTTTTCACAATGATAGGCATGAGCATCATTTCCTCTATAGTTTCCTGAGCCAAGTTGAGAATATCATCATTTGTAAACATTTCATCTGTTCTATTAGCACTCTTAATCATCAGATTTCTATTATTGTTTATCTCCAAAGATTGAATATTTATGATCTTCAGAGTTCCAACATTCAATGCGAATAATTCCTTCCTCAAAGCCATCTTTTCATAAGCAACTGACAAGAATTCAATCATATGTATGAAGTAACATAATGATAGTTCATGTATAGGTTGGACTCACCGGCATGTCGGTGTTATTTGTTATGTTTTGTAATTAATAGTATTTGTTCTAGCGAACCTACGGGCGAATCTATAGATTCGCCCGGAAGCATAGATTAGTCAGTCTTAATTGTTCTGTTTTGTAGACCGGGCGAACCTAATTGTGCCCGGCGAAGCTATTAGTTCCGCTTGATAGATTCGTTGTCAGCGATTCTATCAGCGAACCTATAGCTGAACTATATATTGTCATGTTTTTTCATTGCAATACAACTTTTGCATATTTTATCAAACCCTACTTGTGTGTGTGTGACGGCTGAGGTGCTAGGAGCTTATATTTACCATCTTTGTAGCCTGATTACCTCAGATATTGTTGATTTGATCTTGTTATAGTGTGTTGAGTGTTATTGGACAATGTTTCATTGAATCTTAGTGTGTTTTGTTGTTTGTTTAATCATTAAAGCACTGAAATCTTGATCTAATGGACCAACAATATGGTATCAGAGCCTTAGTGCTCTTGATTGTTTTATCATTGAGATTTTTGTGAAGTTTTTGGGGTTTTTTGTGTCAAAACACTGTTTGATTCATTTCAAGACTGTTTATTGTGTTTCTATGTTGGAATTTGCTTTGGATTTGTCATACTTGGTAATAGGAAGCTATAGAAACAAACGGATTTCAAATTGGTTGTGTTTTGAGGGTGTTTTGGTTGATTTTGGACTAAAACTGTTTTTCCCGTAAGTCAGCGAATCTAATTGTTCATCCAGCGAACCTATTGTTCTTCCAGCGAATCTACTTTATTTTTGTGATTTGGAATTTACTGCTTCTGATTAGCGAACCTGTCATATTACTGAACGAAAGTTCACCTGTTTGGTCCTCTGTGCAAGCGAACTTGCTGCCAAACTCATTTGCGCACAAGTCTTTGTTCTGTCGGGCGAAACTGTCAAGCGAAACTGTGTTATTGGTCGAGCGAATCTATTGTTGCCGAGCGAATCTACTGAGCGAATCTGTTGTCAGCGAAACTAAAATCTGTTTGTGATTATGACTACATCAACCATTAACATGAATGATCTAGAGAGTGTTCAACCAAACAGGCCACCGAGTTTTGGTGTTGTATCTGGGAATACAATCAGTCCATGATGGTTCCAAATATCCCTCCTCAGAATGCTGCACTTATTACATCCGCTGCAAACTCACATATTTATGGTGTTGTATCTGGAGGATCATCAAGTTTTGGGTCTGTTAAATCTGATAGTGCTTCTACGAGTGTTAGTTCTGGCTTAAATGCATCTGTCACTACTCAGATTCCATCTGACACAATGGCTTTGTTTGGGATGTTTGTTCATAGTTATGAAGCTCTGGTTGCAGGTGAATTGAAGGGAAAAGGGATGACTGTTGAAGATATGTATCAGGTGGATCCTGATGATCTCGAAGAAACTGACATATAATGGCAAATGGCAATGCTCACTCTTCGTGCTAGAAGATTTATGGAAAGAACAGGTCGGAAGAATTTTGGGAATCAGGGTCAGAACAACAAACTAGGGTATGATAAAGGAAAGTTGAGGTGTTACAACTGCAAGCAATTAGGAGACTTTAAGAGGGAATGTCCTTTACCAATCGTTACTGAACCTGTGAATTCTGGAAATTGTAGAACCATTCAAATTCAAGAAAGAGTTGAGGAAGTTAAACCGAGAAAAGAAACTGCTCTGCTCACCAACTTTGATTGGAGTGCAGAAATTGAAGAAGCAAAGGAAGAAATTAATCATGCCTTGATTGCTGAGATTGTTGAGGAGTTTGCTCTTGATGATAACTATATAAATTTCTTTAATCCTTTCAAAGAATTTTATGGTGAAAATGGTGAGAACTCTGATGAAGCTATTGAGTCGAAGGTTAAAGTGACTGAAGAAGGAAAATTTGTGAATAAGGTTGCAAAGTATGAGGTTGATGAATTGAAAGTGGTAAGGGATGAAAAAGTTCAAGATGGTATGCATCGTGAAGCTGGTATCACAACTGAGGTTCAAACAGATGTTATTGTTCAAGTGCATCTGGATCAAGAAAAGGTGAATCATTCGGGGTTAGTATGTGAAGTTGCTGTTAATGAGATGAAGAATGATGAAGAGTCAAAGCTGAACATGGAAGCTGTGATTGAAAAGGCCAAGCTTGAAGCTGTGGATGAATTCAAAAGGAGCACTCCCTATTGCCAGTGTGATCGTGCTCTTGCAGCTGAAAAGCTGGTAATTGGTCTTCCTTATGAAGTTATTGAAGATATGTGTTCATCTGCATGTAAAATTCGTTTAATTGGCATATACAAAGCTAATAAATTATTAATGTCAAATGAAAACCAATTGAAGAAATTTAACAAATAGCTCAAAGAGAACGAATCCAAATTTTTTGTTAAATTGAGAGAGGCTTTAAAAGAAACCAACACTTGAAAAGATCTCTTTTGGAAAAGAACTGTGAAATAAACTATTTGACTGAGCAAGTCACTCTTGCTGAGTTTGAGACAAGAAAAGTCAAAAATAAACTGGAACAATGGACAATTTCTAGCATGAAAAGGGAGGATCTTTGTAAGAAACAACGGGGGGCCAGAGTTAAGACCGGTTTGGGATATAACAATGATGCACAAGTATATCCCCCACCTAGTACCTTCTGTTATTCTCCGACACCCATTCCTCATACTTCGAATGAGTTGATACAAGAGATTATACAGAATGATACTAACAGCTCTATTGCAGGTTTAAGTGGTGTAAATCTTAAAGAGGTTCGTGAGGAGTATGCTTATGGTGGTAGTAGTGGCCTTGGTTGTTCTGGCAGTTCTAATTGTCCTATTTCTGATTCAAAGAAGTCTATTGAAGACAATAGATTAATTAATTTTGTTTCTAGTCATGTGTTACATTCAGACAATTTTATTTGTAATAGTAATTTAGGATGCTCTACTTCAAACATTAATTTGGTGAATGATGATGTGATTGAAAATGTTTGTGTGAAAGACAAAGATGAACTTTCAAGTCATGTCTCTGAAAGTCAAACCAAAACAAATTGTTTTCAAAAGTTCTTTTCTCATCAAATTCCATCTTTCACACCTGTGAGGATTTCAAAACCTAAAGACAAGGAGTCATCTTTCTCATCCATGAATCACATTGATAAACCTAAATCTGAATCTGAAAAGGTAAAAGTCACAAGAGGTAAATCAAAAGAGCCTTATGACTCTTACAGTGATTGTAATTCTCAATTATCTGATTGTGATGAAGAGATTGAAATAGATAGAATTCTTGTTTCTAAAGTTTCCAAAGTAGGTTTGAAATCTCATTGCTTTAAATGTGGAAATGATGATCATACTATCAAGCAATGTCCTGAGTTAGTTATAGATAGTTCAAGGCAGAAATCTTTTGGAAAGAGATTGAATATGTTTGTAAATAATTTCTTCTGTAAATCTTCTTCTGTTCCGCGACCTAAGTACACTAAGGCTTGGGTCCCAATTTCAAAAGTCTAATTTCTAATTTTTAAATATGTCAGGAACATTCAAGCGCCGTTGTAAATAGTCATTGGCACATTGATAGTGGATGTTCCAGACATATGACTGGGTTGAAGGACCTGCTGACAAATTATCGAATTATTAATGGTGGATATGTTGCTTTTGCGGGAGACAAGAAGGATGGTAAAATGATTGGTCAAGGAGAAGTCTCGAATGGTTCACTAACCTTGGAAGATGTTAACTATGTTCCTGAATTAACATTCAATCTTCTTAGTGTATCACAAATCTGTGATAAGAATATCCCTGTGCTGTTTCTTCCAAATGAATGTCTGTTCTTGAAGCCAAAGTTTACTATTCCTGATGAATTGGTGATCATGCGAGCTCCAAGACGAAATGATACATATATGCTGAATATGGGATCAAAAGAATCAACTTCCACCGTGACTTGTCTTCTATCCAAAGCTTCATCTTTTGAATCTTTTCAATGGCTTGTGCTAATGGAAAATGCATGGCTTGTGCTAATGGAAAGCAGCACAAAAAGCCACATAAACTCAAAATTAAAAATTCTATCTCACAACCCCTCGAGTTGTTACATAATGATTTATTTGGTCCAATAAGTGTCAAATCTATTGCTAAGAAATCTTATTGCTTGGTTGTCACAGATGATTACTCTAGGTACACCTGGATGAGATTCCTGGCAAACAAGAGTGAAACTGTTGAAGAGTTGATGAAGCTGATTCCATTAATTGAAGTTCTTGGAAAGCGAAAGGTTCAAGCCATCTGAAGCGACAATGGAACTGAATTCAGAAACCATATCTTCAATTCTTTCTGTGAACAGTGGGGTATTCTCAGACAGTTTAGCGCCGCACGAACGCCACAACAAAATGGACTTGCTGAAAGAAAGAATCGAACTCTTGTGGAGGCTGCTAGAACTATGCTGATCGAGTCAAAGCTTCCAATTATCTTCTGGGCAGAGGCAGTTAATTGTGCAGCTTATGTTCTAAATCGGGTACTGATTGTCAAAGACAAGATGAAGACATCATACCAGCTGTTTCGAGGTATTAAGCCATTGATCGATTTTCTGCGCCCTTTGGATGTTCTTGTACTCTGTTTCAGATGAATGCTTCTTTGTGGGATACTCGAACACACAAAAAGCGTATCGTGTTTACAACAAATGAACGCGGATTGTGCAAGAGTCCTACTATGTTGACTGGCAAGAATCTAACTCCACAAATATTGGTTCTGAGCCCACATGGTTTTACGATTCCACCACTGTTTTCAACTCATTTAATCTTCCAAACTCTGACGATGATGACATCATTCCTCACACTTCTGTCACAATTATTAACCATCAACCTCAATCACCATCACCACCACAACCTTCTGCCACTCAAATACTTTCCATCACATTTGACATTCCTCCACCCCCTCCACCTCCAACTGATATTCCTTCCCATTTCCATCCCAACCTCTTCTACCAATGAAATTCCTCCAACTTCAAACATTTCATCCCAACCAACTAATCAAGTATCCTCATCACAATCCAACCAAATGTTTCTCAACACAAACTTCAAAACCTTAAAAGATCATCCTCATGATTACATCATAGGATCAATCACTGATGGTGTGAGAACTCGGAGTCATAGTGGTTTGATTAATGAGTGTCTCTATGCTGTTTTCTTATCTCAAGTCGTTCCGAAGAATTATAAACAAGCACTTGAAGATCCTAGTTGGGTTGATGCCATGCAAATAGAATTGCAACAATTTAGGAAGCTGAAAGTTTGGGAACTTGTTAATCTTCCTCCTAATAAGTGCCCCATCGGCACTAAGTGGGTCTTCCGAAACAAGCCAGATGATCGCGGTGTTGTTATCAGAAACAAGGCGAGATTGGTTGTTCAAGGATTTGCTCAAGAAGAGGGGATTGACTACACTGAAGTTTTTGCACCAGTTGCTCGTCTTGAAGCCATTAGAATCTTTCTTGCACATGCTGCTAACAAAGACTTTAAAGTCTGTTAGATGGATGTTAAATGTGCATTTCTATATGGAGATATCGATGAGGAGATCTACATAAGTCAACCACCGGGTTTCGAGGATCCAGATTTCCTTCAAAGGTGTACAAGCTTGATAAATCCCTGTATGGGTTGCATCAAGCTCCACGAATCTGGTATGAAACTCTGACACAGTATCTGCTCAGCAAAGGTTTCTCTCGTGGGACTATAGATATGACATTGTTCAAGAAGGAGGTTAATGGTGAGCTGCTGATTGTTCAAGTGTATGTGGATGATATCATCTTCGGATCAACAAATGAGGGGCTGTGTAGAGAGTTTGAGAAAGTGATGATGGATCGTTTTGAAATGACTATCATGGGGGAGATGTGTTTTTTCTTGGGGCTGCAAGTGGAACAGAAGCCCGATGGAATCCTTATCCACCAAGAAAAGTACATCAAAGAAATTCTTACAAAGTTTGGCATGGACGATTCTTCTCCTGAATTGATTCCCTTCAGTGCTCAAACATGCCTTACTTCTGATGATAATGGGAATCTTGTGGATGCTCATCGGTACGGCTCGATGATCGGATCTCTCATGTATCTAACTGCCAGCCGACCAGATATTACATTTGCTGTGTGCTACTGTGCTCGTTTCCAGGCCAATCCAAAAGAATCACATGAGAAAGCTGTTAAACGCATTTTTCGTTACCTTAAAGGTTCCTCTCGTTTGGGACTTTGATACCCAAAAGGTGGGAATTTTGATTTACATGCTTTTTCTGATAGTGATCATGCTGGTTGCAGGAGAAACCGAAAATCAGTCACTGGTGGATGTCAATAGCTTGGTGAATGTTTTGTTTCATGGCAAAGCAAGAAGCAAACAACAGTCTCTCTGTCCATAGGAGAAGCTGAATACATTGCTGCTTCAAGTTGCTATTGCCAAGTGCTATGGATTAAGCATCAGATGATGGATTACGGCATCAACTTCCTTCATACACCACTCTTTTGTGACAATGAAGCCACTGTTGGAATTGCCAAGAATCCAATTCATCACACACGCACCAAGCACATTGAAACAAGAATTCACGCCATTCGTGACGCACAGGAAAAGGGGTTCATTAATATCATTCCTATTGAAACCAGAAAGCAAAAAGCTGATCTTTTCACAAAACTTTTGACAAACCACGTTTTTATGAACTGATTTCTATGTTGGGATTGATATCATTTTGAAAACCTTTGTCTAAGTAAAATGGCTTGTAAATATGTAAATATCTTTTTCATTCTCTTCCTTGTGAATCCGGGTGTCACATATTTCTTCGCTCTATTCTTTTTAGTTATCTTATTTTATTTTATTTCTGTTCTTATCTTATTCTGTATATATACATTAAGAAAAATCTGAAAAACAAAAATTTCTTATTAGATAGCTATAATATAGAAATTTTGGGGGAGATATTAAAGATTAACTACTTATAGTTTTTCAATTTTTGCTATTTCAGGATCCCTGTTTAATTTGATGTTGAAGAGACGTTGAAGGAGGTCAGAAGTATTGTGTTTGGGATATGTTAGATAGGCTCAGCCCGAAAAACAAAGTAAACAGTGATTGTGCAGCCAAACATAACATTCAAGAACTCGGCAATGAGGATTATCTCCTTGACATGATTGGCCTGCACAAAGATACAAAACCTGTCAAAAATGGGTTGAGAGCGTCAAATCTTTGCCTTGAATTCCCTAAAAAATCCCAAATCACCTACACCCTAGCCCTGAATTGAGTTTCTAGTTAGCAAAACAAAATAAAAAGCTGCTAGTGTTGCTCTTCATAAAAGCCTCTGAGTGAGTTACTTGTTAATTCCTCAGAATGTATTGAGTCAAAGTGCTTAACTCGTCTGCTATACGGAAGTATTGACCTGGAGTTGGTGGATCTTCTCCGTTATACGTCGGTATAGACCTGAAGATTCACTGAGCATGCTCAAATGATTATCTCCTCTGTTATACGTCGGTATAGACCTGGAGCTCTAATCATTTAAGTTTCCCAAATAATAAGTCGCAATGCGTTCAAAAGAATCATTGTTGACAAGCTCCACTCCCAAAAATGCAAAATGCAGAAAGTCAAAAGAGGCTCATAAATTGATCAATATTCAAAAATTGATTCAATAAATTCAAGCAAAGTCAATCATATTGCTCAATAAACCCTGATGATAGGACAAGTTCTTTTTACCTAGATGTCTGTGGGGACCGAGTTGCCTGAGCTTCTTCAATCAAACCAAAACATGTTAAATGAAGCTGCTGATTTCTTGTTGAAAGGACTAAGGTATGGGTTTAAATGGACAAACATATCTGCAATCCCGCCAATCTATAATTCTCCGGATTATGCTCGAAAAACGTCAAGAAAACAAAATATATATATATCCTTCTTTAGTTTTAAATTCTAGTTTTTCTTTCATTTTACTTTTTCTCTTTATGTCTTTAATTTTCATTTATGATTTTATTTTCGGAGCGTTGAAATCCTGGGGCGTTTTCATGGATTCGTAAAGAAATTAAAATTTTAGAAAAACCAAAAATATTTTTTATTTTGCATCCCAGCGAATCTATTAGCGAATCTACAAGTTCGCCCGGAACTTCTTCATGACGCCGTGTCTTCTCTTGACCTTAAGCTTCGAGCGAAGATGAAGTTCGCTAGTTTACATTTCAGCGAACCTATGTCTGTATATATTTGTGTCGTCTGCGAAACCATTTCACATGTTCGCTGTTACTGTTACCTGTCGTTTTTCAAAAAGTTTCAAGTTCGATTCTCACTCACCGCATTTCACTATCATTGAACCGTTTTAAATCATTCCGGTATGTAAACGACTTCATCTTAATCCATCTTTTGTGTGTTAATTGTGCTTTAATCACGACATATCCATTCTACCCGTTTAAATCGATGATTGATGTTTGAACTGTGTTACTGTTAAATATTAACAATTTTAATGTGCTCATCTTATGATTGTATGGCCTGATTGGTGCTTTGATTGTATGCTTAATGGTTTTTCGACTGTGATTAGGGCCGTTTTTCAATTTCTAGGGTTCCAGCGAACCTAATGTTCGTATGGCGAACCTGAACGAAAGTTCAATACATTTGAGCGAATCTATGCCGACATGCTGCCCGCGCATCAGCATAGATTCGCCCGACTGTTTCTAGCGAACCTATACATTCGCTCGACCTTATGTCTGTTTTTCATTTAAGCGAATCTATAGGTTCAGGTACCAAATCTCAGGTTCGCCTGTTCAGCGAACCTGTTTATGCCAGCGAATCTATGCACTGTTTCAAAATTCACGTTTTTGATCAACTTCCGTTTGTGTTCAGGAAAAATGTGTGCGTTGCTGGACGAAAATCATGAGAAGGCTTCTGGATACAAGGATTGTATCAGATGGTTGAAGTCTTCTCACATTCATTATGCTATATCTCATTCACCAACCATATACAAGTTACATATTCGAGATTTTTGGAGAACAGCGGTGATGAATGTTTCTGAGCAGCCATCACGGATATGTTCAAAGGTCAATGGTCACGACATTGCCTTCACTGAAGCTGATCTGGCTAGGGTTTTAAGGTTAGAGGATGATGTGGGCGATGAAGTCAAGATGACGGCTGAGGAGGTATATGGTGCTTTTCGGACCGCTGGTTATGAGGGTCCGATGCCGGGGGAGAAGAAGATGGAGTTCGTTAAATCCTATTTGATCAAGGAGTGGAGATATACTGCACACGTTTTCATTATGTGCTTGGATCATAGGAAGGGTGGAACAGATGGGCTAAATCTAGATTGGGCAAGAGCCATGGTGCTATTCTGCAAGGGTCAGAAAGCAAATCTAGCTAAGTTGATCTTCAACTATATGCTAGAAAACATTCACGCTGAAAGAAGGGATAAGTGGTTATTGTATCCGAGGTTTGTGCAGATGATTCTCAATGACAAACAGCCTGATCTGCCTATTATGGGTGATACTCTGAACATCTGGACGATGCATTCGAGGATATTTGGGGATTGCAAGTCGCTTCGATCTGATTGCGTAGGGAGAATTTCATATCTATGGGAAAATATGTACCCAGCTGACAGATGGGTGCATATACAGAGATTGATAGAGATTGAAAGGAAAAGAGGAGGTGAGAATGTAGAGGTTATTGAGAAGAAGTTGAGAAAACGGAAACAGTATGCTAAAGAAAAGGATTATTCTTTGGATTGGGAAATCAATGAGGTGCAGGCTGAGATAGATGCTGGTAAGAAAAAGGGGTCAAAGAGAAAAGATGTTGCATCTGAATCGGAAAGGAGAACAAAGCACAAACATGAGATTCCTGTTACATCTGCTGAATCTGTTACTGGGTTAAAGGCTGAGTTGGAAGATTTGAAAGTGAAATATGATGATCTGGAGAAAAGATAAAGAAAAAGGGGATGTAATTAAGGGGATGGCCAGAATGGTAAAGGATCAACAATGTTTATTGGTTCGGGTATTCAAGGAGCTGAATAGCTTAAAAGAAAAGGATGGGCCGTTTCCTGCAATGTCTGAACAAGAACTGATGAACTTAACGAATGTTGCAACGCATCCGTTAAAGGATTATGGTGTTAGAACTTAGACAGAAAAGAAGGTTGCCGAAGAGGTTTTTGACGAAGATATGGGTATTGATCTGGATGCTTTCACAAGAGCTGAGGTTGATCGACGAACCAGATGTAGATGTGGATATAGAAAGCGAAGAGGATTTGGATGATGAACCGGAAAAGTACAATGTTGAAGAAGATGTGGCTTATCTGTTTGAGCACATCGATCTGGATAAGTCCGAGTGGTTCAAAAAGGATGAAGAAGTTATTCCCGAAGTCCCTATCTTTCAACACCTTGATGAGCCAAATACATCACAGATGGATAGGCAGATGATTGCGTGGAAATATAACACTGAGATTGATGCATATATGATTAAACGGAGAGGGGGGAAATATGTTACATCAAGAATCGAAAGCACTTCGCCACCTTGCCGAGGTGGGATTTGCGGAGGTTGGCTGAACTCCCTCTGCTGGGCAAGGAGAATAGTGGGAGAGCATGTGCGTTTGAAGTTTCAATCAGAAGGGCCGCTGAGAATAATTGTGCTGATTTTGGGTACCAAAAACCGAAAAGAATGAGGCAGAAGAAAGACAAACATTGGGTTTCGTGGAAGGGTAAGGTTGTTCTAAAGCTAAGTGCTCCAAAGATAATGAATAGAGTGAGAGTTCCTGATACACAGCCACCCAGATTACAAGACTTTCTGAAATGGTTTTACGATAACAGTACTGGTGAAGCTGTTATCAGACTGAAAGGGGAAGATCGTCCTGAGATCCGATTGTTTGACCCTATGGAGATCTTCTCCTTTTGTGACGAAGATTTGAAGATTTTATGTGAGAACGATATCAAGCACGGGGCAGGGGATGATACAAGAATTGAAGCAAACTTGTTTTTAAAAGTTGCGAATAAAGCCCGAGGAGTTCGTGCTGAGTTAAGGAAGGTGAATGAGAGTTTGAGAAAGACTGATGAGCAGAGAATGGATATGGATGATTTATCCAAACAGTTAGATAAATCGACTGAGAAAAGGTTTGGGAAACCGGCAGAGGTTGAAGTGAATGTAATCGGTGAGGAACATACTGAAGAAGTTCAGGCGAAGACTACTGCTACTATTTTGCTTGATACTGAAGTCACCGAAGCAGAATTTGTTGAATCATGTTTGGATTTAAGTGAAGATGATGAGGCCGGATCAGAAGTCGTGACTAATCCATTGGCCGGGATCGAATCGAGGGCTGGATCGTTCATTGAGCATTTTTGAAGCCGAAAAAGACGGAGCTGAAACAGAAGACTTCCCCAGGTGAGGTCCGACCTAGGGGGAGTATTGATAGTTCATGTATAGGTTGGACTCACCGGCATGTCGGTGTTATTTGTTATGTTTTGTAATTAATAGTATTTGTTCTAGCGAACCTACGGGCGAATCTATAGATTCGCCCGGAAGCATAGATTAGTCAGTCTTAATTGTTTTGTTTTGTCGACCGGGCGAACCTAATTGTGCATGGCGAAGCTATTAGTTCCGCTTGATAGATTCGCTGTCAGCGAATCTATCAGCGAACCGATAGCTGAACTATATATTGTAATGTTTTCTCATTGCAATACAACTTTTGCATATTTTATCAAACCCTAATTGTGTGTGTGACGGCTGAGGTGCTAGGAGCTTATATTTACCATCTTTGTAGCCTGATTACCTCAGATATTGTTGATTTGATCTTGTTATAGTGTGTTGAGTGTTATTGGACACTGTTTCATTGAATCTTAGTGTGTTTTGTTGTTTGTTTAATCATTAAAGCACTGAAATCTCGATCTGATGGATCAACACATAAATCTTGCACTGAATCTTGTCCAATTACTCTTTCAAACTTCTGCTTTGCAAGAAAATGAATATAGGATGGATGTAACAGTCTTAGCTCAAATACACCAAACATTCTAATCTCATCCACAACTTGATCTTCAAGATTTATAATCAAAACCAGCTCTTTGTTCACAACATCATAAAACCATCTCAGAATAGGAAGATTATCTTGATCTCCTTTGAACACTTTAACTCCTTGTTCAAGCTTTGGCAAGTACTTGGCTATATCATCAAGCATGAACTGTTTAATCAATCAAGGAACAATTGGAGTTTTCTTCTTCTTCTGCTCTTGAGATTTTTCATGAAAGTACTTTGCATCTTGCAACTTGGCCAAACTCAAATAATAATCTTTATCAGAGGTAAAAAATTTATCCAGCATAAACTCACAAGTTGTTCCTCGAACACTGAACTTGTGGTTCACCAATGATAAATTTCTGAGTTCTTTAAGATGTTGTTGTTCAAGTCTAGAAATATGAGTCAGAAAATAATAAACTTCACATGCTCCATTAATTCTCTTGATGATGAACCCCTTAAAATCTTCATCAAATTTGCAGGCTATGATTTTAGATTTATGATCAGTTGAATAAGCAACTGTTTTAGCTAAAAGATCTTGAACAGTTTGTCCTTTTTCTACAAGTGATCTCACACTCATATCAATTGGTTTCTTTAGAAACCAGCTTATCATTGTGGTTTCAGATGAAGGCATATACTCCTTTGTACTATAAGACCTCATAGGTTTAGATTTGATCTTTTACTTTTCTTTGATTTCTGCAATTGACTTCTTATGTGGTTTTGGAATTGGTCTAGTTTCAGAAATATCAATGTACTGATCCTTAATAGGATTCAACTTTACCATTCTTCTTTCAGCCTTTTCTTTTATTTGAAAGGTTTCAACAATTCTTTTCAGTTGTTTAGTGTTCATGTTCTCCATTTGTCTGACATGATAGTTTCTAGATGCCAACCAATCTTTAAGTTCATCCTTCTTCATTCTATCAATAACAGGATGTAACAAAGTTCTTGGATTTTCAGCCTCTAAATCTTCAAAATGTTTTTCAACTTCAACCTCTCCTTCCTCAGACTCATCAGATTTCAATTTCTTTATATCCTGATCAAGCTCTTCTTCAGTCCTTCCCAACACATACACTCTATTGAAGCCTTTCCATAACAAAAACATAATCTTGTTACTAAAAGCAAATTCAATCTTTTGCTTTGTCTCCTTCTCTGGTTCTTCCAATTCAGAATTTTATACTTCATCATAATATTCATCAGGATAATTCAATTCTGCTTCATCATCAATCAGAGATTCAGTGCCTTGAATAATCAAATCAGTTTCCTCCTAATCATCTATCCCTTGAAGAGCTTCAATCATTTCTAAATCAGAAATATCTTCTTCAACCTTTGAAGAATGAATGCCTTGTGCTTTCTGAGCATCTAATTCAGCAAGTTCAAGATGGCTTTTCCATTCTTCAGGAGTTAGAAACTCATCTCTTTCTAATTTCCTCTTTATTTTAGCATCCACCTTTTCAAGTTTGGTTAACTCTTTCACTTCAGCAACATTTTCTTCAATTAACACAACTTTTCCTTTATTCAACTTTCTTTTCTTTCTTTGATAAGTGATTGAGTATGAATCAGAAGCTTGATTGTCAGAGGCTAATATTTCTTCAAATTCTCAACAGCACTTTGAAATGTATTAACAACTCTATCAATCTCTCTTAACAACACTTCTTGTTCATCAACTGTTAATATCTGAGAGATTATCCGTTGTTTATCTTCATCAGTCAATTTGGCTCTTGGAATAGTATTTTCTCTCCACAGAAAACTAGATTGAATATTCTTTAACATAGATTCATCCACCTTCAACTCTTGAAATGTGTATGTGTCTTTAATTGGAATCACCTCAGGATAAACCACTGCCAAAGGCTTAAACCTATCATCAATTTCTTCAACCACAATCAATTGCAAATTTCTTCATCTTGTACATTTATGGGTTCATCATCAGATCCATCATCTTGATCATTATCAGTTTCACTTGATTTAGACTCTGAACTATCAGAACTTTCAGAAGATGATTCATGAGAAGGAACTTTCTTCATAGATTCAATCAACTTCAAAAGATCTTCAACTTGTCTATCTTTTAGCTTGTTTAACTCCGTCAATTCTTGAATAACTTCATCTTTGTTTTTCAAACTTAAGGATAAATTAATCTTCAATCTCCTTATCCTTCAGATCATGTTCATTTCTGAGATCAAAATTCAACTTCTTCAGATCAAGATTCTTGGTAACAAGCCTATTATATCTATCAACAACTTCACTGGATGTTAATCCAAAAGTGTTGAATAGATTATCATAATCTTCTATTCTTCTATTAAGTTCTTCAATTTCACAACTTCAGATAAATGTGCCATTTCAAACTTGGACAGATAAGAAACATGTAAGTTTAATTCTAGAGTTAGATATTCTAAAGGCAAGTCATCTTCAACTTCCTTATCATCCTTCTCAGACATTTGTTCTTCTTCTTCTGAAGAAGAAATCACAATTTGTTCTTTCTCTTCTTTAGCTTTTGATTGTTCTTCATCATGAACATCATACACAAAATTAACTTGTTCAAGATTGATTTTGTCAATATCTTCTTGATGATCTGATATAGTTTTCTCTGAACTTTCATCATTAGTCTCAGATACATCCTTGTGTTCTTCAGTGATTTCATCATCTCCTCTTGTATCTACTTCAACATTTACCTCATCACAATATCCAGGTTGATCATCATCATTATCAGATTGATCATCATCATTATCATCATTCTCATCTTCAGAACTTGTTTCAGCTTGAGCTACATGTTCTTCATCAACCAAATCATCTATATTGACAGGTTCATCAATTAAATTTACTTGATCATTTCCATGCATTCACAATCAGTCCAGCAGCCACATCCTTCATATACTGAGTACGATCAGTTTCTATTCCACTGAAATTACTTCTGGCATTAGTCCTTGTCAAATAAGCAAACACCTTAGAGTCACGATGAAGTACTCTAAGTGTTGGACCATGATACATCCCACTAGCTCAGGAAAAGCATGATTGATCAAGCATTGGATAAATCATGGGTACATCACGAACTTGTTCCTTCTATCTTCTTCAATGTTCATTCTCAGCCCATTAAAGATATATCTTGACATGTTATAACCTCTGTTTTCAACCAAAGAAACTACTATTGAAGCAGTTCTATAAGTCATGTCATTCCAACCAGATCTCCTTTTAGATAATGAGTGTTGAATACAATGAATAAGGAACCTCAATCTTGAACTAATTTGTCCCTTGAGCATTTGTTCCCTAACAGGCCCTCCTTCATATCCAAGATCTTCAAAACATTGTAAGATTTCATCTTCACTATATTCAATTGGATAATTTCCATCTTCTCCAAATCTAAAACAAGCCCTGATACTTGCTTCTGTAATGATAAGTTCTCTATTATTGGCAAATTCTCCTCTGATTCTAGTTTCATCATCAATTCCTTCAACCTGAGCTGTTCTGCAGAATCTTTTGATAAATCTTGAAGATATCACTGGATCAACACATAAAGCATAAGCCAATCTAGTCCTTGATAAAAATTGGATAACTTCAAGAAATTGTTCTTTGCCTTCAGGAACTTCAGGACGTAGATAAGATACAACATTATGTTCCTTAACAAACTTTAATTCTTCCATTTAATCTGCAATAAGAGACAAATTATCAGAATCAATGTTCAGTTCAAGTTTTAATCAAGTTTTGACTATTAGGTCAAAGTTGATTAAATGTTGACTTAATTTTCTTAGATGTTATAGATGATAATCAGATAATGATCACATTGAAACATTTTTTGATTAATAACATTCAAGTTTAATTCAAACTACACTCTCAATTTTAACTGTCGATTAGAATATTTACGGTGAATAGTGAATTTTCAAACACATCGATTGATTCTTACCCAAAAAGACACACTTGTTGTTTTGATATCGATTTGGTATAATTATGATGTTTTGATGTTTGTTTAAAACTTGATTATACACTGTGTGAAAATCGCCTTGTAATATGCTGAGTGTTTGAAATGAACAGTTTAATAACTTTGAAGGGTTTATATACTGTTTCCACACTTGCTAAATTTTTGAACAATTTTTAAAGATATGCGGACAGCAGTTTGTTCGCACATCAGTCAAATTTGCACTAGATTGATAAGTAAATGTGAGTTTTTGATGATTTTTCTTTTAATGAACACACATTTACTTGAAATTTAGATTACTTTGACTTCAAAAGTTCAAGAATTTATAAAACAATTTTTTGATCTGCGGATAAAAGTATTAGATATGCGGATAACAGTATCTAGAAAGTTTTGTACTGTTGTTCGCACATCTTTCAAAATTCAATATGTTCTACAAAGATTCACATATTAAGATATAAATCAACCATTTATGATTCATGATCTAATACTGAAATCTTCATTTTGTTCAATATGCGGACAATAGTGTCATTCGCACATCTCAATGATATGCTTGCTACAGTATCATTCGCACATCTTTCAAACACTTAGACTTTTTTAAGGTTATTTTCATCTTTGATGTTGTACGATGAACAATACTCATAAATCATCAATTGATCTATGGGTAACAGTTCTTTGTACATGTTACAATGTTCCTAAAATCTTATTTGATCTTTCCTTGCACATCTGCACATAAACAATTCACAACATTAGTTTATAAGATCAGTAATAATATGACAAAATGTATAAACATTAATGACAGTGATTTCAGCTGATTTTCTTATGACAGTTTCAGTTGATATGCGGATAACAGTGTCCGCAAATGTTGATTTGCGAATAATAGTGTTCGCACATCTTGAAGTTTTGTGATCCAAATTTTATTACATGTGATGAAACTCTTGATTTGATTGTTTATTTTAAAAAACATCTTTGACACACATAATTTGGTCACTTGGTCATTTCATGACATGTATAATTGTACACTGCAAGAGATCAAATTTTCAATGAAATAAATTGAACACATTCAATCTATATTCATAATACCACACTTTACCAATCCAGTTTTTCTTGATAGTATCATTTGGTTTTGACATTTTACTCCCCCTAAAGTTATAATATTCTTAGAAAGAAAATTTAAACTTTATAAATGATCTATCATGAACCAATCACAAATGTAAATCAAAGCCATCTTTATTATAGCTACATTCACTCAAATGCACTTTTAGAAACATATGTAGATTAGTAAAGAGATCATATCAAATCAATAATCTTCACACAAAATAAAAGAAAGTTCTGAATAGACATGGACAATTTTTCAATATGTAAGATGGGCATAAAGCTTATAACAAACTTACTTTTCAACACTTAATGATACTTTATCTTGTTTTGACTTGATTAAGTATATCAAGTATGTGACCCACACTCAGAAACATCTTAGGAATGCCACTCTCTTTAAAACATACAAGCAAGCACTTTATCAATCATGTCATTTACAATGTAATCCGTGGAGCTTTGGGTTATAAATTATTTGGTGGTATTCCCTTTGGGAATTTTCTTTACTTTCCAATTTTTGGAATTGACTCTTGACTCTTGGTATTGTTCCACTTTGGGAATCTTTTGTACATCCTGAGGTGTTCCAGGTCTGTAGATCAATACAACAAAGGAGACCTCGTGTGAAATTCCAGGTTTGTGGGCACCACAACAAAGAAGTTCACAGATGTTTGCTCAACACGTATTCTATTGCGTCATTACCTGATATGTGTAAGTAACTTTACAAGCAGTCTATCTATAAAGTGAATACTCCACAAATGCTCTAAGATGGAACTTAACACACCAGACATAAAGAACTTTAAGTTTTTATCACCAAGATGTTTACTTTTCAGATTGACTGTTTTTCAGCTTACCCACACTAAAAGTTATGATCAGTCAGTCTTTATTGAGTTTGAAAACTATGTAAAAGACAAAGATGTGATTTAAAATCATTTCTCTTATGTTGCAGATTCAGACATGTTTCTCTATTTGTACATCTGAACCCCTTATTTTATTTATTTTATTTATTTTATTTTATTATTATTATTATTATTTTATTTTTTATTTTTATTTTAGATGGCAGTGACATATGATCAAGGTTCATAATTGATCATACCAATGACTTGAACCAGATGGTCAAATCTGCCTTGATCAAAGGCCTTAGTAAAAAGATCAGCCAATTGGTTTTCAGTACTTACCTGTACTAACACAATTAAACCTTTTTCAGAATTATCACGTAAAAAATGATATCCGATTTCTATGTGTTTGGTTTTAGAGTGTTGTACTAGATTGCTTGTGATAAAAATTGAAGCAGTATTATCAATATAGATTGGGGTTTTCAAGAAGTTAAACCCATAGTCCAGCAGTTGGTTTTGACACCATAGGACTTGTGAACAACATGTTGATGCAGCAATGTATTCAGCCTCTGCAGTTGATACAGAAACATTGGTTTATTTCTTACATTGCCATGAAATTAACCTTGGTCCCGAAAATTGACATCCCCCAGATGTTGATTTTCCGTTTAGATTACATCCCCCATAATCACTGTCAGTGTAAGCATGTAATTCAAAATTTCCCTCTTTAGGATACCACAAACCCAGTGCAGTTTTCCCTTTGAGATATTTGAATATACGTTTCACAACTTGAAGGTGGGATTCTTTGGGATTTGCTTGATATCGTGCACACAAACAAACGACAAACATGATGTCTGGTCTACTTGCAGTCAAGTGCATTAAAGAGCCAAATAATGATCGATAGTATGTTTGATCCACATCTTTTCACTTTCATCCGGCTCCAACTTGTGTGCTTTGTCAAGTGGGGTTCTTATCGATTGAACATCTTCAAAAGAGAATTTTTTAAGAATCTTCTTGATATACTTCTCTTGATTTATAAAAATTCCTTCTTTTGCTTGAGTAACTTGTAATCCAAGAAAGAAATTCATTTCACCCATTGAGCTCATTTGAAATTTTGACTGCATGATAGATTCGAATTTTGTGCAAAGCTCTTTGATTGTGGATCCAAAAATAATGTCATCAACATAGATTTGAACTAAGAGAAGATCTTTGTTCTTTTGTTTTAGATAGAGAGTTTGATCAATTCTGCCTCTTTTAAAGCCATTTTGCATCAGATGAGATGACAAGGTTTCATACTAGTTTCGTGGTGCTTGATGTAAGCCATAAAGAGCTTTGTCAAGTTTCATCACTTTGTGAGGAAATTCCTTGTCTTCAAATCCAAGAGGCTGTTGAACATACACTTCTTCATTAATGACACCATATAATCCATGTATGCAGAATATGCAAAAAATAATCTGATAGCTTCAAGTCATGCCACAGGTGCAAACATATCTTCATAACCAATACTCTCCTCTTATGTGTATCCTTGAGCTATTAATCTAGCTTTGTTTCTGATGACAATGCCACATTCATCTGATTTATTTCGATATAACCAACGGGTACCAATGGCATATTGTCCATCAGGTAAGTAACCAATGATCAAACATTCTGAATTTGAAATTGAAGAAGCTCTTGTTGCATAGCCTCAATCCAACTTGAATCTTTAAGTGCTTCAGAAATGTTGTTTGGTACAGATTGAGATAAGAAGCATGAGAATAGACAAACATTAGCATATTCACTCTTAATTCTTGTGATCCTTTCATTCACACTTCCAATTATATTTGATTGAGGATGGTATTGGGAATCCTTGAAGTAGGAACAAATTCAACAATCACCTCATCTTCCAAATTTGTATAATTGAAGTCTTGAATGGTTGTGATTTGAATGGATGGATCAGATTCATGAGGTGAATTATGAAAATAGTTGTATCCATCATCAACTATCAATTCATCATTTTCAATGATATCTTCAGTTGCACTTATGGTGTTATTTGATGGATTAGGTGGTGGAACACATTCATTAAAATTTGCATGAATATCTGGATTTGATAAATCTGGATATTTTGTAGGAAAATGTAGAATGAATTAATCATCTGAATCTTCTCCTGAGTTTGAACCTGCAAAATCATCAACTGAGTTAGAATTCAATGAATTTGTCAAAGCATCTATGTCAAATAACCAAGTCGGACCATTTATGATTGTTGGAAAAGAGTTTTCATGAAACTCATCATTCATTGATTCCTCAATAATGTTGTGTCTTGAAATGTAAACTCTATATGCAATAGATTGAGATGAGTATCCTACAAAGAAACCATCACAAGCTTTTGCATAAAATTTAGCTAATTGGTCAGAGGTGCTTAACACAGAAACTGGACAACCAAATGATCTAAGGAAACCAATTTGAGGTTTTCTTTTAAATAGCAATTCATATGGTGTTTTGTTATGATCTTTCACAATGAAACTTCTGTTTTGAACAAAACAAGCAGTTGACATAGCTTCTGCCTAAAAAGTAATCGGTAGTTTTGAATCAACTAGCATTGTTCCTGCAGCTTCAATTAATGTCATGTTCTTGCGTTCTAAAATGTAATCTTCATTTTTGAATTCTGTACCATTTTCACTTCTCATTACTTTGACTTTTAAATCAAATTGATTTTCAATTTTAGTAATTAAAGTTTTTAAGATCTCTGCAGTTTCACTCTTTTTGTGCATAAAAATACCCAAGTGAATCTAGAAAAGTCATCAATCACCACAAGACAAAATTGTCTCTTTGAGTGACTCAAAACATTTTTAGGGCTAAAGAGGTCCATGTGCAAAAGTGTAAGAGGTGTGTCATTTGAATTGACAATTTTTGACTTGTGTGATTTTCAATGTTGTTTCCCTTTTAAGCATGTAGGACATATATCAATGACAGAAAACATCTTTTGTGGAATTCCCACAACATGTTCATGTTTAACCAAGTTATTCATATTGTTGTAGTGAGTATGTCCCAGACGTCAGTGCCAAAGAACTGATTCATCCTTAGATGCTTTGGAAAGCAGACATGTTTCTTGATTGTTATCGGACATAGTACTCATATCCATCATGTAGATAATATTATGTCTTGGAGCTTTCATTTGAATCCACTCTTTACGTATTTAAAATCCAGGTTTCAGAATGTAACAGAAACTGTCATCAAACATTGTTTTGTATGACTTGTCACAAATTTGTGTAACACTAAGTAGATTGTACTTTAGTTGTTCACAGTAACTGACATTGTCAAAACTTAGTGATCCATTGCTGACAGTTCCTTCACCAGTGATCCAACCTCCACCATCACCAAATGCAACATAAGATCCTTTCTTTGATTTGTATTTATCGAGCAATTGTTGATTTCCCGTCATGTGTCTTGAGCAACCACTATCCACAATCCATAAACTATCTTTAGCTCTTGGTGGATGTGCCGGCACAAACAAGAAAATCAGTTAGAACGATCAACCCAAACCATAGTGGTTTTGGGTTTTCCAAATTCATCAATAATAGTTTGTTGTGCACATTGCAAACCAAATGTAGTCAACATATCATATTAGAGTTTAGCATATTGATTCATTAACACTTCAAACCTATCATTCAATTCTCTTGGAAGCTCATTAGATTTAGTTTTGTGAACATAAGGTTTTGAAAGTTGTTTTGCTGAATCATATGGTAATCAAAGACTCTTATTAAAAATTTCAACTTCATTTGAATATCTGAACATTCTTTTCTATTTCTATAATTTATTTCTTGGTGTCAAAAGACTTCATTTGTTTTGACACAACATGAGAAGGAACAGCAAGAGAATGTTCAGGTTCATCAAGAAATTGTTTGATCAAATTTCTTTTAACACTATCTTGTGAATGAGGATGAGATGAAATTCTTGAAATCATGTTCATGTTAGAATTTGCAAATTATTTATTAGGAAATTGTGATCAACCACTCATTCTCATGTTCCTTGGAGTCCATGTATCATAGAAACCATCATCATTTTCAAATGACACTGATTTCTTAGATATCACTTTCTTTTGAGATTTAGAGCTCTCTTTGTAGTAACACTCATCAGTGTTGTGATTCACTCTACCACAAATTTCACACCACTTATTGAAGTAACATTCATCAATGGAGTGATTTGTCATATCACAAAGTTGACAATACTTTGACAAATAGCACTCTTTGGTATTATGATTTGTCATTTTGCACTTTTCACACCAAAGTTTAGTGTTCTTTTCATAAAATTCAGTTTTCAAACTTTGTGATTGCTTTGATTCTTTAGATGTTTGCACTGTGGTTTTTGGTTTGAAAACTTGTTCGACTTTTAGATTGACATTTGAAGAACTTGACCAGTAGAATCAACTTTGTTAGAATCAGAAACACCAGAAACATTAAAGTTTGACTTCTTTTTCTTCTTTTGTTTCTTTTTGTTTTTCTTCTTAAGTTCAGATTGAGCAGCGGAATTTTCAGGATCATGACCTGTTGTCAGATTAGAGACAGATTTGAACTTAATTGAAGATTTCTTTGATTCTTGTTGTTTCAAGTATCTTTTAAAATGTGGATTATCAAACCCAAACCCTTCACATACATCATCTTGTTGGCCATTATAAATCATTTTGGAGTTGACCTTTGTTTCTTAGTTCTGCTTTCTCTTTCACTTCCTCAACAAAGAAGTTTGAATATTCATTGATTGAATTATCTTCAGGCTTTACAAAACCACTGAAATTTTTGGTTTGAAGATACACCTTCTTTGGTTTTGGTTCATACTGAGTTGTTTTAACAGGGTGACCTTCTTTTAGTTTCTCAGTGTCATGTTCAATGTAAACTTCTTTGTTAAGTTTTGAACTTTCAGAATCATCAGAAGAATCTGAATTCTGAACCAGTGATTTCAGTTTAGATTTAGCTTCAGCTGAGTAATCATGTGGATTGAAGTCATTTGGTAATGTGTTAGTCATTACACTTGGAAATTTCTCATAATTCACAGGAGGAGGTATGGTTTTGTATGCCACTTGAGAAAAACCCAACCCATTGCGATTTTTTCCTTCTTTTTGACTAGAAATCCACCTTTCCATTTGTTCTTTGGTTGACATCAACTGTTCATACTTCAGTTTATATGTGGATGCTTCCAACTGACTTTTAACAAATGATTCTTCAAGAATTTTCAATGAGTTTTTTAAAATTGATTCTTGATTTTTTGATTCTTTAAGATCTTCTGTTAAAGATTTGATTTTCTTTTCAAATTCCTTTGATCTTCTTTGGTTTTCTTATGATTTTTAATTTCAGTATGTTACCTGTCATTCACAACAAAAGAATAGGTTTTGTAATGAGTTACCTCATTCAGGCATGCTTTGGAACACACATTTTCCTTAACATCATCAGGAAGTGCTGGATACTTGCTTGCATCAATTTCAGCTCCTTGTATTTTATCATTATCTGAACTTTGAGCCATCAAAGCAAATTCCTTTTCTATTTCAGCACCATATACACTCCAGTCAACTTCTCCATCATAAGTCACACACATTGCCTTATTTTCCTCAGGGTTGCTATTAGAAGTGGAAGCTTGATTTGAAGTCAAAGTGTTCTGTGTAATCTTTGCAGCACGATTATTACATTCTCTGGAAAAATGCCCATACAGATTACACTTGAAATACCTCACTTTAGATTTATCAAAACCATTCTTCTTATTCAAACTTGGCTTATTAAATTTCCTGTTTGACTTCATCAGCCTCTGAGTTCTATAAGCCATCATGGCCATATTCCACTGAATATCCATTTCTTCCACATCATCAAGATGCATATCATTCAAATCTTGGACCATCATTTCCATTGGGGTTAATTGGCTACCCATTAGCTTGAAAACTTGCAGTAAAAGCAGCATATGCAGCTTTGTGTTCTTCAGATTTTAGCACAATGTTTACAACATCCTGAGATTTTTCAACATTCATAGTTTTAACTCTTCCTTTGGGAGTTTCAGCAGCTTCTTCACAAAAATCATTCAAACTAGCAGTTTCAGTGGAACTTGCAAAGAAACAATCCCCTTGAAAATGTTCATCAACTGTGTCAGCATCTGTAGATACAAATGCATGAGCTTGTTGTCCTGGTTTTTCTCCTTTGAACACATCTATAGATACAAATCCATTTCTTTCTTAGACATCAAGTTTCTAGATTTTTCATCCATGGCCAATGACTCAATTTTAGTAACAATGTAATCCAGATCTTGAACATCCAATGAAAGAGTTTGCTTAAGAGTAGTAACAGTGTGTTTCTGTTAGGGCTCGTTCCGTATTTAAGATTTACTTTGTTCTTATTTTGTATATGTTACATGTTTAGGTTTAATTGTGTATTTTCCCTAAAAAGTGTTGATGCATAAAGCATGTTGCCAGTGTGTGTAGAAGGGAAAGTCTACATCACTAATACACCGAAGAGAGAGAAAGTTAGTGTGTGTGATTGTATTCTCCTGCACTTTTTATTGCAACGATTTTGCTTTGATCATCAATACTAGAGAATTATTTAGTAATGAATTGTGTTGTTGATTGAGTTGTTGTTTTCGTACTTAGATCATTCTGATTTGTGGCAGTATCGATCCAATTGAACATATCAATTGGTATCAGAGCTGATGGTACTGTGTTCTTTGCTATTCACCAAGAAAAAACACATTAATACTACTCAAATCATGATCTGAATGATCTGTTGCTGTTTTTAGATTTGATTCATCATCATAATCATTTCTAATTCACAAAAATTGTGCAGATTCCTTCCAGATTTCATCAGATCTGAGGAATTAAGAAGAAAAGTGAAATTTACTGTTCGATCGATTTTTTACAAAATTCACAGAAAATTGATCATGTTTGGGATTGATTGATATTGAGGATTGATAATCGGTATAAATCACTGCTTGTGTGTGATTTTTGGACGAATTGAACAAATTTGTAAGAAATCAGTAAAAATTTGATGAAGATGTTCATGAACAACTGTACAGCCGTGTGAAAACAATTTGTCTAGACGGGTGAAAAATTAAGAAAAAACTGTGTACTGTTGTGCCGGGTGAACAACTGTACAGCCGGGTGAAAATCTTTACTTGTACTGTTACTATTCAGCCGTGCCATCAACTCTATATACAGCCGGGTCATCTTGTTACTGTTCAGCCGGGTCATCATTTTTCCTGCCCTGTCAAGTATTTGTCGGTTTAAAATTGATACTGTTCAGTCGGGTGATCTAGATCTCAGCTGTGTCAAAGTATAGTGTGTCAAGTCATTTACTGTTCAGCTGGGTAAAGTACTATTCAGTCGGGTGAAGATTTGTCTTTGAAATTGTTTACTGTTCAGCCGTGTGACTTCATTTGTGCACTGTTCAGCCGGGTGATAGAAGAAAACTACTGTTCAGCCGTGTGAAGATTACACCGTTTAGTCGTGTGAACTTTTTAAACATTTCAAACAACATTATCTAAATTAGTACTGTTTGTCACATCAAATTTCGTTGCATTTCTTAATACTTCGCTTTTATTTTAAAATTTTAATTGTTTCTTTTCAAAAAATCAACAAAAACACAAAAATATTTTATTTTAAATTTAAAATGCACCTATTGATGATTCAGATAATCATGTACCAAGGTTAGTTAACCGTGCAGATTTCAAGAATTGGACAATCAGGTTGAAACACCACCTGTGCTCGATTGACAATGATTTATGGAAGTCTGTTGATAAAGGTCCTCATATTCCTACTCAGACTGCTCCTGATAGTGCAAGCACTTACACAAAAGATTCAACAGAACCTTATCCTGAAGATAATCTACAAGGTGAAGACTTACGAAAGGTTAAAAATGATAGTAACGCTTACTCCTTAATGTGTAAAGGGCTACCACTTCAAGTGTTGTCAAGACTGGATGCTTATCAAACTGGCTACACATTATTCAAAGCATTGAAGTCAATTTGTGAAGGAGGAGAACAATTAAGAAGTCTCAAGAATCAGAAACTGAATAGACAATTAGAACTGTTTGAGCATATTTCTGGAGAATCTGTACACCAGATGATGAATAGATTTGTGCATCTAACAACTGAGATGACAAATGTTGGTGTCAAGACAGATCTTCAAGACTTGAATGATAGATTATTGTGTGCTCTTCCATCATCATGGAAACAAACAGTGACTTTGCTGAAGCATACAGAAAAGTTTCCAATGGACTTGGATCTTCTTATAGCAAAGATTGAAGAAGTTGAAATCGATGAAAGTTCAAGAAATACTGACAGATCAAGTGCTCATGCTTAGTATAAGTTTGTGGTGAATCCTTCAAATACAGTTGAGAATGCATTTCTTGCCCAAGATGCTATTAAATCTGATGATGAGGGTGATTTGTTTGTTGGTACTAGCTTCTACACTGATTCTTCATATCAATCAAGTTCGCCAATTTTCACTCAACCTCAATCTCCACCAAGAGTTCAAGTTCAACCAATGAAATCTCAATCAGAAAATCAAAGTACAAATTCAACCGTTCAAGCTAAAGTGAAAGATGTGATGAATATTATCTTACAAGATGATGAAACAAAGAATGCTTTTACTGCATTCATGGCAAGCTTTCAAGCTTATCAGGGTAGTCACTTAACTCAACTGGATGTAGTTCTTCAAGATCTATTTGAAATGGATCCTGATGATGTTGAAGAGATGGACTTAAACTGGCAAATGGTTATGGTTGCATACCGAACTCAGAAACATGCGTACGTTAACCGTAGTTACAAGCTAAATGCAAACAAGACAGTTGGTTTTGACAAGTCAAAGGCAAGATGTTTCAATTGTAACTGCTATGGTCATTTTTCTAGGGAATGTTTAGCTCCTAAGAATAAGAATTATAATGGTCAAGTGAGTTCAAGTGGACAGAATCAGCATCAAGGTCAAAGTCAGAATTAACAACAGTCTTCAAGCTATCAGAACAGAAATCATAAGCCATATCAAAGTCTTCCAATGCCAGAACTGAAAGATGAAGGTAAACAGCCTGAGGATCAGAACAAAGCGCTTGTGGTCTGTGTCAAAGATGGATATGATTGGAGTGCTTATGCGGAACCGTTTACAGCTGATCTTACTTCAAGTTTGGCACTTGTCTGTGAAATTGAGGAAGAAGACTGGTCTGAAGAAGGGGATTTTCAAGTGATTAATGATGTTAGACAAGATTCAGAAGAATATGATTGGAGTGCAAAGTCAGATCCAACTGAAGAATCTGAATCAGAGATTGCTCTTATGGCTATATCGGAAGAGTCTTTCTCATCTGCTGAGTCAAATCAACCAAAGGTTAGTATTGAATTACCCCCTAACTATGTTCCTATGCCAGATGATGTGAAAGGTAGGTTATGTTCCGGGGAATGTATCAAACAGGTAGAACATTATCGAACTGGTAAGTGAATTGTCAAAAGTGAAAAGTTGTAAAACAATGGTACAACAACTGGTAAGTGAAAGAGGAAACAAAAACAAAACAGGGTTGGGTTTTACACATGAACCAATGCCTAAATCAATCACAAACACGTTACCAGAAAACTTCATTGAATTTGATCATTCGCCTAAAAATGAACAAAGATTCAAAGAAATTCAAAGAAGTAAATCTGAATCCGAAGGATCTGAAGTGTTGATTGAAAGTTTGAAAGAAGATGATAGTGTGACTGTTGAAGCTGATGATGAGGCCAATAACAAATCTGATCCTATTCTGGTGCAAGTTGTTGATTATCCAAACTTAAATCCTGAACCAGAAAAGACGGTGAAGGATGATGCAGAATTTTCAGGATACAACGATCCAGAATTGCATCAAGTGGAAAAAGGAGCAGAAAAATCGTGTTCCTGACCAGTTGCTCCAAAAAGAAACAGTGAAGAAGAATGATGTTCCGAAAGCTAAGGTGCAGAAACCGAAACTGTTAAACAATAAATCTGAAATGAAACAGTCAAAAGGTAAAAATGTCATAACATCAAATGACAATACCAAAGGTAACAAAGCTAAATCTGTCAAAGTTGAATCTATAAAACTGATGACAAAGAAGATTTCAAAAATAAAACCAATCAAGTTTGTGTCAGCTGGAACTTTTGATATGAATTCATCTCATGGTAACCAAGAAAATTCAAAGATCAAATCTAACTCTGGTCTGAAATCAGGTTCAGGTCCTAAGACTTCCGCTGTTAATGATAAAAGATTTTCATCTAAGAAGGTAACTAAGCAAGATGTTTCACAATCAAAAACTGTTCCAAGAGCTAATCCACAATATGGTAACAACAAACCAAATTCACAAACACAATCTTCACAAAAGAACCAAGTTAACTTTAAACAAAACAAGTTTGTTAATGAATCACATGTTGGTTCAACTTCAAAAGTTAACAGTAGGCTCTTCAAGATTAGTAAGAAACATTGTGAGATTTGTGATCGTTATAACCATGCTACTGCTGAGTGTTTTTTTAACAGGTACCGCGATTACTATGATAAAAGAAATCACTCTTCAGAAGAATGTTTTTATAACAAGTTTTATGACATTTGTGAAAGGAGAAATCATGATACTAGATATTGTTTCTTTCAAAACACATCATCAAGAGAAATGCTTGTTTTCCAAATTTTTCAAGAAATCAATCTGTTGGTTTTCAAAAATCAAATCAAAGTCATTCTCCTGATTCGAGATCTTCAAAAGAATCAATTCTGGATTTGATGAAATGTCATCAAGAAACTTTCAGGTTAACAGATTCACACCAAGAGCTTTGATGGTTTGGAATCAAAGAAATGTAAACAACCTTGATCCTAAGTTAGAGGAAAGGTTTTCAGCTTTAAGAAGAAAGCAAATAAACCAAGCCAGTGGCAAAAACAGTTTTCAACCAAATCTCTCAAATGAATCAAACTTTAATAACTTACATTTTCAGCAAGTTACTGTTACGGATAGATTCGGAAAACCCAAGACCATGTGGGCCTGGGTTGACCAAACTAACTAAGTAATTTTTGAAATGCAGGTGCGCCCTCGAAGACCTGTCAACTCATGGTTTGTTTATAGTGGGTGCAGCCGGCATATGACAGGAAATCATGCCTTGCTTCAAGATTTTAAGCAAAATAATGGTACACATGTTGCATTTGGAGGAGACGCTGGTGGAAAAATCACTGGTAAAGGAACAATGTCAAATGAGATTATTAGCTTTGATAAAGTCAACTACTGTGCCCAGTTGAACTTTAATTTCCTAAGTGTAAATCAAATGGGATTATTAGCTTTGATAAAATCATATTCAACGTTATTTGATGATTCTTTTTGTTACATACTCAAACCAGGTTTTAAGATTGATAATGAGTGGGTTGTCGTTAAAGCTCCAAGAGATCGAGACGTGTACAAACTTGATATATCTCAGATTGATGTTGAAACCGAAACAACTTGTCTCATTGCTCATGCATCAAATGATGAGAGTCAGTTATGGCATAGACGGCTGGGCCATTCAAACTTCAGAAACATGAAAAAACTGGTGACTGGAAATCATGTTGTGGGAATACCTTTAAAGAAATTCTCAACAACTGATCTCTGTCCAGCATGTTTGAAAGGAAAACAACATCGAATGTCTTTTAAGTCCAAGCAAGAAAACTCCATTTCAAAGCCCTTAAAAATGCAACATATGGATCTTTTCGAACCAACAAATGTTCAAAGCATTGGAAAGAAATATTATTGTTTAGTCATCATCGATGATTTTACTAGATTTTCTTGGGTTTATTTCTTGCATGCTAAATCTGAAACTGCTGAGTTGTTAAAAGAATTCATTATTAAAGTTGAAAATCAGTTAGAATCTAAAGTGAAAATCTTGAGAAGTGATAATGGAACCGAGTTTAAAAATGCTAATGTGGATTCGTTTTGTGCAAAAAAAGGAATTGCGTTACAGTTTAGTGCTCCACAAACTCCTCAACAGAATGGAGTTGCAGAACGGAAAAATCGGACACTAATTGAAGCAGCAAGATCCATGCTAGCAGATGCCAAAATCCCTATCACATTCTGGGACGAAACTATTGCTACTGCTTGCTTTGTACAAAACAGGACTTTATTGGTTTAGGATAAACATAAAACGTCCTATGAGTTACTGTTTGGGAGGAAACTGAATATTTCATATTTGCAAGCATTTGGTTGTCCTGTGTCGATTCTAAATTTAAGTGATCATCTCGGTAAATTTGAGTCAAAATCTGACGATGGTTTCTTCTTACGATACTCATCAGTTTCAAAAGCCTATCGGGTTTTTAACAGCAAAACAAATGTTGTTCTTGAAACTATCAAAGTTAAGTTTTTAGAAAATTCTTTTCCGTCAGTGGCTCATGGTCCCGAGTGGTTATTTGATTTAGATTCGTTATCCAAATCTTTCAACTCTAACTTATTTGATTTTTCAGGAAAATCGAAGAAGGAATTAGGAGATTTAGGATGTTTCAGTGATGATTCAGACAACGACGACGATAATGATCTCAATTCTGAGTATCCTTTCATGTCATTTCACAATCCTAATGTAGAATCCTTAAAACAAGACCAGGGTCCATCAGACTCTCAAGAAGATCAGGAATCGAACAATCATGAAGATGTTCAGAATCAGTAAAATTCTTCTAATGATAGTGGATATGTTCATACTCAACCATCATTAGATCTGAATGTTGAAGTCGTTCCAGTAACATTTGATTACTTCATCAATTCACCAAAACAAGTTCCTAATTTTAATCTGCATACTTCTACCATTCTACAAGATCTACCGAATCTGAACAGTCTAATCTGGAGACACAAGTACAAGGTGAAGAAATTCCAACTCACCGTGTTCATATGAATCATCCTATCTCACAGATTATAGGTCCTTTGAATCAAAGAACCATGATAAGTCAGACTGAACATGCAAACGTTTGTCTTTATTCATGTTTTCTTTCTCAAGTGGTATCGAAGAACATTTCAGAGGCGTTGCAAGATAATAGTTGGATTGAAGCAATACAAGAGGAGTTACTTCAGTTAAGAAAGCAAGAAGTTTGGAAATTAGTGGACTTACCTGAAGGAGAAAATGCTATTGGTACAAGATGGTTGTACAAGAATAAGCCAGACGAACATGGTATTGTGGTGAGAAATAAAGCCAGACTAGTTGCATAAGGTTACACTCAAGAAGAAGGTATTGACTACGAAAAAGTGTTTGCTCCGGTCACTCGACTTGAAGCTATTCGCGTTTTTCTAGCTTATGCCTCATTCATGAAGTTCAAAGTGTACCAAATGGATGTTAAAGGTGCATTGTTGTATGGACCAATTACCGATGATGTGTACGTCAGGCAACCTCCAGGATTCAAAAATCCTGAGTATCGACATCGTGTAAACAAATTGAGCAAAGCTTTATATGGTCTACATCAAGCTCCAAGAATTTGGTACGAGACGTTATCTAAACATTTGCTAGAACATGTTTTTTCAAGAGGTTAGATTGATCCAACTTTATTCATGAAGCGGGATAATGAAGATCTTTTATGTGTTCAAGTGTATGTTGATGATATCATCTTTGGATCAACAAGTTCATCCATGTGCAAAGAGTTCGAGGAAATCATGAAGTCCAGATTTCAGATGAGTTCTATGGGGGAGATCAACTTCTTTCTTGGATTGCAAGTCAAACAGTCAGCAGACGGAATCTTTATCAACCAATCAAAGTTTGTTGAAAAGTTGCTGAAGAAATTCAAACTACAAGATTGTCAATCTATTAGAACTCCTTCTGATGTCAACTGCAAAATCCAACCTGATCCAAAAGGAAAATCTGTTGATCAAACACTTTACAGATCAATGACCGGTTCGTTGATGTATCTCACTGCATCAAGATCAGACATCATGTATGTTGTATGTGTATGTGCCAGATATCAGTCAGATCCTAAATAGTCACACCTGATTGCTGTCAAACGTATTTTCAGATATCTCAGAGGGAAACCTAATCTCGGGTTATGGTATCCTTATGAAGGAATTTTGAATTATATAGTTATTCTGATAGTGACTTTGGTGGTTGTGCTCTTGATAGGAAATCAACAATAGGTGGATGTCAGTTTCTGGGTCCTCGCCTAGTCTCTTGGCAATGCAAAAAGTATACCAATGTTTCCGTATCCACTGCTGAAGCAGAGTACATCGCTGCATCTGCGGGATGTTCTCAAGTTTTGTGGTTACAAAATCAGTTGCTTGACTACGGGTTTAACTTTCTCAAAACTCCTATTTACATAGACAATACTGCTGCTATGTTCATTACTGCTAATCCTGTTCAACACTCAAAAACAAAACATATCGAAATTCGATATCACTTTCTCAGAGACAATTCTGAAAAAGGTTTAATGATTTTGATTAAAGTTCATACCTACAAACAACTGGCAGATCTTTTTACAAAACCATTTTTGTCAGGACGGTTTGAATTCTTAATTTAATCCATAGGGTTAATCAACCATGATTAATTCTATTTTCATGAAAATCAAAATACAAAATCAGAAAATATAAAATTCAAAAATATAATAAGTCGATGTCAGTTATTGATTCCTATGTCATTTTGTTCTTGCATTGTGTGCGCATGAAAAAGAAAAAGAACACAAAAAGATAACTCATCTCATAATAATCTGAATTGAAAAAGTGAGAAATGATAGATACACTAGTCATTATTTGTTACATCATTTTCAACAATAAAGACTGATAAGTGTAAATTGACGTGCGAGACGGCTTAGGCAATTAGACTGAAAAAGTAAGTTCATTGTTGATAAACTTAAACTAAATGATCTTTGTGTTAAGTTCCATTGTCATACATGTCTAAATGTATATCTTTTGATGAACTTCTTGTGATGCTATTTGAACATAATCGGGTAACGATGCAATCGGGTAACGATGCAACCTATTCAGTGTGATGAACCGCATTGTGAGCTTCTTTGTTGTGGTATCCATAGACCTGAAGTCTCACACGAAGTCTCTTTTGAGCTTCAAGGTGCAGCAGAAGATTCCCAAAGATGGAACAAAAAGAGTCCTAAATGTGGACCGTCACCAATCAAATTCCAAAATGGAATTCAGAAGATTCCCAAGGGGAACGTAGGAAAAAAGAAAAATTCCAAAACTGAATTCAAAAGAAGTTCCAAAGAGGACCAAATTCAACTAGAACCCAAATTCCACACTATTTATGCTTGTAAGTGACCAGGTTTTTGTGCAAAATGCATTCGGGTTGTTGTTGTTAAGGAAATATGTTGACATATGTATACCTGTGGGTCACATAAGTCATTTTAATCGAACCTTAATCTCATCATGATACTAAAAAAGTAAGTGTGCCAACTCGAGCTAATTGATATGTTTTCATATCATCACTCAATCGAACATAAGTCAAATGTCTATTCAAAACTTGCAAAACATGTTCAGATGATGTATGGTATGATCTCGCTGCGATATATTGATTCACTGCATTGCATATGTATTTATTTTAATGTGTGTGCTTTGTGTGTGCAGGCATGTGGATTCTTTAATGACACGACGACATTCTTTTTAAACTTAAAATTTCGAGAAATTTCAAGTTTGTGGGGAGAAATAAATAAACAAAAAGAAGGAAAAGTGCAAAAAAATATCAAGAAATAAGTTGGAAAACATTTTTCATGAAAAATCGAAAAATTGTGAATAATCATGTATTGAATGTAAGGATCAAGTGTCTAATGCAAGCAAATGTGTTGCTTATGATAAAAATAAATCCAAAGTCTTGTGATTATTTTCAATGAAAATGCTTCGGGATATAGAAATATTGGTGGTGCAAAATGTTTGAAAAATGTCATTTTTGGAAATTAATTAAAAATAAAAAAGGAAAATTGTGTGAAAATTTTAATAAGGGAATTATTTGTGTTTAAATTTTGTTGCCCTAATCATGCTTGAAAATTAATTACAAACCCCTAATAAGGATGTGTTGTCTAATTAATGTTTGAGAATGAATTCAGGTGCAATAAATATAGTTGAAAAAGTCAACAGTCGAAGAAGTGATGAAAATTGTCTAAGTGTTGAAAAAAAATTTGTTACTGTGTAGCCGCATGATGTTTTAACTAGCCGGGTGATGATGTTTTTAACTAGCCGGGTGATGATGTTTTTAACTAGCCGGGTGAAGATTTTGAAGCTACTATGTAGCTGGGTGATGAAATTGCTATGTCACTATCCAGCCGGGTGATGAAATCACATGTTATTGTGTAGCCGGGTAAAGAAGATTTATGCTACTGTGCAGCCGGGTGATGGGTAAACAAAGTCAAGGTGTAGTCGTTCCAAATTATGTGTGTATCTAAACATAACACGACTATGCCATGATCTGTCTCATGTCTACATGATGAACATGTCTTAAACAACTGTTGACACGTCCCAATAGTTGTTTGACCCGACCAAGCATTCATATGAAGAAATTTTGTATGTATAAACACTCTGACCCGTCCTAACAATGTTGACACGACTCAATAATTTATGACCCGTCTCAATAGTGTGTGACCTGACTAAGTGTTTCTACATGATAAATTGTATGTTCATCTGTTGACCCGTCCCAACAGTACATGACCCGACTAAGGCTATTGGGACTATTTTTGACCCGTCTGAAATTTTGACACGTCCCAATTTGTTGACCTAAGTTCAGCCGGCTCATCTACATATAAATACCCTCATCTTCACAAACACTTATCATTTTTCACAACAGTTTTCAAACAAACTCTCTGAATTTAAATCACCGATTATCATATTCAATCAATGATTCTATAACAAGGTTTAGAGATTGAATAAGGTATAATCATCATGATCAAACACCATCGACATCATTAAACATCATTCTAGACCTTAAAATTGGAAGATTGATGATGAACAATAAAAACAACCCTAAATCAACACTTTGAATTTTAGTGTAAAAACTGAAATCGATTGTTAAAATAGGTGTAAATGAACTGTTAATCACCAATTTTCATCCATTGATCATCATCAAAACATCTAAAATCACATGATTCTAATGAAAAAGTTCAAAATAAGCCGAAACCACCACTGATATACAAGGTTTTTGAACAACATGATTCTATCAAATTGTTTTGAAACAATGTGTTAAATGTGCTGTTGATTGTTACACTTTGTCATTACACTTATTACTTTGCACAAATGTGATTACTTATCCTTTTGATATCTAACACATAAGTCTCTGTTTTCAGATGAATATCCTCAAATATGAACCAAAGCACAACATTGTGGCTTTGTTGGATGATTCTACCAAAAGCAGATGGATATCAAGAGATGATTCATTTTATCACAAGAACAAAGTATGTGTATGCAATGTGTGTCAAACCTATTGTATATGCAAGATTGATCAAGTCATTTTAGAAATCTGCTGAAGTGATCCCTAATGAAGCTGGTATATCAGTGATTCATGGGGATATTACCAGGCAGTTACAATTAACTGTATCTGAAGAGTCTACCAGGAATGCATTACATTTAGATGAAGATGAAGTGGGTGCACTTGATGAGTTTACGACTTCTGAGTGCCAAGATTGCTTTATCAATATGGGACACCCTCCTGTATTCCCTAAGCAGCAGCTCGTAAGAGCTGGACTGAGCAAGTAGTGGAAGTTATTATGTTATGTGATACAGCACTGCTTATCCAGAAGAAGTGCCGGGTTTGACAAATTCCCATCAGATATTGCATCCCCAATAGTTGCAATTGCTACAAATCGACCATTCAACATGTCAAGATGGATAATGAAGGGAATTGTGTTCAATCTGGTAATGGGCAAAAGATTCAAGTTTTTGATGTACCCAAGATTTTTACAACTACTGATTAATGCTGCTTATCCTGTGATTCGAGAATAAGGATTTGTAGGTGGAATGTTATATACTGATGACATGAATGCTTCATCTTATCGGAAGATGAGCATTGGGAATGTTGAGGATGTGCAAATATTTGATTATATACAAGATATAGCAAATAATGAGAAGGCATTGCACTTGAATATCATCATATCACCCAAGGTGAACTGATCAATCCATTAGACCTTGTGGATGAGATTCCAGACAATATTTTGGATGATGATGAGTATTTTGAGAGACAGCCAGAAGAAGAAGAAGGGAATAATGGTGATGATAATGATGAAAGTGAGGCTGGTACTGATGCTGATGATAATGATAATAGTGGTGATGGTGATAATAATGGAGATGAAAATGAATCTGATCATACTATGTCAGATAGTGGTGATTCAGATGATAGACATGATAATGATGATGTTGCAGATGAAGAAATTGAGATGGATAATCCTGTGATGGAACCTGTAGTTGTTGAAGATGTTCCAGAGATTGAACCAACAACTGATGTTATTCAAATTGTTCAAGAAGTTATGGCTTAAGTGGAGTATGTGGCACAGGCAGATGATGAAGCTGAAGTTATTACATCTGTTCCTGAAACGGTTGATATTGCCACAACGTCCACTCCTGCAACAGAACATGCTGAACAACCCTCGGGGTCTTCACCTAAGGTTGGTCCAGATGTTAATTTGAATGAAGAAGAAGATGGAGTCTTTCACTTGGAAAGGATGGTAGCCAAGTTACTTGATGAGAATGCTCAGTTGAAAACATCAAATGAACGAAAGAAGAAAAGGCTTGCTGAGTTCTAGGCTACGCATCAGAAAAATACTGAAATTTTTAAGAATTTGGATGAAGAGTATGAAAGATTGAAGGCTGATTATGAAGAGTTACATGCAGAATGTAACACTTTACGAGCTGAAAAGGAAGTGTTAGAGAAATGGCTGAAAGAAAAGGAAACAGAAAGCTCTGAATCAGATAAAGACTTTATTGCTAATGAAGACGTTGGAGTGTCTGAGACTCCTAGGGACGTCACAGTTTAGTATACTAGATCACGACGATCTAAAGCTGTGACAGAGCCGATTGTTGAATCAGTCCCTATTCCCGATGATGCTACTGCTATTGTTTCATATGACAAAGCAGAGGGAAAACGTAAGCTGGATGCAGTTCCTAAAATTGTAGAAGAAGATATCATTTCAAAGAAAGCAAGAACCGAGGAAGTTGCTTAGGATTAGCCGGTTCAAGCTGATACTGTGAAAGAAAGTGAAGTGGTGAATATTTCGGGAGAAGCTGGTCCATCGGGTTTTGAATCTGAAGTGGCTGTGATAGAAGATATTCCGGTTGATCTAGATGCACGATTCGCATATTTGGAGCAGATGAAGTATAATCCTGTCTATCTGAATGGACTTACTGTCAGTAAGATAAACGAGGAATATGAAAAATGTATAAATGCTCAAGATCGGGTAGATGGTGATGAACGTGAATTTGTTGTAGAACCAGGTGAATGGACTCGGTTACACGAGAGTCTAAACATTGACGATCTCCCACCTAGGGAGATGACTACTGTTGATATGCGTCAATGGTTGCAGTCAAGAAACTACCCGTATAAGACTCTGAAGAGGCTGAAGAAAGAATCCTTGAAGAAAATTGTTATCAGTTTTCAAGCTTCAGAAAAGATGCCTAACCGGATGTTTTTCTTGGATTACAACAATTCACAATACTATGAACTAACAAAGAGGTTCAATGTATTGGAGCCAAAGGAGATACCACTGATGGCATTACCTGAAGATGCACACAAAAAGCGAAAAGAGATGATTGATATGTTTCCTAGTGAAGGGAAGTCTTACCACGTACCGATGGAAGTACGAGAATCATGGCATAAAGCTGCCACAGCAGGTGATATTGTGAGATCACTGCTGAGCAAAGGTCAATATGTTGCAGACCTTCTTGATTCAATGATCGTGCCGGAAAAATCCAAGGACGTGAAGATTATTGCATGGAAATACGATGAAGTTCTTGATGCATTTTTTATAAAGCGTGTGAATGGTTTGTGTGACGTCTACCACTATTACTCGAGCATCTTTAAACTTCCAGTTCAAGATTTCAAAGAGTTACACAAACTGAAATTGATTAATCACACAAGGGCCGAGAGAGGTGAAAAATGTGCTATGCTGTTGGATGCTGGGATTAGTAGAATGCCAAAGTGTTTGGAATTTCGTGGTCAATAAGAGGATCAAATATATCTTGATAAGAAGAAGAAGAAACAGAAAAAGTTGATTCTCAGAGATATGTACCTTGAAGAATTCTCAGATGAATACTTTGACAAAGTGGCTGATCCTGGATTGAAAGTATTTGATGGATCTTAGAAGACGAAGCCAATACTGAAATTTTTCTATCATGAAGAAACATATGAATTGATATTGGTTCGTGATCTGGATGATTGGGCAAATGATATGATCACGTTATTCAGCACATTTGAGCTTAAGTTGTTGCATCCATCATGTAGTGATCATATGAGAAGTCACAAAATGGAAAAGGCAAGGGATCCGTTGGCTGAAGCGGACAAAAAGTTGTTCGAGATTATGATAGAGGTGATTGGAGCTGCAACAGAAAAGATCAGATTAAGGAAAGCATTACTTAATGCCAACCTTGTGAAGATTGACATTCCTGATATTGAGTTTATGCGGATCACATACAAGGGAACCTTAGAAGTGCGTGCAAAAGGAATGAAGAAGCCATATGAGTTCTATGCTAATATTGATTTTGCAGGTATTTCATTGGATACGCTTAAACAAATGATTGAATGTGACATCCTCACCAATGAGTCAAAGCCAAGACAAGCTAAGATAGCCGAAGAGTTCAAGTCTTGCATCGAAGAAGCCATTAAAGAACAAGAAGAATTTACCGGGAAGCAGTTGCTGAAAGTGAAAGATGAACCAGAAGAATTTGAATGATGAATGTTTGATTCAAGAGAGATAAAGAGAAAAGATTAAAGCTGATAGTTTTTGAATAAAGACCAAAGATAAATCTTAGGGGGAGTACTGTTAGGGCTTGTTCCGTATTTAAGATTTACTTTGTTCTTATTTTGTATATGTTAAAAGTTTTGGGTTAATTGTGTATTTTCCCTAAAAAGTGTTGATGCATAAAGCATGTTGCTAGTGTGTGTAGAAGGGAGAGTCTACATCACTAATACACCAAAGAGAGAGAAAGTTAGTGTGTGTGATTGTATTCTCCTGCACTTTGTACTGCAACGATTTTGCTTTTATCATCAATACAAGAGAATTATTTAGTAATGAATTGTGTTGTTGATTGAGTTGTTGTTTTCGTACTTAGATCATTCTGATTTGTGGCAGTATCGATCCAATTTAACCTATCGGTTTCCAGCTTTCAGGCAGTGAATGCAACAACCTCATATTTATATCTTCAGTATTTGTAGGAATTTTCATTGCTTATATTTCAGTCACTAGTACAAATCTATTCAAGTGTGAGTTGATAGATTCACCAGGTAATGCAGAAAACATCTCTAGTTGTCTTTTACGTTTTTGTTTCTCATTACTCTGAATTTCAATTCCTCCTTCACACATTTTCTGTAAGATTTTGTACAATGAGTTTCCAGTAGCATACTTCTTAGTTCTTGTCAGGAAAGCCAGTGGGACTGCCATGGTTAGAAATGAATATGCCTGCAAATCAATTGCACATTTTTTTAAGTTCTCTTTGAATTCATCTCCTTCCAATTCTTCCAGAGGAATGACCTTCATACCATCTCTGTATGCATTGTATTTGTACTTATCAGGATTAGAAGATGGTTTTGGAATGTGAGAACCATTATGCTATTAATCTCCACAAGTTGTGATCAACTGTGTTCAAATAATTTCTAAATCGTATTTCCCAGCCTTTGAAATCAGCTCTAGTTTTGATCAAAGGAACTTTGGATGTCTAGTCAGAATATAATGTTGTTGTTACTTGCCATTTTTATTACTTTGAAACTTGATATGCGGATGACAGTATTGATCTGCGAACAACAGTGTCAATCTGCAGATGACAGTGTTGATCTGTGTGCTACAGTATTGAACTGCGAATGGTTTGAAAATCAAACTTTTCCACAGAGATGAAATTCAAAACAATTACTTCAATATCTGTGTCAGCTTTCTTCAACTTAATTGATTGATTAATGAGATCTGCGAACAATAGTAATCTTCAAATTGATTTGCGGACAACAGTTTTTGATCAATTTTGAAGAACACTTAATCCAACAGATCAAAATAAGCTAGAACGCAGATGCTTAAGTAGAAGATAAACGGAAATTGAATGGCAATTGGATCAACTTCAGTGAACATCATCATTTTCTCAATTTTTCAAAGATATATGAACAACACTGAAATCATAATTTCAATAATTTAATTTTGAATTTGATTGAAATCAATCGTAACAGATGTATGAATTCATGAGAAATGTTCGTTAAATCTCAATTTTTATCAATAAACAAAATTTAATCACAAAAATTTGTTGAATATGCGATGAACAGTTCGTAATCACCAACACACTCTTCGATCCTTCAAATCCATAATTTGAGTAATTTTTCACATTGAATTCGATTCAAAAGTTGAATAGATTTATCAATAGAACAATCAAAACAGATTGAATCGGTTCAAAGATCCAAAATGTTGTTGAATTAACAGATTCAAGCAGATTCAAACGAAGTTCGAACACTACTCAACCAACAGCTCTTATACCAATTGTGGATCAAGTCTAGAGCTTGTTAATCTGTTAATCTCTATTCAACAATCATGATTACAATCATAAGTATAATCCACGAAACAAGCAATTCAACACAGAAAATTACTGATAAATGCAAGTTGTATTGATCGAGAGAATATGTGTGTACAAAAGGTGTAAAAATGGAGAAGTCTCTTCAAACATACATAAGAACACCTATTTATACTACTCAAGAAAATACAGGTATTTACAATCAAAAAGAATAAAAACTTAAGTTGATGTGCGGATAATAGTCTGTCCGCACTGTTAGGGCTCGTTCCTATTAGAAGATTTACTTTGTACTTTGTTTATACAAGTTTGTATAGTATAGGGTTAATTTTGTATTATCCCTAAGTAGTGATGCATAAAGCATGTTGCTAGTGAATGTTAGAGAGAGAGAGTCTAGATCACATATTTACACGTTAAAGAGAGAAATTGTGTGTGTGATTGTATTCTCATGCACCATTGTACTGCAACTATTGCTTTAATCATCAATACAAGAGAATTATTTAGTAATGGATTCTGTTGCTGATTGAATTGTTGTGTTTATACGGTGATCATTCTGATTTGGAGCAGTATCGATCCAATTGAACCTATCAATTGGTATCAGAGCTGTTGGTACTGTGTGTTCTTCGCTATTCATCAAGCAAAAACACATCAATATTGCTCAAATCATGATCTGAATGATCTGTTGATGTTTTTAGATATGATTCATCATCAGAATCATTTCTAATTCACAACAATTGTGCAAATTCCATCTGATTTTCATCAGATCTGAGGAATTAAAAAGAAATTAAGAGTTACTGTTCGATCAATTTTTGCTCAAATTCATTGAAAATTTATCATGTTTTGGATTGATTGATATAGGAGATTGATAATCGGTATAAATCATTGCTTGTGTGTGATTTTTGGACAAACTGGACAAGTTTTGTTAAAATTCAGAAAAATATGTATGAAGATGTTGATGAACATGATGATCACGTTGAAGATGAACTAGACGGGTGATAAAGTTTGACTTAGACAAAATTTTTCGACTTAGTTTGGTGAACTATTAGGTCCTGTGCAGCCGTGTAAAGAAATTTGTCTAGACGGGTGAAGAATTTCCAAGTAAAAGTTGTGTACTGTTGAGCCGGGTGAGCAACTATTCAGCCGGGTGATCAACTATACAACCGGATCAACTTGTTACTGTTCAGTCGGGTCATTATCTCTTTTAGCCGTGTCAAGTGTAGACGGGTGAAAGTTTTGATTACTGTTGAGCCGGGTGATTGATTCTTTTAGCCGTGTCAAGTTCTGTCGTGTCAAGTTATATTTGTTTAGCCGTGTGATTGTCATCAAGACGTGTGACTATTCAGCCGGGTAATACATTGTAGGCGGGTGAAGATATACAGTGTTGAAGATTTGCAACTGATCAAGCCGTGTGACTGTTCAGAAGGGTGAAGAAGTTTTCAGCCGGGTGAAGAAGAAAACTCACTGTTCAGCCGCGTGACTTATTTTAGTTGTTTCAACTTTGTTATCTTACTTTGTTACTGTTTAGTCATTTTTATTTTTAAAATTTTAACTGTTTCTTTTCAAAAATCAACAAAAACACAAAAATATTTACTTAAAATTTTAAAATGGCACCTATTGATGATTCTGAATCGTGCAGATTTCAAGAACTGGACAATCAGATTGAAACACCATTTATGCTCTACTGATAATGATTTGTGGAAGTCTATTGATAAAGGTCCTCATATTCCTACTCAGACTGCTCCTGACAGTGCAAGCACTTACATAAAGGACTCAACAGAACCATATCCTAAAATAATCTACAAGGTGAAGACTTACGAAAGGTCAAGAATGACAGTAAGGCTTATTCCTTAATGTGTAAAGGGCTGCCACTTCAAGTGTTGTCAAGACTGGATGCTTATCAAACTAGCTACACATTATTCAAGGCATTAAAATCAATCTGTGAAGGAGGAGAACAGTTAAGAAGTCTTAAGAAGCAGAAATTAAAGAGACAATTAGAACTGTTTGAGCATATTGCTGGAGAATCTGTACACCAGATGATGAACAGATTTGTCCATCTAACAACCGAGATGACAAATGTTGGTGCAAAGACAGATCTTCAAGACCTGAATGATCGATTATTGTGTGCTCTTCCATCTTCATGGAAACAAACAGTGACTTTGTTGAAGCATACAGAAAAGTTTCCAATGGACTTAGATCTTCTTATTGCAAAGACGAAGAAGTTGAAATTGATGAAAGTTCAAGAAACACTGACAGATCAGGTTCTCATGGTGAGTATAAGTTTGTGGTGAATCCTTCTAATACAGTTGAGAATGCTTTTCTTGCTCAAGATGCTGTTAAATCTGATGATGAGTGTGATTTGTTTGTTGGTGCTAGTTTTTACACTGATTCATCATATCTACCAAGCTCACCAATTTACTCTCAACCTCAATCTCCACCAAGAGTTCAAGTTCACCAAATGAAATCTAAAGTAGAAAACCAAAGTTCAAGTTCAACAGTTCAAGCAAAAGTAAAAGATGCCATGAACATCTTGTTACAAGATGATGAGACTAAGAATGCATTTACTGCATTCATGGCAAGCTTCCAAGCTTATTAGGGTAGTCATTTGACTCAATTAGATGTTGTTCTTCAAGATTTGTTTGAAATGGATCCTGATGACGTTGAAGAGATGGACTTAAACTGGCAAATGGTTATGGTTGCATATCGAACTCAGAAACATGCGTATGTGAACCGTAGTTACAAGCCAAATGCAAACAAGACAGTTGGTTTTGACAAGTCAAAGGCCAGATGTTTCAACTGTAACAGCTATGGTCATTTTTCAAGGGAATGTAAAGCTCCTAAGAATCAGAATTATAATGGTCAAGCTAGTTCAAGTGGACAGAATCAGCATCAAGGTCAAAGTCAGAACTCACAGCAGTCTTCAAGCTATCAGAACAGAAATCAACGTTTCATTCAAAAACCATATCAATGTCTTCCCATGCCAGAACTGAAAGATGAAGGGAAAAAGCTTGAAGATCAGAACAAAGCACTTGTAGTTAGTGTCAAAGATGGATATGACTGGAGTGCTTATGCGGAACAGTTTACATCTGATCTTACTTCTAGTTTGGCACTTGTCTGTGAAATTGAGGAAGAAGACTGGTCTGAAGAAGGGGATCGTCAAGTGATTAATGATATCAGTGAAGATTCTGAAGATTATGACTGGAGTGAAAGTCAGATCCAATTGAAGAAACTGAATCAGAGATTGCTCTTATGGCTACATCAGAAGAGTCTTTCTCATCTGCTGAAACAAATCAACCAAAGGTTAGTATCGAATTACCCCCTAACTATGTTCCTTTACCTGATGATGTGAAAGGTAGGTTATGTTCTGACCAATGCATTAAACAAGTGGAACATTATCGAACTCATTCATTTAAAATTGGTGATAAATTAAGTAAACATGAACAAGTTCATGAACAGCTTAAAATTGATCACAAAATTGCTAATGAGAAGATATTGTCACTTAAAGAATCATAGAACAAAACCTTGAAGGAACTGGAACTGTCAAATAAACAATTGGAAGAAATGACCAAAACTTTGAATCAGAAAAGATTGCTCATGCAGCAACTGAGGTTGAATTGACAAAAATGAAAAGGTCAAAAGCAATTCTAGCAAAGTTGATAAGTGATAGAAAAGAAAACAGAACAGGATTGGGTTTCACACATGAACCAATGCCTATATCAATCACTAACACTTTACCAGAAAACTTTAATAAAAATGATCATTCACCTGAAAATGAACAAAGATTCAAAGAAATTAAAGAAGCAAATCTGAATCTGAAGGATCTAAAGTTTTACTCGACAGTTTGAAAGAAGATGACAGTGTGACTGTTGAAGCTGATGATGAAGCAAGCAACAAATCTGATCCTATTCTGGTGCAACTTGTTGAATATCCATAACTGAATCCAACACCAGCAGAAACGGTGAAGGATGAAGCAGAATTCTCGGGTTACAACGATCCAGAATATATCAAGTGGAAAAAGGAGCAGAAAGCTCATGTTGCTGATCAGCTGATCAGCTGATCAAACAGGAAACAGTGAAGAAGACTGAAGTTTCGAAAGCAAGAGTGCAGAAATCGAAATTGTCAAACAATCAATCTGAAACAAAACAACCAAAGGATAAAAGTGTCGTAACATCAAGTGACAACACCAAAGCTCAAGTTATTAAAGCTGAAATTGTAAATCCTGTGACAAAGAAAGTGTCTAAAATCAAACCAATCAAGTTTGTGTCATCAGGAACGTTTGATATGAATTCATCTCATGGTAACCAAATAAATTCTAAGATCAAATCTAACTCTGGTCTGAAATCAGGTTCAGGTCCTAAGACTTCCGCTGTCAATGATAAAAGATTTGAATCAAAGAAGGTAACTAAGCAAGATGTTTCAAAATCAAATCAAGTTCCCAAACAACCAAAATTTGATAACAAGAAATCAAAGTCACAACCACAATCTCTACAAAAGAACCAAGTTAACTTTAAAACACACAAGTGTGTTAATGAATCACATGTTGGTTCAACATCTAAAGTTAACAGTCGGCTCTTTAAGATCAGTAAGAAACACTGTGAGATTTGTGATCGTTATAATCATGTTACTGCTGAGTGTTTCGTTAACAGGTACTGCGATTACTGTGATAAACGAAACCACTTTTATAACAAGTTTTGTGAGATATGTGAAAGGAGAAATCATGACAGTACAGATTGTTTCTTTCGGAAAAACTCATGAACAGAAAAGACTCATTTTCCGAATTTTCTAAGAAAACAATCATTCGGTTTTCAAAAATCAAACCGAAGTCATTCTCCTGATTTGAGACCTTTCAAAAGAATCAATTCTGGATTCAAGGAAATGTTAACAAGAAATCAGCAGGTTAACAATTTTACGCCAAGAGCTTTGATGGTACGAAACCAAAGATTTGAAAATAACCTTGATCCTAAGTTAGAGGAAAGGTTTTCAGCTTTAAGAAGAAAGCAAACAAATCAAGCCAGTGGCAGAAATAGTTTTCAACCAAATCTCTCAAATGAAACAAATTTTAAAAACTTACATTATCAACAAGTTACTGTTACAGATAGATTCGGAAAACCCAAGACCATGTGGGCCTGGGTTGACCAAACTAACTAAGTAAATGTTGAATTGCAGGAGCGCCCTCGAAGACCTATCAACTCATGGTTTGTTGATAGTGGGTGCAGCCGGCATATGACAGGCAACCATGCCTTGCTTCAAGATTTTAATCTAAAGAATGGTACACATGTTGCGTTTGGAGGAGATGCTGGTGGAAAAATCACTGGTGAAGGAACTGTGACAAATGGGATTATTAGCTTTGATAAAGTCAACTACTGTGCACAATTGAACTTTAGTTTGCTAAGTGTATCTCAAATTTGTGACAAATCGTATTCAACATTATTTGATGATTCTTTTTGTTACATACTCAAACCAGGTTTTAAGATTGACAATGAATGGGTGGTGGTTAAAGCTCCAAGAGATCGAGACGTGTACAAGCTTGATATGTCTCAGATTGACGCTGAAACCGAAACCACATGTCTCATTGCTCATGCATCAAATGATGAGAGTCAGCTATGGTATAGACGGTTGGGCCATTCAAACTTCAGAAACATGAACCGACTGGTGACTGGAAATCATGTTGTGGGAATACCTTCAAAGAAATTCTCAACAATTGATCTCTGTCCAGCATGTTTGAAAGGAAAACAGCACCGAATGTCTTTTAAGTCCAAGCTAGAAAAATCCATTTCAAAGCCCTTACAGATGTTACATATGGATCTTTTCGGACCAACAAATGTTCAAAGCATCGGAAAGAAGTCTTACTGTTTTGTCAACATTGATGATTTTACAAGATTTTCTTGGGTTTATTTCTTGCATGCTAAATCTAAAACTGCTGAGTTGTTAAAAGAATTCATTATCAAAGTTGAAAATCAGTTAGATTGTAAATTAAAAATCTTGAGAAGTGACAATGGAACCGAGTTTAAAAATTCTAATGTGGACTCGTTTTGTGCAGAAAAAGGAATTGTGCGTAAATTTAGTGCTCCAAGAACTCCACAACAGAACGGAGTTGCAGAACGGAAAAATCGGACGCTAATTGAAGCAGCAAGATCCATGCTCGCAAATGCCAAAATCCCTAGTGGGACGAAGCTATTGCTACTGCCTGCTTTGTACAAAACAGGACAATATTGGTTCAGGATAAACATAAAATGTGTTATGAGTTATTGTTTGGAAGAAAACCGAGTATTTCATACTTGAAAGCATTTGGTTGTCCTGTGTCGATTCTAAATTTAAGTGAGCATCTCAGTAAATTCGAGTCAAAATCTAACGATGGATTTTTCTTAGGATATTCATCTGTTTCAAAAGCTTTTGGGTTTTCAACAGCAAAACGAATGTTGTTATTGAAACTATTAACGTTAAGTTTTTAGAAAGTTCGTTTCCGTCAGTGGCTCATGGTCCCGAATGGTTATTTGATTTAGATTCGCTATCCAAGTCTTTCAACTCTAACTTGTTTGATTTTTCAGGAAAAACGAAGAAAGAATCAGGAGACTTAGGTTGTTTCATTGATGATTCAGATAATGACGATGATAATGATCTTAATTCTGAGTATCCATTCATGTCATTTCACAATCCTGATACTGTGGTATCAAACCAAACTCCGGGTCCATCTCGTTCTCAAGAAGATCAGGAATCAATCAATTTTGAAGATGATGTGAATCAACAAAATTCTCCTAATGATGGTGGATCTGTTCATAATCAACCATCATCAGATCTGAATGTTGAAGTTGTTCCAGAAACATTTGACTACTTCATCAATTCACCAGAACAAGTTCCTAAGTTCACTCCGCATACTTCTACAATTTTACAAGATCTACCGAATCTGAATCAGTCTAATCTGGAGACTCAAGTACAAGGTGACGAAATACCAACTCACCGAGTTCATAGGAATCATCCTATCTCTCAGATTATAGGTCCTTTGAATCAGAGAACCATGAGAAGTCAGACTGAGCATGCAAACGTTTGTCTTTATTCATGTTTTCTTTCTCAAGTGGTATCGAAGAACATTTCAGAAGCGTTGCAAGATAACAGTTGGATTGAAGCCATGCAAGAGGAGTTACTTCAGTTCAGAAAACAAGAAGTTTGGAAATTAGTGGACTTACCTGAAGGAGAAAATGCTATTGGTACAAGATGGTTGTACAAGAACAAGCCAGATGAACGTGGCATTGTGATCAGAAATAAAGCCAGACTTATTGCATAAGGTTACACTCAAGAAGAAGGTATCGACTATGAAGAAGTGTTTGCTCCGGTCGCTCGACTTGAAGCTATTCGCGTTTTTCTAGCTTATGCCTCTTTCATGAATTTCAAAGTGTTTCAAATGGATGTTAAAGGCGCATTTTTCTATGGACCAATTACCGATGATGTGTACGTCAGACAACCTCCAGGTTTTGAGGATCCTGAGTATCCACATCATGTATACAAATTGAGCAAAGCTTTATATTTGCTCGAACATGGTTTTTCAAGAGGTCAGATTGATCCTACTTTATTCATGAAGCGGGAAAATGAAGATCTTCTATGTGTTCAAGTGTACGTTGATGATATCATCTTTGGATCAACAAGTCCATCCATGTGCAAATAGTTTGAGGAGATTATGAAATCCAGATTTCAGATGAGTTCTATGGGGGAGATTAATTTCTTTCTCGGATTGCAAGTAAAAAACAGTCTGCAGACGGAATCTTTATCAACCAATCAAAGTTTGTTGAAAAGTTGCTAAAGAAATTCAAGATGCAAGATTGTCAGACTATTCGAACTCCATCTGATGTGAACTGCAAAATCCAACCTGATCCAAAAGGCAAATCTATTGAAAAAACACTTTACAGATCAATGATCGGTTCATTGATGTATCTTACTGAAATCAAGTGTTGAAATAGGTGTAATAACTGTTAATCACCAATTTTCATCCATTAATCAACATCAAATCATCTGTTATCGACTGAATCGAAAGAAAATTTTAAATCTTGTCGAAACCGCCATTGATGCACCTTGAACTTGTTCATGATTTTGATCACGAATGATAAATAATCTGCATATAATTTATTAATTGATGCTAAAGATGAACTGAATAATGTGTTACAATTTCATTAAGCAAATGGCAAATTTGTACTTAAGTGCTTAAGCAGTTAAGTCAGTTAAAGTTACATGATCATTGATTCACAAAAGTTTTTGTTAAATAAGATGATATTATCAAACTGTTGATCAACTTATGTGATAAATGTTAATGTGATGTGTTATATCATGTCTTTGTGCTTATTTCTTGTACAAATGTTGTTTGTTTATCAAATGTTGACATCTAACACATGTATTTTTGTTTGTTATCAGATGAATGATCTAAAGTTTGAACCAAAGCACAATCTTGTGGCTGTATTGGATGAATCTATACCAGAAGCTGATGGCTATAGAGATATGATTTGATTTCTGAGAAGAACCAAATATATATATGCAATGTGTGCCAAACCCATATATGCAAGATTGATCAAAAGTTTTTGGAGAACAACAGAGGTTATTACAGATGAAGCAGGTGTATCTGTTATAAGAGGGAATATTACCAGACAGTTGCAGATAACTGTGTCTGAAGAATCTATCAGGACTGCTCTAAGATTAGATGAAGAAGAAGTTGGTGCTCCTGATGAATACACAACTGCTGAATGTCAAGCATGTTTTATAAATATGGGACATCCTCCTGTATTTCCTAAATAGCAATTTGTGAGAGCAAGATTGAGCAGGCAATGGAAGTTATTCTGTTATGTGATCCAGCAATGTTTATCAAGAAGAAGTGCTGGATTCGATAACTTTCCATCAGACATTGCATCCCCAATAGTTGCAATTGCCACAAATAGACCTTTCAATATGTCAAGATGGATAATGAAGGGGTTTATTTTCAACTTGGTAAAGGGGAAGAGATTCAAATTCTTGATGTATCCGAGATTATTGCAGCTGTTGATCAACATTGCACATCCTGTGATTCGTGAAGAAGGTGTGAATAGTGACTTGCTCATGACTGAAGATATGAATGCCTTATCTTATCGAAAGATGAGCATTGGAAATGTTGCCGAAGTGCAAATGTTTGACTATATGCGAGATATAGCAAACAATGAGGAAGATATTGGAGAGATATATCATCATATCTCTCAAGGTGAAGTTGTTAATCCTCAAGAGCTTGTAGATGATATTCCTGATGCCCTCAAGACTGACTCGAGTGAAGGTGATGAGAATGGATCTGAAAATGAAGAATCTAGTTGCTCTGAAACTGAAGATAAAGGTGTTTCTGATGATAATGGTAATGAGGATAATGATAACAATGATGATGAGAATGTTGTTGATAGTGATGAAGAGATCGATGCTGAATCAGAATCTGTTGAAGCAGAAAAAGAAGAAGAATCAGTTGTTCTTGAAACTCCTAAGGACATCACAGTCTGTTATACTAGATCACGACGATCTGAGACTGTTGTTGAACCTATTATTGTAGAGGAGCCGGTTATGATTGAAGAAGTGAGTGTGCCTGAACATATCGATGTAGTTCAGATTGCACAAGAAGTTGTTGTTAAGGTAGAAACTGTGGCACAGACAGTTGATGAAACTGAAGCTGTTGAGTTTGTTCCCGATACTCGTGATATTGCCACATCATCTGCTCCTGCAACTATGCATACTGAACAACCAAAGGAGTCTTCACCTAAGGTTGGTTTAGATGTGAATATGAATGAAGAAGAAGGTGAAGTCTTTCACTTAAAAAGGATGATAGCCACGCTATTGGATGAAAATGCTGAATTAAAAGCATCAAATGAGCGAAAGAAGAAGAGATTAGCAGAATTTTGGGCTATGCATCAAAAGAACTCAAAGATTTTCAAAGAATTAGATGTTGAATATGAAAATTTGAAGGTCGATTATGAAGAATTACATGCAGAATGTAATACTTTGCGTGCTGAAAAAGAAGTTCTTGAAAAGTGGTAAAGAAGAAGAACTTGAAAGCTCTGAATCTGATCAAGAATTTGTAGTGAATGAAGACGTTGGAGTGTCTGAAACTCCTAGGAACGTCACAGTTTATTATACCAGATCACAACGATCTAAAACTGTGACAGAACCGATTGTTGAATCAGTCCCTATTCCCGATGATGTTGCTGCTATTGTTATATATGACAAAGCGGAGGGAAAACGTAAACTTGATGAAGTGCCTGAAATTGTTGAAGAAGATGTATCTATGAAGAAAGCTAGAACCGAGGAAGCAGTTCAGATTGAGCCGGTTCAAGTTGAGACTGTACATGCAACTAAAGTGATGAATATATCGGATGAAGTTGATTTTTCTGAATCTGAAACTGAAGTAAATGTTGATGAAGAAATTCCAATTGATCTAGATGCACGGTTTGCATATTTAGAAAGGATGAAGTATATTCCTGTTTATTTGAATGGACTGACAGTCAGTCAAATAAACGAGGAATATGAAAAGTGTGTTAATGCTCAAGATAAAGTAGATGGTGATGACAAAGAGTTCGTTGTTGAACCAGGTGAGTGGACGCCATTACAAGAAAGCCTGAATATTGATGATCTTCCTCCGGAAGAATTGTATCATCAAAATCCAGAGGAGATGACATCGGTTGACATGCATCGATGGTTACAATCAAGAAATTATCCGTACAAAACTCTGAAGAGGTTGAAGAATGAGTCATTGAAAAAGATTGTTGTGAGCTTTCAAGCGTCAGAAAAGATGCATAACCGTATGCTCTTTTTGGATTATAATAATCCACAGTACTTTGAACTAACCAAAAGGTTCAAAGTATTGGAACCGAAGGAGATTCTGTTGATGGCTTCACCTGAAGATGCACATAAGAAGAGAAACGATCTGATTGATATGTTTCCATGTGAGATGAAAGCTTACCACATTCTTATGGATGTACGTGAGTCATGGCATAAAGCTGCCACAGCAGGTGATACTGTGAGATCACTGCTGAGTAAAGGTCAATCCGTTTCCGACCTACTTGACTCAATGATCGTGCCGGAAAAATCCAAGGATGTGAAGATCATTGCGTGGAAGTACGATAAAGTATTTGATGCTTTTCTGATCAAGCGGGTTAATGGTTATGTGATGTTTATCACTACTATTCTAGCATATTCAAGCTTCCAGTTCAAGACTTTAAAGAGTTGCACAAGTTAAGATTGATAAATCATACAAAGGCTGAGCGTGGTGATAAGTGTGCTATGTTGTTGGACGCAGGAATTAGTCGAATGCCTAAATTTCTGGAATTTCATGGCCAGCAAGAAGATAAAGTTTATTTGGATAATAAGAAGAAGCAGAAGAAGTTGATCCTTCGTGATATGTACTTAGAAGAATTTTCAGATGAATATTTTGATAAAGTAACCGATCCGGGATTGAAGGTATTTGATGATTCGCAAAAGATGAAGCCAATTCTGAAATTCTTTTATCATGAAGAGACATTTGAGCTAAAACTGGTTCGTAATCTGGATGACTGGGATCAAGACATGATCACTTTATTTAGTACGTTCGAGCTCAAACTATTGCATCCATCTTATATTGATCATTTGCGAAGTCACAAGATGGAAAAGATGAAGGATCCGATTGCTGAAGCTGACAGAAAGTTATTTGAAATAATGATTGAAGTTATCGGTGCTGCCACAGAAAAGATCCGATTAAGGAAAGCATTACTCAATGCTGACCTTGTGAAGATTAATATTCCGGAGATTGAGTTTATGAGGATTACATCAAAGGGTACCTTAGAAGTACGAGCCAAAGGAAAGAAAAGGCCGTACGAATTTTATGCTAATATTGATTTTGCAGGTATCACTTTGGAAACACTAAAACAGATGGCTGCTTGTGACATACTCACCAACGAGTCAAAGCCGAGACAAGCCGTAATTGCTGAAAAGTTCAAGTCATGTATTGAAGAAGCTATCAAAGAGCATGAAAAATATACTGGAAAACAGTTGCTGAATGTAAAAGAAGAAGAAATGTGATTCAAGAGAGATTGAAGATTAAAGAGAAGAAAAGATTAAAGCTCAAGATTTTTGATTAAAAGTCCAAAGTTAAATCTTAGGGGGAGTACTGTTTGGGCTCGTTCCTGTTAGAAGATTTACTTTGTACTTTGTTTATACAAGTTTGTATAGTATAGGGTTAATTTTGTATTATCCCTAAGTAGTGATGCATAAAGCATGTTGCTAGTGAATGTTACAGAGAGAGTCTAGATCACATATTTACACGTTAGAGAGAGAAACTGTATGTGTGATTGTATTCTCCTGCACCATTGTACTACAACTATTGCTTTAATCATCAATACAAGAGCATTATTTAGTAATGGATTGTGTTGCTGATTGAATTGTTGTGTTTGTACGGTGATCATTCTGATTTGGAGCGGTATCGATCCAATTGAACCTATCACATCTCTAAGTAAGTTTCTGTCCGCATATCTCTCCAAGTGTTATCCGCACATCTTTCCTTTTTTCTAAAATCTTCAAGTGTGATGATCAATTATATCAACACACAACTCCAGTCTCTTACGAATTGTGGGCACCTTTATTCTTCAAGGTGCATCTACTGATGCCATTTTCCTTTACCTGTTTCCCTTGTAACTTGCAGGGCGAGCTATCACTTGGATCGACTCACAAGCTTCTGGCACGTTCAGCACGTGGGAAGCACTTCGTTCTGCCTTCCTGAACAAGTACTTTCCATCCGCTAAGGCATCTCGCCTTCGTGAACAAATCCACTCATTTCGCATGGAGCGTGATGACACCTATTACCAGGCTTGGGAACGATTTCAAAATTTGTTATCTCGCTACTCCCAGCATGGGCTCACTCCTTGGGCCTTAGTAGAAAAGTTTTATAATGGGTTAATCTATGAGACTAGGGCTAGGTTTGACACATCAGCACCGGGAAGGGGAGCATTTAATGGGTAAGAAGAATGTGGATCAGTGTAATGAAATGTTTGAAAGTTTTGCTCAAGTAGAGTTCGAGAAAAGGTCTATTAGTAGGAATTCTATTCCTATCACTAGTACACCCTCATCCACTCGAGGTGTGCACCATGTCACCATGTAGACTAGTGTGGTTGTTGCTGTTGAAAATTTAACCCGTGAGATGAAAGAACTAAAATCTAAAGTTGATAAATGTGAATTGTCTAGGGGTGGGCATGATACTTTAGTGTCCAATGATGAATAATCAAGAGCAGCTAGAGTACATAGATGGTCAGAACAGGTTCCAAAACTCATATAGGAATAACAACAACTCTAATCAGAACAATTTTAAGAACTCTAACAACAACACTGATTGGCGTTCTTCCGGTGCACCCCCTCGTTTGCAATCCAATTACAATTATAACTGGGGGCAAGGTTGTTTTTCTTGTAATAATCAAAGTGGGCAGAATTCAAATAGTGGGCAAGGGTCAAGTAGTGGGCTAGAGGGGATAGAAGAGTTGCTATCACAGTTAGGGTTGTTTAAATCGCTCGCTGCTCGCTTGGAAAATGCTCACTCGTTTGTTCACTCGATTGTAAACGAGCCACTCCGCTCGATTCGGTTTGTAAACGAGCCAAGCAATGAGCAAGGGTCCGTTCGGTTCGGCTCAAATTTTTTTAATTTATTTATATATAATATATTAAACTATTTAGGCCAACTTTGATCCATAAATCCAATTCATTTTGGCCCATAAGTGATACATAAAATCCAAGACAAGTTTTTTTGTTAATACCCAGAAGCCAAATGACTCAAACCCTAACTGTCACACCCAGACCGATGGCGGAATCACTGAGTCGAACGAAAGTGAATGATTGTTCATAGCTCATGATACTAAAATGATTTAAATATGTATTAACAAACTTTTTCATAACTTCAAATAGCAAGTTATATCATGTCAAACCATAAACAAACATAATCTCATTTAATTAAACTAGGTCCAAGATCGTACATGTGAAGGTATCTCAAAATCCTCCTAAGCTACATATCCTGAAATCATGTGAAAATAGTATTTGTTCAGCTATCGAATTAGCTGGTGAGTAACATAGGTTTGCATATATATATATATATATATATATATATATATATATATATATATATATATATATATATATATATATATATATATATATATATATATATATATATATATATATATATATATATAGGGGAGGGATTTTCTAAAAAGGCAAAAAACTCTAAAAAGCCTAAGAAGTAATCTGAGACGTCGGATTATGGTGTTTTACGGCCCAGATGGACGCGGTGGCATTTTTGTAGTTATTTTGATGTTTTGGTCACGCGCGAGATGGATTTGAGGGTAGATTTGTCATTGTGCGTATTTAACACCACAATTCAAACGCCATGGTGTTTCTTAGATCCGTGCGTTTTTAACACAAAATTCAAACGCCATGGTGTTTCTTAGATCTGTGTATTCTTAATCATGGTGTTTTTTACATAGTTGACGTTTTTGGTGTTTTATTTCTCACACATTCTAACTTTTCCCATGGTGTTTCTTCAAACTGTGTCTTCTGAATCATGGTGTTTTTTATGTTTGAACTGATCACAGTAAAAACAATTGACTTTTTTGGTGTTTTATTTCTCACACATTCTAACTTTTCTCATGGTGTTTCTTAGCACTATCAAATGGATCTATGTCTTCTGAATCATGGTGTTTTTAACATTCGAACTGATCACTAAAAAACACCATGATTCAGAATGTTAAAAACACAATGATTCAGAAGAACTGAACATTGATCGGACGTTCGTAATTAGAAACAAAAACGTCAAAAATTAACAAACAAAAAACATCATCGGCTTTCAGTATTCGTCATAGATGAATGATTATGGATTCAAAATTAAAAACGAAAAACGTCAAAAACACGCCATACCTGAATAGATGTTCGTAATTAATAAACGTCAAAAAAACACCAAACTGAACATCGCGAGTGATACCAGGATTTCGAAGTCAGCATCGCGCGTATAAATGACGAAGATGCACCTCTGTGTTTTTTTATCTCATGGTCACGTGCTTGTTATTGATTGCTTCCTACACTTCTTAGAGTTTTGAGCCTTTTTAGAAAATCCCTAATCTATATATATATATATATATATATATATATATATATATATATATATATAGGATTAAGTTCATTTGAGAATACTCATATATTGCAAGAAGAAAAAGAAGAAACCTAAATCACTAAAAAACTTATCAATGGTTTAGTTTTTTTTTAAATAAATTCACTTCCTACATATAAATGTGTAATGTATAAACTAAAAAAAATCATTAAAATATTTTTTACGTATGTATTTTTAGCGTTTTAAATTTACCTACACATGTGTAAGTAACCTAACTTACACATGACTTCCACATGTGTAGGTTTAACAAATAAACGAAATTTATTCAATTTTATTTTTTGTATGTCAAAGTTAATGAATAAATATTGCATATTTATCATTTTTTTGTATGTTAAAAACGTTTTTGGTTGAAAAAATAAAGAATTTAGCTATTTCTTTCACTTCTCGCAATATTTGCTCTTCTCAAATGAACCTTCCCCTATATATATATATATATATATATAAGAGTTATCCTACATAGTGTTAGAAATCTAAGAAGGCTAAGAAGGATTTGTGACCTTTAGATCTCTCTTTTAATGGTTGAGATCAATTTGTAGGAAAACAACTTGGTGGAAGGGTACATTAGTCATAGCCACTTTTGTTGACTTTCTCTCTCCACATGCAAGGCACATGTCAATTCCCCCACTTTTTTTAAAACGTTCATAACTTTTGGATATGATATTATTTTTTTAAAAAAATTACACCAAAAAACAAGCGTTTTGTTATCTTTAAAACGCGTATAATATTGATATATAAGTAACAAAAAAAAATTCGGCACTTGTCTAGTCCTTGTGTAATATCATGTGATTGTGTTATATTATAACTAGTGAAATATCACTTTTATCGGTTCATTCTTAAGTCATTATGTAATATCATCTTATTTTAAATATTTGTTGTGTCATCTTATGTGTTTAGAAATTATCACCGTGTCATAAATTGTTAATATGTGTTTGAGAAATGTTGAAAGACAAAGTCATTTTTTGTTACAAAGTGTGAGAATGACACAATGGTAAACAAAGACACAATGACACTTTTAAAAAATATTCTAACTCACAATATAAATAAAGTTTTAAAAAAGTGATTCGGAGACTTTGTTCCCCATGTATTGCTCTTTCAAAAAATAAATAAACGAAAAATTAAAAAAAATTCAAAAAAGGCAAATTGGCCTAAAATAATCCCAACTAATACTCATTGGCCGAAAATAATCCCAACTCAGTTTATTCCCTCCAGTGGTCCCAAATCCAACTTTTTTGGCCTACAATAGTCCGCCGTTAAGTGCACTTAACGGCCGTTAACTTTTTTTCTATTTTTTTCGAATTTCAAACCGATATTTTAGGGATTTTGATCGGGAGGATAATACGAGTCTGTTGATGTAAACCTTACTTCCAATTGTTGCTCCAAATGGTTTAATTTTGATATCCGGTTAAAGCACCGTTAGGTTTTAAACACCTGATTGAAGACCGTTTTGTCGTTTGGAACACCAGTTCGAAGTAAGGTTTACATCAATTGAATCGTATACTCCTCCCGGTCAATTTTCATAAAACCTTGTTTTGAAATTCGAAAAAAATAAAAAAAAAGTTAACGGCCGTTAAGTGCACTTAACGGCGGATGATGTGTGAAATATATATATTTAAAATAAATGTCGTTCACAAAACTCAGGTTTTAAATAAAAATGGAAAACCCAACAAAACTCACACAAGCGGCAAGTGTACCGGTCGTGTGTAGTCAAGCTAAGTAAGTCCGAGTATCGTACCCAAGAGACTTGTTTGGCGGCCCTCAATAATAAATCGTTATCGACTCCTAACCGATGAAACTTTGTTTATTTTTAATTATTTAAACTATGAAAATAAATACGAACTAAATATTAAAAGTTATCTAAAATAATTAAAACTAGTAAAACTAAAAATTACTTTAATTAAATCTAATAAAAGAAAACTAGAAACGACTTAAACTAAGAAAACAAACTAAACTGATTCGAGAACTGTCAAGAATGAGAAAGCAACTACCTAGGCGGGAATCCTATTAACGACTCGACTACTTTTGGTTTCATACAACTAATGGCACCGGATCTAAAAATATAACTACCAAGAACAACCCAACGCTACACTGCCTGCTATAGGTCTTAAATGTATGCTAAATGTCCTAAAATAGTTATTTGAAACTTACGGTGTTAAATTATGGCAAAAACCACACTTGGATGACTAATGGACCCTAAACTAGATCTCCTTCCGGTCTCACTAGTCCATTACCCTAATAGTTGGTTCTATCAACTCAATAAGATAAAGGGATCAATTAATTTAATATGATCTAAGACAAGAAATCACAAGTGACTAGACTACTTAGGCAAAATCCACTCTCGTGCGATCCTAACCTAACCAAACTAGCAACTAGATGAAATCTACAACCTATCTCCTTTCGGTATCTAGGTCGGTTAGAATACTAATTTATACATATGAAAGCAAGCCTATCTCATAGGTGACTATTCCTAGATCAACCCACATATTGATTCAAACACTAAGTCTAAATCTAGCATGCAATTTTAACCAAAAACACAAAGTCAATAATTAAAATCACAAGAGAAACATGGCAAACCACATATATATTACAACTAGTACGCACGTCACATTCAAAGACAATATTTAGATCAACTTTGCAATAATCATCCGTTCCATTAGTTATAAAATAAACCAAAAGTAGTCATAAATATTAATATTTATCCATATGCCTAGGTAGTATTAAAAGTTTAGCCAAAAATCATACCTAGAATAATAACTAAATCAAAAACAATAGCATTCATAATTCAATCACGAGTTTAAACGAAAGATTAAATGAATATAGCGAAGGAAGCAAACCAAAATCGTAATCCACAAGTCAAACTTGAACGTTCGATCTTCAAAAACCTTAGCCAATTAGTCGCCTCCAAAAGAAATTGTAACCAAAAGCTGCCTTCTTTCTTTTTCAATTCGTTCGACCAGAAGAACAAAACCAAAAGCTGCCTTCTTTCTTTTTTCAATTCAAGTCTGCCGTCATGCGGTTATCCTCAAGGCCTCAAATATATATACTGCATGTGGGTTTACCCTCTATTTTATGTAGTGGGCCTAGCCTTCAAATAATGGATTTTAACTTTCCACATCACGTGACCAACAATTCATTCTTGAATTTATGTGAGCCTACAAATTAAAACAATTTGAGTTCATGGATTATCATTTGTTCTAACATGCTCATTCAGAATTTTGGTAACAATAGACTCAAAACAAACCAAATAAAATGATTTACATCATTGCGTTATACATGTACTCGTATTATTTAATTTTTATGTTTTATTTATTAAATAACGCTATAACAAGCCGTGATAAAAAAATGTTTTAGGTTTTTCTCTTTAGTCTCAAGCTTAATCTAAACACTTTATGTTCACTCATTGGCTCTTAAAATCATTAAAATATAAACATGGACCAAATATGAGTAGAATTCAACCAAATTAACCCAAAAGTATAGAGAATATCTTTATAAAAATATATATAATTTGGACCACATCAAATATCCCCACACTTAAACCTTTTTCGTCCCTGAAAAAGCATAAACTATCTCAGGGATTCAAGACTCGAAAACTCTAAAACCAAAAACAAAAACTATACAATTACAACTCAAACCTTTAATCATTACTCAAACAAGCACCCATGACTAAAACTTTAGCGATTTTTAATTAGAGTGGAACTCATAGCTATTATAAGCTTTCCATGGTTTTATTGGGTTGAGTCACCCCAACTTGACTTAAACCTTATAACTAAATGATTAAAAACATTTTAAAGCACAAACAATAATCAAGCAATTTCAACAACATTGCTTATTATTATTCATTTCACAAGTGGCATCAAATAAATTCAATTTCCAACTTACTCCTAGCTAATGTTCCCCATTACATGACATACCCCCGTTATCAAGCAATATCCCGAAATTCATCACCATACGTGATTATGCACGACTTCATCTGTGGGCTTACATATGGCGTGTCCCTTGTGGTCCGTTTCTTATTGGTATTAGGACGCGAGCAAGGGGACCCCATATGACTAACATGTGGTTTGATCAAGTCAGTAGTGAATTTGTACTTTTAAGCACATTATGATCAAATTTATTGACTTATAACGGCAGCTTAACTGCGGGTTTTGCTCTTTGAGCTTTTATTTGAATATTTATACCTCTTTTTTAGAAGTAAAAATACCAGATGATAGACCGCATAAAGACCCATGGTCTCCAAATCCCGAAACATCCCATCAATACAAGATTTAAGATTATAAAATCATATGCCATGAAATGTAAACCACTAAAACTAGAAGTGTGAAAATTAAAGTTTACTATAAACCACCTTTTTGAAAGCAACTTCATTTTGTATCACAGTAGCTAAAAGGCTTGAGTATGACTCAACTTTTTATTCCACTTCAAGAATAGTATGTTTCCCACTAAAAATCACTTAAATTAGATTTTATAATGCCACAATGTTACTGCTCTTTCATTCATAAAGGTTGAGAGACACAAAACAAAAGAAAAAAATATTTTTTTTTTGAATTTTTTAATTTTTTTTGGATTTTTAGACTCTATATTGACTCAAAACAGACAACCAAAACTCAGAAATGACCATTTCCCATCCCCACACTTAAGTTCTACATTGTCCCTAATGTAGAAATGGAAAAACACTAAAAAAAACAAAGCTAAGAATGCAAAAATAAAAGATAAGAGATGTGAATTGGAAAAGACTTAGCTGGTATTGCGAAACGCGTAAGCTCCAAGTCTTCGTTCCAATATTCAAGTGTTGACCGTATAGCATTTCGTTCGCGGTCAACCTTGCCACCGACACTCCCGAGCTCCTTCTTCATCTTCACAAATGCAAACTCACCCGAATGGAGATTGAGTACGGGTGCGAATAATTTAAACCTGCAAAAACAAAAACAAGATACCCGAGCATAAAACTGACTCGACACAACTAAAATAAAATGAAAATAAAAAATAAATAAATAAAAAAAATTAATAATAAAATAAAATCAAACACAAGATAGAAACTAAACTTACAAACTTTACATATTACGGGTTGCCTCCCGAGAGCGCTTAGTTTTTCGAGTTCTCAGCCTGACTCATCTCAGATCTCACTAGCCTGGCAAACCGAGGTACACGACCTCCTTAATCTCCTCTATTGGCGCTCCACTCACATAATGTTTCAACCTATGCCCATTAACCTTCCACGCTCTCCCCTCGTCCTCAATCTCGACGGTACCATACGGAAAAACCTCTTTAACAGTGAACGGTCCTGACCATCTAGACTTCAACTTACCCGGAAACAACTTCAACTAGGAATTGAATAGCAACACTTGATCCCCACACTTGAAGGTTTTATTACCCTTCAAGTGTCGATCATGCAACTCCTTAGTCTTGAGCTTATAATTATACGACTGTGCATAAGCGTGATCTCTCAACTCCTCTAACTCGTGAATCTGGTGAAACCGGTGATCTCTCTCCACAAACTTAGAAAAGCAACGACTAACCTGTGAACCAATAGTATCAATAAAGTACATGGTGTCGTCCTGGTCCTGTGTATGCCTCATGGCTCTATTAACATCAAATGTGACCATCTCATCAGCAACTCTCAAGGTCAACTTACCTTCTAACACATCTATTAACGCTCTCGCGGTAGCTAGGAATGGCCGTCCTAAACTCAACGGGACATTCTCATCCTCATCCATGTCTAAGATCACAAAATCAACTGGAAACACAAACCTATCTACCTTCACTAACATATTCTCCACGATCCCCCTTGGATACTTCACTGACCTATCCGCTAACTGAATACTCATACGAGTCGGTACCGGTTCTCCTAGATCTAGCTTAGCAAAAACAGAGTGGGGCATCAAATTAATACTAGCACCTAGGTCAGCCAACGCGTTACTCACCGACAAGTTACCTATAAAACAAGGAATAGTGAAACTACCCGGATCAGCCCTCTTGGGAGGTAGCTTATTCTGTATTACAGCCGAGCACTCCTCACTCAATATCACAGTTGAGATCTGCTCCAATTTCTTCTTATTTGTGAGCAGATCTTTCAGGAATTTAGCGTACTTAGGCATATGCTGTAATGCCTCTACGAATGGTAAGTTCACTTTGAGTTGTTTGAACATCTCAAGGAACTTTCCGTATTGCTCTTCATTCCTGTGCTGAGCCACTCTACCTGGGTACGGAAGTCTATCTAAGCGAACTTGTGGCTCCTTCTGTGAACTCTCGGCTGTTTTCTTCTCGGGCTCTACTGGCTGTGTTGTACTTGCTGGGCACAGCCTCTGTTGCACCTCGCCAGCAAGAGCCTCCATCTCCATCTCCTCATCTACATCATCATCAGTGTATGGCACAGGTTTATCAGCCTTACCTGTTGTCATGCCACTCCTAGTAGTCACTGCTTTCACCTGGGCATTCGGGTTCTTCACAACATTACTCGGTAGCACACCCTGTTGTCTCTCCTGCATCATACTCGCCAACTCCCCCACATTTCTCTCTAAGTTCTGCAACAACGCCCCTTGGTTCTTCAACATCGCCTCGTTCTCCTGGAACCTCATTTGATACACCCGATCTCTCTCTTGCGCCTCCTTATATCGCGTATCATCTCTCGCTAGGAGTTGGGCCATCATATCCTCCATGGAAGGCTTCCTGTCGCCCTGACCCATGCCACTGCTCTGCCCACTAGTCTGGTTCTGGAATAGACTCTGGGTGCGTGGCCGGAACCCCGGTGGATTTCCACTCCTCCAACTCTGCTGATTCTTCCAACCCGGATTATAAGAATTACCGAAGGTATTGCCCTGCATCCGGTTGGGATTACTAACAAAATCAACCTGTTCCTGGAGACTGCCAATAGAGATGGGGCAATCAACAGTGTCATGACCACCGCTACAAATCTCGCAGGCCTGCTCCTTCTGCTGCAGGTCTTTCACCATTTTAGTCAATGCCTCAACTTGGGCAATTAAGATAGTACCATTATCGACCTGGTGCACCCCTCGCTGGGCGGAAACTGTAACTCGAGCTTCAGGATACTCAAAGCTACTCATGGCTAAGTCCTCGAACAGGTTATTACACTCCTCAACAGTTTTAGTGGTCAAAAGATTACCACCAGCAGTAGTGTCTAAGATATTGCGTGTTGCATGGGTGACTCCATTATAAAACTTCTCAACTAGCGCCCAATCTTGCAACCCGTGATGTGGACATTTGTGCAACAACTCTTTGAAACGTTCCCAGGTGTCATAGAACGTCTCATCGGGTTTCTGCTGGTACGAATGAATTAGGCTCCTCAGACGAGCGGTTTTCGACGGTGGAAAGTATTTCAGAAGGAATTTATCCTGCAAATCGGCCCATGTAGTGATGGAACCGGCAGGAAGAGACTCTAGCCAACTGTGGGCCCGATCGGAGAGAGAAAACGGAAAGAGACGCAACTTGAGTGCGTCCTCAGTAACACCGTTAAGATGGAAGGTGTCACAGATTCTGGCGAAGCGATTAAGATGAGAATTCGGGTCCTCAGACTGCAACCCGTGAAACTGACAAGTGTTGGTCATCATCGAAATGACCTGAGGAGGAATTTGCCAATTGTTGGCAGCGATTTGCGGCCGGGTGATACTAGACCTAGCGCCATCGGCCGTCGGCTTTGCGTAGTCGGCAACAACTCTCCTAACTGGTGGATTCGCGTCGCCCATCGTAGACTCGGTGTCGTGAGCGGAATCGGTGTCGGTGTCGCGAACTGAAGATTCCTCCGTTTCTGACTCGGTGTCGTAGTCGGGTTCGCCCGTCTGCTGGTCGAATATACGCTCGGGATCGTCAAATGGCTCAAACTCAGGTGGTCCGACAGAACGGGTGTGACGCATAAACTAGAACGGAAAAGAAAATAAAAAAAATATAACTAAACGACTTAAATAAAAGTGAACTAATCTAATCAAGCAAACAAATAGCACGTAAAAGGCAAATTAAGACTAAGGTAAGAGATAGCAAATAGAGGAAACTAAACTAGAAAAGAAAAAGACAACTAAAAAAAACTAAAGAAATAAGAAGAAACGAAAAAGTAAAGGGTGGTTAGACCCCCGACTCGGATCGTTCTCGAAGTCGCCAAAATAAAGTCCCCGGCAACGGCGCCAAAAACTTGATGTGTGAAATATATATATTTAAAATAAATGTCGTTCACAAAACTCAGGTTTTAAATAAAAATGGAAAACCCAACAAAACTCACACAAGCGGCAAGTGTACCGGTCGTGTGTAGTCAAGCTAAGTAAGTCCGAGTATCGTACCCAAGAGACTTGTTTGGCGGCCCTCAATAATAAATCGTTATCGACTCCTAACCGATGAAATTTTGTTTATGTGAAAGTTATAAACGTTTTAAAAAAGTGGGGGAATTGACATGTGACTTGCATGTGGAGAGAGAATATTTAAAAAAGTGGGCATGACTAAAATACCCTCTCTCCTAATTTTCCTAGATGCCACATGTCAGTCTATTATTGCTTCTTAGCCTTCTTAGATTTCTAACACTATGTAGGTGAACCTCACTCTATATATATATATATATATATAGGTTCACCTACATAGTGTTATAAATCTAAGAAGGCTAAGAAGCAATAAGAGATTGACATGTGGCATCTAGGAAAATTAGGAGAGGGGGTATTTTAGTCATACCCACTTTTTTAAATATTCTCTCTCCACATGCAAGTCACATGTCAATTCCCCCTCTTTTTTAAAACGTTTATAACTTTTACATACGACATTATTTTTTTAAACAAATTACACCATAAAAACGAGAATTTTTTTCTCTTTAAAACGCGTATAATATTGATATATAAAAAACGAACTTTTTTTTCACAATTTTTCAGCTCATTGTGTCTAACGTCAGGTCATTGTTTCTTCCGTCAGGTCATTGTGTCTTTCATCAGGTCATTGTGTGATTGTGTCATCCGTAAGGTTGTTGTGTCATTCATCGGGTCATTGTGTAATCTTATTTGACAAGTATTACACAATGATCTAATAATAATTACACAATAACACAAAAAGTATTTCAAAGATCTTGCTCTCACATCATCCTCCTTAAAAAATAAATAAACAAAACTTAAAAAAACTACTATTTTCTCATTGTGTCTTTTTTTCATTGTGTCTAATTTAAAAAATAAAAAAAACGGTAATTTTTTTAATTTTTTTAATTTTTTCGTTTATTTATTTTCTGAAAGAGGAATACATGGGGAACAAGGTCTCCGAACCACTTTTTTCAAATTTGATTTATATTGTGAGTTATAATTTTTTTTAAAAGTGTCATTGTGTCTTTGTTTACCATTGTGTCATTCTCACACTTTGTAACAAAAAATGACGTTGTCTTTGAACATTTCTCAAACACATATTAATAATTTGTGACACGGTGATAATTTCTAAACATATAATATGACACAACAAATATTTATAATAAGATGATATTATATAATGACTTAAGAATGAACCGATAAAAGTGACATTTCACTAGTTATAATAAAACACAATCACATGATATTACACAAGGACTAGACAAGTGCCGAAATTTTTTTTTATTTTTTATATATCAATATTATACGCGTTTTAAAGATAACAAAACGCTTGTTTTTTTGGTGTAATTTTTTTTAAAAAATAATATCGTATCCAAAAGTTATGAAAGTTTTAAAAAAAGTGGGGGAATTGGCATGTGCCTTGCATGTGGAGAGAGAAAGTCAACAAAAGTGGCTATGACTAATGTACCCTTCCACCAATTTCTTTTCCTACAAATTGATCTCAACCATTAAAAAAGAGATCTAAAGGTCATAAATCCTTCTTAGCCTTCTTAGATTTCCAACACTATGTAGGATAACTCTCCTCTATATATATATATATATATATATATATATAGAGTGAGGTTCACCTACATAGTGTTAGAAATCTAAGAAGGCTAAGAAGCAATAATAGACTGACATGTGGCATCTAGGAAAATTAGGAGAGGGGGTATTTTAGTCATGCCCACTTTTTTAAATATTCTCTCTCCACATGCAAGTCACATGTCAATTCCCCCACTTTTTTAAAACGTTTATAACTTTTACATACGACATTATTTTTTTAAACAAATTACACCATAAAAACGAGAATTTTTTTCTCTTTAAAACGCGTATAATATTGATATATAAAAAACGAATTTTTTTTTCACAATTTTTCAGCTCATTGTGTCTAACGTCAGGTCATTGTGTCTTCCGTCAGGTCATTGTGTCTTTCATCAGGTCATTGTATGATTGTGTCATCCGTAAGGTTGTTGTGTCATTCATCGGGTCATTGTGTAAACTTATTTGACAAGTATTACACAATGATCTAATAATAATTACACAATAACACAAAAAGTATTTCAAAAATCTTGCTCTCACATCATCCTCCTTAAAAAATAAATAAACAAAACTTAAAAAAACTACTATTTTCTCATTGTGTCTTTTTTCATTGTGTCTAATTTAAAAAATAAAAAAAACGGTAATTTTTTTAATTTTTTTTAATTTTTCGTTTATTTATTTTCTGAAAGAGGAATACATGGGGAACAAGGTCTCCGAACCACTTTTTTCAAATTTGATTTATATTGTGAGTTATAATTTTTTTTAAAGTGTCATTGTGTCTTTGTTTACCATTGTGTCATTCTCACACTTTATAACAAAAAATGACGTTGTCTTTGAACATTTCTCAAACAAATATTAACAATTTGTGACACGGTGATAATTTCTAAACACATAATATGACACAACAAATATTTATAATAAAATGATATTATATAATGACTTAAGAATGAACCGATAAAAGTGATATTTCACTAGTTATAATAAAACACAATCACATGATATTACACAAGGACTAGACAAGTGCCGAAATTTTTTTTTATTTTTTATATATCAATATTATACGCGTTTTAAAGATAACAAAACGCTTGTTTTTTTGGTGTAATTTTTTTTAAAAAATAATATCGTATCCAAAAGTTATGAAAGTTTTAAAAAAAGTGGGGGAATTGGCATGTGCCTTGCATGTGGAGAGAGAAAGTCAACAAAAGTGGCTATGACTAATGTACCCTTCCACCAATTTCTTTTCCTACAAATTGATCTCAACCATTAAAAAAGAGATCTAAAGGTCATAAATCCTTCTTAGCCTTCTTAGATTTCCAACACTATGTAGGATAACTCTCCTCTATATATATATATATATATATATATATATATATATATATATATATATATATATAGGTGGAGGTTCATTTAAGAAGACTCATATATTGCGAGAAGAAAAAGAAGAAACCTAAATCACTAAAAAAACTTTTTATTTGTTTAATTTTTTTAATAAATTCACTTCCTACATTCAAATGTGTAAGGTATAAACTAAAAAAAATCATTAAAATATTTTTTACGTATGTATTTTTAGCGTTTTAAATTTACCTACACACGTGTAGGTTATGTGTAAGTAACCTAACATACACATGACTTCCACATGTGTAGGTTTAACAAATAAACGAAATTTATTAAATTTTATATATTGAATATCAAAGTTAATGAATAAATGTTGCATTTCTATCATTGTTTTGTAAGTTAAAAACGTTTTTGGTTGAAAAAATGAAGAATTTAGTAATTTCTTTTTCTTCTCGCAATATTTGCTCTTCTGAAATGAACCCTCCCCTATATATATATATATATATATATATATATACATATATATATATATATAGGTGAACCTCACTCTATATATATATATATATACATATATATATATAGGTGAACCTCACTCTATATATATATATATATATATATATATATATATATATATGAGAGTTATCTTACAAAGGTTTGGAAATCTAAGAAGGCTAAGAAAGATTTATGACCTTTAGATCTCTCTTTTAATGGTTGAGATCAAATTGTAGGAAAAAAATTTGGTGGAAGGGTACATTAGTCATAGCCACTTTTGTTGACTTTCTCTCTCCACATGCAAGGCACATGTCAATTCCCCCACTTTTTTTAAATCGTTCATAACTTTTGGATACGATATTATTTTTTTAAAAAAAAAATTACACCAAAAAAACAAGCGTTTTGTTATCTTTAAAACGCGTATAATATTGATATATAAAAAATAAAAAAAATTCGGCACTTGTCTAGTCCTTGTGTAATATCATGTGATTGTGTTATATTATAACTAGTGAAATATCACTTTTATCGGTTCATTATTAAGTCATTATGTAATATCATCTTATTTTAAATATTTATTATGTCATCTTATGTGTTTAGAAATTATCACCGTGTCACAAATTGTTAATATGTGTTTGAGAAATGTTGAAAGACAAAGTCATTTTTTGTTACAAAGTGTGAGAATGACACAATGGTAAACAAAGACACAATGACACTTTTAAAAAAATTCTAACTCACAATATAAATCAAATTTAAAAAAAGTGATTCGGAGACCTTGTTCCCCATGTATTCCTCTTTCAAAAAATAAATAAACGAAAAATTAATGAAATTAAAAAAATTACCTTTTTTTATATTTTAAATTATACACAGTGAGAAAATAGTAGTTTTTTCAAGTTTTGTTTATTTATTTTTTAAGGAGGATGATGTGGGAGCAAGAATTAGGTTCAACTACAAAGTCTAATTTTCCTAGAAAGTCTAAGAAAAAATTTGGACCATTAGATCTAATATTAAATGAAGATCAATGGCTTATAAACACAATGTGGCATAATAGTAAATAGTTAAAACTTTAAATGATAGGCCAAAGGTATATTAGTCTTGTCTCACTTTCAAATTTCTCCCTCTTTTTTAAACGTCCATTTACTTTTACATACGACAAAATTTTTTAATAAAAATTACACCAAAAAAACGAGCGTTTTTTATCTTCAATACGCATATAATATTGATATATAAAAAATTAAATTTTTTTTTGAAGTTTCAGCTCATTGTGTTATATTCGTTAGGTCATTGTGTTATATTTTTCAGCTCATTGTGTTATATTAGTCAAGACATTGTGTTATATTTTTCAGATTGTGGTATATTTGTCAGGTCATTGTGTTATATTTTCATCAGGTCGTTGTGTTATATTTTCATAAGGTCTTTGTGTTATAATTTCATCAGGTCGTTGTGTTATATTTTCATCAGGTCGTTGTGTTATATTTCCATCAGGTCGTTGTGTTATATTTCCATCAGGTCGTTGTGTTATATTTTCATCAGGCCGTTGTGTTATATTTTCATCAGGTCGTTGTGTTATATTTTCATCAGGTCATTGTGTTATATTTCATCAGGTCATTGTGTTATATTTTCATCAGGTCATTGTGTTATTTCAGATCATTGTGTTATTTCATTAGGTTATTGTGTTATTTCAAATCATTGTGTTATTTCATTAGGTTAGTGTGTTATAACACAATGATCTGAAGAAATAATACAATGAGTTGACAAATAACACAACAAGCGAAAAACGTGAAAAAAAAAATTTGTTTTTTATATATGAATATTATACGCGTTTTAAAGATAAGAAAATACTCGTTTTTATGGTGCAATTTTTTTAAAAAAATAATATCGTATGTAAATGTTATGGATGTTTAAAAAAATGGGGTAAAACTTAAAATATAGAGACATTACCATCTTTACCCTTCCTTCTAATTTTAAGGGAGTGCCACATGTCATCATCTCATGGCTTCTTAGACTTTCTAGGAAAATTGGACTTTGTAGTATAACTCCCACAAGATCTTTGAAATAGTTGTCAAATAAGAAAATTGTGTAATTGTGTAATTATTATTAGATCATTGTGTAATACTTGTCAAATAAGATTACACAATGACCCGATGAATAACACAACAACCCTATGGATGACACAATCACACAATGACCTGACGGAAGACACAATGAACTGACGAAAGACACAATGAGCTGAAAAAATGTGAAAAAAAGTTAGTTTTTTATATATCAATATTATACGTGTTTTAAAGAGAAAAAAATGCTCGTTTTTATGGTGTAATTTGTTTAAAAATAATGTCGTATGTAAAAGTTATAAACGTTTAAAAAAAGTGGGGGAATTGACATGTGACTTGCATGTGGAGAGAGAATATTTAAAAAAAATGGGCATGACTAAAATACCCCCTCTCCTAATATTCCTAGATGCCACATGTCAATCTCTTATTGCTTCTTAACCTTCTTAGAATTCTAATACTTTGTAGGTGATCATCCCTATATATATATATACATATATATATATATGAGGGATTTTCTACAAAGGGCAAAACTCTAAAAATGCTAAGAATGATTCTGGGGCGTTCGATCTGGTGGTTTACGCCAAGATTTAGGCAGTGGCATTTTTGTAAATATTTTGATGTTTTGCTGACGCGCGCGATGGAACTAGGGGTAGATTTGTCATTGTGCGTTTCCAACACCATGTATATAAAAAACACCATGCTTAAGACTGACTCTATAAAATAACACCACGCATATGAAAATATTACTTAATAAAAAACGCCATAACTTACCTGTTACAAAGTAACACCGGAATCGAATTGAAAACGTCATAACAGTGATTAACACGCCATACACGATGAGTATATACTAAATTACCAGCAATCACCATACACTATCATCACTGTAGAATTAAAAAACGCCATAAATCACCCGCAACAAAGTAACACGGGAGTCGAGATGAAAACGTCGTTCAGGAATTCGTAAAACTTCAAACTTTAAAACGGAAACATCGAAAACAACCAAAAACATCATTGCTTTCAGTATTCGCCATTGATGAATGATTATGGATAACAGATCGAGAGTGTCGATCGGATATTTGTAAAACATCCAACTTTCAAACGAAAATGTCAAAACCCAACAAAAACATCATCGCTTTCCAAATCAACGCCATTCGTTAAAAGAACGAAGATGCCCCTCCGCCTGTTTTTACCCACATGGACGTGTGAATGATGGTGATTGCTTGCTACACTTCTTAGAGTTTTGACCTTTTTTAGAAAATCTCCAATCTATATATATATATATATATATATATATATATAGGTGGAGGTTCATTTGAGAAGACTCATATATTGCGAGAAGAAAAAGAAGAAACCTAAATCACTAAAAAAACTTTTCATTTGTTTAATTTTTTTAAATAAATTCACTTCCTACATACAAATGTGTAAGGTATAAACTAAAAAAATCATTAAAATATTTTTTACGTATGTATTTTTAGCGTTTTAAATTTACCTACACACGTGTAGGTTATGTGTAAGTAACCTAACCTACACATGACTTCCACATGTGTAGGTTTAACAAATAAACGAAATTTATTAAATTTTATTAATTGAATATCAAAGGTAATGAATAAATGTTGCATTTCTATCATTGTTTTGTAAGTTAAAAACGTTTTTGGTTGAAAAAATGAAGAATTTAGCAATTTCTTTTTCTTCTCGCAATATTTGCTCTTCTCAAATGAACCTTCCCCTATATATATATATATATATATATATATATATATATATATATATATATATATATATATATATTGGTTCAATACTCATGTTATGTATAAACTATAAATGCAAAGTGTATCACACAAGGTAAACATATAGCACAATCAAACCTTATGACTAGCATCCACTTAATCACACAGACTAAGTGACGTTGATGAAAAATGATCAAATTGAAAAGCCGTTAATCATCCTCAGGTAAAATATCAGATAATTAAACTAGATATAGTTACAATCACCATCGGATAACGTATCAGGTGACTTAGTTAAAATGTGGTTACAATACCCTCGGATAAAGTATTAGGTGATTAAATAAAAAGAATAAATAGCGGTTACAGTTACCCTCAGATAAAATATCAGGTAATTAAACCAAAATGAATAAATAAGCGGTTACAATTACCATCGGATAACATAACAGGCAATTAAAACAAATAAATAAAAACATGTTACAACCACCATCGGTTAAAGTATCAGGTAATTAAACCAAAATAACGAAAACCGGTTACAATCACCCTCGGTTAAAATATCCAGTGGGTTTTTCAGGCCAATAGATCTATCATTGATTAACCGTCGGTTTGGATAAATAAATGATTATGCTTCGAATAAATTTAGTTTAACATGTAATGAACACATAAATGCAATAAGTCATAAAATATGAATAGATATGAATATACTGAATAAAAGTTATAAACATGATTTAGTAAGGCTCATGATTTCACCCCAAAGCATAAAAGTATAAAAGGGGCTATGAATACTCACTTGGAAATTGATCGATGAAATAAATAAAGCACAAACTTGAACAAGGCATCGAGAATCTCCCTAGAACCACCTGATTGATGACTGGATCGATTGAGAAAAATAAGAAAATAATTGCGGCTATGACGAACTCAAACAATGATGCAACTAGATGATATGCTTCAATTGATAACTCAGAAACGATTATTGATGATCGACAAATAAAAGCCCTATATTAATTGAAGATAACAGTTGCTTGAATATGTCGATTGGCTGAGTAGCAGAGACGACTAAGAACAGAGAATTAATTGACTGGGTATGTGCATTGAAGTTGAAATTGGTGTTGTAGACTGATAATGTGTAGTTGAAGAAGTGTTTTGGATGGTTTATAACAGATTGATTTCGAGTAAACTGCTATTAACAGGTTCGAGTGGGCTTCGGATGAAGCTGAGTTCAATTTGAAAGATTTATCACATTAATCACTAATTAAGCGTGTCTAGATTAAGTTAATTTGATTTTTGTGGATCAATTTTGTTGAATTGAATCTAAATTTGGCCGGATTAAGTGGGTTTCGATATGTTTTGAAGATAATTTGCGATTTACTGGATTATAGGATGGTTTTAGGTTCGAATCCTATAGATAATTTTGATGGTTTGGGTCGTCACCGGAGTCGATTGCCGGAGACACGGGGGTTGAGGTTGGCTGCGTTGGGTTTTTAAAATGAATTTACAGTTTAGGTCCCTGTAGTTTATGTTTGGTTTAAATTAGTTTTAAAGCTAGTTTCAGAAATGACATGAATTAACCTTGTAGTTAGTTTTTGTCATTTAACATACTTATTCCACCAACACTTTTACTCAACTAATCATACTAACTAGAAAAGTTTTTTTTTTAATTTATAAAAACGTACTAATTATATATATATATATATATATCTATTGTTTTAATTGAATGAAATTAACGAATAATATATTCTCATTTCAAGATCGTTATGAAATTTGAAATGAAATCGAAACGGGTCGGGTTTGGACTTGAATCGGGTTTAATTCGGGGCAAATGTTACACTCTCCCCTCCTTTAGGAAATTTCGTCCCGAAATTTGATTAACGTTCGTTTTGGTAAAGGATTATGATAGGATTTAGTGGGGTAATTTGCTAGAGACTAAGTTTTAAATTTTTTAGCGTCGTTTATAGTTTGGGTTAAAATGAAATCAGATGAACTAATTGAACAGAAGTTCCAATAGCGATTGGTTGGTACTCAAGATCATAATGGAACGTGATTCGAGTTAAATGAATAACTAACGTGAACAAAAGTGATTAATAAATTGAATGAATGGATCGAGTGAATGGATAGAACAAATGAATAAACGAGTAAACATGGTTAATCAAAAATGAGTAAAACGGGTACAACTCCAAGCATTGTCCTTGATGATGCGTTTTCCATCATAGATGCACTAACGTTATCTAGCTCCCTCGAGTCAAGAAGTTGAATCGCCAACGTGAGCGCTAGATGTTGATAATAAATGATCAATGAAAGATGCAAGGGAACACATTGTTAAGATTAAATTGCAATGGGTCAAGGTCCAGAAGCTACACAAACTTCACTGGACATAGGCAACACTTCATTTGACAATGTGATAAGTACACTTATATATAGGATGTACCAGCGGCGTATCCACTATGCCCTTATCACATTTGACAATGTGATAAGTACACTTATATGTTGCCCGACGTTCATCTGAAGGCGATTTCCACTCGTAGCGGTAGGGTTATAGGTCCTAAAGTGAGAGAGAGAGAGAGAGAGAGAGAGAGAGAGAGAGAGAGAGAGAGAGAGGTAGCTGATGTAGAGAAGGAAGAGTTAGTCGATGAGGAGATAGAAATGGAGGCTCATGGGAGGGTGCAAACTAGGTTCAGCCCAGCAATTACCGCACCAACCAGTGAGCCTATGGTAGAAGGAGAAATAAGTAGGAAACCCGTAGAGATTAGACCATCACCCCTAGTGGATCATTCCCACATTCCATATCTAGCCCGCCTGAAGCACCAAAAAATCACTAGGGAGTATGAACATTTTCTTGATATGTTTAAATCACTTAAAATGTCCCCTTCATCGAGGTCGTCCAGCACATGCCTAAATACGCCAAGTTTCTGAAACACCTTTTGAAATGAAAGGACGGTGATTGCTCGGCGGTAGTCCTCAATAAGCTACGAGAAAAGCTTACTGATCCCGGGTTTTCACAATCTCATGTCTGTTTGGTAGGGACACCTAAATCTAAGCATTGGCTGACCTTGGAGCTAGCATCAACCTTGTGCCATTTTCACTTGAACAACTAGACCTACGCAAACTCACCCCCACTCGAACGACCTTATCCTTAGCTGATCGCTCCATTAAGCATCCATAGGGCATCATTGAAAATATGCTCGTCAGAATTGATAAATCTGTCTTCCCCGTGGATTTCGTCATTCTCGATATGGAGGCCGATGAAAAGGTCCCCATCATTCTTGGTCGTCCTTTCTTGCGTACCGCGAATGCACTAATTGATGTCTTCAACGGAAAAATCACTCTTGGTGTAGGAGATTAGAACATCACATACGATGTGGGGAGAGTTATGAGACATCCTGGTAGTCATGATGACTTCAGTGGACCATGCCAATCTGTTTATTTCCTAAACACGATCATTTCTTGCGTGGACACATGCCTGGATTACATCTGTGGGACCGACTTAGTTGGAGTGGTTGATGATGAGTTAGAAGAAGAAGAAGAATTTGAGGATGTGCAGTTTGTTCCCAAAGTGATGGAGGTTAGTGAGATTGAGAAGGTGCAGTTTGTCGAGACAGTTGTTCCTTTAGAACTCAAGGTCATTTCTTACCATTTAGAGTATTCTTATCTAGGAGAAGGGTCTACTTTACCTGTCATAGTCTCGTCTAAATTGAGTGAGGAGAAGAAGTCCAGGTTACTTGAGGTGTTGAAAGCAAACAAGGATGTCAAAGCTTGGAGGTTGTCTAACATCAAGGGCATAATCCCGCCTTCTTCACGCACCGGATTTTAATGGATGATAAGTATAAACCGGTGGTGTAACCACAAGGGCGTCTGAATCCATATATGCTGGAAGTGTTAACGAAAGAGGTACTAAAATTACTGGACACTGGGATGATCTATCCCATTTCTAATTCTCAATGGGTAAGACCGACCCAAGTTTTCCTAAAGAAAGGTGTGACACCCGACATTTTCCGGTTAACTCCATTAATCCAATTCTGTTAATTATAGTATCTCAATCATTTATTTGAAGCAAATGGGCTCAAAGGCGCAACATGATTAATGTGGCCCAGTACATTATAACGAGTGTTCGTTCTGACGTTCGTCATATTAATATAAAATGTATCTTATATATTTATAAGAAGTCAAATAACTAATCATATAGCAAACGAACGTAATTAACTATGAATGCGTATGAAACGCGTATTTGCTCAAGCACGTTTAGATAATTCAAGATATAATCAAGAAAATAATACTTGACACGATTTGGAATAGCTTGAAAAAAAATGTAAGCTTTGATGGATATTCGAGATGGGAAATAATACAAGACGCAGTTCGTTACACGCGTTAGTAAATTAAAAAACCACTAGGAAAACTCTACCTATAAATACACTTTATCTTCCCCATTTCATCATTTTTCAAAATCCTAGAATCATCCCACACAACTTGCAGCTGCACCTTTCCGGTCATTTTCCGACAAGATCCGACGTCCCCTCGAGGCGTATTATATATCAAAATCTACGTCTCGACGAGTCGATTCGAACGGTGGTAACGGTTTCCCCTAACTCGCAGCCGTTTAGGAGATTAGGTGCAAAGAAGAGAACGGTCGTAGCTTTTTATCTCCTTCTTCCTCTTACGTCTCGACGAGTCGATTCATATACATATTTCACACATAACCTATATATCGATCTCGTCACATATATATCGATCTATACATACAAGTGGAGAATGTAAGATGAGCCGAGCTGTAGCCCGGGCTACGGCTCAACTATGCGTGCGTAATGTAAAAATTTGATGGTTTTATTCTGTTTTATGTTTACACTTGAGCAGTTAAAAGGTTACTCTGAACAATTAAAAGTTTAAAACAGGCTTTATTATCAATTTTGTTTGAAAAAGTCTCAAAAAAATAATGATATAAGTTAAAATTGTCTAAACATTATTAATAATTTTCAAGAAAATGGTTGTTGGTCCCAAAACACTATTAAATCAGTAACTTGTGAAGATTTTGGATCAAAATGGTAAAATAATGATGAACTAGATGAAGAACACAATGAAAAAACTCAGATTTGATCTTGTATTGATTGCATCAGATTTACAAAAGTGGAAACCCCAATCAAATGCTCATTCAAGCCCCCACAAAACCCTATTTGCACTTACTATTTATAGTGAGTACTTAACATGCTAATTACACTAATAGTCCCTACACTTAGACTGATTAGAAAATAACAAGTTAAAAGGCTAAAACATGTCTAAAGTTAGATTAAATATATTTTGTTGACACAAAATATATTTATTACATTAACAATCCTAGACATAAAACAACTTCAACGTCTTGACTCGGTTCTTCGTCTCTAACGCGCCATTTGACTTTTTACGTGGACTTTGACCGGACGTTGACTTTTGTTGACTTTGACTGTGTTGATAATATTAGACTACAATTCAGGTCCAACAATACTCCCCCATAGTCTATTATTATCAACGTATTGCATCGTGTTCAGCACCGATAAGTCAATACTGTTGGATCTTCAATTTGGTAAGCTTCAGTCTTAATTTTTGATCCAACAAAACTCCCCCAAGACTTATGCTTGCCAAATTATGTTGCTGAAGATCTTTATCTCACAATCTCCCCCATTTTGTATGCTCCCCCATTTTTTGTGCTTCCTTTCGTAAAATCTGGAACGGCTTTCCAACAATCTTTTCTCGAGTGCTTCAGAAGATGTAGGAGGAGGATTCCTAGCTCGGTATCTTCTGAAAAACTTTGAGGAACAGGTTCTCTGGTCAAGTGCTTTGCTCAACTGATGATCGGCCATCATTTGCAGCAAATATCTGTAACACAACAATCACAGACAAAATCTCGAGATTTCTCATTAGATCATTTCATTAAACAAAATAAACCGGTGTTTATCTGTGTATGAAAACAAGCGAACCCGTGTCCATTTGTGCATGCAATTTCACGTGAAATGCATGTGAAAATGATAACATTTTAATAGCATAATATGGAAGACTTGAAAATAATTTGAAATGAAAATCTTTTTGGATTTTTTTTTAATTAAAATTAAAAATTCGAAAATGAGAGGACGAGTCCGACAAGATCACAAATATTTTTGACAAAGAGAACACATCCCAAAAGGTACACACGACCAACAAGACTCAAGAACTCAAACATAAAATAAAATAAAATAAAAACTTCATGAAAAGATATCAGATAATGCGTTTCGAGCGACCATCCGGAGAAACAAAGACTTGGCTAGATTGTCAATATGTTTGTACATTTAAACCCATGCCTTGTTCCTTTCAACAGACAATCTGTGATGGTCTTATCATGTTTTAGGTTCGATTTGAAGAAACTCGGGCAACTCGGTCCCCACAGACATCTTGGTAAAGAAACTTGTCCTATCGTCAGGGTTTATTGAGCAATATGATTGACTTTGCTTGAATTTCATGAATCAAATTTTGAATATTGATCAATTTATGAGCCTCTTTTGACATTCTGCATTTTGCATATTTGGGAGTGGAGCTTGTCAACAATGATTCTTTTGAACACATTGCGACTTATTATTTGGGAAACTCAAATGATTAGAGCTCCAGGTCTATACCGACGTATAACAGAGGAGATAAACATTTGAGCATGCTCGGTGAATCTTCAGGTCAATACTTCCGTATAGCAGAGAAGATCCACCAACTCCAGGTCAATACTTCCGTATAGCAGAGGAGTTAAGCACTTTGACTCAATACATTCTGAGGAGTTAACGAGTAACTCACTCAGAGGTTTTTCTGAAGAGCAACACTAGCAGCTTTTTATTTGTTTTGCTAACTAGAAACTCGATTCAGGGGTAGGGTGAGGGTGATTTGGGATTTTTTAGGGAAATCAAAGCAAAGATTTGACGCTCTCAACCCATTTTTGACAGAACCCGTATCTTTGTGCAGGCCAAATGTCTGTGAAGGTACTCCTCATCACCGAGCTCTTATTGAATTTAGTTTGATCACAGAATTGCTGTCTAATAGTATTCAGGCTGAGCCTATTGACACATCATTGCACAAATCAATATCCTCCTTTAGGTGTTTTCCACACAAACCTGAAACCTTCAAAAGACACAAAATATTTACACAGAACGAATTTTGGACAAAAGATATTCATTTTTGATATTTACTCCCCCAAAATTTCTATTTCAGCACAAAATTGAAATTTTTAAAGACACAAGAGTGACCTCAAAAGGATGAGAAAACTTGATCAAAAAATACAAGTAAAAATGTTAGACTCCCCTTTTCTTTTAATTTTTTTTTTAATTTTTTTTTTAATAATTTTTTTTAATCCTTTTTTTTATAACTATTTACAATATATAAAATAGAAATTACGAAAGAAATGTCTTCCATATTACTCTATCAAAAGATGATAAATGAGTTGTCAAGAAAAATGCAGTGGCTGTGAAAATCAGAGAAAGATCCAGAATGTGGATAAGATACCAAAACCGTAACCTGTTTGTTCCGCCTCAAATTTGAATAAGGAACATTCTCTGTCAGTAAACCGGATTACTAACAGTCCTCCTGAAATGTTCCTGCACTCATTAACAGATTAGTTAGAAAGGGGAACCCAGGCCATCGTAGTCTTGGGCGTTCCATTTACATTGGTGTAAAACACTTGTTTAAGCGCACAATCTGTTCTTGTATCAATTATCTTTTCCTCTTTTCTTTTAATTTGCCAAATTTGTTTAGATTCAAATATTTTTGATTTGAAAGAATTAAATTTGGAAATCATTTTCTGTTTAAGTCCCGAGGAAAAAGATTTTTGGTTTGGTGATGTTGTCACATTCTTCTTTGAATCATGAGAAATCGGCTTCACATGAGAAGGTAGGGATGGAGTGTTCTTCATCCGATCATTCAAAGATGTATGATTCTTAACTTGAAATTCAGAGAAACAAACCTGTTTACCTTTACCATGTCGAGGATTCTTTATAGACTCTGATCCGGAGAAGCAATTTGTTTTGCCTTTACCGTCCGAAACATGTCTTTTTGGGCATTTCTTGAGCACATGATCACCCTTTCCACACTTGAAGCAAGCCTTGAATGGCTTTTGATGCTTGATTGGCCCGTGTGGGGCAGCTGGGGGTGGAGCTTTCTTTGAACTTGATGCAACTTGTTGGAACACTTGTGGCTTCTTATGTTGATTTGTGGGTGGTTGCCTGATTTTTGTTTTGCTTTGTTGGATGGGAGATGAGATCTTCACTTGCTTGTTCTCAAGTCTTTTACAAACTTGAGATATGACGGATAGAGGTGAAGGCTTCTTCTTTTGAGCTTTTGATGGATGACTGGCTTGTTTTGCAGTTGGAACTGAGATCCGGATTTGTCTGGATTTGGGTTTTGGAAGCATTTCAGATTTGACAGGTTCAGGTGACATCTTGATCTTTGAATCTCCATGACACTCGTTTGTCTTTGATTCATCATCTGAATTTGTCCAGTCTTCAATAAGTACCTCTGCTTCCAACGGATCTTGATTGATGGGAATTGAGTGTGTTGATGTGATTGGAGCTTGATGAATAGGTGATTCCAGAATTAACTCTTCCTTCTCATTCCTGACAGGCTCAAACGTAGGAATTTCACCTGCTTTAAACTTATCAAAGAAATTAGAAGTAACAACCATTACAGGATTAGAAACAACAGCAACTGAGCAATCATTAGCTTGACTGTCAATACCCGTTTTACTATATCCCATACCAGTCGAAGAATCATAATCATCTCGCACCTCTTTAAGATTCACATTCTCCAATCCTGCATACAAACTATCAGTATCTTTCTGAATTATTTCATGAATCAACTCATTGGTCGGGTGTGGAGTTGGTGTAGGAGAGTAACAGTAAGTGCTGGGAGGAGGATATACAAAAGCCTTATCTTCATGACCCAACCCAGTCTTAATACGAGCCCCCCGTTGGCTTTTGATTAAATCCTCAAGTTTCATCCCCGAAATTGTCCACTTTTCGAGTTTCGTTTGCAACTTACTGGTTTCAAACTCAGCCAGGGCGACACGTTCAGTTAGCATATTGACTTCCACATTTCTTTTCAAAAGACTCGTTTTCAAATGTTCATTTTCTTTCAAAGCTTCTCTTAATTTGACAAAATATTTTGACTCGTTAAGTTTAAGTTCTTTATTTACCTGAGTCAAATATTTTTCATTTTCGATTAACAATTTGTTAGCTTCATAAATACCAAATAAACGAGTTCTGCAATCAGAAGAACACATATCCTGAACTGTCTCGTATGGAAGCTCCATGATGATTTGTTCAGAAGCAAGAGCCTTCTCGCAGTTGCAGACTCTGGTATTTGTCTTTTGTTCCTCCTCCTTCTTAGCATCACAAATTTTATCATTTAATTCTGCTCCATCTTTACCCATTGATGTCTACTTAATCTCCCCTTGTACCTTTTCAATTTCAGGTTTCGGTAAACCTTTGAAATTGGAGGTAGAAACTGATATCTCTTCTGGTTTCTCTTCGGAGATTGAGGTGATCTTTGAATTCAGAGACATCGCTTCATCGTACTCACGACGTTTGATATCCAACTCCATTTCTTTTAGTTTGTCCATCACCTCCACCAGTTTGTAATCAGTAAACCCTCTTTCTCTTCTAATCGATTTTCCATGTGAACTCCACTTTGGTGGGAGAGAATCAAGCAATCTCTTAACCCGTTCATGATTTCCGAGTTCTGGATCATGCTTCTTCAGGTTATTTGCCACCATCACAAATCGATCGAGAAACTCAGGCATCCTTTCATTCTTTAAAGCTGCAAAATTATCAAACCGGCTTTGTGCCATTGTGAGATCATCAGATTCGAAAGATTTAAAAAGTTCTGCATAAGCCATTTTTTCTAATCGATAACCGGTTTAAAATTTGGCCTAAAAATAATTTTTAGAAAGTCCCGGCCACTGACAAAACTTTTTCAACTTAAATGAAAAATTTTGGCCCAAAGATTGACAAAATAAACACCCGGCCAAAAGATGTCACTTTTTAAACTTTAATGACGACTTTAAGAAAAAAACGCCCATAATGTTTTAAAGTTTAACACCCGACGACAAATAAAACGAACCAAACACTAACACGGCCCAAAACCACCAAACCCAACCCTAATTTTCGGCCCAAATTAAAAGTCCAAAACACACACTAAACTTGGACCATTAAGAATTATAACCCAACCCAAATAAACAACCCAAAACCTACAATTTTAACAATAACCCAAACCCTAACCCTAACCTTTTAAACAACTTAACATCATTAACAACCACACACAACACACAGCCCCTAACTCACTTCAAACACACCCACAACTTTCTCTCTATTCTATCCAAACATAAACATAAACACACACACAAATGAACAAATCGATCTGCTGCAGTCCTTGTTTATCTCTTGGCTTCAACACACAAACACATATTTGCTGCTGCTCGTTTTCTTCTTGTTAACAGTTCGAAGCCGGCAACCAAAATGACACACCACTTTTCTTTGTTCCTTCTTCTGTACGAAAACAAAAACACAGCCACAACACACAATAACATCACGACATCAATCGATCTGGTTTGATTGATGCTTCTTCTTTGTTTAAAACTGTTTGTACTTCAACAACACGACATCACAAACATAATCATCACAGCAGCAGCATCTTGTGCGCTATCTTCTGGTTCGTTTAACACAACAACAACACGGCACAACTGCTGCTTCTTCTTGTTCTGAAACAACCACAATACTCGATCTGACTCTCTTCTGCTTCTTCTTTTTTCTTTCAGATCTCCTTTAGAAACATGATATGAGTGGTGGTTGTATGTATGGTGGTTATGCTGATGGATCTGTTATGGATATGGTGGGGGTATGGGTTTAGGTTTGGGTTAAATAAAACTAAAATGATTATGGGTATGGTTGAATGATGTATTATAGCGAGTGGTTGTAGATGCTTTTAAATGGGTTTATGGTTGATGTGGTGGGTTATGGTTTATGGTATAAACCGGGTGGGTCTTGGTTATGGTTTAGTGATGGATGGTGGGAAATGGTTTAAGGTTGAAAATTCGTGTAGGGTTTTTGAGATCTGGTTTTGAGTTTTTTCTTTTTTTTTTTTTAAAATTAAATCACAGATCTAGTAAAGATTTGGTTATGGTTGTTGGTTTGGTTTTATGGGTATGGTTAAGATATAGAACAAAAATGGTTTGATGTTCGGTTGTTTAAGTGTTGGGTTTTGCTTGTTGATGCAGGAATAATGTCAAGAAAAAATCCGGGCGAAGCTATAGGTTCGCTGGCTTGGTTTGATGTTTGTGTGATTGTTGGTGCAGAAAAGGTGTCAAGAAACTATAGGTTCGCTGGCCTACAAAGTGTCGAGCGAACTTATAGGTTCGTTAAGAACAACGGGCGAATCTATGCAAATGCTTTGTATAGATTCGCTCAAAATTTTGAACTTTCGTTCAGATTTTAACTAGATTCGCTGGTTTTTGCAGATTTGAAGATTCGAAGAACACCAAGAACACACACACACTGTGTGTGAGAGAAACACTTCAGATCTGAAATTTTCTTATATTTTCTTGAAGATCTCAGCTTCTAGATCTGAAATATGTTGCTGAAATCAACAGATCTGATGATTGTTGATGAAGATCTGATGATTTTAAACCCAGATCTGGTTTCTCTCTCTAAAAACCCATCAGATCTGGTTTCTCTCTCTAAAACTTCTAAACAATTCTTTAAAATCAGCAACTATCTTCAACAAATGATTCAAAAATGGATCTCAGTTAGGCTCTGTTACCAATTGTTGGTCCCAAAACACTATTAAATCAGTAACTTGTGAAGATTTTGGATCAAAATGGTAAAATAATGATGAACTAGATGAAGAACACAATGAAAAAACTCAGATTTGATCTTGTATTGATTGCATCAGATTTACAAAAGTGGAAACCCCAATCAAATGCTCATTCAAGCCCCCACAAAACCCTATTTGCACTTACTATTTATAGTGAGTGCTTAACATGCTAATTACACTAATAGTCCCTACACTTAGACTGATTAGAAAATAACAAGTTAAAAGGCTAAAACATGTCTAAAGCTAGATTAAATATATTTTGTTGACACAAAATATATTTATTACATTAACAATCCTAGACATAAAACAACTTCAACGTCTTGACTCGGTTCTTCGTCTCTAACGCGCCATTTGACTTTTTACGTGGACTTTGACCGGACGTTGACTTTTGTTGACTTTGACTGTGTTGATAATATTAGACTACAATTCAGGTCCAACAATGGTGATAAAATTCCGGATTTTGATAATGATAAGCAAAAAAAATGATATTTTGTACGAGTGGACGAAAAAAGAATAATTTGAGTGTAGCAAAAAAAACACCTAAAAGTGCAAGACAAGTTTATTTCGCTAGCTCCGCCACTAATACATACATTCTAGGGGCATTTACATAGATGGGGAAGGTTACCGTACAAAATGGATTTTGCCTAAGAAGCGTGAGAAGTGATATTTAGACACATCAAAATCGGGTCAAACGAACTCCGATTGAACTCATTCTTGCGGCGTTAGAACCGTGTCGTCAAACCCCCGCCCCCACCACCCAAAAAACTAAAACCCCCCACCCCCACCCCCCAAAAACCTAAATCACCCGACCCGCACCTTCTAAAAACCTAAAAACCACCCACCCACCACCCAAAAAACCTAAAACCCCCCACCCCTACCCCTCAAAAACCTAAACCCCACCCACTCACCCCCTAAAAATCTAAACCCCTCACTCCATCCATATAAAAGCCTAAAATCTAAAAACTAAACCCTAAAAGCTAAATCCCAATGCTAAACCCTAAGGCTAAACCTTAAGGTAAAAATTAAATTTTAAAGCTAAACCCTAAAAGTTAAACCCTAGAAACTAAGATGATAAAGCTCGACGAGACGGTTCCAACGCCGCTTGAATGAGCTCAAACGGAGTTCGTTTGACCCAGTTTTGATGTGATTTAAGTCACTTCTCACACTTTTTAGGCAAAATCAATTTTGTATTTGATCTTTCCTCTTACATAGATATCCTCTTCATAAGATCAATTATTACATATTTACCCACTCCTTAAATTTAATTACATATTTCCCCTTCCTAAACCATTTATATTACATATTTTCTTAATTTCTTTAAAATAGCCTTTTGATTTACTATTTTACCCTTAATGATCTTGATAAATATATTTTTATATTTTCTTATAGTTTGTGTAAAAAAAAGAGTAAATGAGTAATTTATTATGTCAAAGAGGATATTTGTAATTAAACTTTAGGCTTGGATAAATATGTAATTGATGAGTTTAGGAAGATGAAATATGTAAAAATCTCTATGTTCTATCTATACATATATACAAAGAGACATTCAACACCCAAAAGTTGTACCCGAAACTCGGAACCCTAATCGTGACAAACAAGATAATTAACCGAGTTATAGTAACGCACCATAACGATTTGAAAAGGTGGAGAGAGAGAGTTCGCCGGAAGTTATAGAGGACGTTGATGATGGTAGCGGTGCTCGCCGGTGATGGAGAAGATGGTCGAAGGCGACAAGACTTGTGGGTGTGGTCACCGCCGGAAGTTACGACAGAAATAGGTGGTACGGACGGTGAGCGGCAACGGCTTTAGGTTTTGGTTTGATGAGTGTGATTATGTGATGTGAGAGGGATGGGTTGGGTCAGATTATATTGTTTAGATTTTTTTGTTAGTTTGTAAACTAGCCCTAATGTTTTTTTTGGTTATTTAACTAGATTATTACCCGTGTCTTACACTGGTAGGACATAAAATATTAAATTGATAAAAAGATTGAATTGTTAACATATAATAATAAAAGACACCTAAAGTATTATCATTCAATTTAATAGTAACAAATATTAAACCCAAAATTACCTCACAACTTTTTTTTTTTGAGAAATTTCAAATTACTTCAGATTTAGTATACAACTAGATTACAGGCCAGGGCTGCGCGTTGCGGCAGCCAACTGATCGTTTAGCCAAACTACAGTAGTGTTGTTTGCAATAATATTTATAGCCACTCGGTAAGTTGATGGTTAAGGTGATTTATAGAAATCTACTATAAAAAGAACATAGAATGATTAACAACTTTTGGAGTTCTGACACCTAGTCATCTTGCAATTTCATAGCCAAGTCTTTCTGATTGTGTAGCCATTCTAAAAGAGGCTATTTTGATAACAAATGTTGCTTCTTTATGAACAAACTCACCACTTTCATTATGGTTAAATAGTGCAAAGAATACAACTCCAACCAAATTCATTGTTACCCGTAATTGACACAAATGGTTAATCTTCACAACTGAATTTCAAATCACAGACCTCTAACGCTTTATTCATATCATCCTCAAAATGTTCATTGCTGTTGCTATGCTCAGTATGATGAAGTGAAGAAAGCATGTTCCAAGAACAGACGCTTGACCTAATGTTTAACATAGCAGCCTTACCAACTCATTCCCACAGACTGATTTCCATAACTTGCTCAAAAGGAGGATAATTTTCAAATCCAAGTTTAACTCCCCTGCACTAAATAGCAATGACCACATATGTAATAAAAGTTTAATCAATCAACCACTCCATTTGTATGATCAATTAGGTCCCACCCCAAACGTTAAAACACTAACCAATCAATCAAGCACAAGAAAACAGATGAAAAATGCAAAATGAAATGCTATCAAGTCTTTGAGGCTAGCGAGACTTACCACTTCACTTTCTAACTAAGTCCTACCATTGTGTGAACCGAAAAGCAGGTCTTGAAGCAATATCACCTAACATATAGAAAACCTACATCAACCAACGTCATTCAATTTAAAAACAATTACAATGTTATAACAAAACATGAAACGGACATCAGAGTACAAAGAGACAATGGTCTCAAGCTGCTGCCGAGAAACAGGTAAGGTAACACGCCAAACCAATCCCTAAGTGCATACTTAAGTACATCAATCTTATACTTATGGAGTGGTTCAAAGTTCAAGCCAGTCGCTACCAATCTTTATTTGGAGTGTACCGGGTAAAGTATAAACGTCAAGATAAGTTGTCGAGATGATGACGAAAAAACACTGATGAAACTTTGATATTTAATGAGAGGTGACTTGACCAAACGAAAATGATGAACCATTTTCAAAAGAGGTGGAGCCAACGCTCTTACACTTAAAACACTCTAAAAAGCAAAAGACCCAAAATTCCTCTAAAACGCAAAAGCTGATTCAGCAACCCTGCAATAACACAAACAAAAATTGATCACGAAAACAAACGATACCAATTGCATCATCAATATTGTTGTTTTAATCGTGTAGTAAACAAAACCAATAACTAAGCGACAAATCATAATAGAATCAGGGCATTTACAAAACATAATGTGACATTCTCAATTCAATCTTTAAATCACCAAAAGAATCCAATCATTAGGCGCAATCTTTCTGCTTGAAATCTACATCGTAAAGTTCACCATTTCGAAATTAAAACAACATTTATGAATAGACATATAACATGCTAAAAACAACCTAAAAGGACACATGCATACCTAAAAGGATAGCAGAAACATAAAGTGCAACTAAAAAAATGACTGTGTATAGTATGTCGTTTAAAATGTCCTAGTATTATATATTGTTCTATCTATCCACAGGATGGGTAATATGTACAGACATGATAGAGAACAACGACAAACATAAACAACAAAGTCCAAAACGCAAAAGAGAAGCAAAGACCACAAAGCACAGCAGGACAGTCAATCTAACGCTGCAGACCAAGAAGAATGATACAAACACTAGCCATATACACCATAAACACCAAAATACAGTCAGAGAAACCACCGATGATCAATGGATGACCTAAAAAACCAACCGGAAAACAACAAACAGCCACAATCAGCAAACACGAACTCGAAAACCAACAATCAATTGCTGCATGAAGCCACAGATGATCAGAGAAAATCACCGCAAACCATCAAACAACCGCCATCACTGCAATCAGAAAACAGTTACATCAATATCAGCCAAAATCAACTACTGCATGTCAAGGAAAAAAACACCAGAAGAACACAACAACCCTCAATCGGCCAGAAAACGCAGACAGAAACCACCGATGACAGTCATACAATCAACAGACCAATGACAATCAGTTAGACAACGGTAGAACAACAAACCTAGAAGAACACGAATTAGACAGAGAAACACATCTTAAGATTAACGACAACTATGAAGAAGAACATCAACTTTGGAGAGCAATAGACTTACCGGAAAATAATATCAAGATGTAAACGCACGAGAGAAAAACGTGAAAAATCACGTGAGAAACACGTGGAAAAAGACATTTGGGCTCACCTCTTCTTTTGACTAACTACATACACAAATGTTGGTCCACATTATAAAGCTAGAGGTCTAAATCTAAACTGGCAGTTGAAACAAAAAGTTTAATTCCTTTAGCCACCGATCTCAATCAAAAGTAGTAAAAAAATCGAATACTATAAAACTCAATCCTCAACATTTTAAACCTAGAAATAATTGAAGTTATACAAATGATAATCGACAGCATCATTAAACTACAACAATACAATACAATACAATACATGAATACAATACAATACAATACAATGAATGAGCTTATTAAAGTGTATTCAAATATAATTTGAAGGAAGAGCTTAGGAATTTCTTGTTGGCTCTGATTCAACGAATTGTCTTCTTGACCCAATCTCATTTGACTTATTATTCAAACCAATAGCCCCAACCATATAAATGCAAATAGAATTGTTACATTTTATTTATCCAAGTCAACATACATGTTAATGTAACTACGCTTATAAAAAAACAACATTTGAAGAAACCAATGAAGGGGCGAAAGACATGCCAAGTTAAAGAGAACAATATTTATTGGCATGAGTTTGAGATGTCACATTACGAATGGTTAAATCTGTAGATGACGAAGTTTGATCAATAGACCTAAGCTATATTCACAGATATATGTAAGTATAGTATAAAATAAAATGTTAAATTAAACACTCATTCAAGGAGATAATGGAGTAAAAAGAACAACTGAGGTCAATAACATCTATTAATAGCTTAGATCCTACAACAGAAAGCTTCAAAGTAGTTATCGGCATAGATCACGATTCATACTAAGCATAAGAACTATTATAACTGATCACAAAAATCGCATATGAAATCTTAAGGGACAAACAGATCTTGTAGCAGTAAAGAATGGCGTGTCATCAAATACGTCCAATTTTTTTCTTTATTGCCATATAACTTTGGATCACTTAATCAAGCAAAACCCACATGTCCAAAGTCTAACTCATGTCATGGTTGAGGATAGTGTGCATGATTAGTCATCACAGTTTTATACATCCTATACAAAGGGCTAATCCAAATACTTATAGCTTACTTTGTTAACATAATTTAATAAGTAATTTAGATGCCATTTTTTCCTACTTGAACTGAGGACTATTGAGATCTTCCTTTCAAACTATTACAACTAACCTTTTAACAAAAATGTGCAAAGCAAGTAACTTACAGTTTGTTGCCCTGGTATAATTCTTGTGATATGTCTTAACCTTATTTGTTTTTCCTTCTTCCCAGAAAACCATATAAGAATAGACTCATCCTAGCATAGCAGAAGAAACTAATTCAAAGTACTAAAAAACATTTGTAAAAAATTGAAGTCAGACAAATGTTGTGACAATAACCAAATATATCAAATGGAAATATGGTATAACTCTACGTAATTAACACCTATTGGAGCCACTTACTAACAAAACATCAAAGTCAAACTTACATTCGCCAACCTGAAAGGACAAAACTTAGGCACCCCCTTCTTTCATTTTTGAAGAAATAAGCCCTCTGATAGTCTTGTATAGGTTGGACTCACCGGCATGTCGGTGTTATATATTTTGTATGTATTTTGTATGACTTTTGTATGTATTAGTTCTAGCGAACCTACGGGCGAATCTATAGATTCGCCCGTAGCTCAGTTTAGTTCTTGATTAGGTGTCGACTGGGCGAACCTGTATGTGCCCAGCGAACCTATGTGGTTCGCTAGATAGATTCGCTACAGCGAATCTATCAGCGAACCTATGACTGATATATATTGTAACCTTATCTTCAAGATAATACAACTTTTGCACAACTTTGACAAAAACCTTATCTTACTGATTGTGTCGTGTAATTGTTCACTGGAGGTGCTAGGAGCTTATATCAATCATCTTTGTAGCTTATATATCTCCGATTGTGTGGTTTTATCTCATTATTGGGTTTGTTGTTATAATACACTTTGTTTGTTCAAGTCAAGCGTGTTTGTTGTTAAACAAGTCATTATAGCACTGAAATCACGATCATTATGGACCTACAATATGGTATCGGAGCCTTAGTGCTCTTGATTGTTTGATTCAAGTGATTTTTGTGTTGATTTTGGGGTTTTTGTGTCAAAACACTATTTGATTCTTTTCTGGACTGATTTTGGTGTTTTGGTGTTGTATTTTGCTCAAGTATTGTCATATTTGGTCATAGGATGCTTTTAAAACAAACGTGTCTACAAATGGTCAAGTTTTGAAGCTGTCCGGGTTGTTTTCGTACTGTTACTGGTTTGTTCGTAACCCAGCGAACCTATCTGTTCTTCCAGCGAATCTAGGTGTTCATCCAGCGAACCTAATTCAAATTTTTGTGTTCTGTTGGTTTGTGTTGTGGCTAGCGAACCTGACATTTTATCGAACGAAAGTTCACTTGTTTGGCTCATTGTGCAAGCGAAACTGCTGCCAAAATCAGGCAAGCGAAACTGTGCTTGCTGGTCAGCGAATCTGTTTTGTTTGTCTAGCGAATCTGTCTTCAGCGAATCTACCAGCGAATCTGCTGTGTTCTTTGAGCGAATCTAGCCAGCGAATCTATTTGTCTTCCGCGAATCTATAATCTGTTCAAAATTATGGCTACATCAACACTGAATATGAATGATCTGGATAGTGTTCAACCTAACAGGCCACCGAGGCTTGTTAGTGGTGAAAACTTTGAAGACTGGAAAAGATGTTTGAAAGCCTTTTTCTACTACACGGACTATAACCAATGGGAATCAATTGTAAATGGTCCGCACGTGCCAAAGACAATTGAAGGAACTGTCACTTCAATAAACACAGATCCAAGTACTTTTACTGAAGCAGATACCAAGTTACTTGATCGTGACAAAAAGGCACTCGGGGCATTGATACTTTTTTTGCATCAGGATATCTTCAACAGGTTTGCTGAACACACAATTGCAAAAAGCTTGTATGATGCATTGTGCGAGTTCTATGATGGTAATGAGGATTTGAAACTGGATAGAAAAGCTCAAGCTGAAAAAGAGTTTAACTCTTTCGTGGGGTATTCGCAAGAGAACCTGACTGATATTACAAATCGATTCCTATCTGTATCAAGTAATCTGAAGAAGTATGATGATAAGCTGGGCAATCATGAATAAGTCACAAAACTGTTAGATTCTCTTCCACCTCAGTGGAGTCTTCAAATCAAGCTGTTGAAACAAGAAAGAAACTTTCATGACTACAAGCTGATGGATGTTATAAACAAGCTGAAGTCATTCGATCTTGATGTGAAGAGAAGAGAATACAATCAGTCTATGACGGTTCCAAATATTCCTTCTCAGAATGCTGCACTTATCTCATCCGCTGCAAACTCTTATATCTACAGTGCTGCACCTGGAGGATCATCAAGTCATGTGTCTGCTAAATCTGTTGGTGCATCTACAAATGTTGGTTCAAGCTCGAATGCATCTGTCACCACTCAGATTCCATCTGACACTATGGCTTTATTTGGAATGTTTGTTCATAGCTATGAAGCTCTTGTTGCTGGTGAGTTGAAGGGAAAGGGGATGACTGTAGAAGATATGTATCAGGTGGATCCTGATGATCTGGAAGAAACCGACATCCAATGGCAAATGGCCATGCTTACTCTTCGTGCTAGACGATTTATGGAAAGAACAGGTAGAAGAAACTTTGGGAATCAGGGGTATAATAGCAAGCTGGGGTATGACAAGGGAAAGCTGAGATGTTATAACTGCAAACAATTGGGTCACTTCAAAAGGGAATGTCCTTTACCAATTGTTACCGAACCAGTAAACTCTGGAAATCCAAGATCTGTTCCAAATCAAGAAAGGCTCGAGGAAGCAAAGTCAAAGAATGAAACTGCACTGCTCACCAACTTTGATTGGAGTGCAGAAATTGAAGAAACCAAGGAGGAAATTAATCATGCCCTTGTTGCTGAGATTGTTGAGATTGATGACAACTATATAAATTGCTTTGATTCTTTCAAAGAATTTTATGGTAAAGATGAGGAAGAGAAAGTGGAGAATGTTGATAAAGATCAATCAGATGCTATTGTTCAAGGGCATCTGAATCACTCAGGATTGGTTTGTGAAGCTGCGGTAAATGAAGTGAAGAATGAAGAGGAGTCAAAGCTTAACTTGGAAGCAATGATTGAGAAGGCGAGGCTTGATGCTGTTGATGAATTCAAAAGAAACACTCCCTACTGCCAGTGTGATCGTGCTCTTGCTGCCGAAAAACTGGTAATTGGTCTTCCTTATGATGTTATTGAAGATATGTGTTCATCTGCTTGCAAAATTCGTTTAATTGGCATATACAAAGCTAATAAATTGTTAATGTCAAACGAAAACGAATTAAAAAGAACCAACAAAGAGCTTAAATTAATTGAATCAAAATATTTTGTCAAATTAAGAGAAGCTTTGAAAGAAAATGAACATTTAAAAAGAACTCTTTTGGAAAAGAACTGTGAAATAAACTACTTAACTGAGCAAGTTACTCTTGCTGAATTTGAAGCAAGAAAATTTAAAAACAAACTGCAGCAGTGGACAATATCTAGTATGAAAAGGGAGGAACTCTGCAAGAAACAACGGGGGGCCAGAGTTAAGACAGGTTTGGGTCTTAACAACAATGAAACATATGCATATCCCCCACCTAGTACCTTCTGTTACTCTCCAACACCTATTCCTCGTCCCTCAAATGAGTTGATACAAGAGATTATACAGAATGATACTAACAGTTCCATTGCAGGTTTAAGTGGAGTAAATCTTAAAGAGGTTAGAGAGGATTACGCCTATGGTGGGAGTACTGGGCTCGGTTGTTCTAGTAGTAGTGATTGCTCTAGTTCTGATTCCAAGAAGTCTTTTGAAGACATTAGTTTAATTAATTCTGTTTGTAGTAATGTGTTATATTCAGACAATTCCATGTTTAATAGTAATTTAGGGTGCACTACTTCAAACCCTAATATGTTGAATGATGTTTTGATTGAAAATGCGTGTGAGAATGACAAAGACAAACTTTCAGGTCATGTCTCTGAAAGTCAAACCAAAACAAACTGTTTTCAAAAGTTCTTCACTCATCAAATTCCATCTTTCACACCAGTGAGAATTTCAAAACCTAAATCTGAACCTGAAAAAGTAAAAGTCACAACAGGTAAGTCAAAAGAACATTATGACTCTTACAGTGACTGCAATTCTCAACTGTCTGAATGTGATGAGGAAATTGAAATGGATAAAATTCCTGCTAACAGAGTTTTCAAAGTGGGTTTGAAGTCTAATTGCTTTAAATGTGGAAATACTGGCCATACTGTTAAGCAATGCCCTAAGTTAATCCAAAATAGTTCAAAGCAAAAATCTCTTGGAAAAAGATTAAACACATTTGTAAATAATTTCTTTTGTAATTCTTCATCTGTTCCACCACCCAAGTACACAAAGGCTTGGGTGCCAATTTCGAAGGTCTAACTTTTTCATTTTTTTTAATAAATGTCAGGAACATTCTAATGCCGTTGTAAATAGTCATTGGCATATTGACAGCGGATGTTCCAGACATATGACAGGGTTGAAGGACCTTCTGACTAACTATCGGATCATCAATGGCGGATATGTTGCTTTTGCGGGAGACAAGAAAGGTGGCAAGATGATTGGTCAAGGAGAAGTCTCAAATGGTTCACTTACTTTGGAAGACGTCAACTATGTTCCTGAACTGGCATTCAATCTTCTAAGTGTATCACAAATCTGTGATAAGAATATCCCAGTGATGTTTCTCCCAAATGAATGCTTGTTCTTGAAGCCAGAGTTTTCTATTCCTAAAGAGTTGGTGATCATGCGTGCTCCGAGACGAAATGATACATATATGCTGAATATGGGATCAAAGGAATCAAATTCCACCGTGACCTGTCTCCTGTCTAAAGCTTCATCTTTTGAATCGTTTCAGTGGCATAGACGTTTAGGGCACATTAATTTTAAAATTCTGAATAAATTGGTTAAGAACAATTTGGTTAGGGGTTTACCACTCAAAGATTTTTCAGTGGTTGAGAAATGCATGGCTTGTGCTAAAGGAAAACAGCACAAAAAGCCACATAAACTTAAAATTACAAATACCATCTCAGAACCCCTCGAATTGTTACTGATTTATTTGGTCCAATAAGTGTCAAATCTATTGCTAAGAAATCTTACTGCTTGGTTGTCACAGATGATTACTCTAGGTACACCTGGATGAGATTCATGGCATACAAGAGTGAGACTGCTGAAGAGTTGATGAAGCTGATTCCTCAAATCGAGGTTCTTGGAAAGAGGAAGGTTCAAGCCATCAGAAGCGATAACGGAACAGAATTCAGAAACCATATCTTCAACTCTTTCTGTGAACAACGGGGTATTCTCAGACAGTTTAGCGCCGCACGAACACCACAACAAAATGGTGTTGCTGAAAGGAAGAATCGAACTCTAGTGGAGGCTGCTAGAACTATGCTGATTGAGTCAAAGCTTCCAATTATTTTCTGGGTGGAGGCAGTTAATTGTGCAGCTTATGTTCTGAACAGGGTACTGATTGTCAAAGAAAAGATGAAGACTTCATACCAGCTGTTTCGAGGGATTAAGCCGCTGATTGATTTTCTGCGCCCCTTTGGATATTCTTGTACTCTTTTGAATACTCAAGATCAGAAGACGAAGTTTGGTGCTGTTTCGGATGAATGCTTCTTTGTAGGATACTCGAACACACAAAAGGCGTATCGTGTTTACAACAAGCGAACGTGGATTGTGCAAGAGTCCTACTATGTTGACTGGCAAGAGTCAAACACAACAAGTATTGGCAGTGAACCGGCATGGTTTTATGATTCCACCACTATTTTCAAATCATTTAATCTTCCTGACTCTGACGATGACGACATTATTCCACACACATCAGTTTCTATTTTCAACCATCCACCTACACAATCACAACCACAACCTTCAACTACACAACTACCTCCCACTTCATTTGACATTCCACCACCTCCACCACCTCAAACTGTTCCAACTTCTCCATCAGATATTCCATCCTCATCCACTACCATTCAATCATCTACCACTAATACAATTCCTCCAACATCACATACACCTTCACAACCATCTAATCAAACACCCTCAACCGAAACCAATCCTTTACTCCTCAACACTGACTTCAAAACCTTGAAAAACCATCCTCATGATTATATCATAGGATCAATTACTGATGGTGTGCGAACTCGGAGTCAGAGTGGTTTGATTAATGAATGTCTCTATGCTGCCTTTCTGTCTCAAGTTGTTCCGAAGAATTATAAACAAGCACTTGAAGATCCAAGTTGGGTGGATGCCATGCAAATGGAACTGCAGCAATTCAGGAAGCTTAAAGTTTGGGAACTGGTTGATCTTCCTCCTAATAAGTGTCCAATCGGCACTAAATGGGTTTTCCGAAACAAGCCAGATGATCGCGGTGTTGTAATCAGAAACAAGGCGAGACTGGTTGTTCAAGGATTTGCTCAAGAGGAGGGGATTGACTACACTGAAGTTTTTGCTCCAGTCGCTCGCCTTGAAGCCATCAGAATCTTTCTTGCTCATGCTGCGAATAAAAACTTTAAAGTTTATCAGATGGACGTTAAATGTGCATTTCTATATGGAGATATCGATGAGGAGATCTACGTATGTCAACCACCGGGTTTCGAGGATCTAGATTTCCCTTCAAAGGTGTACAAGCTTGATAAATCCTTGTATAGGTTGCATCAAGCTCCACGTATCTGGTACGAAACTCTGACACAGTATCTTCTCAGCAAAGGTTTCTCTCGTGGGACTATAGATATGACATTGTTCAAGAAGGAGGTGAATGGGGAGCTGCTGATCGTTCAAGTGTATGTTGATGATATCATTTTCGGTTCGACTAATGAAGGGCTGTGTAGAGAATTTGAAAAAGTGATGATGGATCGCTTTGAAATGACGATAATGGGGGAGATGTGTTTCTTCTTGGGGCTGCAAGTGGAACAAAAGCCTGATGGAATTCTTATCCACCAAGAGAAATATATCAAAGAGATCCTCACAAAGTTTGGCATGGATAATTCTTCTCCTGAATTGATTCCTTTCACCGCTCAAACATGCCTTACTTCCGATGATAATGGGAATCCTGTGGATGCTCATCGGTACCGCTCGATGATCGGATCTCTCATGTATCTGACTGCAAGCCGACCAGATATTACATTTGCTGTGTGTTACTGTGCTCGTTTCCAAGCCAATCCAAAAGAATCACATGAGAAGGCTGTTAAACGCATTTTTCGTTACCTTAAGGGTTCCTCTCATTTGGGACTTTGGTACCCAAAAGGTGGGAACTTTGATTTACATGCTTTTTCTGATAGTGATCATGCTGGTTGCAGGATTAACAGAAAATCAGTCACTGGTGGATGTCAATACCTTGGAGAATGTCTTGTTTCCTGGAAAAGCAAGAAGCAAACAACCGTCTCTCTGTCCACAGGAGAAACAGAATACATTGCTGCTTCAAGTTGCTGTTGCCAAGTGCTCTGAATTCAGCATCAGATGATGGATTATGGCATCAACTTTCTTCATACGCCACTCTTTTGTGATAATGAAGCTGCTGTTGGAATTGCCAAGAATCCTATTCATCACACTCGCACCAAGCACATTGAAACAAGAATTCATGCCATCAGAGATGCACAGGAAAAAGGGTTCATTGATATTATTCCTATTGAAACTCGAAAGCAAAAAGCTGATCTTTTCACAAAAACCTTTGATAAACCACGTTTTTATGAACTGATCTCTATGCTGGGACTTATATCTTTTTGAAAACCTTTTTCTATATGAATCAATCTGTAAATATGTAAATAACTTTTTCATTTTCCTTCTTTGAAAATTCAGTGGGTCACTCATCTCTTCGCTCCTTTATTTTATCTTTATTTTCTTTTATTTCCTTCTATTTTTCTTTTATTCTGTATATATATATTAAGAAAATCTGAAAAACAAAAATTTCTTATTAGTAAGCTATTATATAGAAATTTTGGGGGAGATATTAAAGAATAACTATTCATAGTTTTTCAAATTTTGCTATTTCAGGATCTCCGTTTTGATTGATGTTGAAGAGACGTTGAAGGAGGTTAGAAGCATTGCGTTTGGGATATGTCAGGTAGGCTCAGCCCGAAAACAAAGTAAACAGTGATTGTGCAGCCAAACATAACGTTCAAGATCTCGACAACAAGGATTATCCCCTTGACATGATTGGATTGCACAAAGATAAGGGTTCTGTCAAAAATGGGTTGAGAGCGTCAAATCTTTGCCTTGATTTCCCTAAACATCCCAAATCACCCTCGCCCTATCCCCGAATCGAGTTTCTAGTTTGCAAAAAGCTGCTAGTGATGCTCTTCGGAAAAACCTCTGAGTGAGTTACTTGTTAACTCCTCAGAAAGTATTGAGTCAAAGTGCTTAACTCCTCTGCTATACGGAAGTATTGACCTGGAGTTGGTGAATCTTCTCTGCTATACGGAAGTATTGACCTGAAGATTCACCGAGCATGCTCAAATGTTTATCTCCTCTGTTATACGTCGGTATAGACCTGGAGCTCTGAACTATTTGAGTTTCCCAAATAATAAGTCGCATTGTGTTCAAAAGAATCAATTGCTGACAAGCTCCACTCACAAAGAAAAGATGCAAAATTGCACAAGTGTCAAAAGAAGCTAATGCATCGATCAATATTCAAAATTTGATCCTCGAAATTCAATGCAAAGTCAATCGTATTGCTCAGATATACCCTGATGACAGAACTTGTTCTTTTTACCTAGATGTCTGTGGGGACCGAGTTGTCTGAGCTTCTTCAATCAAACCAAAAACATGATAAGAGAAGCTGCTGATCTCTTCTTGAAAGGACTAAGGCATGGGTTTAAATGGACAAACATATCTGCAATCCCGCCAATCGATGATTCTCTGGATTCTGCTCAAAACATCATGAAAAATATATATATCCTTCTTTAGCGTTTAAAATTCCTGTCTTTATCTTTCTTTTTTTTATATTTTTCTAACTTCTATCTTGTTATTATTAGTATTTTTAGGATAATATGTTTATTTTTGGAGCGTTGAAATCGTGGGACGTTTTTATGGATTTACAAAGAATTTAAAATTTGAGAAAAACCAAAAATATTTTAATTTTTGTGTGCTAGCGAACCTGCTAGCGAACCTACAGGTTCGCCAGAACCTCAGGTTCGTCAGGAACCTCTTTGCATCGCCGTCGTGGTTTACTTGACTTTTGGTCTTCTGGCGAATCTAAAGTTCGCTGGTCTGTCTGCCAGCGAACCTGTGTCTGTATATATATGTTGTGACAGCGAATATTTCACAATTTCGCTGTCACTACTGTAGCTGGGTTTTTCTAAAACTAACTGCCGTGTGTTCGATTCTCACTTTTCAACCGGTTTTTCACATTTAAACACTTCTATTTTGGTCTGGTATGTCATCGCCTTCATCTTAATCTCTGTTTTAAACCCTTTATCGCACTTTCAAACACTTAAATCTGTCGTTCTGTGAAGATTGTGTAAATAAACTGACTGATTTGGTGTTTTTAGTTAGGAATTTACTTCATAATATCCTTGTTTGATGTTTATATTACTTGATTGTTGCCTTATTTGCTTGTTAATGATGTATTGTCTGTGATTCTGGCCGTTTTTTAAAAACTAGGGTTTCCAGCGAACCTATGTGTTCGTCTGGCGAATCTGAACGAAAGTTCAAAACTTCGAGCGAACCTATGTCGTTATGCTGCCCGCGCATCAACATAGATTCGCCCGACTGTTTCTAGCGAACCTATACATTCGCTCGACCAAATGACTGACTTTTCATGTCAGCGAATCTATAGGTTCTGGTGCCAAATCTCAGGTTCGCTCTTTAAGCGAACCTAATTTCCAGCGAATCTATTAACTGTCTTTCAAAATCTTCGTTTCTGATCAATCTCCGTTTATTTTTCAGGCACGATGTCTACACTATTCTTCGAAAGAAAGCACAACATGTGTGCTTTGCTTGACGAGAATCACGAAAAAGCCGGTGGCTATAGAGATTGTATCAAATGGCTGAAGTCGTCTCACATACATCACGCCATTTCTCATTCACCAACCATATACGAGCTGCATGTTCGAGATTTCTGGAGAACTGCAGTGATGAATGTGTCTACACAGCCATCTCGTATATGTGCCAAGGTCAGTGGCTTTGATTTGGAGTTTACTGAAGCCGATCTGGCTAGAATCTTGAGGTTAGAAGAGGATGTGGGTGTGGAGGTTAGTATGACTGCTGAGGAGGTATATGGGGCATTCGGGACTGCGGGTTATGAGGGTCCGATGCCTGGAGAAAAGAAGATGGAGTTTGTGAAGTCCTATCTGATCCAAGAGTGGAGGTATATTGCACACGTATTCATAATGTGCTTGGATCATAGGAAAGGGGGCACAAATGGGCTGAATTTAGACTGGGCTCGGGCAATGATGCTGTTTTGTCGGGGGCAAAAGGCCAATCTTGCAAAACTCATCTACAATTACATTCTAGAGAACATTCATGCAACTAAAGCCGCTAAATGGTTGATGTATCCCAGATTCATTCAGATGGTTTTGAATGATAAATTGCCAAATCTGCCGGTTGTTGGCGATGTCCTGAAGATATGGGAGATGCATTCCAGGATTTTTGGGGATTGTAAGTCTGTTCGAGCTGATTGTGTTGGAAGGACAACGTTTTTATGGGAGAAAGCCGAGGCGTAGGCCAAGAGCGAACCCTTCTTGATTCATCAGGGCACTAAAATGGAGACGAACCGGAATAACGTCCGATCTTGCTTCTGGATTGAGTGGAAAAGGGGTAGGGCGGTGTGATCGCATGATTGTTAAGGGAGGAACTTCAACAAAGAGGGTATAGTATATTTATTGACACATAACTAATTATTTATATTTGAGTGTCATGCATGAACAAGTGTTGTTAATTTAATGGAGGCTAATAAAGTTTAGGAGAGTTGAATTAATGGTGTTAGCCTAAAAATATCTGGTGTCACAGGTTGAATAATTACAACTATGTAATCAATATAGAGCTTTTAAGGTGCTTGTAAGAAGCTTAACACACGCTTGACATGTTCAAGCTAGCCAATTGACATCTTAACTTTTGGTAGTATTTTATTTGGCTTATAGCCAAGTCAACCAAACTTTTAACACACTAGCCATTGATAAAATCTTCCTACTAAAATAGCCTATTTATACGGATATGGTAGAGGGGCCGATGGATAACTTACATAAGGTTTCTTTTAAGTATGAACTAATGGTTAACTTTAATCCATATGACCCGTTTAACCATTAGTGATCTAAATCATGAACCATCATGTGATTTGTTTAAGTTTTATGTCACTATACAAAAATGATTAACTTCAACCCCCGAAGTAATGACCATTTCAAACACGTATGGATCCAGTGGCATATCAACCTACATAAAAAAAAGAGCAGGTTGTTCAAATTCAAAGTAAAAATGCAAATTTTGTAACCTGTTATTCAAAGTAAAGATAAAAAACTTAAAAGGATATTGTTTAATGAATCATATGAGTTTCATTAATAAAACAACGGGGGAGTTCTTTAAGTTCACCGCGACATAGTATTCATGAAAGCGGTATATAATTATTTTTACAAATTAGATTATTATGGATGAACATTGATTACCAGATTAACAAAGACTGTTGGGGATGAGATGCAGAATGAGAGATGTAGTTACAGATAAAGTCGTGATGGTTTATATAAAAATGGGAAATTATATAATTTTGGCAATTAAATCGATGTAATTAAATCAATTCTGAATAAGAAAAACGAGTATGGATATTTGTGAAATGATTTTGATGTAGTCAATATTATAAACGAATTGACGGTAAAAAAGGAACTGTGTCAATTTTATAAAAGAATTGGCCGTAAAAATGAAATGGGTGTAAGTCCCGAAACTATGATCCTTCAGGATATCAATTGTAACGATTAGTGTGCGGAATCCTGTAATCGTTATTGCTCAAGAACATTTAACGAATTAAGTATTCATCTAGTATTCACTGCAGCCGAAGATCAGTAAGAATTGAGTTTCGTTAAGATATGAATTATGGAAAAAACTTGTTAATTTAATTATCATAATAGAATATATATATGTGATGTAGATGTCACAATATATACTTAGACTAAGATGGTCCAAAACACATCTAAGTCCAAGTCCATTACAATCCGGAAACTAAGCTATTCGAGAACTACATAACAGTTCTCAAGAACAAGCATATGCAATACATAGCCATGAGTCTAATTACACATAAACTAGGACCTAATGATCTCCCCCTAGATTCATGCTATGATTCTTCAATTATCTTTCTGGACCCTTTTCCTTCTTGGTAGATATGATGAGCTTCTTAAAATCTTTTACTGTAAGCATAAGAGAAGGACCAAAAAGCTATGTTTCAAGACTTTCGCATTCACCGGCCCATAATCCAAATGATACAGTGGTATATTTCACAATATATTATGTATTACTAAAAACAATGATAACTTCACCCTGAACTGGATCGTAAGCCCAATATTTTAAATCATTAAGAGACCCATCAGGTAAGTCCATAGGGATAAGGATAATTGTTTCTTTCTTAGTTGGTGGCCACATAACATTCTTCATCGGCTGACCAGTACTCGGATCCATCATATCTTTATGAGTAGGAACCTTGGACCATACAGTCTTCATATCTCTAAAATCATTAGCATCTTATCTCTGAATTTCATTATATAACTCCACCCTTTTAGAGAACACTTATCCGATGCATAAAATGGAGCTTTACTTAATTCTCTCAAATCAACTATCGTCCAAGATTCAAAATCTGTCCACATTGAATAGTATTCAAGCTCTACATGTCTCCTTTTCACATATTAGAGAATTTTATCTCCATCAAACCCAGTGATCAATTCCAGACATATTTCCCTTCCTATCATACACTCCATAACTTGTTTTCACAATGTAACGCTCTTTCGACCCAAATCATCACCAACTCTTTCTTCTCTCCTTTGCATCACAATGCTTAGAGGAATCTTCTTCTTTGACTTAGGTACATACTTCCGCTTCTTTTCTCTTTAGAGAAGTATTGCCTCATACATGCCGTCTATAACACATCTTCAAAACTGTCTACTATAGTGGTTGTTCTTGGTTCAGCACTATCTCTTTCCTCTTCTACAATCTTCTTACCACGATCAACAGTATAGTAGTATGGATTTATTCATTTGATTTTTCACCCAAACACGTATCTGATCTAACTACTTCAGATTTTTCAAGAAAATCTCTTCCAAATTTAGCTTCAACTTTCTGACTTAAATCAAGCAATTTAACAAATAATTCACTGACAGTTGACTGCAATTCAATGATATGTATGCCTGGCACCTTGTTTTCCTCTTGAAATTTACTGATCTCCAAGGTTTTAATAACCCGATCTTATTCCAAATCACTTTTCTCTTCAACTAAGCAACATCAAGATCATCTACCATATCATCAAGCGAACTTTAAACACCACCAGACTCAATAAATCTATCATATGCTTTAACCTTTCATATCTATGTGACATCTGCCCCAAAACCGAATCCGGACGCCCGACTCGAACCCGAAGTTGTTTATCCTTTAATATATTTGTATTTATATTCCGTTAAATGTAAACGTTTCGTTATTAAAAATATGTATATGTCGAACGTTACATTAATTCCCGTCTTTAATGCTCATCGACCAAATGTTTATCCAACGACTACAAATAAATTCCTAATTGTAATTAATAATTACTATTTATATTACATAAATCTCAAGAAAATATATATATATATATATATATATATATATATATATGTATATATATATATAGTGTATAAAAGTAATCTTATAAAAACTGTTAAAAGAAAATGGTTCTAAGTCTCGAGATAGTTCATTAACGTCATAAACGAACTAAATATATATAAACGTCACTTATATAAATGTTTCAAGTTAACGTAGTTAAGATAGTTAATATAATATCTAAAACTAACTTTGGGCCAAAACTGTAATTATTGAAACTTGTTTTTAATATTTATAACTTAAGATAATAATAATTAAAAGTGTAGGGACTGTGTGTGTAAAATCAATTAAAACCCAGCCCAGCCCCCTGTTGAACCCCGCATTTCCGGCCAGGCTTTTTTCGGCCAAGCTCCGACTCCGGCGACCCCTCCTATTCACGCGTATCTATCAATTATAATCAACTAAAATCACGCCAAAACTTTCCGTTACCAGTTCGAACCTTCTACTGCGCCTTTTACGCGTTTTAACAGCTCATATAGTGAGAATTAAATTCGTGATTTCAAACCGAAATTTCAATTTCCGTATTTAGATCCATATCAATCGAATAAACCTTCTAAAAATCCTTCATTACCACCGAATAACACTTTATCGTTACCAAAACCCTTCTTTCTTTCACCACCACGACCGAATCAAAGTTTCAAACTCCATTTTCTGGCGACTTAGTTGTTTCCTATACTTCGGGCATCGTTTCAGGTATTTTCTGGTTCCATCTTAATCTTCTTGATCATCCATAACTCTCTAATCCATCAATTTCATTTCATTTCAGTTCCAGATTTGTAAACTCATCAAATCAGTTGTGTTTTTGCATCTACTCGAATCCATATCAAACCATCATAATCAAGTAAGTTCTATATATCAAAATGATCATGATTTCACGAGGATCAAAAGCCCTCTATTTGATTGGGATTATAATAACTGACTCGAATGAATTGAACGGGTCTTTGTTCTAGGGTTTGAGTATGAAATGGGTATTGTTGTTTAGAATGTGCAAAAAGAAATTATAATCAGCTTAAGTAACAAAAAAACGCAACTGGTCTAACGGTTAGGTGTTGCTGTGATTAATAAAATGGTCAAGCGTTCGAGTCCCGCATCCCTTTTTATATATTTTCACTTTTTAACTAATATAAATATTAAAAACTATATTTCTTAATAACCTAATATATTATATTCAAGTTAAATATATTTTAAAGGCATAAAAACTTATAAATAATGTTTCATGACTATTAGTACTTATTCAAATATATATTAAATATATTTTATAGATCTTAAAACTTCTTATTTATAGATTCAAAGAAATAACGTTACATGTTTATAACTATTCGAATGGTACAAGTACTTAAAATACAAAAAGAAATACCTATAAAATATATATCTTCAATTACGAAAATACTATAACGTTTCGTATAAAATCCTAATTTGTATTTTAAAACCTTAATTCCCTATTTGTAATTTAAAACCCTAAAATCTCAAATCCGAAACCCTAGATTATATTGTTTTGATTCTTGTTGCTATATTATTGTTTCGTTTCTAAGTTAGGGTTTTCCTAATTAATTAGGTGACACTAATATTTGGGCAACCCTCGGTTCGTTATTGTTGAGTTTTCTATTTCGGCTATCTGTTGCATTTCAAGGTGAGTAAAATCACTCCCCTTTTTACTTTTACTTTTTGGTGCTGAAATATGTTCAATTACTATACAATGTTTTCGGTTTTCGTTTCCTTGTTTCTATTTTCAAATGAGATCATTAAATGTGTTAGTCTTGTCTGCAGCAAGATGCAATCCTTATGTGGTAGTTTAAAGTAGTATTGTTACTTAGTAATCCCACCGGTACAATGTTAGCGCTAATGGTTTGATAAATCCACCTGCATTTATTTCAAAACAGGTGATTTAAACACGGCCATTCAATTTCAATGTTACAAGTTACTATGTTACAAGTTGCTATACGATGATACAAGTTGCTATGTCCCTAAGTTGCTAAACTAATTATTGATAACTTATATCGAGACGGTTACGTGACGGTTGCTTAAAAGGTTATCTTTAATTAATAACATGAGTTGGTTCCTCATGACAAATAATTACAAGTTGCTATACAATGATGGTGTTCAATGTGTGTTCAATGTGTTCAATGTGTGTTCAAGGTGTCATGGTCGAGAATGATATGAAATAGCTATGCATGTAAGATTGCACAGCATATTATGATGATCTCGGATTTCTTTATTAGTATATATCAATTGTGGTTTACTCACTAGCTTTAATTAGCTAACTTTATTTTTACATATTTCAGGTGGTGTTTGAGCGTTTTATATCTTCAAGACATAGGATGCCTATCGGACTTAGAATAATTGAACAATAAATTACTTTGATTGCCGGCCATTATTTCTGAATTTATGACTATTTATTCCTCATTTATGTCACAACAATTACTGCGTTAATGATATTAAAATATACTTTTAGTGTGCCATGTGCTTTGTACTATTGATATCCAATTCCAATGACAGCCCGGTGTTTCCGCCGCCGGGCGGGGTGTCACAATCTATAAACTACAACACTTGAACTTCCTGCTTCTATGTGAGAAGAAGATGGAATATTAATAGATGCGACTAGAATATTGGGAACATCAACTTTCTCAGTATTATCCTCTTGAACAACTTCTTGATGAGAAATAACAGTATCTTCAATATGAGTCTCCATATCTATATTTTCTTCATTTTGAACTGTTTCTTGTTGTGCATCGATATCACAGGAGTTTCAATTGCAGAACCCATGACAACCGCTGGTCTAGGATCTCTTCTTCTAACCTTAAGTTGTAATCGTTCATCACTATAACGTTCAAAAGTACTGGATTGCACTTTAGAACAACCAACATTAGAACTTTCAGCTAGATTAGATATCTTTGTAATAAGAGCGGCTAGCACTTTAGAAGAAGCTATAGCAGGAGGAGTTACAGCAATAGCTTCAATAGGAATATTTATATCTTCATACAATTCTTCATAATTTTCATCACTAGAAATCTCCACCCTAACAGGCTCATCAACATTTTCTTGAACTTGAATCATCTTATTATCATGCTCTTCATCCATAAATGCATTTGCAATAGCATGAATATTTTCTCCCTATAGGATTTCAGCAAACTGACCAAACTTCTCTAAGGCATACAACTCTTTAAAGGCCACCTTAGATTCTTTCCTAGACTTCTTCAGTCGTCCAGAGATGCTATTTGTCACCATTTTTATATCAAAACTCTCAATAGTTCTTTCCAACATGGGATATCAAGAATCAAAAATCATCTTCAAGAATCTAGGATACATCATAAAATCTACTTCTTTGTACCTTTAAAGTTACCTAACATCTCCTAAAAATATATTTTCAATAGTTGAAATTCCAATTCATTGTCAAGGCTGCCATAGTAGAAGTCAGCTTTCTATTAATTGATCTGATCCACCTTTGTTCACAACTATACAAATAACTAGAGTATGAGCCAATAATCTCCAATAAGGATGAAATAACTTCTTGACCATTGGAGGATAAATTCCTTCATAACTCATCCTTCGTAAAGCAGCCATTACTTGATCATTAGGATAAACTGTGACATATATCCCGAATCCGAATTTGGACGCTCGTCTCGAACCCGAGATTTTCTAGTTTTAATTGTATTCGTATCTATTTCAAAAATATGTAACGCTCGCCATTATTATTATGAATAAATGTATCTGATTTGTACGTTATTCCTATCTTATTTAATCGATCGTTTTGTTGTCGCGAAATACCTACGTGTACTAAATAAACACTATTTATATTACATAAATCTCAATATATATATATATAGTGTATAAAAGTAATCTTACAAAAAATGTTAAAAGAAAATGGTTCTAAGTCTCGAAATAGTTCATTAACGTCAAAAAGAACTAAATATATAAAGACGTCACTTATATAAACGTTACAAGTTAACGTAGTTAAATTAGTTAGTTAATATAATTAATAAGTTAACTTTGGGTCAAAAGTGTCAAGTTTCAAACTTATAATAACGTTTATATGATCTTAGGAATATTAACTAAACCATAAGGACCTAAACTGTAAAATATATAAACCCAACCCCCCCCCCTCGTCCTTTCATTTTTTTGGCCCGTGATTCCGGCTGCTGCTCCGGCAACCATTTTCCGGCCAACTCTCAATTCCGGCGAGCCCTCCTTTGACGTGTTTTACCCAAAATTAACACCCGAAACATTCCTAATCTACCTATAAGCTATTTTTGAACCCCCTTAATGACTGATTATCGCGTTTAACAGCAAGTTTTGAGCCGGATTAAATGTAGATTTCAATTCAAAAATCCCATTTCCGTTTATAGACCCGTAATCGACAATTAAACCTTTCCAAAACTCACCATTTCCATCGACTAACATATCCCATTTACCAAATCACCTACATTTCTCTCTGCTATTATCAAAATCGATCGACAATAATTTTTTTTCCTGCGAGCTTGTCAATTTCTACTTTTCGGACATCTTAACAGGTAGTTTTTATATCCATACGAATCCTCTTGATCATCTACAACTCTCTAACACAGCAATTTCATCTTATATCATTCCAGTTTCACGCAAAATCATCAAGAATAGTCGACTTGTTCATCTCATTCGAACCCGTATCAAATCTTCACTAACAAGTAAGTATTATCTATCAAAATGATCGTGATACGATGTAGATTAAAAGACCTATGTTTTGTTTTGGATTGGATTAACAAGATGAACGAATTGAATGGATCTTTGTTCTAGGGCTTGTATATAGAAATAGGTATTGTTGGTTATAAAGGGTTAAAAAAAATTAAAAGCAAGATGTATAACAAAAATCAACTCTAGGCTGGTGGTTAGTTGAATCTGCTGTAAACTAATGGTCATGGGTTCGAGTCCCATGACCTACTTTTCTGGATTTTTACATTTTTTTACATTTTAACCATTTTATTATATTTTCAAATAACCTAAATAACATATTTAAGTTAAACGTATTTTTTTAAAAGCATAAAAATTTATAACTTCAAATACATATATATATATATATATAAATAATGTTTCATGCTATTAGTACTTATACAAAAATTTATTAAATACATTTTTAAAGATTTCAAAACTTATAAATTCAAATATATACTAATAAAAAATTACATGTTTATAAGTATTTTAAAGTTGTACTAATGTTTGTTTAGTAGAAAACTAAAATGGATTCGTATAAAATATTACCATACGAAAATACTATAACATTTCAAACAAAATCCTAATTCGTAATTTAAAACCCTAAATTTCTAATTCGTACTTTAAAACCCTAATTCCCAAATTATACTTTAAAACCCTAATTCCTAAATTGTAATTTAAAACCCTAAATCCCAAATCCAAAACCCTATGTCACACCCCCAAATCCACAAACGGAGTTTTACCGTTAGAGGCGTGACAAACCAGGATCCAGTCATTAATTACACCGAACAACTCTATATGAGTTTTGAAAACCAAACGTTTACTCATTAATTGTGTTCATTGAAACGTTAATCAGAGTAAATAGTTTTGCGTTATGCGGAAGCGTAATAATTAAGTAATTAAAGCAAACCCAAACCATGCAGTAAGTAAATGCGCAAAAACACGCGCCCGACACAAGACACACAATTTAAATAATTTTTAAATCCCCAAAACACGGTGTTTAATGCAAGAAGGTGTTTTAATAAAATGTTGGGACGCCATGCCATATCCTACGTGCAATGTACCTCAGTGCCCTGAAACAGTGAAAGGCTAACAAGTGTCAACACGACGGTTGGTGAGTTCACATAGTAAGTATGAAATCAAGCAGTTCAGTTGTAAGCAGAAATATAAATTAAGTATGTCAGTGTAGGTAGCTAGTCTACAGTACATGTCGTTAGAGTCGTGTGTATCTGACCGAAGCTGAAGTATGTACACATTAAGTGCATTTTGCCTGTTCGTACATTCAACACCCGTTCGACAGGTCCTTCTGTCGTGCTAGCGCGACTAGCCCGGGTGGTGTTTGTCAAACCCAGTAGTACTACTCAAAATTTCCCTGCTATTTCACAAATACTAATGGTCAACTAGGTATCCATGAGGTCTTTCATGAACAAAATAAGAGTTGCTCTAATCCAGACATGCGACATACAAAATTTGTAAATCCGTAAAAGTCGTTGTTCAAGTTTTCATCCCATGACAGGATAGAATAATAATTGTTACGGTTTAGTGAACTCACCTTAAGTTGCACAACAAATCAGTTTAAAGCACACAATGTAATGCAGCAACCTAAATAATAATAGGTCTATTAATGTGTGTTCATGTAGGGTCATAGACCCCTATGCATCCAAATAGTCATAGTGTTTATGGAAGGTTTCGAAAGTTTGACTTTTTGACCAAGTTTGACCAAAGTTTAATTTTGTTGACTTTTGTTTACCCGAGTTGACCCACGACCCGTTGGTGATTTATTAAGTGTAAGTATGTTTCATTTAGTGCGTTTGTTCATTTTACATTCACAAATCACGTCACACGACAAGCTTTCAACAAAACAAACTCTCATTTCCATTAAAGTTTCCTTTATAGGAAAATTTGACTTTTAACACACGTTTTTAAAAATTCAACATCCTGGGGGTTTTCAACATCTCTACACATGTAACTATTACACAATAACCATAGCATGTCACACAAGACGACAACACACCCATTACTATATGGTTTCCAACATAAGGCCTAGTAGCATGCGTAGTCATTTCAAAATACTTATCATCATCCACATGTTTTGTTTCAAATATTATAGAACACTTTCATCATGGCACCCTAGTTGGCTAGAACACACATTCAACATTCCTGTACCAACAATTTCATGCAGACGGGTTAATAACCACTTAGAACTTTTACATATCATTTCCATGTCAAAAGTTAACTTATCATACACAATGTCACCCATCACCTTCTACAAGCATTTTTGTTCATGTTTGTATGTCCACAACTTCTAAACATGCACTCTAATAAACGTTCATAACAAAAAGTTTCCACATTTAGCAAGTCATACCAAACCATGTCGGATTTGCACGTTCGAATACTCAAAGTTCATCTAGCACATTATACAAACATGCTAGTAAGCTCATAACAACCATTAGATGCCCGCAACATGCAATTTCACATGACCTCTAACACAAAAGTTACTATTTTTAGTAATATGGCAAAACTATCATGAAATTCCAAAATCAATTAATCAACTTTCATCCAATTCATCATATAAGCATGTATTTCATCACATATCATCATAATCATGCATGCAACATCATGTTTCAATAACTTCCTATCAAACCCTAATTTCACAACAACATAATTATGGATTTATTTCATTATTTCATCATCAAAACAACAAGTAACTCATAACCAATAACCCATTTCCACAACATAATCATCAATTGACCATTTTTGGATGAACTAGGGTTTCAAGACTTGCAAAATTCGTAATATATATCATGTTTCTAGAGATAAAACTTACTTGTAACCTGTTTGTAACCTCGATTATCAATCATTAACACCAACAATTGAATCAAAAATCACCAAAAACCAAATCAAAATGTGTATGTAGAGTTACGGCCATAGGTTAAGGTTAGGGTTAGGGGAAGGGTTTTGTGTTTTTTTATTAAAACAAGATTAAGGTGTTAGTGTTTGTTAATTGGTTAAGTGAAGTTGGGCTTTGGGCCAACCATGGATCACATATATGGTCCATGGACTACATTTTGTTTCGGTTTTGCAAACACAATGGAAATCTTTCTCAAACATCAATTTTTGTTTCATAAGGATTACCGAAATTCGCAAACGGTTAAAACCGGTAAAATACGTGATCACTTGAAAGTTCAACCATTAAGCACGCATGTCACTTAAAGTGTTTATTTATTGTATTTGTATCAATTTAAATTCACCAACGCCCGAGTATTAACTCGTGTGGTCGTTTCGTATGTATGTTCGTGTAACAGTTTGCACATTGAATTCATCAAACTAATTGAAAAGTATAATTGCGTTAACGTGATTAACATAGTTTGGCTAACGAGGTTAACCTGAATTTGTCGGGTGTCACACCCTAGATCTTGGATTTTTGAATCTTGTTACTATTGCTTCGTTTCTAAGTTAGTTTTTTTCCTAATTAATTAGGTGATACTAATATTTGGGCAACCCTCGGTTCGTTATAGCTGTGTTTCTATTTCGGTTATCTATTTACATTTCAAGGTGAGTAAATTCACTCCCCTTTCTACTATTGCATTTTGGGGCTGAAATATGTTCAAATACTACACAATGTTTTCGGTTTTCGTTTCTTTGTTTCTATTTTTAAATGAGATCATTAAATGTGTTAGTCTTGTCTGCAGCAAGATGCAATCCTTATGTGGTAGTTTAAAGTAGTATTATTACTTCGTAATCTCACCGGTACAATGTTAGTGATAATGGTTTGACAAACCCACCTACATGTATTTCAAAATAGGTGATTTAAACCCGGCCATTCAATGTTTCTAGTTGTTGTTCAATGTTACAAGTTGCTATACGATGATACTTGATGTGTGCAAACATATATATAAAATAATTAATAAAAACACCTAGTTTTAATATTTATAAAAACCTAGACAAACCTACTTGATCACACATAACCGGCAGTGGACCGTTCGGATGTAATATAGTGAAATATAAGTCCGGGTGTCGACCCACAGACTCTATATACTACGATAATTAACTAAATTAAGACTCATTAACTAGACATGAACTTTAAATGAAAGAGCATTTGAAAATGGGGTTTTGCTAAAAAATAGTAACTTAATAAAAATAGAAACTTGTTGGTCCATCTAGATCGTTATTTCAGTGCTATAATGATTTGTATTACAACGAAACAAACTAGACTCAAACAAACAAAGTCCAATATAACCCAACAACCAAGAACAAGATCAAAACCACACAACAAGAGGTAAATAAGCTACAAAGATAGATAATATAAGCTCCTAGCACCTCCTGGAAACACACACACGATACAAGGGTCTGGATAAGATTTTTGTCAAAAGTTGTAATTGCAAAGAGATAAGATTACAATATATATCAACTGCAGGTTCGCTGATAGATTCGCTGACAGCGAATCTATCTAGAGAACCAGTTAGCTTCGCCGGGCACAAACAGGTTCGCCCGGTCGACAAAACAGAAAAACTATACTGTGCTACGGGCGAATCTAATCTATAGATTCGCCCGTAGGTTCGCTAATACAAAAACAATACAAAATACATACAAAAGATATAACACCGACATGCCGGTGAGTCTGACCTATACATGACTATCAATACTCCCCCTAGGTTGGACCTCACCCGGGGAAGTCTTCTGTTTTAGCTCCGTCATTTTTTTTTTTTTGGCTTCAAAGGTTCTCAATGTACGCTCCTGCCCTTGATTCAATCCCGGCAAACGGATTTGTCACATCTTCAGATCCAGCCTCATCGTCTTCACTGAACACCAACATTGACTTCACAAACTCAGCTTCGGTGTCAACTGTATCAGGCACATCCAGAACAATCGTTTCCGCCTGAACTTCTTCAGTATGCTCCTCACCACCCACATCCAAATCAACAACCTCAACCGGTTTCTCAAACCTCTTCTCAATAGTTCTATCAAGCTGTTTGGACAAGTCATCTATATCCATATTTTGATCATCAGTCATCCGCAACCTTTCGTTTACCTTCCTTAACTCAGCACGTATGCCCCGGGCTTTGTTAGCGACTTTCACGAACAAGTTCGCTTCAGTCCTTGTGTCATCTCCTGCCCCGTGCTTGATACGGTTCTCGCACAATACCTTCAAGTCCTCATCGCAGAATGAGAAGACCTCCATAGGATCAAACAGACGTATTTCTGGACGGTCTTCTCCTTTGAGTCTGATAATTGCCTCACTCGTACTGTTATCATAGAACCATTTGTGAAAATCCTGTAATCTGGGTGGTTGTGTGTCCGGAACCCTGACCCGAGTCATAATCTTTGGTGCTTCAATCTTCAATACAACTTTACCCTTCCAAGAAACCCAATGCCTGTCCTTCTTTTGCCTCATCCGCTTTGGTTTCTGGTACCCGAAATCAACGAAATTATTTTCCGCAGCCCTCCTGATAGACACTTCAAACGCGCACGCTCTCCCACTATCCTCCTTTCCCATCAGAGGAAGTTCGGCCAACCTACGCAAATCCCACCTCGGCAGAGTGGCGAAATGCTTCCTATTTCTGATATAACAGATGTCACCTCCCCTTCGCTTAATCATATATGCATCCACAAGCGAGTTATACTTCCATGCAATAACTTGTCTATCTAACTGCGAGGTGTTCGGCTCATCAATGTTCTGAAAGATAGGTACCTCTGGAACAACCTCTTCATCCCTTTTAAACCATTCAGATTTGTCCAAATCAATGTGATCAACCTGATAACTCACTCCTTTTTCTTCAACTTTATATCTCTCCGGCTCATCCTCCAAATCTTCCTCACTATCAGCATTCACATCAACTTCCGGTTCAGTACTAACAACAACCTCGGGCCCAGTAAACACATCCAGATTGATCCACATATCTTCATCAAATAATTCTTCAGCGGTTTTACCTCTATCCTTGTCCCCAAACTCACATTGCATTAACGGATACTTTGCAGCATCCATTAAGCTTTTCAGTTCTGCCTCAGATATAGCCGGATCTGACCCATCCTTTTCCTTCAAGCTATTCAGCTCCTTGAATATTCTAACTATCAGGCACTGTTGATCCCTCATCATCCGCCCCATTTCAAAAATAACTATTAATTTCTCAGCATCCTTCGTCTCCAAATCAGCATATTTATCCTTCAAATCCCCCAATTCAGCCTTCAGACTTTCAATCTCACCCTTTAACTCACTAACTGATTCAGCTGATGTGCCCGGATCATCCTGTTTTGCTTTCTTTGCCGTTTCAGTGGGAGCATCCGATTTCCTTTTGGTCCTTTTCTCTCTACCCTGATCAATCTCAGCCTGAATCTCATCTATTTCCCGATCCAACGAATAATCCTTTTCCTTAGCGTATGGCTTCCTTTTCTTCAACCTTTTCTCAACAACCTCTACGTTCTCACCACCCCGTTTCCTCTCATTCTCCATTAACCTCTGTATTTGTACCCATCTATCAGCAGGGTACATATTCTCCCACAAGTATGAAGTCCTACCAATACAGTCAGAACATGCCGATTTGCAATCCCCAAAAATCCTCGAATGCATCTCCCATATTTTCAACACATCACCAACAACCGGCAGATTGGGCAGCTTGTCATTGAGAATCATCTACAAGAATCTGGGATACATCAGCCACTTGTTCCCCTTAGTGGCATGGATGTTTTCTAGCATGTAATTGTAGATCAATTTGGCTAGATTAGCTTTCTGCCCTCGACAAAATAACATCATAGCCCGAGCCCAATCAAGATTCAATCCATCAGTGCCTCCTTTCCTATGATCCAAGCACATAATAAAGACGTGCATAATATATCTCCATTATTGGATCAGATAGGATTTCACAAACTCCATCTTCTTCTCCCCCGGCATAGGACCCTCATAACCCGCAGTCCTAAAAGCCCCGTAAACCTCCTCAGCAGTCATACAAACCTCCTCACCTACATCGTCCTCTAACCCCAAAATCCTTGCACCATCGGCTTCGGTAAACTCCAAGTCAAACCCACTAACTTTGGCACGGATCCGTGATGGCTGCACAGACACATTCATCACCGCTGTTCTCCAGAAATCTCTGATGTGCAGCTCGTAGATGGTTGGTGAATGGGAGATAGCGTGATGAATCTGGGACGATTTCAACCATCTAATACAATCTCGATAGCCACCCGCCTTTTCATGATTCTCATCCAGTAAAGCACACATATTGTGCTTTCTTTCAAAAAATAACGTAGACATCGTGCCTGAAAAATTAACGGGAATTGATCAGAAACGTAAGTTTTGAAAACAGTAGATAGATTCGCTGGTATGAACAGGTTCGCTGCATGAGCGAACCTGAGATTTGGCATCAGAACCTATAAATTCGCTGACATGAAAAATCAGTCATTTGGTCGAGCGAATGTATAGGTTCGCTAGAAACACTCGGGCGAATCTATGTTAATGCACGGGCGGCATAACGGCATAGGTTCGCTCGAAGTTTGAACTTTCGTTCAGATTCGCCAGACGAACACGTAGGTTCGCTGGAAACCCTAGTTTTTGAAAAAATCCCAAATCTCAGTCGAAAAACCATTAATCACACAATCAAGGCAACGATTAAGCAGTATGACCATAAGACGAGTCTACTAAACAGCTATCATTTAACAACAACACAAATCAAACATCAACACAGATTATATGACGGGTCGATAGATTTTAAGTGATTAAAAGCACATTTGATGATATGAAAAGTTGATTAAGATGAAGACGATGACATACCAGATGGAATAAGGTCAGTTTATTGTGAAAAAGACGGTTGGTGAGTGAGAATCGAACGTGCGATTGTTTTGAAAAGTGAAACGGCTACAGTAATAGTGACAGCGAACTTGTGAAAGGTTTCGCTGTCCCTACATATATATACAGTCACAGGTTCGCTGGCGAAAACACTAGCAAACTTTAGATTCGCCCGAAGACCAAAGGTCAAGAGAAACCACGGCGGTGTGAAGAGGTTCCGGGCGAACCTGTAGGTTCGCTAGTAGATTTGCTGGGACTCAAAAACAAGAAAAATTGAAAATATTTTTGGTTTTTCTGAAATTTTAAATTCTTTGTAAATCCACGAAAACGTCCCACGATTTCAACGCTCCGAAAATAAAAGACAATACCCTGAAATATATAAATATATAGAAAGAAAATTAGAATAAAATAAAATAAAGAAAAAGCTAGGAAATAAAGCTAAAGAAGGATATATATATTTTTCATGACGTTTTACGAGCAGAATCCGAAAGTCATAGATTGGCGAGATTGCAGATATGTTTGTCCATTTAAACCCATGCCTTAGTCCTTTCAACAAGAAATCAGCAGCTTCTTTTATCATGTTTTTGGTTTGATTGAAGAAGCTCAGACAACTCGGTCCCCACAGACATCTAGGTAAAAAGAACAAGTTCTGTCATCGGGATATATCTGAGCAATACGATTGACTTTGCTTGAATTTCGAGGATCAAATTTTGAACATTGATCGATGCATTAGCTTCTTTTGACACTTGTGCAATTTTTGCATCTTTTTGTGAGTGGAGCTTGTCAGCAATTGATTCTTTTGAACACAATGCGACTTATTATTTGGGAAACACAAATAGTTCAGAGCTCCAGGTCTATACCGACGTATAACAGAGGAGATAAACATTTGAGCATGCTCGGTGAATCTTCAGGTCAATACTTCCGTATAGCAGAGAAGATCCACCAACTCCAGGTCAATACTTTCGTATAGCAGAGGAGTTAAGCACTTTTGACTCAATACTTTCTGAGGAGTTAACAAGTAACTCACTCAGAGGTTTTTCCGAAGAGCATCACTAGCAGCTTTTTATTTGTTTTGCAGACTAGAAACTCAATTCGGGGATAGGGTGAGGGTGATTTGGGATGTTTAGGGAAATCAAGGCAAAGATTTGACGCTCTCAACCCATTTTTGACAGAACTCGTATCTTTGTGCAATCCAATCATGTCAAGGGGATAATCCTCATTGCCGAGTTCTTGAACGTTATGTTAGGCTGCACAATCACTGTTTACTTTGTTTTCGGGCTGAGCCTATCTAACATATCCCAAACACAATACTTCTGACTTCCTTCAACGTCTCTTCAACATCAATCAAAACGGAGATCCTGAAATAGCAAAATTTGAAAAACTATAAGTAGTTGATCTTTAATATCTCCCCCAAAATTTCTATATTATAGCTATCTAATAAGAAATTTTTGTTTTTCAGATTTTCTTAATATATATATATATACAGAATAAAAGAGAAAATAAAAGGAAATAAAATAAAATAAAGGAGCGAAGAAATGAGTGACCCACGAATTTTCAAAGAAGAAAAAGAAGTAGTTATTTACATATTTACAAATCCGATTCACATAGTTAAAGGTTTTCAAAAAGATATCAGTCCCAGCATAGAGATCAGTTCATAAAAACGTGGTTTGTCAAAAGTTTTTGTGAAAATATCAGCTTTTTGCTTTCGAGTTTCAATAGGAATAATATCAATGAACCCCTTTTCCTGTGCGTCTCTGATGGCATGAATTCTTGTTTCGATGTGCTTGGTGCGAGTGTGATGAATAGGGTTCTTGGCAATTCCAACAGCAGCTTCATTATCACAAAAGAGTGGCGTATGAAGAAAGTTGATGCCGTAATCCATCATCTGATGCTGGATCCAGAGCACTTGGCAACAGCAGCTTGAAGCAGCAATGTATTCTGCTTCTCCTGTGGACAGAGAGACGGTTGTTTGCTTCTTGCTTTGCCAGGAAACAAGACATTCGCCCAGGTATTGACATCCGCCAGTGACTGATTTTCGGTTAATCAGCTTTCTCGTGTGATTCTTTTGGATTGGCCTGGAAACGAGCACAGTAGCACACAGCGAATGTAATATCAGATCGGCTGGCAGTCAGATACATGAGAGATCCGATCATCGAGTGATACCGATGAGCATCCACAGGATTCCAATTATCATCAGAAGTAAGGCATGTCTGAGCGGTGAAAGGAATCAATTCCGGAGAAGAATCATCCATGCCAAACTTTGTGAGGATCTCTTTGATATATTTCTCTTGGTGAATAAGAATTCCATCTGGCTTTTGTTCCACTTGCAGCCCCAAGAAGAAACACATCTCCCCCATAATTGTCATTTCAAAGCGATCCATCATCACTTTTTCAAACTCTCTACACAGCCCCTCATTTGTCGAACCAAAGATTATATCATCAACATACACTTGAACAATCAGCAGCTCACCATTCACCTCCTTCTTGAACAATGTCATATCTATAGTCCCACGAGAGAAACCTTTGCTGAGAAGATACTATGTCAGAGTTTCATACCAGATACGTGGAGCTTGATGCAATCCATACTAGGATTTATCAAGCTTAAACCTTTGAAGGAAAATCTGGATCCTCGAAACCCGGTGGTTGACATACGTAGATCTCCTCATCGATATCTCCATATAGAAATGCACATTTGACATCCATCTGATAAACTTTAAAGTTTTTGTTAGCAGCATGAGCAAGAAAGATTCTAATGGCTTCAAGGCGAGCGACTGGAGCAAAAACTTCAGTGTAGTCAATCCCCTCCTCTTGAGCAAATCCTTGAACAACCAATCTCGCCTTGTTTCTAATAACAACACCGCGATCATCTGGCTTGTTTCGGAAAACCCACTTAGTGCCGATGGGACACTTATTAGGAGGAAGATCAACAAGTTCCCAAACTTTAAGCTTCCTAAATTGCTGTAGTTCCATTTGCATGGCATCAACCCAACTAGGATCTTCAAGTGCTTGTTTATAATTCTTTGGTACAATTTGAGATAGAAAGGCAGCATAGAGACACTCATTAATCAAACCACTCTGACTCCGAGTTCGCACACCATCAGTAATTGATCCTATGATATAATCATGAGGATGATTTTTTAAAGTTTTGAAATCTGTGTTGAGGAGCAAAGGGTTGGTTTGGGATGAGGATGTCTGATTAGATGGTTGTGAAGGTATATTTGAAGTTGGAGGAATTGTATTAGTGGTAGATGTAGGAATGGAAGTGGATGATGATGGAATATCTGATGGAGAAATTGGAACAGTTTGAGATGGTGGAGGTGGAGGAATGTCAAATGAAGTGGGAGGTAATTGTGTGGTTGAAGGTTGTGGTTGTGGTTGTGGAGGTGGATGGTTAATAATAGAAACTGATATGTGTGAGGAATGATGTCATCATCGTCAGAGTCAGGAAGATTGAATGATTTGAAAACAGTGGTGGAATCATAAAACCATGCAGGTTCACAGCTAATGCTTGTAGTGTTTGACTCTTGCCAGTCAACATAATAGGACTCTTGCACAATCCACGTTCGCTTGTTGTAAACACGATACGCTTTTTGTGTGTTCGAGTATCCTACAAAGAAGCATTTATCTGAAACAGCACCAAACTTCGTTTTCTGATCTTGAGTATTCAACAGAGTGCAAGAACATCCGAAGGGGCGTAGAAAATCGATCAGCGGCTTAGTCCCACGAAACAGCTGGTATGATGTCTTCATCTTTTCTTTGACAATCAGTACCCGATTCAGAACATAAGCTGCACAATTGACAGCCTCTGCCCAGAAAATAATCGGAAGCTTTGACTCAATCAGCATAGTTCTAGCAGCCTCCACAAGAGTTCGGTTCTTCCTTTCAGCAAGACCATTTTGTTGTGGTGTTCGTGGCGAGCTAAACTGTCTGAGAATACCCCGTTGTTCACAAAAAGAATTGAAGATATGGTTTCTGAATTCAGTTCCATTGTCGCTTCTAATGGCTTGAACCTTCCGCTTTCCAAGAACCTCAATTTGCGGAATCAGCTTCATAAGCTCTACAGCAGTCTCACTCTTGTATGCCAGAAATCTCACCCTGGTGTACCTAGAGTAATCATCTGTGACAACCAAGCAATAAGTTCTTAGAAATAGATTTTACACTAATTGGACCAAATAAATCAGTATGTAACAATTCGAGGGGTTCTGAGATAGAATTTTCAATTTTAAGTTTATGTGGCCTTTTGTGCTGCTTTCCTTTAGCACAAGCTATGCATTTCTCCACCACAGAAAAATCTTTAAGTGGTAAACCCCTGACCAAATTGTTCTTAACCAATTTATTTAGAATTTTAAAATTAATGTGCCCTAAACGTCTATGCCATTGAAAAGATTCAAAAGATGAAGCTTTAGATAGGAGACAGGTCACGGTGGAAGTTGATTCTTTTGATCCCATATTCAGCATATATGTATCATTTCGTCTTGGAGCTCGCATGATCACCAATTCTTCAGGAATAGAAAACTCTGGCTTCAAGAACAGACATTCATTTGGAAGAAACAACACTGGGATATTCTTATCACAGATTTGTGATACGCTGAGAAGATTGAATGCCAGTTCAGGAACATAGTTGACGTCTTCCAAAGTTAGAGAACCATTTGAGACTTCTCCTTGACCAATCATTTTACCACCTTTCTTGTCACCCGCAAAAGCAACGTATCCACCATTGATAATCCGATAGTTAGTCAGCAGGTCCTTCAACCCAGTCATATGTCTGGAACATCCGTTGTCAATATGCCAATGACTATTTACAACGGCACTTGAATGTTCCTGACATTTATTTAAGTATAGAAGTTAGACTTTTGAAATTGGCACCCAAGCCTTTGTGTACTTGGGTGGTGGAACAGATGAAGAATTACAAAAGAAATTATTTACAAACGTGTTTAATCTTTTTCCAAAAGATTTTTGCTTTGAACCTTTTGTGACTAACTTAGGGCATTGCTTAACAGTATGATCAATATTTCCACATTTAAAGCAATGAGATTTCAAACCCACTTTGGAAACTTTATCAATAAAAATTTTATCCATTTCAATTTCCTCGTCACATTCAGACAGTTGAGAATTGCAATCACTGTAAGAGTCATAAGGCTCTTTTGATTTACCTGCTGTGACTTTTACCTTCTCAGATTCAGATTTAGGTTTTGAAATCCTTACATGTGTGAAAGACGGGATTTGATGAGTAAAGAACTTTTGAAAGCAATTTGTTTTGGTTTGACTTTCAGAGACATGACCTGAAAGTTCATCTTTGTCATTCACACACTCATTTTCAATCAGAACATCATTCAACACATTAAGATTTGAAGTAGTGCACCCTAAATTACTATTAAACATAAAATTGTCTGAATATGACACATTACTAGAAACAGAATTAATTAATCTAATGTCTTCAACATACTTCTTGGAATCAGAATTAGAACAATCACTACTGCTAGAACAACCAAGCCCAGTACTCCCACCATAAGCGTAATCCTCTCTAACCTCTTTAATATTTACTCCACTTAAACCTGCAATAGAGCTGTTAGTATCATTTTGTATAATCTCTTGTATCAACTCATTTGAAGGATGAGGAATAGGTGTAGGAGAGTAACAGAAGGTACTAGGTGGGGGATATGCATATGTTTCATTGTTAAGACCCAAACCTATCTTAACTCTGGCCCCCCGTTGTTTCTTGCAGAGTTCCTCCCTTTTCATACTAGATATTGTCCATTCTTGCAGTTTATTTTTGAGTTTTCTTGTTTCAAATTCAGCAAGAGTGACTTGCTCAGTCAAATAGTTTATTTCACAATTCTTTTCCAAAAGAGATCTTTTTAAATGTTCATTTTCTTTCAAAGCTTCTCTTAATTTGACAAAATATTTTGATTCACTCACTTTAAGCTCTTTGTTAGTTCTTTTTAATTTGTTTTCATTTGACATTAACAATTTATTAGCTTTGTATATGCCAATTAAACGAATTTTGCATGCAGATGAACACATATCTTCAATAACTTCATAAGGAAGACCAATTACCAGTTTTTCTGCAGCAAGGGCACGATCGCACTGGCAGTAGGGAGTGTTCCTCTTGAATTCATCTACAGCATCAAGCCTCGCCTTCTCAATTACGGCTTCCAAGTTAAGCTTTGACTCTTCATCATTCTTCATTTCATTTACCGCAGCTTCACATACCAATCCCGAGTGATTCAGATGCCCTTGAACAATAGCATCTGACTGTTCTTCATCAACTTTCTCCACTTTCCCTTCTTCAGTTTTATCTTCATCATCCTTTTCACCATAAAATTCTTTGAAAGGATCAAAGCAATTTATATAGTTATCATCATTCTCAACAATCTCAGCAACCAAGGCATGATTAATTTCTTCCTTTGTCTCTTCAATTTCCGCACTCTAATCAAAATTGGTGAGCAGTGCAGTTTCATTCCTTGGTTTCACTTCCTCAAGTCGTTCTTGAATAGGGGTGGTTCTTGAATTTCCAGAATTCACGGGTTCAGTAACAATTGGTAAAGGACATTCCATTTTGAAGTGACCCAATTGTTTGTAGTTGTAACATCTCAGCTTTCCTTTGTCATACCCGAGCTTGTTGTTTTGTCCTTGATTCCCAAAACTTCTTCTACCTGTTCTCTCCATAAACCGTCTAGCACGAAGGGTAAGCATGGCCATTTGCCATTGGATGTCGGTTTCTTCAAGATCATCAGGATCCACCTGATACATATCCTCATCAGTCATCCCTTTTCCCTTTAATTCACCAGCGACAAGAGCTTCATAGCTATGAACAAACATTCCAAACAAAGCCATAGTGTCAGATGGAATCTGAGTGGTGACAGATGCATTTGAGTTTGAGCCAACACTTGTAGATGCACCAACAGATTTAACAGACCCAAGACTTGATGATCCTCCAGGTGCAGCATTGTAGAAATGAGAGTTTGCAGCGGATGTAATAAGTGCAGCATTCTGAGAAGGAATATTTGGAACCATCATAGACTGATTATATTCCCTTCTCTTCACATCAAGATCGAATGACTTCAGCTTGTTTATAACATCCATCGGCTTATAGTCATGAAAGTTTCTTTCTTGTTTCAACAATTTGATCTGAAGGCTCCACTGAGGAGGAAGTGAATCTAACAGCTTTGTGACTTGTTCATGATTTCCCATCTTCTCATCATACTTTTTCAGGTTGCTTGATACAGACTGAAATCGATTGGTAATGTCAGTCAAACTTTCTTGCGAATACCCCACAAAAGAATTGAACTCTTTCTCAGCTTGAGCCTTTCTATCCAACTTCAAATCCTCATTACCATCATAGAACTCGCACAACGCATCATACAAGCTTTTTGCAGTTGTGTGTTCAGCAAACCTGTTATAAATATCCTGATGTAAACAAAGTGTCAATGCTCCGAGTGCCTTTTTGTCACGATCAAGCAACTTGGTGTCTCCTTCAGTAAAAGTACTCGGATCAGTGTTTATTGAAGTAACAGTTCCTTCAACTGTCTTTGGCACATGCGGACCATTTACAATTGACTCCCATTGATTATAGTTAGTGTAGTAGAAAAAAGCTTTCAAACACCTCTTCCAATCTTCAAAATTTTCACCACTAACAAGCCTCGGTGGCCTGTTAGGTTGAACACTATCCGGATCATTAATATTCAAGGTTGATGTAGTCATAATTTTAAACAGATTGTAGTTTCGCCAAAAACAAATAGATTCGCTGGATTAGATTCGCCCAAAGAACAGACAGATTCGCTGTCAGATTCGCTCGCAAATTCGCTCGACAAACAAACAGTTTCGCTGGACAGCAGGAACAGTTTCGCCCGACAGATTTGCTGTCAGATTCGCTCAAATGATTTTCGTAGCAGTTTCGCTTGCACAATGAGCCAAACAAGTGAACTTTCGTTCGATAAAATGTCAGATTCGCTAACCAAAAACACAAAATCACAGAACACAAGATTTGTACTAGATTCGCTGGATGAACAACCAGATTCGCTGGAAGAACATACAGGTTCGCTGGGTTACGAACAAAACAGTTTCAGTACGAAAACTATCAGAGCAGCTTCAAAACATAACCATTTGTAGATCTGTTTGTTTCAAAAGCTTCCTATGACCAAATATGACAAAAATCAACAAAATACAACACAGAAACACACAAACTAGTTCAGAAATGAATCAAATAGTGTTTTGACACAAAAACCCCAAAATCATCACTAAAATCTCTAGGATCAAACAATCAAGAGCACTAAGGCTCTGATACCATATTGTTGGTCCATCTAGATCGTTATTTCAGTGCTATAATGATTTGTATTACAACGAAACAAACTAGACTCAAACAAACAAAGTCCAATATAACCCAACAACCAAGAACAAGATCAAAACCACACAACAAGAGGTAAATAAGCTACAAAGATAGATAATATAAGCTCCTAGCACCTCCTGGAAACACACACACGATACAAGGGTTTGGATAAGATTTTTGTCAAAAGTTGTAATTGCAATGAGATAAGATTACAATATATATCAACTGCAGGTTCGCTGATAGATTCGCTGACAACGAATCTATCTAGCGAACCAGTTAGCTTCGCCGGGCACAAACAGGTTCGCCCGGTCGACAAAACAGAAAAACTATACTATGCTACGGGCAAATCTGTAGATTCGCCCGTAGGTTCGCTAATACAAAAACAATACAAAATACATACAAAAGATATAACACCGACATGCCGGTGAGTCCGACCTATACATGACTATCAAAACTTACTAAAAATATAAACTAGCACGAAAGATAAGAAACGAAAACAGATGAATCAAAGCAAACCACATAGGCTAGAATCTACGTTGATTTCAGAATTTTACTCACGTTTGGTTTAATTGTTATGGGACTGGAATCTTAATTTATTCACTCAATCGAAACCACTAAATAGGACCCTCGACCCTTTTCGAAACGATACCTACGGGTTTCTATCAAGTTATTACGCAAACCAGTTGTGGCATTAGGTTTCCTCACAGTTACCTAATTTAAGTATGTTTAAGTGACCTTACTAGAAACCTACCTCACAGTTTGATGTTCTAAGTCATTTTAATCCAACCACACAATTCAACAAGCAAATATGCTAATTAACACTAAGACCGACTTCTCACGAAGAACTAGACCTAGCACATTAACAGAGAAGCCTTGCTAATAACTTATCACCTCAAAGTTGTCTAAGTTAGCTACACGTTTTCATCAATTTAACTAATATAATTATTTCTATGGTTATACTGCAGTTAAACCATAAAACAATCACGACATAAAATCAATGATCTAAGAAATATCGTATTATATGACATAGACGATCATCAACAATAAAGCGAAACAAGGAAATTAGTTAAACCAAATCCAACATATAATATGCATCATATGAATAAAAAGATTAAAACTTTACTTAAACATAATCAACCAAACATGAGTTTAAACGTAAATCAACGTTTCATCCTAAAGCCTAGATGGTTTTACGAGTTTAGCCAGTCACAATCATACCAACAAACGCAAATTCAAAAGTAATGAACATGATTAAAACAAATGAAAACGAAAGAACAATGTAACCCGAGTGATCCAAGATGCAATCTTCAATCCCACGAGCTTCTGTTGCTTGGTTTCGTCTCCGTAGCCTCCAAAAACGCCTTAATTCTGCTATTTTTCGTCTCCCATTCATACCTAGAGGCTTCACGCCACGCCACGCGGTTAGAAAAGGGGGTCTGGCCGCGTAGCGTCTTGAGCCCCTTTTTCTGATCCAGTTTTTCGTTTTCGCGCTCTGGTTCACTCGTAACTCCGTTTCGCTCCCCGTTTTTTCCTACGTTCTTCTTTTTCGCGCTCTTTTCAACCCTTCATAAACTTAGGACCTACAAAACAATAAAATATAAGTACTATATAAAACCCTATAAAAACCGACTAAAATGACTCGAAAACGCAAACAAACGCTATAGGGAAATTATGAATTATTTATACTCTATCAATACTAGCTTCTATGAGATGTTGCTACGTACCTTAAATGCTTAAACAATTATTGATAACTTCTATCGAGACGGTTACGTGACAGTTGCTAAAAAGGTTATCTTTAATTGATAACATGAGTTGGTTCCTCATGACAAATGATTACAAGTTGCTATATAATGATGGTGTTCAATGTGTGTTCAAGGTGTCATGGTCGAGAATAATATGAAATAGCTATGCATGTAAGATTGCGCAGCATATTATGATGATCTCGGATTTCTATATTATTATGTATTTAAATTGTGGTTTACTCACTAGCTTTAAATAGCTAACTTTATTTTTACATATTTCAGGTGATGCTTGATATTATTTTGCCGCTTTGCCAAACTTAGGATTGTCTTGGACCTAGTTAAATAATAAAGACAATTACATTTATTGTTTCGGTTTTATTACATTTTGTTGTTTGCAATTAAGACTCTTGTTCTAAAAGTATTAATCATTATTAGGCTTAATAAATAATTACCATGTGCTTTGCTTACTATTGATATCCAATTCTCTTGACAGGCCGGTATTTCCGCCGCCAGGCGGGGTGTCACATAAACTACTGGACGTTTTGCATCATCATTTAGAATCAATACTTCCCTTTTAACCAGCTCAAAAACAACAATCTCTCTATGCTGGATAACTGATTTTAGCAATTTCCCTCCTCCTTGTTTAACCACTTTTTCATTCTTCCAAAAATCAACAATCTATGTTTTACAAATAACTAGATTTTCTCTGGTAGCATGAGTTAATACACATGTGTTCAATCTAACCATCATTAAACCAAACAGATTTTTGATTTTTTAGGGGGATCAAGAGTAAGTGCCCTGCTAAATTGTGATCAGTATGGAAACATTCACCATCCACATCTATATTAAACAAGTTAAAACACTTATGACAGGCTTCATCTCAATATAATAAGTTAAATTTAATTTGGCACGAAATCAAAATTTCACGAGAACTAACAAGAAGTTTCTGGAAAATGAACATTGTTTCTGGAAAACACAGTCAGTTCTCAAACACCGATTCAGTTTTCGAAGATATCCAACAATTTCTGAAAACTTAATCTATGTTCAACCGCAACCAAATTCCCAATCCAAATACTCAATTGATTTATTTCATGGGTTCTCGATGACCTGATGAATCAAAGGGTCACCCAGTTTTCAACAAAATCTGTTTTCATCCCCTCAAACAGGTTTTTCGAACACCTTAGATCGATCATCTTTAGATTTAAATTTAATCCATAGTTTCGATGAGAACTATGATGTATGTTCATCATCTTCGGCAACTAAACTTCTCATTCGTTGATCCCAATTTCCGAGAAACTTGGATTAAATGCTTCAACCAACCATACAGCCTACAACAGTCGTTATTCATATAACAAGAAGATTAATTATCTGGTTTTGATTCTCAATAAATACGCAAGGAATCAGTAGAAGATGATGACTCAAATCGCCGATAATCAAGAAATTGAATTTTAACTTTTAACCACCTTGTAATCGTGTCCCTTTTCCAAGAATTTAATGGACCGAGAACCAAGTTCTGGGCCCAAAACAAAACTCACTAAATTTTAATCGCATATTACTACTTAAAGCATAACTCGTTTTTCATAATCCTGGTTCAATTTAAACAAGAAAAAAAAAATGCAACACAATTTAAACATTTAAATAACAAAAAAATGTTTACAAAAAAATACTTACCAACTTAGCTTGATATTACTTACGGGATCAAATCAGTAAGACTCAGATGAACAACACTTATTAGCACTAACTTAATTTTGCATGTCAGCTGAATGATTGCCAATATGTTTATCCTCTTAAGCTTTTATCCCCAACTTTTATTTAAGCACCAGTGAATTTATCATGTTTTTCAAACAATAAATATTAATGAACATAAAATGATTTTCCTCAATCCTAGAAACAATGTCATGTTTTCTATCAAGCTAAACATTTCTTAACACACAGTTTTGCACTTTTAATACATATTGAATCATGCCTGAAAATTTTAATCAATTAGGAAGGGTAAATAATTTGATTGTTTCTAGTTCCGCAGATATTGCAACAGAAGGATAGACAAATCACCCAATAATATACAAGGACAATGATGTCTGACTATGTCTAGGTCTGCAGATATTGCAACAAAGGGACAGACAGAACATCAAAATATACAAGGTCAAAGATGTCTAGCTATGTCTATGTCTGCATATATTGCAACAAAAGGACAACCAGAACATCTTGAATATAATATAGAGTATCCCCAAATGACATTTTTTTAATTTTTTTACTATCAACAGACACAATTCATTAAATTTATATGTACATACCGTGTGTATTAGGAATCTAGAGCAATCAAATAGATATTACATGAGTCAACTTTATACATAGAGGTTATAAAACAATGTACAAATTTAAACAATAAACTAAGATAAAGCAAACAAGAAAAATTTTAAGAGTTAAAACTTTTAACCTGCTGAACCTAAGACATGTCATAAAGTGAATTACTTCAGCGGTTTTACACACATCGTTAAAGTGAGACTAACAAAACAGAAAATAAATTTATCATAGTTCTAATAGTGGCATCATAGTAAAATAAAGTTTCATGAAATTTCAAACCGTAATTTAGCAATTGTTAATCATCTAAGCACACCGACTTATCAATGGCCAACCATGTTCCATCTTTGTCATAGACAGCCTTCCTAAGCTTGTTCTCCAGTATCCTTTCTGATGTTTTCCTCTTCCTTACGATCTGAGTTGGTAGTTTTTGTTTTCCACTTTAAGTTGATACTTCACACCTTTGCATCCTTTCATTTAACAGTAGCGCCATCCATTGATTTCTTCTTACTCTTTGATGCTTCTTCGATGTGTTGTTCCTATACATATTTCATGTTTAAATAGAATTTGAAACCCATGCCATCTTTGATCTAGGTTTTAAGTGCCTCAACACTAAATTTGATTTAGTATGAGATAATTTACAAAAGTTTTCTTTAGAATTTAAAAACTTTGAATTTTCAGCACACTTAGAACCAAATTAATTAATTTTCCGAAAGACATTTGAGTTTTTAAAAAACAACTTTTAAGAGATGACAGTACTTTCACACAGTGGTTCGGTAGACATGATGTCCTTGAACCAACCACCGTTTATAGAGATGACGACGGTACACTTCACACAGTACCTTCCCTGGTCTGGTCAACCCCTCATTGTCGTGTCCGTTATGGTTATGGAACACTAGCCTGGTTAAGTGAAAGCTCTAGGAATTATGCACCCCATAATTTCATTCGAAGCGACCCCACTTCTCTTTACATAGGTGATTTATCTAAAAATCATTAAAAGCATTAAGGTTACTATGATTTCGCAAATCATTACCATACGGTATGCTTATCCTCACAACGTGTCACTGTTGTTATAGGAATGGACTAGGAAGTATTAAAGCTCCCTTTATAATTTAGGAGGACATGCACAAACATTTATACATATTAGCTTATATATCGACTGGTATATTAACAATGCCCCCATAGTGACCACCCTTAGATATATGAGCCGGTTGTCCTATTGAGCTTAGATCTTAGGATCTCTAGTCAACTAAGTTATGTTTCCTTCATACCATATTTCATGGGCTTTAGTCTCATTCCATAACTCCGTCTCTCATCAGCCGACACTTGTTGGATCCAAAACCATTATCTATAACTCCGTCAAGTCAATACAGATAATTGCAGTTGAGATGAGTTGTTACAATTTGTTATTAACTCACAAGTTAATCTTGCCTTTTACATTTTTTTAAGACTATAACCCTAGGTATTAACCCGAATGTAGGTACATTTTTGTCTTTTAAAATACATTTCAAGGCTGACATATCCATGACATTAGTAATTAGATGTTAAATGTAATCAGTTGACCTTCGAGTCTAACTAATAGATTCAGTCACATATTTGCATTATATTTGGCTCAACAAAAGGTTTCCTTTTGATACGGGTTAGAGAAAATTTCTCAAATACCATTTCTCAAATGGCTTCCCCCACATTTCTTGCACTTAGATAGAATATGTTTAAATATAATATTAGACATCCATGATTTGAACAAGATCAACGTCTTTGTATCAATGATGTCATCAATGCTAGTTTACCGACTAAAGCAACATATGCATTGTCATAGGTTGTTATCAAACCATCTCAAACTTAAACACTTTTAAGTTACCATCTAGATTAAATTTAGAAAATTGAGTTCTCCATAATTTATATGACTTTCCTTAGATTGAATGACAACCGTCACTCACATTGTCTTATACACAACTTTACTTTTATGTTGCATATGAGTTGAATGTTTCACATTATTATTCTCCTCAGAGCACCGTAATTAACAAGTACTAGTCTAGCATGCTTTAGACAACAATACTCTAGCATGTGAACAGAAGATGCGTCATTCTGATTCTTTACAGCTTTTAAGGATATCCAAATATTCGTTCACAACATTCATTTCATAGTTTAAACAAACAATGAGAGTTGTTCAACATCCCAAAATCTCAATATTTAGGAAAGTCTAATATGTAAGTTACACAAACATACATAGATCCATCATTCAATCTAGGATCATAATTTTTTTTTCTTTTTCTCAAAAGGTTTCATCATTGACTCATATGGACATTGAACAATCGCAAAATTGATCTCCCATAGTGGTATTCCCACTTTGAATAATCACAAAATTGATATAAAACATCATGTTGTTTATATAGTAAATTGTTCACATGTATTAGTATTTGAGCAACTATATATGTTCATATAAACAATGAAGTATCTTTCCATCAAATAGTCAACTTGAAACTATTATTTGCTTTATGACGTGTGACTTTCATAAAAGTAGCAAACTATATTAAAACTTTATGTGAAACATTTGGTTTACTTCATTCTAAACCAAATCTTAGTTTTTCCAAAACATGCATTTAATATAGTTTCCAAATAAACTATTTTAATTTTATGTTTTGATTATGGAAATCAATACCCAAAATTGTAAATAGTTTTATTGAAGAAATAACTTCTAACGCATACATTAGAGGTAAGATGTTTACATAAAACACTCTTATTTAAATTCATCATTAACATACTGTTAAGAATAAACGCCTACATAAGACCCTTTTAGACCATAAAATTTAGGTCATATATAACACACATGCTAGATAAGTAAATGGGTTCTAACACTCACATTAGTCAATAAAAGGTCTACATCAAACGTTCTAAGTATACAATTTCATGAAATTAAAGGTTCCAACAACTCAACAAGACATTTGCACAACCGTTTTAAAGCCATTTTTTAATAAAATAATCATTTGTAAAGAACGCATAATTAATGATCATGACTTTCAACATTTGAAAGTGAATAATAACTTCATCATTTATTTCTTATTAATGAAAACTATTTTAAATAAAGTCAAAATAAAATCTTAAAAATAAATTGTTCTTAGAAATTGACCAATTTGTCAAAGTGCTTTTGAGCCAAGCTCCAAGTCTTTAACAAATAAACCTACTTGGAGTCATGACTTTGGTCCTATACCCTTTAAACTATTTAATCCATGGTTTGACTTCCCTAGGTTTGAAGATGTTGTGGCTGTTTTGTCCTCTTAATAGTGTTTTGAATCGGAACCATACAAGCGACTAGCGGAAAAGCTAAAAAACATAAAAAAAAATGTTATTAAAGAGTGGAGGGCTGAGTTGAGACACAAAGATGAGGAACAATAGTGTACGAATCGTTCGTACAAAAAACTAAAAATTCTTTGATTAATTCAATTACAATACAAAGAAATAAAGAATACAAGTAAATTACAATATGATTACAACCGAAATAAAATAATATACAAGAAATGAGTAGAAGCAGAAGCATAATCGTGGTTGAGGATTCGTGTTCAACACGGGTCCCTTAAAACAAATTCCGAGTCTCCCAAGAGAACTCATTTGTTTCCCAGGGTACAACAGCCGAAGCAGTATGTACTGCCGGGATTGACTCACAACCCAAATTATACCAAAAAAAATATGAACATAATCAAAATATGTTGAAAATTCTTTATAGAGAGAATGAGAGAGATTTAGAGAGTGGAGTTATTTGGTGTAGATTAGTGTGTTTTCAACCAAGGTTCACCTTGGTATTTATAGGACAAGAATGAGTTGAAACTCATCATTCATTGTCCATAAACATGAGTTGAAACACCTATTCAACATAATTATGAGTTTAAACTTCTATTCAACATAAATAATTAGTTGAAACCCACAATATATTCAAACTTATAACACCAACTAATTTATTATTTTGTATTTTTCACAAAGTATAATTTGTGTTTTACAAAATATTCTAACGAAGGCTAAATTTAGAGTTGATTATAAGTAATCTTGAGATTTTGGCAGAAACCCGTCAACTTAGAGACGAAGAAAGAGTAATGGATGGAGATGAAAACTCGTGGTTCTTTCTTAGCAGTGATACTTGTCGCCGCTAATAACCACATTGATCGCCGCTAAAAGTATTAGCGGCAACTTGTCACCGCTAATGGTTCGTCACTATTGAGCAGATGTCGCCACTATTGATTATAATCAATCAAAAAAGATAATAGTTGGGATAAACAGTGATTGAATTTGGTTGAACAACCCCGAGGATATTAAAGATCACATTTAAAGCTTTTCTGAGAGAAAGTTTGATGAAGCAATTCTAGAGAGGCCCTCTCTCAGGTGATGGTTGCAAAAAATTTGACTTTTCTATGGCATGTATGTCAATCACTCCCTTTTCAATTGAGAAAATAAAATTGTATGTCTGTCAATCACTCCCTTTTCAATTGAGGAAATAAAATTTGCAGCGTGGGATTGTAGGGGCGATAAAGAGTCGGGTTCATATGGGTTCACATTTAAATTTTTTAAGAAATTTTGCAACCTGATTGAATTTGATTTTCTTAACATCATGAATCGTTTTCATTGTTTAGGTAAGATTAATAAAGGTTGCAACTCTTCCTTTATAACTCTTATTCCTAAGAATATAGACACTCAAGATCTCTTTGATTATAGACCCATTAATCTTATAAGTGCTATCAGTAAAGTTATTTCTAAAGTTTTTACGTTTCGATTAAAACTCTAACTCTCAGTCGTCTTATATTGAGGGTATAAGCTGTTGGGGTTATTTGAAGATGTCACTTTCCAAATATAAGTGAGTGAAGATATCGAGCATCATCACGAGCAAGCACGGGTGAAGACGTTCATAATTTGTATTTGTCTTAGAATATTTGTGTAATCGTTACGTGCTTAAACGCGCGTTTGTGCTTAACTGCACGTGGTTAGGTTGAAATGTAAGGTGAATGGTATGGACTATAAATACCCTCACCTAGGTCATTTGAAAAAATGAGTTGCCTACATTTCATTCCATATCCCTTGTAACCTCTCCATTGATCTAATACAATTCACCTATTCATATTATCATCAATCTTCATTATACTTTGCATTGATCTTCATGAAAATTCAAGCATCAATACGTGATCAGTGAGTTTCCGCAACACTGATTGCAAACAACATCCCCAAACAATCTCAGATCTAGATCCAAGCTCGGTTCGTCTCGAACTATCAATTGGTATCAGAGCTGTTGGGTGATCTTTGATTGTTGTTGTTATTGATGGAATTTTAGCTACCATTAGCTTTGATTCATGTTTGTGTAAAGAACTGCAAAGTTTGAGATCAATTGGTGAAGATTTGATTGAGTTTTTGAAGAAATTGTTCATATTCGTCACATTCACTGCTCAAATTTGAGATCTGGAATTTGTTGATAATATTGAGAAATTGATGATTGAGATCGATATGTTAGAAATCACTATCCTAAGCTTCGTTGATGATCAAACATCACTGATTTGTTGATTTCAATCCAGATTTTGTCAAATTGTCTCAAAACCCACTTGTTGTGTTCTTCATCAAAGTCCGGATCTGAATGAGATTTAGCCAGATTCAAGGTAGAAAAACTTTGAAGGAGTGTTAGAAACATCATTCATAAGCTAATACAAGTATTGAATTGAACAAAAACAACAAAAATTGAAGAATTGATCTTATGTTCATCACAATTTTGACTTTGAAAAGTCAATCTGATATGAAGATTTGAAGAATTGATTGATATTTGCCTAGAAAAGTATCATAATCTGAAGAAGGATTGAAAAATTGTGTGTCTGATTGAAGGAAATTTTTCTAAGTGTTGAAACAACTAAGTTGACTCGTCTGAAAGGTGCTTGAAACGTCCAAATAGTGTCTCACACGTCCAAACAGTGTCATTCACTGTTCAGCCGGGTGAAGAAGAAAAAATTCACTGTTCAGCCGGGTGATAGAAGGAAATCACTTTTCAGCCGCGTGAACTTTCTCAACCGTGTGAAAGAAGAAAAACACTGTTCAGCCGTGTGAAAGAAGAAAAACACTGTTCAGCCCCGTGAAAACACTGCTCAGACGCATCACTGTTCAGCCGCGTGAATCCTCCAGCCGGGTGAAAACACTATTCAGCCGTCCCAAGTTGTTGACCCGTCCAAACAGTTGACACGACCAAACAGTTACCCGTCTCAATTGTTGACCGGTCCAAACAGTCACCCGTCTCAACAGTCACCCGTCCAAATAGTGACCCGTCCCAAGTTTGACCCGTCTCTACAGTAAAAAAAAAAAAAAGAATTTCAAATTAGTCATATTTAGCCACCATGACTTCCCAGAACAATTATCAAAATGACTTTGAAAATTCAAGAAAAATGTCAACGGGCATGTTACCCGTGATCCGATGTGACACCCCGACCCGGAGCGATGTGTTATGCTAGAGAAATAATAAAGATAGAAATTAGATACCCTGAGATTCGAACCCGTAAATATGTATAAAAACTGGAACCTTGACGAGAGAAAACGCCTAAAACGTTTAAACGTGTTAATACGTGATATTAACGCGTACCGAACCAGTTTATCACCAGATACGTCATATCTGACGAAACAAATATTTCGAGAATAATTAATATGTTCATCTTCGAAATATAAAATAAAAAAACGAAGAGAATCGAGTTCGTACGCAATGCCAAATGACACGGTACGAATACCGGGCACTATATATATGAAGCATATGCTTCATTTATTCTTCATTTCACAAAACACAAACACACACTAAATGTGTGTTTAGAGAGAGAGACAGAGCTGCTGCTTTAGGGGTGGTGGTCTGACGGTGGTCCGGCGGCGGCCGGTGGTGGTTTGCGGTGGTCCGACCGTGGTCGACGGCGGCCGGAAAATTCCTTTCTGACCTGGAACCTTTTCTCGACGTCCTGAACATCATGGTAAGCTCCGTTTAACCTGAATCCTTCTTTAAAGTCGGGTAAAGGTCGGAGAGACTTATTGTTGGTTGCATGTGGTTGTTAACAAAAACGCAGCAACGTTCTAGGATGGATTCTGGGAGATCAGACCGTTGGATGCATCTGAAATTTCGATGGGTTGTTCCTAACATATAGTTGTTAACATCTACCGTTCAGTTTTGAAACATAATACTCAGAGGTATGGTTTTTATGTTGAACAGTGTGGCTGATCGGATTTCCGTCTCCGGAAACACAGCCCCGAAGATCATCACTTTCCCGGAGATCCGACCGTTGGATTGTGACGATTTTTGGACTGTAGATTCTTAAGACATATATGAACATATCAACAAAAGGAAATTCCGATCAGAGGTATAGAAATATGGTTTTGGTTCTGATCAGTTTGTAACAGTTTCTACGTCGAAAACAGGAAACTAGGTTGCGTTGTTTGTTGGTATATATGAGGATGTACGAATGATCCGAAGCTAGATAAATGTTCGTAATAGAAAAACAAACGTAATGATTTATTGATTTTTATTGCATATCGGTTTTTAAGGGGTTTGCGTATGCGAACCGACCCGAAAGGTATAAACCGGATGGTTAACCATTACATTGTGTCGAGCAAGTGAGACGAGATATGATGTTGCGATGAAGTACACGGGTATTATAAATGTGTTGTTAAAAGCTCGGGATCGCTCGGATTAACACACCGGAAGCCCTTAGGTTGTACGCATGCTTGCTCAAGAGTTGGACCGGGATTAATAGGAATTAGCAAGAGTATTACTAGATGATTGTTGGTTGCTTTATGTTTGCTTTAGATATGTACTAAGCTTCGGGTTCATAACACGCTTCACACAGGTGAGTTTCATGACCAAACTCTCCCCTTTTTAAATGTTTTGGGGTGAAATGCATGCTTAAGAATGTTTTTGAGTTCAAATGATTTTTGTGTATTATTAATATTACTTGTACAATGAAGAATCATTAAGCACAATGGCTCGGGATATATATACGTATAGTCGATACCGTCTATAATTGAATGCAATCATTTGCAGTGTAACAGGTGAAACTCAGATGTGCATATATATTATGCGAAGGTTATTTGGTAGGGAAACCATTTTGAACCAGAATTGATTTGTGTACAATTAATTTAATAATACTCTTGGAAATGATTTATGTGTCATTATCATGAACTCACCAGTTTTTTAGCTGACTTGTTTTAGCATGTATTTCAGGCACATTAAGGACCCTAGTATTTTAGGACATGACGTTACAAGTCATGGAAGCATCAGATGACTACTTGGCAAGGCTTGAATTTGACATAGATAGACTTTTTAATGCATAGCTGTTTATAAATTTTAGGTATGGACCTTTTTGACTTCCGCTGTAGTATATTTAAACGGCTATGTATTGTGAAATACCAACTGTTCTTCTAGGCCCGGAATCGGGGTCTTACAGGTTGGTATCAGAGCCGTAGTATAAGTGAACCAGACACTAGCGATTTGTGTTTGGACTTAAACTGAATGAGAAGATTTTGCGGATTGCCAAGTTAGCCAAGTAGTCTGATGCCAAATTAGAAGAGTATAGTTAATTGCATGTTGGAACATGACTGGAACACATGAGTAGCGTAACTGGCTGATCACACGTAGCTAATGTGATTAGGGATTTACTGTTACAAAACGGTGTTCTAGTTTGTCATCTGTTATGTTGGTTTAGACATAATGAAAGTTTGTGAGTTTTATCCATTAAATTATAGAACTATAAATGAAATTTATTGTTGATTATAATCAATTAGGTTATAGAATTAGAAGCTTTAAGCGAGTAAAGATGTGACTCTAATATCAACACCCTCATTAAGGGAGGCATCTAGAATATCCATGTGAGGTAAATTGACAATTACACTTGATCAACATAATTGTGAATTTACAGTTACATGCGTATCCTAGTAGATACTATTATGCATATTAATGTTTTTGCCTAGACTTGATAGTTCTTTGTGTGGCTGAGTAGTTGTAATCATATAAAATATGGATGAATAAACTAGATATACATCATTGGATGTCATATTGGTATGAACCAATTAAGGATATTTATCTCAAGATGAAATCGCAAATATAAGTTATTGAATAGTAGATTGTAAAAGGAATAAACATTGAAGACGTTAAGTTAGTACCGAATAATGTTAAAGGAAACTTTTGTACTTTAAAGTTTATACCCTTACTTGGAATGTGAATGCTTCAGAAGATGCGAGCATGAGGAACTTGTAGAGGCCATAAGGAATAGTCGCCATAAGTACTAGAGACAATTGCTTTTAACTGCTCTATGTTGAGTCTTGTTTAATTTTTGAATGGCGTGTATTTTCTTTGATATAATAGGCTTTAGTAGGGTACCTTATTACTAGAAGACATGGTAGAGGCCTTGAATTATTTTTGCATATTTAAAAGTTATGACCACAACCGATAATTATCCATTTAGGTATTAGAAATGTAAATGGCTAAAGACAAAGGCGGCATGACGGCTACGATCGCTACTCACGATAGTCCATCGGAAGGGACTATAAAGAGAACCTATTGGAGTATTAGCTTATATATAATTTCTTCTAAATTTTAAAAAAGAAAATCCTCCCTCTAATTTAAAAGATAAGAGAAGTTGAAAATGATGCTGAACCACGACAGAATATCATTGTCAAGATTACCGCACTGATGTCGGACTTCATCAATGGTGTTGCTAAAGACGCTCAGGAAGAAGGCAAGAAACGTGAAAGAGTAAAAAGGAATTGGTCCAAGGGCCAAGACAATATTTTGGTATAAACTGATCTCTGAAGACAACTGCTAACTCTTTTCAAAAGAGATTGAGACCACTCGAGATGTTAGTGGTTATAACGATGAAGACGGGTAGGATAGGAAAGTTGAAAGAATTTGAATGAAAATAGACCACTATGTTGCAAGTTTAGGAAGGCAAATTATAATGGATGATTTGATGCCCAAGAATTTGAAAGATGTGGTAGAAAAGGGCATTCTACCAAAGACTCTTTAGCTCACACCTGAAGGTGTTACAAGTTCAGACAACAAGGACTCATTAATAGAAACATGTATTAACTTTCAGAAAAGAACAACAGCTACCCTAGTAGCAAGAATAAAGGCACTAACATCACTAAGATGAATATGCTTGGGTTTTCCTGATGGGAACCGATGAGACTATAGGCCATTATAACATGGTTACAAGTTTATCCATGTTAATCACACTCATGTCAATGTACCATTCGTCTTTGGTGTGAATATGAGTTTTGTGTCCATTACTATTATTTCATGTTTAACAAAATTAATGATTTAGTTAGTTGTGCCTTCCATTACAAAAAAAAATGCTAACAAGCAAAGAAATGAAGATATAAGTTTCCGTTAAACTGCTTTCTTAAGATAGATAAGCAGAATGCTTCTCTAGAACTCTTGCCTATGAATTAGAAAGATTTGACATATTTCTAGGTATGAACTGTTGTCTAAGCATAACGCATACATAAATATATGAACGGAGGTCGTTGAAGATCGAGGTGCTGAACGACCGAGAGTCGGTAATTAAGTATCAATTGCTACGCAAGTCCAACGAAGATAATCTCAAAGATTAGAGCGGGCAAGTACCTCCGACATGGTTACAAAGAATACATGTTGTACTTGAGGTCCGAAAGGAAAGAAAGAAACATTGAGGATTTCTTATTGGTAGCCGAATACCCCAACTTTTCCTAGAAGATTTACATGGATTTACTCCAGATCGACGAGTCAAGTTGCATACTGGCTTGGCGCCATGTACAACTCCTACTACTAAGGCATCATATTGCTTGACGCCTTCTGAGATGAAATAACTAATTTCACAAGTCCAAGAGTTGTTAGATAAAGATTTTATAAGACCTAGTCTTAGGAGCACCGGTCTTATTTATGATGTAGAAGGATGATTTAATACGAACGTGTTAACTAAATACCAAGAATTTAATGGAGTGACGATCGAGAACAAGTATCCCTCACGATGTATTGGTGACTTGTACAATCATCTTCAAGGATCAAGTTACTTCTTTAAAATGGATTTGCGGTCTAGCTATCGCCAAGTGAAGGTTCAAGAAGCCAATGTACGAAAGACTGGATGGCCGTTGTACAAAAGACAATATACAGAATTCTCTAAGTGTGAATTTTGGTTAAAAAAAACAAGTTTTAGGTTATGTATCAATAACAAAGAAATTTAGGTAGACCCTTCCGGTATAGAAGTGGTGATGAAACGAAACGCGTCTAAGACAGCTATAGAAATATGAAGATTTCCTGGACTAGCTAGATGCTACCTAAAATTTATCCATGATTTCTCTAAGTGATATTTCACTAATTCACTCACATAGAAGAAAGTGAAGTATAAATAGGGTTTGAATCAAATAGAAACATTTGAGACATTGAAAGAAAAGTTAAGTTGTGCGTGTGTACTTGCATTATCTAAAGGTAATGATGATTTGATAATTTGTTGTGATGCATCTGTAAATGGTGTAGGTTGCATGTTGATGCAACTAAATAAGGTGATCACTGATGTTTTAAGATACCTAAAGATTTATGAGATAGTTTACACAACACGCGACTATGAGATTAGATGCGATGATATTTCCTTTAAGAGTGTGACGACACTATCCTCACGACATAAGGTTTATCGTGCATTCACCCCATAAGAATCTAAAGCACACATTCGAGCAAAAGGAGCTCGATATGCACCAAAAACGATGGATGGAAATTTTGATCGACTATGATTTTGAACTACGATATCGTAAAAAAAACGTGGTTGCTATGACCCTAAGTTCGAAAGAATGTATGAAGTCGATCCAAGTACGCGTTATGAGAAGATATGTATATGTGGATCCGATTAAATAGTTGAATGAGCCAAAGATAGTGGCACGTCAAGGTGAAAATGTTAAGAAGGAAGAATTGATAGAAACTGTAATGAAGTTAATGCTGGGAAGCAGAGGGTTGCTTTGGATAGCCTGCTGAGTTTGGTTTGAATACCGAACTTCAGGAATTTATGAAAGATAATAATAATATTCAAAGAGGCTCATAAGACAAGATGCTCAGTGCATCCGAATGCAGATAAGATGCATTATAGAAGGTAGGGTTATTTTGATGGCTAAGTATAAGAAATATATGATGACTTGTATGAAAAGTGTATGACATATTTGCAAGTGAAAACCAATCACCAGAAACCTTCAATCTCTAGAAATTTTCACATGGAAAGGAGAAATGATCACAATGGCTTTTGTAGTTAAGTTACCCTAGTCAAATAAAGGCAAGGATGCTATATGGGATATAGTAGACAAACTAACGAAGGCTACACACATTTCTGTCAATCAAATAAGTGTGTAAACTCGAGTGATTGGCTCGAATGTCTATTGATGAAGTTTTTACAAGACGCAAGTGCCCATGTCTATTATATCTGACAGAGACGCAAGGGTTACGTCTCACTTTTGCCAAACCTTTCAGAATGACTTAAGGACGCTGTTAGATATGAGTACATCATACCATCCCCAAAGAGACGGTCAAAGCGAAAGGAACCGTAAGACCTTTAAAGACATGCTTCGCGCATGTGTAATTGAAATCGGTAGTAGCTTAGATGTTCATCTTCCAATTATAGGATTTCCCTATAAAAATAATAATTACGTGAACCTAAAGGTTGTGCCTTTTAAGGCATTACATGACAATAAGTATAGAACTTATTTTCAGATCCTAATTTGTCTTGGACGTGACCAATAAAGTAAAAGATAAAGTTATACAAGTAAACGGCAGAAGTCTTTAGAAATTATGATTAAGGTATATTGGAGGTGTCGCCAAGGTAAGACACCACACAATTTTGAAGGAAATAAAATTTGAATCCCCATTATAACGAACGCTTGAGGTCATAATAAGGGTAAGCGTGATAAGCTACATGATACAACTCCCCGAGAAGTTAAGATAAGTATATGTAGAGTATTGAAAATATGTTTGTCCAATGAGACATTGAGGACTTCACCTGATGAAACCTAAGTGGACAGACGACTAAGTATCATTAAGGAGTCATTCGAGATACTCAAAAAGCAAGATAATGGACTAAGAAAAAGATGCATCCATAAGTGGAATGCTAAGCATGGTCCCAACTTTATGTGGGATCTGAAAGACGTCATACGGAAGAAATAACATCACATGTGTACGGATTGAAGTGATTCCGGGACGGAATCCTTTTAAGGGGGAGAGAATATGACACCCCGACCCGGAGCGATGTGTTATGCTAGAGAAATAATAAAGATAGAAATTAGATACCCCGTATTCGAACCCGTAAAGATGTATAAAAACTGGAACCTTGACGAGAGAAAACGCCTAAACGGTTAAACGTGTTAATACGTGATATTAACACGTACCGAACCAGTTTATCACCAGATACGTCATATCTGACGAAACAAATATTTCGAGAACAATTAATATGTTTATCTTCAAAATATAAAATAAAAAAACGAAGAGAATCGAGTTCGTACGCAATGCCGGATGACGCGGTACGAATACCGGCACTATATATATAAAGCATTTGCTTCATTTATTCTTCATTTCACAAAACACAAACACACACTAAATGTGTGTTTAGAGAGAGAGACAGAGCTGTTGCTTTAGAGGTGGTGGTCCGACGGTGGTCCGGCGGCAGCCGGTGGTGGTTTGCGGTGGTCCGACCGCGGTCGACGGCGGCCGGAAAATTCGTTTTTGACCTGGAACCTTTTCTCGACGTCCTGAACATCATGGTAAGCTCCGTTTAACCTGAATCCTTCTTTAAAGTCGTGTAAAGGTCGGAGAGACTTATTGTTGGTTGCATGTGGTTTTTAACAAAAACGCAGCAACGTTCTAGGATAGATTCTGGGAGATCAAACCGTTGGATGCGTCTGAAATTTGGATGGGTTATTCATAACATATAGGTGTTTACATCTACCGTTCAGTTTTGAAACATAATACTTAGAGGTATGGTTTTTATGTTGAACAGTGTGGCTGATCGAATTTCCGTCTCCGGAAACACAGCCCCGAAGATCATCACTTTCCCGGAGATCCGACCGTTGGATTGTGACGATTTTTGGACTGTAGATTCTTAAGACATATATGAACATATCCACAAGAGTAAATTCTGATCAGAGGTCTAGAAATATGGTTTTGGTTCTGATCAGTTTGTAACAGTTTCTACGTCGAAAATAGGAAACTAGGTTGCATTGTTTGTTGGTATAGATGAGGATGTACGAATGATCCGAAGCTAGATAAATGTTCGTAATAGAAAAACGAACGTAATGATGTATTGATTTTTATTGCCTGTCGGTTTTTAAGGGGTTTGCGTATGCGAACCGACCCGAAAGGTACAAACCGGATGGTTAACCATTACATTGTGTCGAGCAAGTGAGACGAGATATGAAGTTGCGATGAAGTACATGGGTATTATAAATGTGTTGTTAAAAGCTCGGGATCGCTCGGATTAACACACCGGAAGCCCTTAGGTTGTATGTATGCTTGCTCAAGAGTTGGACCGGGATTAATAGGAATTAGCAAGAGTATTACTGGATGATTGTTGGTTGCTTTATGTTTGCTTTAGATATGTACTAAGCTTCGGGTTCATAACACGCTTCACACAGGTGAGTTTCATGACCATACTCTCCCCTTTTTAAATGTTTTGGGGTGAAATACATGCTTAAGAATGTTTTTTAGTTCAAATGATTTTTGTGTATTATTAATATTACTTGTACGATGAAGAATCATTAAGCAAAATGGCTCGGGATATATATACGTATAGTCGGTACCGTCTATAATTAGATGCAATCATTTGCAGTGTAACAGGTGAAACTCAGATGTGTATATATATTATGCGAAGGTTATTTGGTAGGGAAACCATTTTGAACCAGAATTGATTTGTGTACAATTAATTTAATAATACTCTTGGAAATGATTTATGTGTCATTATCATGAACTCACCAGTTTTTTAGCTGACTTGTTTTAGCATGTATTTCAGGCACATTAAGGACCCCAGTATTTTAGGACATGACGTTACAAGTCATGGAAGCATTAGATGACTACTTGGCAAGGCTTGAATTTGACATAGATAGACTTTTTAATGCATAGCTGTTTATAAATTTTAGGTATGGACCTTTATGACTTCCACTGTAGTATATTTAAACGGTTATGTATTGTGAAATACCAACTGTTCTTCGGGTCTTACATCCGAGAAGAAAATAAAAGAGAAGATATCAATGAATTTATTACAGAATTCAATCACATGTTTGAAACAACATATCTTCAAGAAGCCAAGGCTTGTGATCAAAAGAGAAGAGACTTTCATGAACACACAAAACTTGCTCTTGTGAGTCAAGCAGATTCTCATGAAAATCAAGATGAAGAAGAAGAGTATGATTGGAGTGAAAACAATGATGTTGTTTCCATTCAAGAGATTGAAAAGAAAGATAAAAAAAATCAGCAACTTGTCAGAAATCATTGCAATGCAAGATGAGACAATTGCTCAACTGAATTCAGAAATAAAGAGATTGATGTCAGAAAAAGAAAACGAGAAAGATGTTCAGAGTTCATTTGTTGAAATGTCAATCGATGTAAGAGAAAAGATGTGCACCAAAGAATGTTTTCAACAATGTGAACACTACAGAACATATTCTTTCAAGATTTGGGATAAATTTCAGGATGAAGAGAAAAGGCACAAGAATCTCCAAGAACAACACAAGACATCGGAGCACAGAATCACATCTCTTCAAGATTCACTTAAGAAAAGTGAACAAGAAGTTACAAATATAAAGAATGAAGCTGTAAAATCAAATGAACACTCATCCAGTGTGATCAAAGATTTGCAAAAAGAGATTCTAAAGTTGAAGAAATTGTCTGAGATGTTTTATTCAGAGAACAACATTCTGAAAAACAAACTGCAAGAAGAACAAGAGAAGCATGCAAGTCTACAAAAAGATCACCAATTGTGTGAAGATAGACTCAAATCTCTTACACAGAATGTTGATTCAATGCTTATCGAAAAGCATAATCTGAATGTTCAACTCATGGAGCTCACTGATAAACTCAACAGATCACAATCTGATCTTGTGTTTATCAAAGAAGAAGTCGAAAAAGGAAAGTCTGTTGAAAAGAAAGATGAGAGATTAGTGCCAACCGGAATTGTTGGATCACTATCTTCTTAAGAAGAAGAAGAAAAGACATAAGAGGTTCAGTCAAAGAAGAAGAAGAAGAAGAAGGTTAGAAGAAAGAAAAGCAAAGCCAAGAAGAAAAAGACAAAGGGCGCTTCATCTGATTCTACACCATAGGCTCCTTCTACTCCAAAGTCTCAAGATTTCGAATCCCCGAGTGATTCAAACAGTGATGTCTACTGTTTAATCTGTGACTCTGAAACTCATCATATCTCAGATTGTATATACAGTCAAGGTGTTTTTCCTTATGGTTCAAAAGCCAACAAGTTCAAGACTCCATCTTATTCAATCAAGCTTCAACAAGACTCAAATGCCAAAGCTTCTCAGAAACAACAATCTTCAACTGCAAAGGCTTCTCAAAAGCAAAGAAAGAAGTCTCCTTTCAAGACTCATCAGAAGTATTGTGAGATATGTGAGATGTACAATCGCATGACATCCGAATACTACTACAACAAGTACTGCATCAACTGTCAGATGTACAACCACGACACAATGGAATGTTACTACAACAAGTATTGCTCTATTTGTGACATGGTCAAATACAACACATCTGAGTGCTTCTACATGTCGAGAAGGTCAGTCCAAAGAAGTTCATCACGTGCATACCCTTCCAGGTACTTTTCTAACTTTAAAAGATCTCATCATAGACATTCTTATGATGAAAATCAACATGTTAATGATTCATGGACACCAAAGTTTGTCAAAAACAAAAAGGGAAATCATGATTTAAATGATAAAATGATTCCAATAGTGAATCAATCTTTGAATAAGAAATATAGTCAACAAAAACCTATTTTTAAATGAAATTCACAATTTGTTTGAAAATGACTATAATTACTCTTTTGACAAACAATCCATGAAAGAAGATGAAGGTACAAATTACATTGTATCATCAAAACCACCACCTGAAGGTACTCATTGCACTTATGAGAATATCTCATATGTTGATGAATTTGGACGACCCAAAACCGAAATGGTTTGGGTCATTACCTCTAACTAATTTGTTAGTGTGTTAGGACAGTTATGGAGGTCGGTCAAATAAAGAAAAAAAGACCGTGGCTGATCCCTTATCATGACAAGATACCGAATCTTGTTCATGATGTCTTCGATGCAACTGACGCCAAATGGAGTTGGAAACAAAAAGGAACCTTGCAGGAATTTTTTTAAAAAAACATTTTCAAAAATCAAACAATGATGGCAGTGCAAGAAACAACCAATGTTTCATTTCGTCTGTTTAGATTAAGTACATTGTATGCATTCTTCATACGTTGATAACATATCTGCCATTTTCTTTTCATTAAACTTTCAATTTTCTTAGAAATTTAAAAGTTTAGGGGGAGAAAACCATTGAAATTAAAAAAAATGATAAAATCAGAAAAATCCAAAAAATATGTTGAATTTACTTGCACGTACATGAGAAATGATAGTACACTAGAGTTATTCAACGCATCATTTTAAACAATAAAGACTGAAGCGTGAAAATTGATGTGCGAGACAGCTCAGACAATTAGACTGAAAAAGTATATTCTTTGATGATTTAACTAAATTCTAATGAGTCATTATGGTTGAAACGTCTTAGTGCATGTGAAACGTCTTAGTGCATGTGAAACGTCTTAGTGCATGTGAAACGTTTATACAAATCAAATAGATATCTCGTGAAGCATCCAAATTACATCGGGTAACGATGCAATCTATTCAGTGTGATGAACCGCATCGTGAGCTTCTTTGTTGTGGTATCCACAGACCTGAAGTCTCACACGAAGTCTCTTTTGAGCTTCAAGATGCAGCAAAAGATTCCAAAATGGAACAAAAAAAAGTCCCAAATGTGGACCGTCACCAAACAAATTCCAAAATGGAATTCAGAAGATTCCCAAGGGGAACAATAGGCAAAAGAAAATTCCAAAATAGAATTCAAAAAGAAGTCCCAAAGTGGACCAAATCCAAATAGATAAGAACCCTATTCCACACTGAGTATGATTGTAAATGACCTGACGTATTGAGGTGTTCTCGGGATATTTAGATGAATTGAATAACTTTCTAATGTGCCAGGTATGAGTCACTCAAAACTTATTCTTAATCAACCTAATTGATCATCAAGAATAGAAAAAGTAAGTGTGACACTTCGAGCTAATTGATTTGTTCAACAATTCATCACTCAATTACTCCACAATTCAAATGTCTATTCTCAAAAATGCAAAACATGTGTTGGATAAATTGCTGGTATGATCTCATTGCAGGTTAATGATTCAGAATGTAAAGAGAAAATTACAAAAATATCAAAAACATTGAAAAATTCAAAAAAAAAAAAACAAAAAAGATTGTCATTTTAATCTTTTTCTTTTGTGTTGGCAGATTAACATATGTTATTGATGTGGGAGTTGTTCATCGAGCAATATCTCATCCGATTGAGAACTTAATCTTTATATTGATGATAAATGCACATTATTGCCTGAGTTCTAATGTTTTCTTTGAGTTGCAGGAACAGTTTCCATTGCAGAACAAGCTTCCATGCGACTTGAAGATGTTCCTGTTCAAGCATGATTCTAGTCCAAAGATCTCCAAATCAGATTGCTGAGTGTTAAGAATATTCCTCTTAATATCTCATACACAGATCCCGTTAACCTCGAAAGAAAAAGTTGAGGGGGAGTATTCTAAGTCAAAGAAGTCTTCCCATTCTACTTCATTCGTTGAAGAAGATCCCGTTGCTGATATATAGATTCACCGGAATCTACTCTCTGCTTATTTCTTTCCGTAGCCTTTGATGTTACTCAAAAGGGAGAGAAGGATGCAGATTGCTTGTTGAAAGACAGAGTTTTGACAACATCTGTAACACCCTTAATGATTTCGTATCTTAAATAGTAGTTAAGATGCTCGACCTTGTGGTCATAAAAAGTAGTTGGTATATATATATATGACAATTATATTTCAAATATTGTCAAGCGAGTAAGAGAATGATTAAATGGCTCTTAGAAATATGAAATGTTAAGACGAACAATTATTATATAAGAAAACGTCGAATAATAATAAAATTATATTATATCTGAACTTTCTCCGTTTTTAACGAAACTTAAGTCGATGCGTAGAGAATAATGAGCTTGTCCTAGCAGTATATTTATAATTTTATAGAACTTTATATTTCAAAAGTTATACGAGAAAAACGAATGAAGCAGCTGAATTAATTAGTTTTAATATTATAAGTAAGCTAGCAGGCTAGCATGTCAATTTTAATTCATCCCATTGACTGAGAAAGTAAATTAAGGTGCCTGCTTGCTTTCTATATATAGAAGCTTAGGATTAGAGTTTTATATATCCAGTGCTTTTAATGGGAACGCTCTAGTTTAGAGAATCCTGAGTATACAGTATCCTGATGGGTGTTGTTAGTAGTCGTTTTTGGAGCACGAGTAGGGAGACTCTACGTAAAATTGCCGTAGATAGTTTAAGAGGTATATTTTTATTTAAATTTATGTCTAGTTAATAGTTATATCTATTGGTATATATTTTGTGGGGCTTAGGGTCAGGGTCGGGGTAGACGTTGGGTAACTTGACCCTGGTCTAGACATGGACTGATCAACCATGTCTAAACTAGATAGAGTTATCCATAGTTGACCACGACGATGACAAGCCAGTACCCACTCTTTACATAATTACAAGCTAAGATTTGCCCTAATTATAAATAGGAACCAAACTTCATAACTATTATAGTGGCGCCAGTTAAGCCACATGTATAGATTCAAAGTGCACAAGGATCTTGCCCAGAAATCTCAAAGGGTTAGACAGTTAGAAGAAGGGTTGTCCAATGGCAGTTATTCTGATTAAGGTGAATACATTTGTATTTTAAATGCTTTTATGAAATCTTTGTTATTTCGAAACCAGCATGAAAAGTAGTTAATTTATTAATGCATGCTGGTAAAATACGAGACGGACACTTGGCACGTACGGTCTGATCAGAAATGGTATACACGTGTTTAGGCAGAACTCATACGGTGAGTTCTGTAACTAAGCGTGGCTGGTACAGTTTGTGTGCCCAAAGGAGTGAGATTCCCTAGGCACCAGAGTTATAATGAAATAACTCACAGCCAACAAACTGCTATCAGTGTGCAACATAGTGTGTATTTTATCCATGTTCCTAGTATGGTTAATCTAAATTAATGCTTTCATGCTTATAAATGATTTGGGTCTACAAATGATATTCACCAGCATTATCGCTGATGTTTTATTTTTAAAACCTTTTACAGGTAATGAATAAAAGAATGGAAATGCTAAGTGCCATGTTGTACATATGATGTTTTACATGTGCATGTTAGCTAATTAAGCACAAGATACATCAAGGAAGAATGAACGCATTCGATGAAGAAATCTTGTGGCTTTAAATATCATAGTAATATGAAATTACTATGTTTTCTAAAATAACGGGTAGTTAAGCCCAGTTATATGAAAACAATGTAAAATAACGGGTAGTTAAGCCCAGTTATATGAAAACAATGTTTGCAAACATTGTGAAATATTATGAAATGAGACCAAGTTTTGAGAAAAATATTCCGCTGCATTGAACTCTATGTTTTTAGAATAAATTAATCAAAGCAGGTACCAATCGGGTCACACGCCTGGGCATGCCAAACCCGGGGTGTGACAGATTGGTATCAGAGCCACAGGTTTCAGCGAATTAGATACTTGATTTAGTATCTAGGCTTTAACCATGATCAGAAAGAATGTCTACTAAGAAAAGTAGGTAGATATCTGCATAGAAATGTATGACTTACTGTATGAGTCAAAACAATAGTTTGTTTTCTATTGATTTAGAAATGATGCCTACTAGAAAAAAGTAGGTAGGTGCCAGTAGTTAAATGCTTTATAGCATATTAGAAGACATTAATTTGTTTTCTATCTATATAATAATAATCTTACACCAGACTTTACGTCTGATGATATTCGGGATTTCCTTTCGTGTAGAATGTTTAAATGAATAAGTGGACCTTCTACTAATACTCGAAGGAGAAAGAAAAGGATATTGAAAATAATAATCTGGATTGTCAAACTCATAAAGGAGATGAGGTACAGTTGATGATTAATCAAGAAATAGCAAATGTTATACCAAAATTTATAGAAGCTCCAGAAAAGAATCATGAAAATAATTAACAAAAAGAAAAGAAAACCTTCCAATGGAAACTTATAGAATGGAGCATAAACTAAAGACTTGGTTTAAAAGGTTGAATCAAAAGTCATACAAATAAGCTCTAAGATATACAGTGAAACTGAATGACTAGTCTAACTAAGATATTCTGTCAAACAAATGATCGGTTGAATCATATAACTGAGTTGAACCTTAGTTAGCATTCGACGAAAACATTATTTTATGAAATACTATAATATTTCATCAGAGTTATATGTTCCAAGACTTTAGAACCTTGAATACTAATATACCCATGAAAGAAAATCTTTATAATGTGAAAAACAAAATAAGTCGTTAATGACAACTGACCACTGTCATGGACTGAAAATAATAATATTCCTCATAACGACTATGTTATATCTAGTGGTTATACTATGAAGGAAGATAAAACCCTTTAAACTACACTTAGTAAATAAGGTGTAATAGCCGAAGCTATAGAAGATGGATACCAAATGATAAAAGAATCGAAATCGAATTGTTGCAAGTATTAATGTTATCATCGATGACATAAGAGACATGAGAAGAACCTGAAACATCTTAAGGACAAGAATAAAGACTCTGAGTTAAGTATTAATCACAACAATTATCTTAAAGATAATTATGTATGATAAAACCTCTAAAGATTCAGATTGATAAGTATCAATGAGACATAAAAGACAAGTTGTTGAAACTATTGTCAAAATCATACCCAAATGATTATCAAAGCGTTAATAAAAAGTCAGTGTAAATGTGAACGCTGTACTAAAAATACTTCTGCTATGAAACATTGAAAGTGATAACTAGAGTAGCCTATACTTCAGTATATGATGCAGTCGTGCACTTAAAATAATGGCTAAACTAAGAGCATGCAGTCAAGTATGACGTGGCCATATATTTGAAAAAGATGGCTAAACTAAGAGCATACAGTCAAGTATGACGTGGCCATATATTTGAAAAATGATGGGTAAACTGAAAGCATACAGACAAGTATGGTGTGACCATGAATTTGAACTATGGTGACTAAACTAAGAACACATGCTACGATATGTGAAGTGATAGTAACGCATAATAAACAAACTGAAAGTGTATGCGATTGTAAGTGGCACACTTGACAAAATGAGTATATGTTTATATAAAGGGAAGATAACTTCTGAAAGATACTTATTAAGAATGTCTTGAACATGCAAAGTGGTAAATGGCTAACCACACTTGGCCCCCAAATTTAGGAAAATGACCTATCATATAAAATCTTGCCCTATAGTGAGATTTTGAAATGGTTGGTAGATGATACGACCATAGTCATGATAGGGATAATGGCGTAGTTGGATCACTAGTTATAAGAAAACTAGTTAGCTTTACCACAGACTATGAACGTTGAGAACATTGAGTATATTAAGGATATCAAGATTATAGAAAACTCGAAAGAAAGCAACTTTTAAATGGGGACCAGAACAAGTTGAAGCTTTTAAAACCCTGAGAGAAAAGTTGACGAATGCACCAATCTTAGCATTGCCTGAAGGTAACGAATACTTTGTTGTATTCTGTGATGCATCATACACCAGCTTTGGGTGTGTGTTAATGCAACGAGATAAAGTTATCGCTTATGCATCTCGTCAACTTAAAGTCAATGAAATAGGTTATCCAACTTATGACTTAGAGTTAGGTGCCATAATCTTTGCGCTAAAGTTATGGAGGCACTATCTTTATGGAGCTAGATTTACTATATACTCTGTTCACAAGAGTTTAAAACATATATTTGATCAGAAGGAGTTAAACATGAGACAAAGACGTTGGATGGAAGTCTTGAGTGCTTATGATTGTGAAATCTATTATCACAACGGGAGAGCCAACGTTGTGGCTGATGCCTTGAGCAGAAAAGAACATGAAAAACCTAAAAGAGTTCGGGCCTTACAACTTGAACTACAAGTTGATTTAATGGGTCAACTAAAGGATGCTCAATTGATGGCCCAGGAAAATGAAAATATTGAGAAAGAAGGAATGAATGGAATGCTCAATCAACTAGTTAAAGGAGACGATAAAATTCTTAGAATGAATAAGCGTATCTGGGTGCCAATTACTGGTAATCTTAGAGAAAGGATCCTGGAAGAGGCTCACAAATCTAAGTATTCAATGCACCCAGGAAGAGACAAAATGTATAAAAATCTAAAAAAAGCAATTACTGGTGGATAGGCATGAAGAAACCTATTACTACATACGTTGCAAAATGTCTAACTTGCTCACAAGTTAAAGCAGAACACCAAAAGCCGTCTGGTTTATTGCAACAGTTAGAGCTACCAGTATGGAAATGGGAAATGATAACCATGGACTTTATCACTAAACTTCCATGAACCAGTCGTGGGAATGATACGATTTGGGTCATCGTTGACAAACTCACAAAGTCTGCCCATTTTCTTCCAATGGAAGAAACACACTCTATGGATAAGTTGGCACGACTTTATGTTAATGAAATAGTATCTTTGCACGGTGTGCTTTATTCCATAGTATCATATCGAGATAGTCGTTTTACATCCCAATTCTGGAAAAGCTTCCAGAAAGCTTTGGGAACAAAGTTAAATCATCCAAAATGATGGACAAACTGATGGACAAAGTGAGAGAACCATCCAAACTTTGAAAGATATGCTTCGAGCGTGCGTGCTTGACTTTGGTGGTAGTTGGGATGATCATCTGCCATTAATGGAGTTTTCTTATAACAATAGTTATCATTCAAGTATTAATGCAGCGGCATTTGAAGCCTTGTATGGCAGAAAATGCAAAACCCTTGTATGCTTGTATGAAATTGGTGAAATCGGATATCGGGACCAGAAGTTGTCCAGGAGATAACTGATAAGGTTCTCCAAATCCGAGAACATTTGAAATTAACTAGAGAACGACAAAAGAAATATGCTGATAAAAGAAGGAAGCCGTTAGCATTTGCCAAAGATGATAAGGTGTTGTTAAAAGTTTCACCTTGGAAAGGTGTTGTCCGATTTGGAAAGAAAGGGAAACTTAGTCCACGTTTTATAGGACCTTTCAAGGTAATTAAAAGAGTAGAATCGGTGGCTTATCAGTTGCAGTTAGCAGAGCAAATGAATGGAATACATGATGTGTTTCATGTATCAAATCTAAGAAAATGTCTGGCAGACGAGACATTGAAAACGCCGTTAGAGGACGTAGAGGTTGATGAAAACTTGAAGTTTAAGGAACAAACCTTGCAGGTAGAAGACAAACAAGTGAAAAGGTTAAAGAGGAAAATATTAACTCTTGTGAAAGTAAGATGGAACTCCCGGCATGGTCCAGAATATAATTGGGAGTTGGAATCACAGATAAAAAAGAAGTACCCTCACCTGTTCCAGTAAATCTCGAGGACGAGATTTAAATAAAGGAAGGGAGGATGTAATACCCTTAATGATTTCGTATCTTAAATAGTAGTTAAGATGCTCGACCTTGTGGTCATAAAAAGTAGTTGGTATATATATATGACAATTATATTTCAAATATTGTCAAGCGAGTAAGAGAATGATTAAATGGCTCTTAGAAATATGAAATGTTAAGACGAACAATTATTATATAAGAAAACGTCGAATAATAATAAAATTATATTATATCTGAACTTTCTCCGTTTTTAACGAAACTTAGGTCGATGCGTAGAGAATAATGAGCTTGTCCTAGCAGTATATTTATAATTTTATAGAACTTTATATTTCAAAAGTTATACGAGAAAAACGAATGAAGCAGCTGAATTAATTAGTTCTAATATTATAAGTAAGCTAGCAGGCTAGCATGTCAATTTTAATTCATCCCACGACACGACTGAGAAAGTAAATTGAGGTGCCTGCTTGCTTTCTATATATAAAAGATAGGGTTAGAGTTTTATATATCTAGTTCTTTTAACGGGAACGTTCTAGTTTAGAGAATCCTGAGTATACAGTACCCTGATGGGTGTTGTTAGTAGTCGTTTTTGGAGCACGAGTAGGGAGACTCTACGTCAAATTGCCGTAGATAGTTTAAGAGGTATATTTTTATTTAAATTTATGTCTAGTTAATAGTTATATCTATTGGTATATATTTTGTGGGGCTTAGGGTCAGGGTCGGGGTAGACGTTGGGTAACTTGACCCTGGTCTAGACATGGACTGATCAACCATGTCTAAACTAGAAAGAGTTATCCATAGTTGATCACGACGATGACAAGCCAGTACCCACTCTTTACATAATTAATAGCTAAGATTTGCCCTAATTATAAATAGGAACCAAACTTCATAACTATTATAGTGGCGCCAGTTAAGCCACATGTATAGATTCAAAGTGCACAAGGATCTTGCCCAGAAATCTCAAAGGGTTAGACAGTTAGAAGAAGAGTTGTCCAATGGTAGTTATTCTGATTAAGGTGAATACATTTGTATTTTAAATGCATTTATGAAATCTTTGTTATTTCGAAACCAGCATGAAAAGTAGTTAATTTATTAATGCATGCTGGTAAAATACGAGACGGACACTTGGCACGTACGGTCTGATCAGAAATGGTATACACGTGTTTAGGCAGAACTCATACGGTGAGTTCTGTAACTAAGCGTGGCTGGTACAGTTTGTGTGCCCAAAGGAGTGAGATTCCCTAGGCACCAGAGTTATAATGAAATAACTCACAGCCAACAAACTGCTATCAGTGTGCAACATGGTGTGTATTTTATCCATGTTCCTAGTATGGTTAATCTAAATTAATGCTTTCATGCTTATAAATGATTTGGGTCTACAAATGATATTCACCAGCATTATCGCAGATGTTTTGTTTTTAAAACCTTTTACAGGTAATGAATAAAAGAATGGAAATGCTAAGTGCCATGTTGTACATATGATGTTTTACATGTGCATGTTAGCTAATTAAGCACAAGATACATCAAGGAAGAATGGACGCATTCGATGAAGAAATCTTGTGGCTTTAAATATCATAGTAATATGAAATTACTATGTTTTGTAAAATAACGGGTAGTTAAGCCCAGTTATATGAAAACAATGTAAAATAACGGGTAGTTAAGCCCAGTTATATGAAAACAATGTTTGCAAACATTGTGAAATATTATGAAATGGGACCAAGTTTTGAGAAAAATATTCCGCTGCATTGAACTCTATGTTTTCAGAATAAATTAATCAAAGCAGGTACCAATCGGGTCACACGCCTGGGCATGCCAAACCCGGGGTGTGACAACATCATCTTAGGGGGAGTACTGTTGGGTCCTCTTGAAGATAATGCATACAAAAACTTTAAGTTGCTCTCTATGCTCGTCACATGAAGATTTAAGCTAATATGTCAGATTTGTAAAGTGTCATCTTAGGGGGAGTACTATTGGGGTTATTTGAAGATTTCACTTTCCAAATATAAGCGAGTGAAGATATCGAGCATCATCACGAGCAAACACGGGTGAAGACGTTCATAATTTGTATTTGTCTTAGAATATTTGTGTAATCGTTACGTGCTTAAATGCGCATTTATGCTTAACTGCACGTGGTTAGGTTGAAATGTAAGGTGAATGGTATGGACTATAAATACCATCACCTAGGTCATTTGAAAAAATGAGTTGCCTACATTTCATTCCATATCCCTTGTAACCTCTCCATTGATCTAATACAATTCACCTATTCATATTATCATTAATCTTCATCATACTTTGCATTGATCTTCATGAACATTCAAGCATCAATACGTGATCAGTGAGTTTCCGCATCACTGATTGCAAACAACATCCCCAAACAATCTCAGATCTAAATCCAAGCTCGGTTCGTCTCGAACTATCATAAGCATTTTGGATGGGCCGCTAATGGTAAATGAAATCATTTCATGGACCAAAAATATGAAGTCAAAGGCCTTTGACCTTTTATGCTGAGAATTTGAAAATGCCTTTGACCTTTTAAGCGGGGATTTATAGATCTCACTATGACCACTTGAACTTTCCTATTACTCGTAGGAAATGGATTCAAGGCAATCTTTTGTCTGCAAGAACTTCTGTTCTTGTGAATGGTGCTCCAACTAGAGAGTTTTGCATTAAGAAGGGGGGTAAGGCAAGGTGACCTAGTATCTGTCTTTTTTATTTTCATCACTGCTATGGAATCTCTAAATATGGTGGCGAAACGGGCAACTGAGAGAAATCTTTTTTAAGGTATTTCCACACCTAATAATGGTATTCTGGTATCTAACTTTTTTATTTTGACATGACGTTATATTTTTAAGTGTACGTGATAAAAACAATTTCATAAATCTTGCAAGACTGGTAAGATGTTTTTACCTTGCCTCGGGTATAAAGGTTAGGTACAAGAAATAGAGGCTATATGAGGGTGCTAATAAGTTACATTGTCAAATTGGTAGCCTCTCATTCAAATATCTTGGTATTCTAATTTTTCATGAACCATATTAAAAATTGAAAAGATGTTATGGATACTTTTAAAGCTACACAATCAACATGAAAAGCCAATCATTGTCATTTGGGGGTAGAATCACACTTCTATCATCTCTACTTGGCAACCTCCCTATCTATATTTTTCATTATTCAAAGTGCCTTATATGTGATTGAAGCCCGTGAAAGACCAAGGAGGTGTTTTTTTGTGGGCTGGGTCGAATGCAAGTTTTAAGATGTACTAGATTAGTTGGTCCAGATTGATGCACCTAGGGATATGGGGCTTAGGGATCGGTTCTTTAAGATTTATGAATTTAGCTCTATTGAGTAATTGGTGGTGGTGAGCTAAGATTGATACAGGGTGCTTATGGTTTGAGGTTACTAATGTCATTCATCATAATCGAAGAGCATTTGCTACGATTCCATTAAAACAGTATTACTGGTACGTGGGAAAAAAATTTCCCAACATTAAACGACTTGAATAAATTCTGTATTGAAATTAGGAAAAGTACTCGGGGTAAGTTTGGTAAAAGGGCCAAACTGAAAATTTGGTGTGATGTTTGGATCGGGGATATCTTACTATCACAGCGTTTTCTGGATATTGCCAAGCTTTCAAAGTCACACAATTACAAAAACTTGGATTGTTGTTATTTGCAAAATGGAGCTATCACCTGGATCATTGAGTGAAAGAGAGCACCACAAAGCTTCGAAGAAGTTAACCAATGGAACTTATGTGTCGCAATGCTTAATGGTTAAATCATCAATTTATCACGACGAAGGTGGTTAAAAGGGAATGGCAACATAACTCAAACAAAGAGTTCTCAACAACTTCGGTTAGTTGGTTGGTTAATAGGAAAATGTTCACTCAATTGAAAGGCTGGTCTTTATGAAAATAATAGATGACTTCTCATTAAACCAACTTCCTATATTGGCGAATCCTCTTAAATTGTGTCTACCCTGGTCTCTCTTGCTATGAGAGGTGTGCCAATTCCAGCTCTAGAGTGTCTAATCTGTATGTGCTTTAAGGAAGATGCTCACCATCTTTTCACTTATTGTAAATTTGCAGAATTACTATGGTCACAACTTGGTTTTTCAATGAAGATCCACATTATTCCCTCAAACTCACTTGCTAATATTATGGATATCAAACAGTTTGGTTATAAGAGTGGTTCGTTCAAAGAGAAAATGGTGGAACGGTTTTCAAGGTCGTATTATGGTGGGTGTGGAGAGCAAGAAACTACAAGATCTTCAATGGTACATATCCTTGCATAACAAGGGCGTTGGAAGAAATTAAAGTTAGCGAAGATTGATTGGTTAGATAAAGAATGTTGAAAAATTTAACTTTATGCATTGTTTGTAATTTATCTTCATTTGTACACTATCTTCTTGCTAGTTTTTAATACAATTTCACCCCGTTAAAAAAAATAGAAAATGATAAATGGGTATTTTTCTTAGAAAGGGTTATATGTAATTGATTTTAAGTTTTGTTTTTAAACAACTATTTTAACTCCTTGCTATTCAGTTTTTATAAAGTTTTGTTGGTTAAAAACATGTTAACGTCCTCCTATCAAGAAAAGAAGTTGGCTAATACGTATAACATTTGAATCTCCGCATGCACCTAAATTGGTAGGTGCAAATTGCCACCTCAAAAGTCTACAAATGCATAAGGGCACAACGTTTAGAGGCCATGAAAACTAACAACACAAATTATTACCAATATTTGGGAAGAGTGGTACTAGCATGTAATGTGCGTGCACGCTTCTTCCTGTATCTCCATATCACTTGAATGGTAGTTGCCGCTAAGCCTTGCCAGTAAGGAGATTCATTCCTTATGGCCATTTGAACCCGATGATTCCTCAAGAATCCAGCAAAAAGTGTGGTGACGTCTTCAAGGTCTGCAGCCCGAAGAACAAATGCTTCTACATTTGATAAGCATTTCACCGTCCTCTTGCTCACCAATTTGTATCCTGTTTTTTTCTGGATACTTGTATCTGCACAGGATGTTCGTTTTCAAATTCATTGTTTCATAATCAAAGGATTAACATTTTTATGAGAAAATGATTTATCATAGTTAGAGTAATTTACATTTTAGTCCTTTATGTATATGGCAAATTTCACTTTTCATTTTTAAACTAAAGAAATAAAAAAAACTCATCCTTTATATTCCTATTTTGTAATGATTTTCATCAATTTTGTCTATAATAAAAGATGAAAGCTACTACAAAAATATGAACATAAAGAATGTTCTTTAGGGTTTTCTGAGAGGAAAAAGATAAAAGTTGTTACAAAATATAAAAACAAAGGATGATATATGTTATTTCTGTAACTTAATGATGAAAAGTGAAATTTTATTATACATAAAGAACGAAAAATGTAATTTACTCTTATAGTATAGACTATATTGTACCTCCATTAAGAGAGGAATGTTCAAAGCACCATCCAAGAAGTTCTTCACCACATACATCACCCTCGCGTAATGGAACTTTATTCCCGTCTTCTCCTATGCTCTCCATTTTCCCTCTTACAATGAAAACCATTTTCGTCACAAACCCTCCTTCGTATAAGGTTGTTCCTCCTTCTATATATGTCTTTTGCCTTAACCTTTCACAAATTGCATCTAAAATTGGCTCATCCATCACCGCAAATATGCGTACCTACAAATTAAAGTAAAGCGAAAATGGGTTAATGATATGTAATTATATAATTGTCACCAAACATTGATAAAACTTGATTTTCAGCAAGATTTGCTAACATCTGCTATAAGAAATAAAAAGACTAGACAAAAAAAATTGATGAGGTAAAATAAATAAACAAAAGCATCAATCTCGATAACATGCCTACAAAATCATATCAGTTATTAAATCTTACTTTTTTGACAAATTTAAAGAGATGGCGGCGTATATCTCTTTGCAGGTCTTCAGGCAAATTCTCCATTAGCACTTCTTCATCAACACCTCGTGTAGCAGCCCAATTATAACGCTCTGAATCTCGAACTTTTCTGCACATCATTATCATTAAATTGTCAAATTACATGCCGACGAACACAAAAACTAAACTAATGGAAAATAAGTCTTACTATCACTTATTCTATATCATATAAGACTAGTTATGTACATAATAGTCTATTTGGAACAACTACCTTTATAGTTTAACTACGTTTTCATACCCTAGGAGAAACAAAATGCTCTTATAAACACTAGCCGCCACCATAAAGTGCTTACAAAGCCTAGAAGAAAAACTTTTTCTCCTAATATCTAGCCTTTCACAATAGCCTTGGAACACCCAAGCGACCAACACACGGTGTAAGCGGCTCACAAAAACCCACCATCCAAATAAGCACACACAAAAACCACCACCCATGCGTTGCCGTCCAGAAAATGAACTTTTAGTCATATTTTGTTAGCATCTTATTTCTGGTTGGCTTTCTATCCGTCAAAACAGCTCTAAAGCAGTACACATGAGACTTTAACCATGGCATTATTAGTTGCTTTTATCTCAACTGAGAAACAACTCACAAATGTAACAAGGCCTCCATGATCAAGTGATATTTTTACAAAGCCGTCGGCTCTATATGATCAAAGGCATTGGTTCCAATCTTTATGATCAAGTGTATTTAGCAATAATTATCATAGTCTAGAAGGTATCAATTCTAGTATTATAGGATATGTGATACGAACCCAGCTCCCATGGAGCAGATTCGCATCACTTTTGGATCTGAATCTGACCCTGTCAACCCGTTTCATGAATATGGGGATGTAAAGGGACGAGTGGAGTTGAAAAGTTTGAGGAAACTAAATGGTTGGAGATAATAATTACATCATCAAAGTTTTCTTTTAAATACCATGTTCTTGTTTTTAGTTTTCATGTCTTGTTTATTTGATATCTTGGTTAGTCAAGTTCTAGGAGATTCCCCATCTCGAATTGGGTCTAGGAGATTCCCCATCTCGAATCGGGTTTATCGCTTTTGTAATCTGTTTTTCATTAATCTGATCATCCGACATTTGTTGGGTTCTATCAATATGTAAAGGCGTAAAGCCCCTATGTAATCATAATATAGAACTCCCTTTATAGTTTAACTACCAAAGGATTATAAGATCGCTTGCATTCTATCACAAAGACGACACTTGGTTTAACTAAACTTTTTAGCTAAAAGGAAAACGGCTCAAATGGGTCAAAAGTCACCCAAATTGTAGTTATTATCTATTCAAACTCCAAAACCTCTTTGTTCAATGTTTTGGATTATTAATTATTATAATATAATAATATTGCACCTTTTCATATTTAACTATATATATATTAAAAAAATCAAAAATGATATTTCCAGCCGCCTAACAAATAATATTTGTTAGATAATATTAAATAAGTTAAAATAATATTCTCTTATCTAGAGAATCCAAGTGTGAAAGTTGGCACCTTATCCTATCCAACTTGTCTAGTCTCTTAGCCTATAAATACCATGTACTTAACAAGTTTCAATAATATATCTCCTGAATTACCAGGAGCTAAGTCAAGCATCTGGTACGCCTTTTTTTGACATGCTGCCCAACCCACCCGTTTTGCCACCGCTTAGATGAAATGATTATATAATACGACAAAAAGTTAAAGGTGTGGGGTCATTTATACTTTCGTAGGTCTTCCGGCAAGTGTCGGTGGCTCATCCACTGCTCAACATCACGTCGTCTAAGTGACATTTCCAGACGCCTAACAAAAACATTAAATGTCAAACATGTGAATTCTATGCATCATGTTATATATGACACGTCAATGGCGGTAATAGATACAATAATTCTCATGTTAAAAACTATACCTGCGTCCTAGACCTTGAAGAAAGTTCTGCATGTTTCCAATTAGAAGGGCGAAAAGTAGGAGTCCGAGCCCAATAATACCCATGGTAAAAAGAACTTCCCAAACAAAATAACTTGGAACTTGATTGCCAGCTAGTGTGCTGATTTGCTGCATAATCATAACCAGATGAAAAACATTACGAAAGAACTCTATTCAATGCGTGTCCAAATTTTTTGGTATAAAACCTTCAAAAACTTAATTTTCGCCACCCTATTTATAACTTTTATTCTTCTTCAGCAGCCATTAACCAGAAACATAATGACTATTCTTCCCTGCAAAAAACTTAATTTTCGCCATCCTAGTTATTAATGTTTATGGCTCCCTTCTACTTGGTTTAGTGGACAATAACTCTGATTATTCACTACATACAATAAAGAGCAGTAAAATTAGTAGGTTTAACTACTAGTTTTACTAAAAGATTATAAGCATCCACAACTACTAGTTTTACTTTTAATAAGTACTAGGTTTAAATTTGATTACAGAACGTGAGAGGTGAGCAAAGACTATGAGGGGCAAACTAGGATTTGATGCCTTTTCAGCTCTAGTCAAAATCGGCTGAGTGAGGTTAGGTCACCTCACAACTACTGGTTTAACCTTTTTCTTTTTATTTTATAAACAAGTAATGTGCCATAAGACTTGTTAGACCCATTTTGCCATAATCCTTTTTTAGTTATATCTTTTAAGAAAACCTATTGAGAATTTACTTAAACCAATCAACCCACTATTGGTAGTTCTTAATATAATGAATAATGACAGAGGTATAAAAGTATAGAACCTGAAATCCCCAAAAGAAGGAGTAGATATATCTTGTGATTACACTGTTCTCGGTAGTGAGGTTGACAGCATTCACGTAAATGCCATAGGGGAAACCATCTTTATCAAAGCAAGCACTGGCATTTACATTTTGTTCCCACATAGGATTCATTTCATCTCTCATAGACCTATGTCCATGACCACAATCAATTAACTTGTTGCATTTCTCTAATCCAGAATTAAATCCAGAATTACGACAAGCATCTCGAAGGCATTGATTCACCCTCTTAAACAAAATAAAGGAAAAAATAGTCAGAAATACCCTAACATTATAAGAACATTATAAATCACAAGAATAGGGACATGGATAAAAGAAAGAGAGAAATATATATCATCAACAAGCATCAAATCTTGATTCCAAATAAGAATTTTGTTGAGGTGGCCATTTTGACCAGCTCATGAATGCCCAATTTGGGGTATGTCGTGAAACTTTGCTAAAATGGTGAAAGTTGCCAATTACTATCCAACCTGTTTCAATCCTTTGCCACCTCTACTATTCAGCAAATTAATAACTAATAATTTATTACATAAAAGGTGAAGAATTAAAAATTCTCACACACCTGTAGCCCGAAGAGATACCAACATGATCCCACAACATGACCAGCCAAGACAAAAGTCAAAAGATTGATGACAAAGTTTGCCCATGCAGACTCAAATATGAAATTAGTTGAAGACTGGCCCGCGAGAAGAGGTAGATATCTGAATAATCTAGGAAGGTATTGGACAAGAATAGCTGATCGCAAGAGATTCTTTGCATAGTTGGCTCCAGATAATGCAATGGTCTTTGGCAGGATTAATATTACAATGATCTGGATTGATAAGTAATGACAAATGATGATCACAAGTGCAGGTGGTATTTTTTTTAAATATCAACTTAAAAAAGGCATGTCAAGCCCAACCCCAAGGTGTATTTTAAATACATAGACTTTCAAAATTATTCAAATTGAAAATTGCATAATTTTTGTGATATATCAAAGTTTTCGTAATACTATTTATAAAAAGATAAAGACAGCAAAAGAATTATCGTGAGGAGATTCATATTAATCCAACCCTACCTAAAAAGGGATCTTTTGAACTGTTAACCCCCCCCCCCCCCCACACACACACACACATTTCCACCTCTATGGCTAAGAAAATCTATGAAATGAGTGTATTAATCATACCTGCGGAAGTGGTAACACGATAAACAAGTCGAGGAAAAAAAATCCAAACAGATAATGTAATGCAATTTTTTTAGGATCATCAACTAAGTCTCCGGCACCTACGACTCTTGATTCAGGAGAAATGAATGCTAACCTGAACTGCAAAATACATAAACAAGCAACAACATGAAACTAAATAAACATCATTTATATTATACAGGTGACAATTTTAATCAGAACTCTGGAAAAGCTACTGTAAAAAGCAGGGATTAAGTTGTTTGCCTGAACTAGCATGTGAATGAGGTAAATAAAGTCCGTCACGCTTCTGAAAAATACAATTATTTTTGTCATTTGCCAATTAAAAACGATGCACTTACGTCCCTGTTTCCAAAAAAGACAGTATTCAAAATATTAGGCCTAGATTAACAAGAGACAACAAATTCTAAAAGACATTCGACAATTCGACTCCCCATCATAGGCAGATATACGTGTACACATACAGACTATGGAGTAAAATAAGAATGAAAAAACTACCAGATTTTATTATAAGGACAATGGTTTTATTTCCATTCCAAGCTCAAAGAAATATATAAACTTCCAATATATATAATAATAACATAAGCTTAAAAATAGTGGGAGGTAGTTTAAAGGTTGGCTCATACAAGGAAAAAAAGATAGGGGCAATTTTATATATATCCCCAAGAACTTGCAATATAATCATATTTACCCAAAAAATTAAAAATCATTAACGCCAAATATCCCCATTCAAAACATTACCCATTTCATTAAATATAATTCATAATATGTGTCCTTTACCTTCCACTTCAAACACTCATAACCTAAATTTTTACATAGGAATAGGGTATTTATGTCAAATACATGGAAACAAGCACATTTGATATTATGATATTATTCATGTTTTGAGGGGCGTATATGAAATCACCCCTAATAAACTTTTACTATGGTATCGCATATAATTTTATTTCATGCCTGTCAAGTATGCTAAATCCACCTAAAACATAAATTTCTTATCTGAATGCAATTTTACCTTATCCACTGACAGCAAGTAAAAGAATAAGGGGTCCAAGAAAATGGCTAATAAACAAGAAATGACAACAAACTGATTCCACTTGTGAACTTCTTTGGCATGCGGATTTTTGACCCGAGTTATAAAATGTTTTATTGAGGATAACTTTTCTCGTAGCCAGCTTTTTGCACCTCCATATGCAGGAAGCTGCAAAAAGAACAGAAAAATAAAACAACTTCATGAACATTTTTACCCTCTTGTTAACATTTCCCACATAAACATTTAAAAACAACAAACTATGGTTTTAGTAACGACTTTAAAAGTCTAATGACCATGTTAGAAATGAAGTAAAAGTATGTTGCTATTTATATTAGCATTTAAATCGGTCTCTTCCTTGGCCTCTATAAGCTAAAACAGGAGCTTTTTCTTGTAACATGATAATGATTAGGTGGCCATTTTGACAAATCTACTTGTGAATTGGTTGATATGGGTTATGTTTTTGTCTCCAACAACTCATGTGTATAACATTAAAGAAAAATAGCTTTTAAGGAAACAAGTCAAAAGGCTCAAACGGATTTAAAGTCGTATGCGATTTTAATCCATATACTCTTGAAATCATTTTTTTCACAAATAACATTATCCAGGTAACCCATATAGGTGGATTTGAGGTGCAGAACTAGAGAGTGTGTGGGTTTTCGGTTGTGTAAAAAATATGTGTGTTGACTAGTTATAAGAAACTTCAAAAGATTGAAATAACCATTGTTCAAGTACTTCCCAAACCAACCAATCCATCTTGGGTCTTGTACCCGTTTTGGATCTTACAATAACTACCAGTTATGACTCGTTGCCTAACCCACCCCCTTATAACAGTTATTCAAGTTTTGAGAAGAAATAAAGCCACACAAACAGAAGAGTAACAATACATGACGATCAAACCCGTGCGAATTTCTTGAGATGATGCGTCCTTTGTAGTAGGAAGTAGATGGGCACGTGGTACAGTAAGGATCATTGCACATTCCCAACTGTCCAGACCTGAATAAATGCTCGTTTTTTGTTTCATTATGATTATCATTATCATTAATACCCACTTGTCTTTTATCATAGTTAACTTTTTCAGGCTCTTCTAGCTTTGGTTTCTTAGTTCGCAAGGGACCTGTAAAGCCAACAAGATTTGTTGAACCATAACTCATTTCAAAGGAGGACGCCGGAATGGATACTGAAACACTTCTGTTCCTATTTGATAATTTTCGATTTGGATTATAATCTGATGGCCAATCTGCAGGTGATAACATTGGTACATCATCTTTTACAACTTCATCCATCATTCAAGCCTCAACTGTGACCGCTGCATGAAAAAAGTCAATAGTTGTAAACTCATCCATCATATGACTAATTTGGTTGGAGATGGCAAAAGGGGTAATTGGTCAAAAAACACATTCCACTCGCTAACGAACTAACAAGAAACACACAACAACAATAAGCAATCAATATACCATAGACATCTAGAAGCAGTCAATGAGCCAAAATATACATTGAATAGCGAAATCAAACGGTGACGTATCTTTTAAGCATAAAACAAGACTTGATATATTTAAGAAAGTATCATTTCAACCTACAACTGTTAACTTTGAGTCAATTTACATTTCCCAGACAGATATTTCACAATTTGCATACATCCTTGAAGTAAAATTCAACCAAAACAAAAATTATAAGGTCTCAATGAACGAGCTATGTGTATGTTAACAAGCAATCAAAAGTGAATAGAGTTGATGATCAAATTAAGCAGATTATGAAAAGAAAAAAATACTAAAGAAGAGTTGGACATACAGTTTGATGATCAGAGGACGTTATGAGGGAAGATTGGGGGTTGAAGATAAGAAGAAGAAACTGCAATTGCAATGCAATGTATTGCATTGCATTATATAATTAGTTGATGGTAGACCGCTGACTAACGAAGTTTCAAAGCGATGAGCAAAGAGACAAAACGCCATTTTCACCTAAACCCTGCTTCAGTCTTCTCTTTGTGTATATATTTCTACTTAAACACGACAAAAACTTTTCAATTATTGTCGAAATGTTTTCTCCCCCTTGTGTTTTTAACTAAAAAAAAATGTTTTGGTTTTGCTTATTAACTTCTTCTTATCTTTTTCTTACTTTTTTTTTTCTTCTTGAAAAATCACTCATCACTAATTTCTCATTTTATTTTTTTTAAGCATTAAAACTTATTTTCAACACATTATCCAAACACTATTTTTTAAGTTATTAATTTCTCAAAAGTTAATAAGTTAAAAGTTGGTTTAAATAAGCAATCCCAAACATGCACTAAGATATTCATAAACTATGTTCGGATCCATATTGGTTCGGTTTTTTCTGATGAAAACAATAGTTGTCGGTAACATAGAGGTTCATATACAAAGTTATTTTTTGGTAAAAAGTATGAAAAGACATAATAGGAAAAAAAGACATAATGACAATTAAAAAAAATTATAACTCATACTATAAATCGAATTTCAAAAAAGCGATTCGGAGACATTGTTCCTTACGTCGTCCTGTTTCTTAAAAAAATAATCGAAAAAATAAAAAAAACTCTATTGTGTCTTTTTTTCACTTTAATTGTGTCTTTTGTTGTGTCAAAAACTTACAAAAGACACAATGAAAGTAAAAAAGAAAAGACACAATGAAAACACTGATTTTTTTTATTTTTCGTTTATTTTTTTCATGAAGGAGGACGACGTGGGGAACAAGATCTCCGAAGCGTTTTTTTGAAATTCGATTTAATTTGTGAGTTATAAACTTTTTAATCCCCATCGTATCTTTTTTGTACCATTGTAACCTTACACTTTATACCATTTTTACACTTTATAGGATAATTTCACCCCTATAACATTATTTACGAAACTTGTGTTAAATACATTAATTTACTTGTATTACTTTACCTATTTCAATCTTCATGTGTATCTAACTACATGTTACACATCTAAGTAACATTCATTAATGGAAACGCTGGGTAACATTCATTAATGGACACTCTGATACTAAGATATCATCATTTTACTAAATAGGTTGGGAGTTCAAATCTTAGAAGATATAGGTATAGATGGTAAATGGAGTGAAATAGATTTGTTCTATAAATATATTACATAACTAGGTTAACACACGCGTGTTAACGCAGGTTGAATGGTAAAAAATTTATATAACTTTAAATTGAAATGCGGAAATATAACTACAAATTTCAAAAAATAACTTTTTAAAGACCTTGGATTAGCCTTCGACAATTCATGAAACCTAATGAGAATCACACATTGTAGTTAATCAAAATTGATATGTTGAGACATGTATTACCTGCATATCAATGGTATATAATCATTAAATTATTGAAACAGAAGAAGATTTATTAAAATTGCATTGTTGCCTCATATTGTTGTGGCCTAGTCTATAACAAATGAATTAAAAGCATGCTAAGAACATACGATATCGTTGAATGTGAAGATTTAACCAAACAATACACACCAAAATATTTAATACACTCGAATGATTTGTTACCGATTACAATACGAAAGTGAAGAAGATGAGTGTAATGATGATATTGAAAGTAATTGTGAAGAAGTGAGTAACTAACACATTACCTAACATCTTATATCTAATCATTGCTTAACAACCTAAAAACATAGTTAAGAAGTGTTACAACACTAAATCTTCTAATATGACCGACTTATATGGATAACTTATTCTTTCACCTTTATTAGAACTTTAATCATATCGTGAACTCTTTCAGCCCATGAACTTTCATTGTATTCTAATGAAGATCACATTTGACTTTAGAGACTAAACCAGTTTGAAACATGCTAACTTTAGTTGTTGACTTATGGGTAAAATGGACATATAACAATCTCCACTGTCCATCTTCAATAAGATCTAACCAATTCCCAATTCACTAATACACAAATCAAACTTAGGTCCACGCAAGACCTTAAAGAATGCATCTACAGGATTAACCTGTGACATCTGCCCCGAACCCAAACCCGAATGCCCGACCCGAACCCGAAGATGTCTACCTTTAATGTACTTGTATTTAATTTTCTTTAAAATGTAACGTTCGTTATGATAGTGAATAAATATGTCGAACTTTCACGTTATTCTCCTCTTATTTAAAACGATCGTATTCACATCGCAAAATATTCACGTGTATCAAATAATTATTATTTGTAATAATGAATCTAAAAATATAGATATATATATATATACATATAGTTCGTTAAAGAAAAATGTTTTTATATACAATGGATTCATTGCACGACAGGCGGCGACAAAGGCGGAATCATGCAAGATCGCAAAACACGAGAAAGCCTGCATCGATAATCAACATGTTTTTATTCCACTGGCATTTGACACATTTGGCTTCCTAGCAACTGAGGCGGTGAACTTTTTAACCAGGGTTCAACGGGTCATTCATAGCAATGTTTTGACACCTAAGGGTCAAGGTTTTGTCTTCAGTAGGCTAGGTTTTTCTATTCAAAGGGGGGTGACGACACAACTTGTTGCCCGTTTACCTGCCGCCTTGCTGTGAATTCTTTTATGTTTTATTTAAAAGTAATTAATGATTGTTACGTAAAAAAGGAAAAATATTGAAAACATTAAACAAAATCACTTTTAAGCCTCGATATAGTCACTTAAGGCATTAAACGAGCTAAAATTATAAAAACGTCATTTCTATAAAACGTTACAATTTATTTTGTTAAGTTCGTTAGCTAAAAATAACTTATAATCTAACTTGGTGCCAAAACTGTCAAGTCTCAAACTTAAATTAAAAGTTATAACACAAAATCTTAACAACCTAAAACCACAAGGGATTAAAGTGTAAAGTCTATTTTTAAAACCAGCAAAACATTTCTAATCTATTTTTGGCCATTCCGAAACCCCTTGCGCACGATTACAGCTGCTAACGTGATGTGTGTAAAGTGTATAGATTTTAAACAATGATTTTTCACACAATTGGGTTTTAAATTTATAAAAGACGACAATTACTTTAAGACTAACTACACACAATAGGCAAGTGTACCTATCGTATAGTAGTATAGCTTTAGGCAAGAACCGAATATCGATCCGTGGACACAATGTCTCCCAATACTAAACCTTCATTACTATTTAACCGGTCAAATAAGGATGGGTTGAAAATATTTTAATTAACTAAATTAGCTAATAATTAATCTAATTGAGGCAAGTTAACACAAATGAAGATCAATCAAAGAAAGGTATCACTTAGATTTCGAATCCGTTTAGCAAAACAATGACAACATGTACGAACCTTCGGTGAGATCATTTTCTACACATGATACATGGAATTAAATTAGACTCCTGTCAAGGTTATCTAGGCATATAACCATTCGGAAAGCTAGAACGATAAACACACAATAGCCACCTAAAGTTATGCAATGAAGAACCAATGATACTATTAAGTCAATGTGAAAGATGGTTTGGACTCCCGTCAAGGCTATCCAAACCCATAAATCTTTGGAAAGTTAACACGATGAACACATGATAACCACCTCAATCCACGTAATGTAACAATAGCTATTCAACTTCTTCAACTTATGAAAGTCCTAACACGAATACATGAACCACAGATTTGCGCATTATCAATAGTTACACATACACAAAATTAGGAGATATCCATAACAAACACAATGGTTTTTCCAAACATATGTATAAGGATGCACACTTGTTCAACTTTCCTAAACATTCAATCCTCATTCACCATTCCTAGTCAAATGCCATAAATTACATACTAGCATATGCAATTCATGAATAAATGTCATAACACATACGGTTTTCCAACATAATATGGTTACAACACCCACAAGATTCAATATTTCATCAAGTCAAACAAGAACACATAGCCATTGAAGAAATTTTCGTAACTTTGTATAAACATTGACACAATCATCACCAAATGTTGCATACGAGTTGTCAAAGTATGCTAAACTTCATCTAATCTAAGTGATATAGAGTATTTAGCTCATGGAGCTTACAAAAACCACAACCACACTCATAGAAATGGAAGAAAACATACTAGATCTAGAGATTTTCAAACCAAAATGAGTATAGGTGGGTTGTGTAGTGATGAATCTTCCCTTGAGATGCTTGATCTTCAATCCTTGCTACTTGTCTCGTGAAATCACCTACAAAACGACCTCAATGGTGGGGAGGAATTAGGGTTTTTCGTTCTAAGTCATCTCTCCAAAAATGAGGGTTAATTTAGGTTATAAAGGCTGTATCTGATGCGTACACGGCCGTGTAGATCAGTCTTCCGGGTGTGTAGCTACACAAGCATGTAGAAAAGCTACACAGGCATGTAGAAAAGCTACACAGCCATGTATGAAACTTGAGAACTTGAAAACCTTCACTTTTTTCTTGAGTTTTCCACCAAAATCACCAAGTTGTCATCAAAAACTACAAAATCCAAATTAAACACAATTAAGTGACTATCCGGATGAATTTGTAACCAAAAACGTTTAAAATGAGGGATAATATGCATCTTTAACATGTATATTTATTCACATATCATAACGCGTCAAATTGATTGTGTTTAGTAAATGGTAATCAACGACATTTCCGTTAATAGCTCGATCAATCAACAATTAGGTTAATTCCAAACTCTCGCACGATCCTACACACTTGACTGACATTTACCAATTACCAAATAATTTAGTATGTTCTCTGCAATACCCGAATCAAAACTTCAAGTCTTTCTCCGGCGACTTCAGTCGATTTCGACATTCTGAACGTCAATTCGGGTAATTTCTGTAACCATTCTCATCCTCTTGACCATCTAAAACTATCTAACACACCGATTACATCTCATTTCATTCTAGATTTCCAGATTTTGATCCAAAGCAGTCGGTTTTTGCTCCGGTTTGAATCCATACCAGTTCTTCATCAACCCGTAAGTTCTTTATATCAAAATGATCACGATACAATGTAGATTAAAAGCCCTCTATTCGATTTGGTGTTGGTTATCGGTGTGAATCGAATTGAATGGTTCTTTGAAACTAGGGCTTGATAATGAAATGGGTGTTCTTGATAAATAAAAAATAAAATATTTTAAAAACAGATTAGTTAAACAAAACCAAATCTGGTCTGGTGGTTGCGCATGATGGTTCAACACGTAGAGGTCACGGGTTCGAGACCCACTGCGTTATTTTCTGATTATTTTATATTTTAAACACTTTAAACATTAATTTTTAATTTTCTAACCATCTAAATGACACATTTTGAGTTAAATACTATTCTAAGGTTTAAAAACATATAATTTTAAATACAAATATACAAATAATAAGGTTTCGTTGTTATAAGTAATTAAACCAATAATATATATAAAAAAACTAACAACGGTTTCGTATGAAATATAATACGAAATTACTATTACGTTTCGTACCTAAATCCCAAATCCGAAACCCTAGATCTCGGATTTGTGATTTTCGTTACTATTGGTTCGTTTCTAAGTTAGGGTTTTTCCCAATTAATTAGGTGGTACCAATATTTGGGAAATTCTCTGTTCGTTATAGCTGCGTTACTTTTTCAGTTATCTTTGCTTTACGAGGTGAGTAAACTCACTCCCCTTTTTACTGTTTACGTTTTTGGGGCTGAAATACATGTTACTATATTACTACGGTTTCTTTTATTTTGTTTCTATTTTTCAAAATGAGATCATTAGATGTGTTAATCTTGTTTGGCCGCATGATGTGTTATACAATAGTATTTATATTATCTTGTAATTTCCACCGGTAAGATATTAGCGCTAATGGCTTGACAAGCCCACCTACATTAATGGCCTGATAGGTGATTTGACCCGGCGATTCTTTGGTTGATTCGTTTGTTACTTGGTACTATATGTGATGCTTGTTACTATGTTGCGATGTCCCTTTAGATGCTTAGACATTTATTGATAACCTGTAAATCGAGACGGTTAAACGATATTTATCAGTATTTGTAACATGAGTGGTTCTCATGACTTGTTGCTAAAGCTGCTTTACGAGGTTCAAGGTTGGTTGGATTCGTTGTGTGTTTCTTTTGTCACGGTTGAGATATATATAATGAAATTGCTATACACATAAGATTGCGAAACATATTTATAATGATCTCGGATTTCGTATTACGTACTATTACTGTGTTTTACTCACTAGCTAATTCTTTAGCTAACTTATTTTACATGTATTTCAGGTGGTGTTTGAGACGGTTATGGTTCAAGATACTTAGGATGCTTTGGACCTAGAATAAAAAAACATGATTTATTTGTCGGCTTTTATTACGATTTTAAGACTAGTTATTGCTTCTTTTATGTCACAACATTATTACTTTAATGATATTAAAATATGCATTTAGTGCCATGAGCTTTGTACTATTGATATCCAATTCACTTGACGCGCCCGGTGTTTTCCGCCGCCGGGCGGGGTGTCACATAACCTTTGTTCAATGTCATCCACTAGCACATCCTTGATCTTCACCACCTCTCTAATAAAATGCAGTCATGCATCAATGTGCTTTTCTTTCATGATGCACACAATTTTTTACAACTGAATTGCCCCTACATTATCACAAAATACTTTGACCACATTCCAGTTGAATTCCCGGATCTAACACAAACCTCCCCAATCACAATGTTTCTTTCATTGGTACAGTAACTGCTACTTATTCTGCCTCAATGGATGATAGAGCTACAACATGTTGCAATTGAGCTTTGTAGTTTACTATATTGCCCAACACTTAACATGCATATACTGTGATTGATATACAGTTGTCTAGATATTTTGCATAGTCAAAATTTGAGAATCTAGTGATATGATCAATAGACTTACTCCGAAAATGTTAGACCCAAATTATGTGTTAAAGAGATTCATAGCTACTATCTTAGTTTTGCTAGTTCTCGATAACTGGTTTGTGATTCTCGAGTTAGTTTACGAGATGTAGTGGGCTTAGTTTTTGATGAAGTGTAAAATCTCGTCTTAGTCTACGTATATATTTTATTATCTTTAACGAAGTAAACAAGGTTTTCATTCATAATTCATAATCACACATAAAACTCTCTCTGGTCTTCGGCCAAAATCAATACCAGACGAATATTCTAACTCGTGTGTTGATTAATCTCTTGAACAATCACGATCACATGATTCCGCACTCTGATCGTTATCGTTGATATTCAGAAAGATCAAGGATTCCAGACTTACATTTGCTATTATAGTCATTGAAGTCATTCAAGGCTAGGTTTAATATCAAGGTTCAAGTTATTAGTGAAAAAACATGAAGAACAGGAAGAATAAGGGTTGCTTGACCTGCTCAAAGAGGTTTACAAAATAAGTGAGGTGTTTGTAGGGATTTCAAAGATTAAAATATTTGTCAAAATCTTTAACTTTTGAAGTAAATCTTCAAATCCTAAAATTTCGGGATTTTGGTTTGCAAAAGAGGTTCTCGGATCAAAGTTTCTTGAAAAGAAAGTTCACAACACTGGTTTTCTGCTTAGTTGGTTCTCGAGAAGAGATTTGGAATTCGTAATCTTTAAGGGTGCTCAGAAAAGTTGTTGTGTTCTCGGAAATTTCTAGCATTTCAGTGTCCTCGGATCAGTTAGGTTTTTTATGGAAAATGTTAGTTCTACAAGTTCTCCAACTGAGGTATTTTTCTGTTTTATGTTGATCGAGGTCGTTTGGTCGGTCATAAATAAAGTAAATAGAGTTCCTATTCACCCTTAATAGTAAAATAAGTAGGATGTCGAGTCCACGAGAAATTTGTGGTCAATGTTTAATGTAACTAATCGATTATTGAATTGAAAGAAATATACTAAACAATTGCATAAATGTAAACCTTGAATTGAATTGAGTTTTAAACAAATAACTTGTAAAGATGAATTAACTATTAATTAAAAAGGTAGTCATTCCAGGGATTCAGATTCAAAGACAATGTTAAGTTCATCCACTTAGGTTTTGATCATGAAAATATGACTTCTATACGATGATCAATTAATTATCAAACAACTATGAATCCTAATCTTTATGAGTAGAGAACGAAAATGTTGAAAACCGAAAACCAATCAGTTAGTTTAATAGTTATTGTAACAATCAATAAATCACAGCTTTCATCTTAAAACTACTGATAGAAAACAAACCTAAGCACACACACCAAACATGTATCTTGTAAGAATCTTTCACCCGGAAACAACTATTGAGAAACTAGCCACTCATGCTTGTGAATTGATCTCTCCGATGTTAGAAGACATGATTGGTGATGGAATGATGATGAAATGGATTGAAATCTTGAACTTTGATGTAGAGAATGCTCAAAAATCGTCCTAGGGTTCTTCCTTGGCTTGGAGGCCAAGGGATGATGATTTTTGACCTAAAATTCATATTTTAACTTCAATTTGCCTCCCTAGTCTCGTAGCATACTGGAAATCTCCTGACAACTCGTAGCCTATTGAAAAGGTAAAATTCAGATTCTTTTTTTTCTTCTCTTTTGGCCCTTCTAACTTGAAACTTGGCACCTAAGACCGTAAAATCACTTGTTTAACCTACAAAAACATACTCCAGCATAGTTAAACTATTCTAAGTGATTTAATCATATAAAACATATAAATATTAACATTTAAAGACATAAAACATCATTCCAAACACCAATCATCACATCCCCACACTTCACCTTTGCTTGTCCTCAAGCAAACCCGCTCATAACACTATGACTTTCGTTAACAAAAACGATCATGCTTCATTTCACCAATACTAGCCAAGCTAGGTCAAAGTCATACCCGACTTAATCAAACCATTAAACACATTATACTTTGCAAACAAAGTTATTACTTTGAATTAAAAGTCTATCTACCTAGGCCTAATAAGCTTTCAAGGATTCCCTATGCATGCAATTACACCCCTCACAAATGTCACTCCTCTCGGTTTAAGTTCTGGACTAGTGAAAGATGCACTAGTACATTTATGTAATACTCACAAACCAAGAAAAGAAACATAATTACCATAAGCTTGCCTAACAGTCATAACTCCACCACTTGACACAAGTCATACACAAATCATAAGGACTTCACAGGGTTGTAACGTGAGGCTAGGGTTAGGGTGTGGATAAAGAATTTTAAAGTGACTAAAGGGTAGTGAAATCCAACTAGATATGCTAAGTACTGAAATGCAAATAACTAGACTTCTTACACATTCGAGTAAAAATGACCCAGAATTCTTTTTATTGAACAACTTAACTATTCACAACTATGGGTAACTTAACCCATTACGATAACATTGACTCTTTTTTTTCCTTCTTTTTGTCATTTTCTTTTTTTTTTTCATTTTTTTTTCAATTTTTTTTTCACAATAATAGTTCTTCTAACAAGCAACCAATCTAAACACACTAAGCAATATCTAATGGATTCCACTGCACGGAAGAAAAATAACTAGGTTTAAGCAGGTTTACTGGGTTTAACATGTGGGTTAACAAATGAAAAGGTTGGGGCTCTGCAGGGCTACTAAAGGAACTGTAAAGGTAGGGAACAAAAACAGAAAAAGCTAAATAAACAAAAAGGGTGATCCTAATGCCTTAATCATGTTTGTGCAGCAACTTAGTTTGTGGTCTCGAAATGCATCTACTAGGCAAGTTCTAGAATTATGAATCAATCTGGTATTTCACACATAAAAAGAATTTGAGCAATCAATCCTAATAGTGTTCTAATGCTCATATAGAAAGACTCAAAATTCTCACCATGAAACTGTATGGAAATGGGCTGTCGATATAAAAACATGTATAAAAGGTCCACCATGTAGCTTATTACCCCCGGCTAGACTTGTCTAATAATTCAAACAAATTTCTTTTCAACTAATCAAGCAAACCTTGACTAAGGACCTCAACTTGTGCACTAATTAAATTAACATTCATGATTTACATTACAACAAAAGCTTTTATGCACAAGTGGGACTTAAAGGAAAAAATTTTAAAAAACCCCTTCATCCCCACACTTGAGACACATTGCGACACCCCGTCCGGCGGCAGAAAACACAGGGCGCGTCAAGTGAATTGGATATCAATAGTAACCAAAGCACAAGGTAATTATTTATTAAGCCACATAATGATTAATACATTTGGAACATGAGTCTTAAATAGAACAATAAAAGTAACAAAACAGAAACAATAATTGCAATTGAATTTATTTATTTAACTAGGTCCAAGGCAATCTTAAGTCTTGGCAAAACAGCAAAATAATATCAAGCGTCACCTGAAATATGTAAAAATAAAGTTAGCTATTTAAAGCTAGTGAGTAAACCACAATTGATACATAATAATAAAGAAATCTGAGATCATTATAATATGCTGCGCAATCTTACATGCATAGCTATTTCATATCATTCTCGACCATGATACCTTGAACACACATTGAACACCATCATTGTATAGCAACTTGTAATCATTTATCATGAGGAACCAACTCATGTTATTAATTATAGATAACATTTTTAGCAACCGTCTCGATATAAGTTATCAATAATTGTTAAGCATCTAAGGGACATAGCAACATAGCATAGCAACTTGTATCATCATATAGCAACTTGTAACATAGTAACTTGTAACATTGAAATTGAATGGCCGGGGTTTAAATCACCTATTTTGAAATACATGTAGGTGGGTTTGTCAAACCATTAGCGCTAACATTGTACCGGTGGGATTACTAAGTAACAATACTACTTTAAACTAACACATAAGAATTGCATCTTGCCCGGAACAAGACTAACATATTTAATGATCTCATTTGAAAAACAAATAGAAAACTAAAAACATTGTATAGTAATTGAACATATTTCAGCCTCAAAATGTAAAAGTAAAAAGGGGAGTGAATTTACTCACCTTGAAATGCAATAGATAACCGAAATAGAAACGTAACAATAACGAACCGAGGGTTGCCCAAATATTAGTATCACCTAATTAATTGGGAAAACGCCTAACTTAGAAACGAAACAATAATATAGCAACAAGAATCAAGAAAATCTAGGGTTTCGGATTTGGGATTTTTGGGTTAAAAATTACAAACTGGAAATTAGGGTTTTAAGTTGTAATTTAGGAACTAGGGTTTTGAAATACAAATTAGGAATTAGGTTTTTGAAATACGAATTAGTAATTAGGGTTATCAAATACGAATTAGTAATTAGGGTTTTGAAATTTGAATTAGTAATTAGGTTTTTGAAATACGAATTAGGAATTAGGTTTTTTGAAATATAAATTAGTAATTTATACAAAGCGTTATAGTATTTTTCGTATTGAATATATTTTATACGAACCTATTTTTAGTTTTCTTGAATTAGTATTTGTAATAAATACTTATAAACATGAACCATTATTTATATATGTTTTCTTTTTGAATTTATAAGTTTCGAAATTTTGTAAAAAGTATTTTTAACATAAAAGAACTCATTAGATTATTAGAAAATATGAATTTTATTGTTTAAAGTGATAAAAACATGGGATTTTATGAAAATGTGCAAGGGGGGAATTGAACCTGTGACCCTTTCTCCCTGTACCATCAACACTAACCGCTGGACCAGATTTGCTTTTTGTTATATATTCAGATTTTTTATATATTAAAGATGTTAAAACAAACAACACCCATTTCTTCATAAAACCTAGAACAAAGTGTCACACCCCACTCCCACGGTATGACGTGTCGTATCATAACTGGCCATTTATAATAATATAATACATACAAATACAGCGGAAGTCTTTATATAAGACCACTAAATACAGACCAAATTCGAACTTAACAGTTTTTACATAAAAACAAACACTTGACAAGAGTGATGTCATCAAAACATCATTTAACTAGAGCCACTGCTCCCAGGCGTTCGATTTGGTCTCTATCTCCTATAAGGAGATTATTTCCTTATTATAACAAGCTACGTCTCCCGACCCAGCTAATACCTTTTGTTACAACCTACACCTGTATCATGAGCTAAAAGACGTCAACAACAACGTTGTTGGTGAGTCATAACCATATATAAAACCTTCATCATAATTACATACATACATATTATTTCCATGTAAAATAAATAAATACATAAATTAATCATAATACAAGTCAACTCTTCACTCCACACTCGACGTGGCAGTGCCTGTTAACATATATGCCACTAGAGGTATAACAAGGCGTCGGGACTGACTCCCGCATAAATAGCCCTCATGGCTAACATAATGACCATCGTGGTCTAACAGGTCCTCAAGACCCAACATGTGTGCCATACCTGACTAGTGAGTCTTTCTACTTAGATGGATCCAACTAAGCGCATATACATCCCGAGGTAAATCTCATTGGTCCCTCGAGGACCTTACCTTAATGACTTGTTCTGTGGTGTAACATATGTCCTTCTTGGACTTGCCCTTCATGGGCCGGTTCCTCGAGAACCCACCATGTGATTAACACAACCATGAGTTGGACGAACCTGAACTATGGCATGTCTCTCACCAGGAATGATTAATTTACATAGAAACATATACATAAATCATCTTCATTCATAAAACATACACATATATAAAAACGCTTTCAGTCATATAGCATATTTCATAGCTCAGATGTAGCCCCAAAGCATAAAACATATAAAAAAAGGGCGGTTAAACTCACCTTGACTTTTCAGTACTTCTAAACCAGATAAACAGTTTCAATGTTGGTTCCTTAGTCGAGCAAAAGAAGCACGAATGAGAAGTTATGTTATGAGACATTGAATACATTGATCTTAATATGTATGTTTTAACCGACTCATTTTTCTTTTCTTTTTTTTATTTATAAATTGCAGTAGGTTTGTATTAATGAAACTATATTATTTTGGCTTGCTCTTCACGTTCACGTAGCACACACATCATGTGTGTTTGTGTTTTTCTTATAATATAATTAAATTATTATAATTAATTTGAGATAAATCTCGTTTTTCTTTTATAACTTTTAAAATATAACATTTTATAAAATAACAAATATGTCGTCATGACGAGTTCATTATTCTCTCTGTATCGACCCAAGTTTCATTAAAAACGGAGTATGATCAAATAAAATATATATTTCATTATAACTAGACGGTCTCCTAAAATAATGGTACTCATCTAAACATTTGATATTTCTAATTGTCATATTGCCCGTTAACTACTCGTATGTCATTATATAAAGTATATTTTTTGTATTTATTATGTATAAAATAATTACCTTAAGCTGTGGGGTGTTACACTCTCCCCTCCTTAAAAAGATTCCGTCCCGGAATCAATTCGTAAACAAGTGAGGGTATTTTCTTTTTCATAGTATCTTTTGGTTCGCAAGTAAACTCGAAACCATGTCTTGCATTCCATCTAACTTTAACAATTGGAATATGCTTTCTTATTAATCTTTTGATTTGTCTTTCTAATATTTCAATGGGTTTTTCCACAAAATTCAGTCGTTCGTCCACTTGGATTTCGCTTAGTGGATTTTTCAATGTCTCATCAGATAAACATTTTCTTAAGGGACATATGGAAGACCGTGTGTATTCCTCTTAACTCTTCAGGGACCTCTAGTTTATATGCTACATCACTTATTATTTCTATAATTTAGAAAGACCAATGAATCTTGGACTCAACTTTGCTTTCTTTCCAAATCTGATAGCACCTTTCTAACACTCTTAACATTACCTTGTCACCTATCTTAAATTCTAATTATTTTCGCCGTCTATCCACGTAACTCTTATGGCGACTTTGTGCTACTTTTAGCGTTTCGCGGATAATTGGTACTTTCTCAGTCATATCCATGACTAGTTCTGGACCAATTAATTGTGCTTCACCCACTTGAAACCAACAAAGTGTCGTTCGACATTATGGTCGTATAACGCTTCAAAAGGTGCAGACTTTAGACTTGCATGATAGCTATTAAAATAAGAAATTCAATTAATGGGAGGTGAACATCTCAACTACCACTAAAGTCAATTACACATGCCCGAAACATGTCTTCCATTTCTTTCACTTTAGCCATTAGTCTGGTGGTGATATGATGTGCTTATATCTAATTTTGTACCCAACGCTTTTTGAAATTTACGCCCGAAACGAGACATGAATCTTGATACTATTGATACTGCATGCCTTGAAAGAATTTCATTTATGTATTTTTGAGCCAATTGTTCATGATTTTTTTTAATAGGAAAAAGTGAGCAGATTTTGTTAGTCTGTCAACTATAACCCATATTGCATCATTGCCTTTTCTTGTTTTGGGTAACTTGACCTCAAAATCTATTGTGATCATTTCCCATTTCCACATGGGAATTTCAAGAGGCTGTAACATAGCTGAAGGTTTCTGGTGTTCGGCTTTAACTTGTAAACATGTCATACATTTTTCCACATATGCAACAATATCTATTTTCATTCCCGGCCACCAGAATTGTTCCTTTACTGTGTAATACATCTTACCGGCTCCTGGATGCACATGATACTTTGTCTTGTGAGCCTTTTCTAATATCAATTTCCTTAAATTCCCATAGCTTGGAATCCAAGCTCAGTTTCCTATTTGAAGCAATTTGTCGCTTCCCTTTTCTAATTTTTTTTTGTACCGATCATTTCTTCCTTTTTTAGATTTCATCTTTAAGAGCTTCATTTTGAGCTATTTTCACTTGATCAAATAGATCTGCATGTACATTTATTCTTAATGCTCGTACGCATCTCAGCTTAGCACATTATTTCCGGCTTAAGGTATCGGCGACAACATTGGCTTTACCAGGATGATATTGAAGATCCAAATCGTAGTTAGATAAAGTTTCCATCCCTCGTCGTTGTCGCATGTTGAAATCTTTCTTATCAAATAAATGTTTTAGATTTTGTGATTTGAAAATACAGTAAACCTTGTTCCATAAAGGTAATGCCTCTAAATTTTAAGTGCGAATACTACACCTTATTCCAAATCATGTGTTGCGTATCTTGCTTCATTTTCATTCAATTGTCTTGAGGCATAGGCAATTACCTTATTACATTGCATTAGTATACATCCTGAACCATTTGCAGATGCATCACAGTAGACTTGTGAAATCATCATTACCTTCCTCTAATGTAAGGATAGGTTCACTACTTCACCTATCTTTAAGACTTTGAAATGCTTCATCATGTTCAAGGCCCCAACTAAATGTCATTTTCTTTTGCGTAAGCTTGGTTAGTGGCTTAGAAACTTTTGAGAAATCCTTAATAAATCTCCTATAATATCCAACTAATCTGAGAAATCCACGGATTTCTGTAGCTGTCTTTGGGGGTTCCCAATTCATCACTTCTTCCACTTTGGAAGGATCTACTTGAATTCCTGGTTCATTTATTACGTGACCTAAAAACTGAACATCTCTTAACCAAAATTCACACTTAGAGAACTTTGCATATAACTTTTCTTTTCTTAACAATTCAAGATTATTCGAAGATGACCTTCATGTTCATTTTGAGTAAGCGAGTATATCAGAATGTCATCTATACAATCAATCACAAACTTGTTGAGATAAGGTCTACACACTCTGTTCATAAAGTCCATGAACGCTGCTGGTGCGTTAGTTAGACCAAATGGTATCACTAAAAACTCATAGTGTCCATATCTGGTTCTAAACGCATTTTTCGAAACATCCTCTTCTTGTACCTTACTTGATGATAACCAGTCCGTAAGTCTATTTTTGAAAAATAACTTGATCCTTGCAATTGGTCAAATAAATTATCAATTCTTAGTAGAGGATACCGATTCTTGATTGTTACCTTATTTAGATCTCTGTAACCAATGCACATTCACATTGATCTATCTTTCTATTCACAAATAGAATCGGAGCTCCATATGGTGATGTGCTAGGTCTTATGAAAGCCCTATTTAATAATTCTTGCACATGGGTCCTCAATTCCTTCATTTCGAAAGGCGCCGATCGATATGAGGCCTTTGCGATTGGAGTTTTTCCTGGTATTATATTAATATGAAATTTAACTTGACTTTTTCATGGTAATCTAGGTAATTCCTCTGGAAACACATCAAGATATTCAGCTACCACTAGCACATCTTTTATCTTTTTTTTTTGTTCAGTGATCAAGTATAGCCAAAATCCTTCACAAGCTTGGAGTAAATGCTTTTTAGCTTTTTCCATTGTCAAGAGTCTTGCTGGCTGATGTGGCATATCGCCCATAATTTTTGAGTTTTCACCGTTTGGAAGTTCAATCTTTAACAACTTTTGTTCACAATTAATATGCGCCTTATGTTTGGACAACCAGTCCATACCTAGAACTATATCAAACCCACCTAGTTTCATAGGCTATAGCTCTAAAGGGATATTTTGATCATTTATCTTAAGATAAGAATCTTTAAGGACAACTTCAATCTTAATCTCTTTCCCATTAGCAATTTCAACGCTAGATGGTACAACTTAGTTATCACACCATTGAATGACGTCATAAAGGTGCTAGAAACAAAACTTCTATTTGCACCAAAATCAAACAATATGTTGGCATAAGCGTAATCAACAAGGGACATTAACACGCCATCCTAATCCTTCGGTTCTTCCATATTATTTAGATATACTTGGGCATTAGTCTTTGAAGTGCCCACCCCTTTTCCTTTATCAGCTACAACAGTTACGGTTTCTTTTTAAATCTTGGGGTAGATTGTTTTGATGTGCCCTTCGTATCCACATCCAAAACAGCTTCCAGTATATTTAAACAATCTTTGGTCAAATGACCCTTTTTCACATTTCGAAACATCAGTTCTTTCTCCAGAATCGACCATCCTGACTTGTTACCAACAAATCCAACTTCCTTTCCATCTCTTTAAATTTACCTTCATATTTTCCAGTCTTACGGTCATCTTGACCTCTCTTGCCTCCAATACCACTACTAGATATCCAATTATTTCTTATCCGGCTAATGCCTTTAGTCAGTTTTGTTGTTAATTCCATAGCAGCTTGAAGAGTACATGTTTTTCTTTGTTCTCAAATCTCCCATGGTCTTGGAAATAATACCCCAAATAAACGCAAACTCTTTTGGACTCCAATCCAGCAAACTCAGGCAATAATCCTATCAATTCTAAGCAGCGTTTAATATATTTCTTGTAATCAGTACCTTTCATTTCCATATGAAGATACTCATTTTCCAATTGATCAACTGCATGTGAGCTACAAACTTTTATAAATAATTTTTTTCTAAATTTACTCCATTCCATTCCATAGGTTTGTTCATCCATACGTAGCTCGTGTACTTTTCCACCAAGTATAAGCAGGACCTTGAAAGATTGAGTGACAAACATTACCCTATCTTTATCTTTATCACCACTTACTTCAAGGGTTGTTTCAATCTCTTTGATCTATCGATGAGCTTTAGTAGATGTATTCAGATGGTCGGTTTTAAAGTCAAATGCTTTCTTGGCCCTTGGACCAATTATTTTTCGCATTTCAAGGTAGCTTGCCTCTTCATGCACATCTTTTGCTACACCAGTGAGGATGTCAGGCGTCGCTGGAGTAATCATGACAATGATCTTTTATTGTAGTTCAACATGGCGTTTAGCTTCTCTTATCTTTGCAGATGTTGAGGGAGGGTATTTCTGAACTAAAGATGGAACTATCTATAAGCATAAACACTTATGAACTTTCCCATTAGTACTTAAGATGGACTATCTTCAGTAGCATTCGCAACCGTCTTGTTGCCTTTATCTTTTACCCATTATACATTTCTTGAATAAACATGAAGTGCTCATCTCCTATTTTCTTAGTCTTTCCTAACAAGGTCTCTACGTTAGTTCACACAACTAATGAGTATCAGTATGTTCACACAAATATAAATCGACAATCACGTTGATCAGGCGTACTTGTCTCATTGTCTCAAGTGATCACACTAATAATCACTCATTATGCTTCCTAACGATTCCTAAAGCTTTTCTTATCATTAGTGGTCTTTGAGCCTATCAGGTTAGAGCTTAAGAATCTATATGACCCTTAATTCGCTAAAACCTATGGCTCTGATACCAATCTGTCACACCCCACTCCTACGGTATGACGTGTCGTATCATAACTGGCCATTTATAATAATATAATACATACAAATACAGCGGAAGTCTTTATATAAGACCACTAAATACAGACCAAATTCGAACTTAACAGTTTTTACATAAAAACAGACACTTGACAAGAGTGATGTCATCAAAACATCATTTAACTAGAGCCACTGCTCCCAGGCGTTCGATTTGGTCTCTATCTCCTATAAGGAGATTATTTCCTTATTATAACCAGCTAAGTCTCCCGACCCAGCTAATACCTTTTGTTACAACCTGCACCTGTATCATGAGCTAAAAGACGTCAACAACAACGTTGTTGGTGAGTCATAACCATATATAAAACCTTCATCATAATTACATACATACATATTATTTCCATGTAAAATAAATAAATACATAAATTAATCATAATACAAGTCAACTCTTCACTCCACACTCGACGTGGCAGTGCCTGTTAACATATATGCCACTAGAGGTATAACAAGGCACCGGGACTGACTCCCGCATAAATAGCCCTCATGGCTAACATAATGACCATCGTGGTCTAACAGGTCCTCAAGACCCAGCATGTGTGCCATACCTGACTAGCGAGACTTTCTACTTAGATGGATCCAACTAAGCGCATATACATCCCGAGGTAAATCTCATTGGTCCCTCGAGGACCTTACCTTAATGACTTGTCCTGTGGTGTAACATATGTCCTTCTTGGACTTTCCCTTCATGGGCCGGTTCCTCGAGAACCCACCATGTGATTAACACAACCATGAGTTGGACGAACCTGAACTATGGCATGTCTCTCACCAGGAATGATTAATTTACATAGAAACATATACATAAATCATCTTCATTCATAAAACATACACATATATAAAAACGCTTTCAGTCATATAGCATATTTCATAGCTCAGATACAGCCCCAAAGCATAAAACATATAAAAAAAAGGGCGGTTAGACTCACATTGACTTTTCAGTACTTCTAAACCAGATAAACAGATTCAATGTTGGTTCCTTAGTCGAGCAAAAGAAGCACGAATGAGAAGTTATGTTATGAGACATTGAATACATTGATCTTAATATATATGTTTTAACCGACTCATTTTTCTTTTCTTTTTTTTTATTTATAAATTGCAGTCGGTTTGTACTAATGAAACTATATTATTTTAGCTTGCTCTTCACGTTCACGTAGCACACACATCATGTGTGTTTGTGTTTTTCTTATAATATAATTAAATTATTATAATTAATTTGAGATAAATCTCGTTTTTCTTTTATAACTTTTAAAATATAACATTTTATAAAATAACAAATATGTCGTCATGACGAGTTCATTATTCTCTCTGTATCGACCCAAGTTTCATTAAAAACGGAGTATGATCAAATAAAATATATATTTCATTATAACTAGACGATCTCCTAAAATAATGGTACTCATCTAAACATTTGATATTTCTAATTGTCATATTGCCCGTTAACTACTCGTATGTCATTATATAAAGTATAATTCTCGTATTTATTATGTATAAAATAATTACCTTAAGCCGTGGGGTGTTACACAAAGAACCATCAAATTCGTCCAATCCTGTTAACCATAAGCAAATCGATCATAGGGCTTCTAATCCCCATGATCTCACGAACATTTTAACATATAGAACTTACTTGTTGGTGAAGGATTAATATGGTTTCGAGATAGAAGAAAAGTCGAATGCTTTGATGATTTTTTATGAATCTGAAATTGAAATGAGTTGCAATTGATGTATTAGATAGTTATAGATGATCGATAGGGTTGAAATGAGTAAATAAGTTACCAGATTTGATGCTCGGAAAGATGAAGAACACAAGCTCGCCGGAAAAATGTTTAGATGTCACACCCTCAATTTTCCACAAACGGGGTATCCGTTAGGCGTGTGACATACCAGGATCTCAAGCCATTAGTTACAGCAAACACTGACTCAACGTTTTAAACAAAAGTCCTTATTAAAGTAGTAAACCAAAACCCAAGGTTTAAAATGAAAAGTTTCAAAGTTTAGCGGAAGCATTTGTAAAACAATCCCGTACTCAAATCCAAGTACGTAATAGTAAAGGTTAAACCAACCAAAGTTATGAAATCCCGTGCATAAAGTAGCACGACCCAAACAACCATTTCAAAAACCAACAATAGTTTAAATCACAAAATGAAATAAATTAAGACCAATGCATGCAAGTGTCCTACTCGTGCGCCTTCCTAGTTCCCTGAGAAAAACATACTAAAACGAGTCAACAAATAATGTTGGTGAGTTCAATGAGTTTATTTAAATAACATAAACAAAAAGTAAGTTTCCTTGATAAATCAATATATATTGCTGGTTTGCAAGACCACCTTGCTTACTACACGAGCACGTCGAGATTAAACTGAACGTTACTTTACTTGCCTTGTCGCCATCACTACGGATGACCAAATGTTTAAAGGACAATTTGCACCAACTAGCTCCCCGCTAGTGGTGGGGTCTGCCGAACCCGTAGTACTACTCAAATTTCCCCGTTATGCCGAAGTTGGCATATAAATAATCTCGACTAAAGAAAAGGACTTTATAAGTATGATAATGCTCGGTAAAATAAGCCCTTAATAATAATATTATTTATCCCAAAAGATTGCCCAAGTTGGCAATGTAAAGTTTTGCCCGAAGGCCCCACCCGAAGGTGTAAAACGTAGCCGTAGTTGGCCCCGCCCGAAGGCAATAAGTTTTGCCCGAAGGCCCCACCCGAAGGTGTAAAACGTAGCCTTAGTTGGCCCTGCCCGAAGGCATAAAGTTTTGCCCGAAGGCCCTGCTCGAAGGCATAAAAATGCAGACCGCCCGAAGGCGCTGTAAAATAATTGCCCGAAGGCGCATTAAAAACATTTGTATGTTTTCTCCCCGAAAAAGATTTAAAAGCGGGCAAAGAACTCACCTTTGAAGCACACAGCAATTACACAGCACGAATGAAACCAATAGAACCTAAATCGCCTTATGACCTGCTTATTAATTAATTGCTAGCTATTAGTTACCTATTTTTATACGATCACACACACACACATATATATATATATATATATATATATATACTCATATACACATATTCATGTTGCACATTTCATGCATTATATCGCTAGTCTGACCCGACTCACATTATCAGCGTGTGACTCCATAACATTCATACTTGCACTTCAGATCACTTATTAATATCAGACAACCGCCTTTATTTTAAACATCTATTCAATTAATACTTCGCACCCAATACTTACCATATACACACTTATGAACATACTTGCAGTTTACATACAACGTACATGAACGTTGGATGTTTTCCTATGATAATTACAACATACTATAATTACGACATGCATGCTTTTTACCACAGTTCTACTACATACTTACCTACCGCAGAACCTATATACATGTTTGCCATATACAAGACATGCATACTTGCATTACAACAACATATTACCATCAGCTCATTCTATTCTCAGTGATGCATACACCCATACAATACTTGTTGGTTAATATTATATACGTACATATACACATACCGATCATACATACACGACATACTTGGCTTCTCTACTGTTTCCGTCCTAATTCTTGATATATATACTTAACTTGTTTATATTATTTCTGTTAATTGTTGCTGCCATATTACATACATACATGCATACCCGTTCGCATACATGCATACATAAAATTCTATACATCAGTAGCTTTAAGCTAACATACATACATGTTCTATATAATTTCTGCTGCTATACATTAACATATATATCGCATACATACAACCCGTATACACAACACACCCACATGATCATACATACATATTTATATAGCTGCTCATACATCAAATTATACATACAGCATCGCATGCACACACATACATAAACACACGTACAGCCGATATACACACACACATATATATATATATATCTATATATGTATACACACTAGAACACGTACAGCAAACCGGGTCACGTAAACACACTTACGGGTCACAAGAACTCACCGAAACACTGCGAACAGAAGATTCGGAGCAAGGCGTTGCAGTTGTTGTTTCGAGACAGTCGCTGGTTAACCGCTGATCCGAACCGAAACACCGCGAACAGAAGATTCGGAGCAAGGAAGAGGACACGAGAGCGAGGGAGACGGGCTCGATGAGTAGAGTGATGCTGGTTGCGACTACCGGAAAATCAACGGGGGGTTTCCGATTGCGTTTTATGACGTTGCTGCTGCGTTTTTCTACTATCACCTCGGTGATGACGATGATGATATAAAGGGAGGCCGGTTAGGGTTGGGTGCAAGTTATTAAGATTGCATATTTGGTCCTTATATAATGAAGGCTATTTATTATAGGTTTAAACTTTACTAGCTAGTTTAATTATTTACAAACCAATCCTAAACTTGTATAAACCGTACGGAATAATGTGAGATTAGGTAATTAACGGTGTTAAACTGAAATCACGGGGTGTCACATCATCCCATTGTTAAAAGAATTTTCGTCCCGAAAATTACGCCGTGTTGTTGGTTGTCTGGAACGAAGTAGAACAAAAGAAAAGATAAAAATTCAGATCGTCATATCATCCCCTTGTTAAAAGAAATTTCGTCCCGAAATTTAACCATTAGTATTAGCGTCTGGGGTTTTGAATAATCATGGGTGCTCGTACATTAGTAGATTGTATTTGTTCTTACGTGAACTTCAATTCACTCTTTGAATTTCAACGAACTTTAATAAAAATAATCTTACTATGTTTGGATGTTTTGGATTCTCGGCTCACCAATTCAACTAGTTCCTTAAAGAAAAATAATCAGTCGTCACTTTAAAGATTTTAAGCGGCATAAAGAGTTTCTCTCTAGGAGGTACTCAATTTGGTTCGGAACACAAGAAATATTTGACCAATCCTTTACAGGATTTCGAATGGTTCAGTTTATAGGGGGGGGGGGGGGTCGGTGAACTTCCGATGTGTGGGGAATGTCAACACGCGGACTTATTGAATGTCATAAAATTTCTAAGAATAGATGGAGAAAGATGATCAATAACAATAAAAAAATATATATTTTCAGGAAATTTTATAAGTATTTTAATTTTTTTTGATTATGAGATTTTGTTGTAGTTAAGAGAATAAATGGTTGCATGACACAAGATGATAGGCTATTAAAGTTTACGTACTAGAACACTGTTGAAACAAATGAGTCGGTGTGTTATGGTTTGCTCCCAATTTTTTTTTTTTTTGGAGTACAAAAAGTTTTCTAGTGGATGGGATCTGAGAGTTATTGTAGTTGGGGGGGGGGGGGTATATGATATGCCAAGCATTTTATCATAATTTTTTTTTTCAAGGATCTCGCCTTTTCATTCCAATAGTTCGGTCAAGGAAGTTAATTTCATACAAGGTAAAATCTCTTGAATAAACTAGAGCTTCTAAAGAAAGATATTGCACATTGGTGTCAATGTATGGTAGTGTAATCTTATTAAATTGTCAAAAGAATTCATGAATCTTGTGATCGGGTCATTATGGATCGACTTCAATAGGAGAATGTGTACAGTAAGTTGAATGTGGGGAAGTTTGTACATATCTAAGTTTGTATTATTTCTCATCTGTAGTGGTATTGTAAGTTTTTTTTTTATCATCCATGGATGGGTTTTCAACGATGTAATCGAGGATCAACTTGATATTAGTGTGTTACTTAAGAAAAAAAATTCGTCCCAGATAGACTTTTGTTCAGATGGATGTGTGTTGAGTTATTCTACACTTTTGTGCTTCTGGGTATAACCCACATGAAAGGTGTTACCAGGATCATCGTGCACATGTAAATTCACCATTACGTTGCGCACCCGTAATCGTCAATTCACCTTACACAATCACCCAAGTTTGTCTCCCATCATGGGCTTTAATCTCAAATTTTATCATGCTTATTGTTTTGTGCTTATTTATATGATAATTTATATTATTCCGAATATAGGATGTGTAAGAGACATATGGTATACATATAATACTTACTTATTTACAAACGGTAGGTTGTGTTTGTGTTAGTATTCAAACACAGTCTTTGTGTAGAATGAGGATATCATCAGTACTCATCTTCCCGAGGTGCCTCTTCGAGTCAATAGTTTTCACGAGAGCAACAAGCACCAACTGATGAAATAAGATAAGTGTAACAATATGGAGAAGGTTTAAAAGAATAGAAAAGAATACTTAACGAAAGGAAGTCACTATGGATAACTCCCACACCTTAGTCTTTATGATTTGAGTGTTCAATACTTAACGCGCTTTTGTTGCACCACGCGTTCAACAGAGTGAGAAAAAAAAGCTGAATAAAAATCGGTTTTCTGCGTTCTACAAGATTTAACGTATTCTGAAAAGAAGGAATGAACTGCTGAATAACTTATGCTCCACTTCACAACTCTAGAAGGGATACTCAAACGGTTCAAAACAGTTGTAATCGTCAGGCTCATACTCTTGGCCTCTTTGTGCCTTGAGAAGATGTCTCAGCCACATTCCGTGAAGAAGAATCAGATTTAAGCAGAACATTTAAATTCATGTTTGGGATAAGAACAGAGTATTTCGTATAAGGATTCTTAGACTACAAAGATCATATATCAGGCAAGCACGTAAAATGTAACACGTATAGGCAAACAAACTCTATTTTCAAACTATGATTCTACTGTGCAGTGTGAGTGTAACTAATGCAAATGCTTAAAGTTATAGACTATATGCAATGAATTGCTAGTTCCCTATAACTTATGGCTCTGATACCAATCTGTCACACCCTCAATTTTCCACAAACGGGGTATCCATTAGGCGTGTGACATACCAGGATCTCAAGCCATTAGTTACAGCAAACACTGACTCAACGTTTTAAACAAAAGTCCTTATTAAAGTATTAAACCAAAACCCAAGGTTTAAAATGAAAAGTTTCAAAGTTTAGCGGAAGCATTTGTAAAACAATCCCGTACTCAAATCCAAGTACGTAATAGTAAAGGTTAAACCAACCAAAGTTATGAAATCCCGTGCATAAAGTAGCACGACCCAAACAACCATTTCAAAAACCAACAATAGTTTAAATCACAAAATGAAATAAATTAAGACCAATGCATGCAAGTGTCCTACTCGTGCGCCTTCCTAGTTCCCTGAGAAAAACATACTAAAACGAGTCAACAAATAATGTTGGTGAGTTCAATGAGTTTATTTAAATAACATAAACAAAAAGTAAGTTTCCTTGATAAATCAATATATATTGCTGGTTTGCAAGACCACCTTGCTTACTACACGAGCACGTCGAGATTAAACTGAACGTTACTTTACTTGCCTTGTCGCCATCACTACGGATGACCAAATGTTTAAAGGACAATTTGCACCAACTAGCTCCCCGCTAGTGGTGGGGTCTGCCGAACCCGTAGTACTACTCAAATTTCCCCGTTATGCCGAAGTTGGCATATAAATAATCTCGACTAAAGAAAAGGACTTTATAAGTATGATAATGCTCGGTAAAATAAGCCCTTAACAATAATATTATTTATCCCAAAAGATTGCCCAAGTTGGCAATGTAAAGTTTTGCCCGAAGGCCCCACCCGAAGGTGTAAAACGTAGCCGTAGTTGGCCCCGCCCGAAGGCAATAAGTTTTGCCCGAAGGCCCCACCCGAAGGTGTAAAACGTAGCCTTAGTTGGCCCTGCCCGAAGGCATAAAGTTTTGCCCGAAGGCCCTGCTCGAAGGCATAAAAATGCAGACCGCCCGAAGGCGCTGTAAAATAATTGCCCGAAGGCGCATTAAAAACATTTGTATGTTTTCTCCCCGAAAAAGATTTAAAAGCGGGCAAAGAACTCACCTTTGAAGCACACAGCAATTACACAGCACGAATGAAACCAATAGAACCTAAATCGCCTTATGACCTGCTTATTAATTAATTGCTAGCTATTAGTTACCTATTTTTATACGATCACACACACACATATATATATATATATATATATATACTCATATACACATATTCATGTTGCACATTTCATGCATTATATCGCTAGTCTGACCCGACTCACATTATCAGCGTGTGACTCCATAACATTCATACTTGCACTTCAGATCACTTATTAATATCAGACAACCGCCTTTATTTTAAACATCTATTCAATTAATACTTCGCACCCAATACTTACCATATACACACTTATGAACATACTTGCAGTTTACATACAACGTACATGAACGTTGGATGTTTTCCTATGATAATTACAACATACTATAATTACAACATGCATGCTTTTTACCACAGTTCTACTACATACTTACCTACCGCAGAACCTATATACATGTTTGCCATATACAAGACATGCATACTTGCATTACAACAACATATTACCATCAGCTCATTCTATTCTCAGTGATGCATACACCCATACAATACTTGTTGGTTAATATTATATACGTACATATACACATACCGATCATACATACACGACATACTTGGCTTCTCTACTGTTTCCGTCCTAATTCTTGATATATATACTTAACTTGTTTATATTATTTCTGTTAATTGTTGCTGCCATATTACATACATACATGCATACCCGTTCGCATACATGCATACATAAAATTCTATACATCAGTAGCTTTAAGCTAACATACATACATGTTCTATATAATTTCTGCTGCTATACATTAACATATATATCGCATACATACAACCCGTATACACAACACACCCACATGATCATACATACATATTTATATAGCTGCTCATACATCAAATTATACATACAGCATCGCATGCACACACATACATAAACACACGTACAGCCGATATACACACACATATATATATATATATATATATCTATATATGTATACACACTAGAACACGTACAGCAAACCGGGTCACGTAAACACACTTACGGGTCACAAGAACTCACCGAAACACTGCGAACAGAAGATTCGGAGCAAGGCGTTGCAGTTGTTGTTTCGAGACAGTCGCTGGTTAACCGCTGATCCGAACCGAAACACCGCGAACAGAAGATTCGGAGCAAGGAAGAGGACACGAGAGCGAGGGAGACGGGCTCGATGAGTAGAGTGATGCTGGTTGCGACTACCGGAAAATCAACGGGGGGTTTCCGATTGCGTTTTATGACGTTGCTGCTGCGTTTTTCTACTATCACCTCGGTGATGACGATGATGATATAAAGGGAGGCCGGTTAGGGTTGGGTGCAAGTTATTAAGATTGCATATTTGGTCCTTATATAATGAAGGCTATTTATTATAGGTTTAAACTTTACTAGCTAGTTTAATTATTTACAAACCAATCCTAAACTTGTATAAACCGTACGGAATAATGTGAGATTAGGTAATTAACGGTGTTAAACTGAAATCACGGGGTGTCACATCATCCCATTGTTAAAAGAATTTTCGTCCCGAAAATTACGCCGTGTTGTTGGTTGTCTGGAACGAAGTAGAACAAAAGAAAAGATAAAAATTCAGATCGTCATATCAATCTGTCACACCCTCAATTTTCCACAAACGGGGTATCCGTTAGGCGTGTGACATACCAGGATCTCAAGCCATTAGTTACAGCAAACACTGACTCAACGTTTTAAACAAAAGTCCTTATTAAAGTATTAAACCAAAACCCAAGGTTTAAAATGAAAAGTTTCAAAGTTTAGCGGAAGCATTTGTAAAACAATCCCGTACTCAAATCCAAGTACGTAATAGTAAAGGTTAAACCAACCAAAGTTATGAAATCCCGTGCATAAAGTAGCACGACCCAAACAACCATTTCAAAAACCAACAATAGTTTAAATCACAAAATGAAATAAATTAAGACCAATGCATGCAAGTGTCCTACTCGTGCGCCTTCCTAGTTCCCTGAGAAAAACATACTAAAACGAGTCAACAAATAATGTTGGTGAGTTCAATGAGTTTATTTAAATAACATAAACAAAAAGTAAGTTTCCTTGATAAATCAATATATATTGCTGGTTTGCAAGACCACCTTGCTTACTACACGAGCACGTCGAGATTAAACTGAACGTTACTTTACTTGCCTTGTCGCCATCACTACGGATGACCAAATGTTTAAAGGACAATTTGCACCAACTAGCTCCCCGCTAGTGGTGGGGTCTGCCGAACCCGTAGTACTACTCAAATTTCCCCGTTATGCCGAAGTTGGCATATAAATAATCTCGACTAAAGAAAAGGACTTTATAAGTATGATAATGCTCGGTAAAATAAGCCCTTAACAATAATATTATTTATCCCAAAAGATTGCCCAAGTTGGCAATGTAAAGTTTTGCCCGAAGGCCCCACCCGAAGGTGTAAAACGTAGCCGTAGTTGGCCCCGCCCGAAGGCAATAAGTTTTGCCCGAAGGCCCCACCCGAAGGTGTAAAACGTAGCCTTAGTTGGCCCTGCCCGAAGGCATAAAGTTTTGCCCGAAGGCCCTGCTCGAAGGCATAAAAATGCAGACCGCCCGAAGGCGCTGTAAAATAATTGCCCGAAGGCGCATTAAAAACATTTGTATGTTTTCTCCCCGAAAAAGATTTAAAAGCGGGCAAAGAACTCACCTTTGAAGCACACAGCAATTACACAGCACGAATGAAACCAATAGAACCTAAATCGCCTTATGACCTGCTTATTAATTAATTGCTAGCTATTAGTTACCTATTTTTATACGATCACACACACACATATATATATATATATATACTCATATACACATATTCATGTTGCACATTTCATGCATTATATCGCTAGTCTGACCCGACTCACATTATCAGCGTGTGACTCCATAACATTCATACTTGCACTTCAGATCACTTATTAATATCAGACAACCGCCTTTATTTTAAACATCTATTCAATTAATACTTCGCACCCAATACTTACCATATACACACTTATGAACATACTTGCAGTTTACATACAACGTACATGAACGTTGGATGTTTTCCTATGATAATTACAACATACTATAATTACGACATGCATGCTTTTTACCACAGTTCTACTACATACTTACCTACCGCAGAACCTATATACATGTTTGCCATATACAAGACATGCATACTTGCATTACAACAACATATTACCATCAGCTCATTCTATTCTCAGTGATGCATACACCCATACAATACTTGTTGGTTAATATTATATACGTACATATACACATACCGATCATACATACACGACATACTTGGCTTCTCTACTGTTTCCGTCCTAATTCTTGATATATATACTTAACTTGTTTATATTATTTCTGTTAATTGTTGCTGCCATATTACATACATACATGCATACCCGTTCGCATACATGCATACATAAAATTCTATACATCAGTAGCTTTAAGCTAACATACATACATGTTCTATATAATTTCTGCTGCTATACATTAACATATATATCGCATACATACAACCCGTATACACAACACACCCACATGATCATACATACATATTTATATAGCTGCTCATACATCAAATTATACATACAGCATCGCATGCACACACATACATAAACACACGTACAGCCGATATACACACACACATATATATATATATATATATATATATATATATATATATCTATATATGTATACACACTAGAACACGTACAGCAAACCGGGTCACGTAAACACACTTACGGGTCACAAGAACTCACCGAAACACTGCGAACAGAAGATTCGGAGCAAGGCGTTGCAGTTGTTGTTTCGAGACAGTCGCTGGTTAACCGCTGATCCGAACCGAAACACCGCGAACAGAAGATTCGGAGCAAGGAAGAGGACACGAGAGCGAGGGAGACGGGCTCGATGAGTAGAGTGATGCTGGTTGCGACTACCGGAAAATCAACGGGGGGTTTTCGATTGCGTTTTATGACGTTGCTGCTGCGTTTTTCTACTATCACCTCGGTGATGACGATGATGATATAAAGGGAGGCCGGTTAGGGTTGGGTGCAAGTTATTAAGATTGCATATTTGGTCCTTATATAATGAAGGCTATTTATTATAGGTTTAAACTTTACTAGCTAGTTTAATTATTTACAAACCAATCCTAAACTTGTATAAACCGTACGGAATAATGTGAGATTAGGTAATTAACGGTGTTAAACTGAAATCACGGGGTGTCACATTAGAGGTTAGATTCGGTCGTTTCAGAGAGAACTGGTGTGTTTTGGTGAATGGAATATGCTAGTCGACTGTATTGGATTGATTGAGTGATATAGAATTGATTTAATTGATGATTGCGAGCCGATGTACAAAATCGCCGGTTGTAAATATAGAATAAATCAATTCTGCGTTAATTAGCTGTAATAGCGTATTAGGGGGGTCGAAACATGGAAACAATGGTTTAGGAAAGATTCGTTTGGTTTAAAAATGGATATAACGCGCAATTTTTAAGTCGCCGGAGATGGGGGATGACCGGAAAAGAGGCTATCGCCGGACTTGCGGGCAACAGGGACGAGGGGGTGTTTGGGTTAAAAAGTTACATAACCAGCCCCTGCAGTTTAAGTTTGTTTTAATATTAGCTAAAAGGTTTTAGTTTAAGTTTAAAAACTTACACTTTTGGCCCAAAGTTAATTTCATAAATTATATTAACTAACTAACTTCACTAAATAGTTTGTAACGTATATAGAATTGTCGTTTTTATATACTTAGCACATCTTTGACGTTGGAACGTTATATTTGAACTTAAAAGCGTTTTCCTTTAGTGATTTTTATAAAATCTCTTTTATAAAACATGATTTATATATTTTTGAGATTCATGCAATATAAATAATAGTTATTTGTTACACTTAGGAATTTATTTGTAGTCGTTGGATAAACATTTGGTCGATAAGCATTAAAGACGGGAATAAACGTAGCGTCCATTGATATTTATTTACATATATTTAATATCGACGCGTTACTTTTAACAAAAATAAATACGAATCCAATTTAAAAGATAAATACGTCGGGTTCGAGTCGGGTATTCGGGTGCGGGTTTGGGGCAGATGATACATTGTCCCCAATGTATGGGTTTTTAGCTCAAAAGTAAGCTTTTCACAACCATGCGATTCACGGCTAGCTCCACCATTATCAATACCAAACACAACCAAATAAAACAAACTATATAAAATATCACTCCCTAACACATAAAGTTCACACCACCAAAGTTAAAAAAAATAATTTTTTTCAAAGAAAAAGACAAAAATAAAGTAAAATATAGAAAGGAGCACATGGACCTGATCAACCCCACACTTAAGATACATTGTCCATAATGTATGGGTTATTAGCTCAAAGGTAAGCTTTTCACAATCATGCGATTCACCAGCGGCTAGTTCCACCATTATCCATACCAAACACAACCAAATAAAATAAACTAATAAAATATCACTCCCTAACACAAAAATTTCACACCACCAAAGTTACAAAAAAATAAAATTATTTCAAACAAAAAGACATAAAAAGAAAATAAAATATAGAAAGGAGCACATGGACCTGATCAACCCCTCAGTGAGTGCTCAATCATAATGTGGGTGAGGTGGTCCTAAGATAGACGTTAGAGTCCTAAATTATGAAGCCAAAAACAACTCCAAACTCTTCATCCTAGTGCTTTGAACTTCTGCAAGCAAGTAGAAGGTCTAAACTGTTCCGCCCAAACATCTTTCTCGCACATAAAACCTTTATCTAACCCATCCTACACACATGTCAAGAAATAACCAAATAAACAAGTCAGTTCTCAATATGTTGCAAAACAAATTAAATGTTTAAACAAGTGTGCACCATTTTTAAATAACCTCCCCAAACTTGTTTTAAACATGACTACTTGTTAAATCCATATTAATTAATTAACTCATTAATTTAAAACACAAGTTTTAATAATAAACAAGTTACCAAGTTCAAAAAATCATGATTTCATTAGTCTTTGACTTTTAAAGTTTACAAAATCACATTCATGAACATTCAACAAACATAACTACCAACTAGTAGTTATTATCTTCTTCCCAATAAAAAAAAATTACCTATCAATGTAGCATCTATATGCACTATCTAGTATAAACCCACAACTAAAACATGCTAGATCAAGCCACCATTCACAATTGTAAGTGTTCAAGTTCACCAATTAAGTTTCTAACAACAAACCTTCAATAATCTATCTAATAAATTAAGGTTTTAATGGGCCATCAAGGTCATTTTGTGGGGGGGGGGGGGGGAAATGAGAGGGAAATATTATGAAAAAAAAAATAAGAGGGAAAAAACAAAGGGGCCATATTTTGGTTTGTATTTTAATTTTTTTCAATTTCATTAGTAATCAATTTTGTTGTTTTGATTTCATATTTAATTTATAAAATTAAAATATTTAAAAAATTTTGTTTACTCAAAAAGCATAGAAGACGAATATAAATCTTTTTACTTACTTATTGATGTTTAATTTAGAAATTTATTTATACTTATTTAAAAAATAATTTCTTTATTAAAATATTTATTACATTATATCAACCTGTGTGTATAGACGGGCATTAAACCTAGTCTTGTAATAAATTAAAGAAAAACATACCTTTGTTGTTTAGAATGCTTAAGAATGCTTCAATTTGAGTTTAAGAACAACCAATTGCAAAACCCCCAAATTTTTTAAACTAGGGTTCGTCCCTTCCTTCACAAATTCAATAGAAAAGAACGAGTTTCATTAGAAACCAACACCAGTTTTTTTTCTCTCGAAAAGCTATGCAAGATGCACTATAGGTATGTCCGATTTGATTGAGAATTGAGAAAGATGATGTAGGTTATGAGGTTTAGGGTTCATGTGAAGAAGAAGATGAGATGAGATGAGATGAGATGAGATGAGATGAGATGAGATGAGATGAGATGAGATGAGATGAGATGAGATGATGATTAGTGAAAACCTGAATAATAGAGAGTTAAAAACTTGTTTTAATTTTTTTTATTTTAGCTCGGTACCGTAGGTTATGGTATTAGCCATTGCCTACTGTTTAGCCTCCTCCAACTTTCTGTTGTAAAAATCCCGTAGCCTACCCTGACAAAACCGTAGGTTACGGTTTTCCCCGTAGGCTACTGTGCGCAAATTCCAAACTTTCTTCTCTAAAAAAACAGTAGCTCAGCCAAAACTTTCGTAGGCTACAGTGCTGTAGCACTAAAATTTTTTATTATATTTTCTCGAAAACACTAAAATTCAAGAAAATGAAATTATGAAGCTAATATAAGAAAATAATAATAAAATAAAAGATGTTTGTTAGTTTCAAAGTTGCATAATAATATCCACACCCTCTCCTTAACGATAGGGTCGTCTTCGACTCTTGAATTTAAATCTGAGATGTGTACCTGGTGGTTGAACGTCCCGACACTTGCGTGTTGCTGTGGGTTTACTACAAAGCTCATTAAACATCAACAAAGATCCACAAAATAACATAAAAAATTAATACTAAAAAATAGAAATAAAAACAAACCTTGGGTTGCCTCCCGCAAGCGCTAAATTTAAAGTCTTCAGCTAGACTTGATACCTGGACTTTCGCTATGGTGGTTGAAGTTCATATTTACCTACCGAGTTTCCAGCAAATGCTCGGTAGTTGACATGCCAGTTCCATAATTGCATCTGAATAATTGGCATGTATACTAAAAAGTTATTGTGGAGCCACTTCATGAACAATTGCCCGGGGTCTTGCCAAGTCACCTTCTTAATTTTTATCTTTAAACGCTCTTCCTCTTTAACTTCCTTAATAACAATGACTTGCTTCACCCGTGATTCTCCATTGACGAGAAATGATGCATCTTCATCGATACTAATTCCCCATTATGCTTTAAAAACTCATCTTCAAGTTCGGGAAGATTTTTGTCATTTTATTCTTCATCGCCTGTAATTGGTTCTTCTTTTACTTCTCCAACAGTTGTATGTACCAATGTGGAATGATTCTCTACAGCCACTTCTTCAATTTGTAAGGACAACCACCTTTGTTTTGCTTGACGTTGCTCTAACATTGATTTTCCTAACCTCTTGTCCTTCACTTCCTTGACTAAAAGATCATACTTCCAATCTAGTAACTCTAACCGATATTCCATTGACAAATGAGGTTTCGCCAATTCTTGTTCAACATAAGCCATGTGTCTTTCTCTCATAACCTTGTCAAGGCTTTCAAATAGATGTGATTGGTGGTTCAAAGAAGGTTGTTGATTTGAGAAATTATTATTCTCTTAACCATATGACTGAGCTTGATAGTAATCTTGATAATGCACTTGATGGTCTTCATATGTTGTCTTTCGATAATCATGATTTGGTGGTTGGATGTATTCATTATAATAATCTTTATACTCCATTTGGTAGTTCGAGCCTTGAGTTATCCTCAGATCATAACTATTGTAATTTCGTTCTTGCTCAGCATAGCGATTGATCTTATCTCGATAATACCTGTCCACATCTGAATAATAATCTTTCATATCGTCCAAATAAGCATCCAACTCATTCAATCTCTTTGCCTCTTCACACTCTTTTCAAAACTCGGGACAATCATCATGCGTGTGCAATGGACTACCACAACCTCAACATGACGAATAATAGCTTTCCATTGTAAGTTCCTAAAACTTCAAATTCTTATGCCTTCACAACACAACAAAGAAAACCACGTGTAATACCGAACTTAAACAAAGAAAAAATAAATAAAAGGAACAATATTTTTGGGTTTTTAAAGAAAACTATCAACTAGATTAAAGTAAACATAAAGCACATGAATTCCCCGGTAACGGCGCCATTTTGATCGAGGTCGTTTGGTCAGTCATAAATAAAGTAAATAGAGTTCCTATTCACCCTTAATAGTAAGCATAAGTAGGGTGTCGAGTCCACGAGGAATTTGCCGTCAATGTTTAATGTAACTCATCGATTATTGAATTGAACGAAATATACTACACAATTGCATAAATGTAAACCTTGAATTGAATTGTGTTTTAAACAAATAACTTGTAAAGATGAATTAACTATTAATTAAAAAGGTAGGCATTCCGGGGATTCAGATTCAAAGACAATGTTAAGTTCATCCACTTAGGTTTTGATCATGAAAATATGATTTCTATACGATGATCAATTAATTATAAAACAACTATCAATCCTAATCTTTGTGTGTAGACAATGAAAATGTTGAAAACCGAAAACCAATCAATTAGTTTAATAGTTATTGTAACAATCAATAAGTCACATCGTTCATCTTAAAGCTACTGATAGAAAACAAACCTAAGCGCACACACCAAACATGTATCTTGTAAGAATCTTTCACCCGGAAACAACTATTGAGAAACTAGCCGCTCATGCTTGTGAATTGATCTCTTTGATGTTAGAATACATGATTGGTGATTGAATGATGATTAAATGGATTGGAATCTTGAACTTTGATGTAGAGAATGCTCAAAAATCGTCCTAGGGTTCGTCCTTGGCTTGGAGGCCAAGGGATGATGATTTTTGACCTAAAATTCGTATTTTTACTTCAATTTGCGTCCCCAATCCCGTAGCACAAAGGCAAAATTCAAATTCTTGTTTTTCTTCACTTTTGGCCCTTTTGACTTGAAACTTGGCACAAGACCGTCAAATCACTTGTTTAACCTACAAAAACATACTCCAACATAGTTAAACTATTCTAAATGATTTAATCATGTAAGACATATAAATATTAACATTTAAACACATAAAACATCATTGCAAACACCACTCATCATATGTTCTCCTTCTTGTCAAGAATTAGGTTCATGGTACAAAGGATACGATAATGGATATATTGATTAGAGATAATGATAAATTAAAACGTAAGGTAATATCATTAACCTCACAAAACAAAGCTTATAAAAAAAGATTTTATCAATGGAAAAAGATATTAAACAATATAAGCAAGATTTAAGCAATAAAATTTGTTTGAGTTTGTACCATAAGTAGTGAGCTCAAAATTTTAAGATCAAAATTTGCTAATGTGGATTTTAACTTTTAAAACTTCGAGGGTTCAAGAGAAACACTTGAGAAAATGATTGAAACCAGTTGAAATACAAAGAAAACAAGGGTGTAGGACTTGGGTTTCAGGCAATACCTCTTCGTATAATCACAATTATACACCACAACCATTATCAGATGAAGAGATACAGAGGAAAAATAACATGGTGTACGGGAAGTGTTTGTTGAAAATCCAATTAAAATTTGACAACTGGTAAACCAGATAACAACACTCAAATTAATCATAAACTTGTTACTCCATTAGGTGTTGTTCCACAACAAAGTTTGTCAAAGTAGATGGTTCCTGGATCATTTGAAAATTTTAAAAATTCTGAATCGTCTTATATTCCTAAAGTCTCTCAACAATCACTTGACGGTTTTGAAATAAATGCTTTACAAAAGTTTCTCATAATCAATTAAATCAGCAAACTCTCCAAACACACATGAATATGCTAGTGAGAATAAAACTGATTCGGAATCTGTTAAGAATGAATCAACAAATGATATGAATGTTAATAAATCTAATGGATTTGAATCTTGTGCAGATAAACGTAAAAGTTGAGGACTTCGTATTTGCAGATGATTTTGTTGTTGTTGATGAACTTAAAACTCTTAATAATTCTGCTTTCATTTATGATTATGGATCTGATTTAAATGTTTCGTGTGTGGGCTCTGTTTTTAGAGCAATGAACCTTGTGTAGATGAAGGTGTTTTATTATTTATGCATACTAAAAAAGTTTTTAATATCAAGTTTTAAACAAAAAGATTTTGAATGCAAACACCATTCCTTTTGAAAAATCTATTCTTTCTAAAAATGTTTCAAAACTAAAAGGTGACAAAAATATGTCAACCAAAGAACATGGAACAATGCTTGTATGAATGAAAAATTTGTTAACAAAAATAGCAAATGTGGAAGTTGTTGTCGTCATATCGGTTCGAAGATGAAACATGCATAAAACGAATCTGAAAGAGACAGATGTTTGCATCATAAAGAAGCAGAAAATCCCAAGGTATCTACTAAGTTTGTAAATGTCACGTATATGACACGTCAAACGTGCTATTTATGTGGTATTCTAGGACACATAGCAAGAAACTGCAAAATGTTCTGTTTAGGCATAATTATCATTAGAGGCATTAGAAAGCCATGTTGGTTAAATCTGTTCCAAAACCATTTCGAAATCAAAGAACAGAGTTAAAGGATAAGCCTTCTAATGAAGACTGGCAAACAACAAAACTTAGAACAACAAGCAAAAGTTCACACAACATATGCTTCAGAACAAAGCTTTTGTTAAATCAAAGTTGACTTAGAAAACTTCAATTAAACTTTTCGAAATCAAATCAGTCAACTTCTAAGTTTGCTGAAAATTCCAATTTTGTGAGTTCTAAGGTTAAATCTCAAAAACATTTAGTAAATCAAGCTAAGTCAAACATGACAAAAGAAGGGTTAGTCATTACTGCAGCTGTAAATCCCATATTGAAAATGAACAATTGCATATTTCCCATCAAGATTCACTTTATAATGGACTTTTATGAAAAATATTTGATCAAAATGGAGTAGATCCACACAGATAACAATGTGGCGGATTTGTTTTACAAAGCTAGTGAATCGGTCCCGTTAAAACTGCTGAAGGTAATTTATTTTAATGATTAATCTTGGTTCAATAATTTTAAAATTTTAAATTCGTTTTTTGTTTTAGTTTATCTTTGTTAAATCTGTTTATAAGTTTTAAATTACCTCTTTATACACAAATTTAGGGGGAGAAAAATCCAAAAATAAAAAATAAAATAAAAATATTATGTTTTTGTTTATTTTTTGGAATTGTTACAACATATGGGAAATGATATAACATTATAACTTCACTAGAGTACAATAATGTGGCATATGGAAAATGCCAATACTAAAATAGCTAGGCTCTAGAGGGATATGTTGATAGACTTAGATTTCCTGATAATAAAAATAAGTTTCCTAGTGATAAAATTTAAAAGATAAAATATGGCTTTAGTGATGCACATCTCTTAGAATAGTGTAATATCTATTTGATTGCTTTAGATTCTTGATACACACAGTATGTGTATATTATGAATTGTGTCTGTTAATAGTCAAAATCAAAAACATCATTTCAGGATCTTGTATATTATATTCAAGATGTTCTAGTTGTCCTTTTATTGCATCCAGATATATGAAGACCTAGACACAATTAGACATCTCTGACCTTTGCATATTTTTAATGTCCCGTTTGTCCTTCTATGGCAATATTTGCAGACCTAGACACAACAAGGCATCATTGTCCTCGTATATTATATCATTTAGATGATTTATCTGTCCTTCTGTTGCAATGTTTGCAGACCTAGACATAGTCAGATCATTTGCCCTTCCTCAAATGATCAAAATTTCAGGCATGGTTTAATGTGTATTAAAAATTGCAAAAATGTGTGTTAAGGAATATTTAGCTTGATAAAATACATAATCTTGTTTCTAGGATTAAGTGTGGAACTCATTTAGTGTTCATAAATAATTAATCTTTGGAAAACATGATAAGTTCACTAGTGCTTAAAATAAAAATCAGGGGGATAAAAGTTTAAGATGACAAATATATTGGCAATCATTCAGACCTGCTAGAATAAGTTAGTGCTAATAAGTGTTATCCATCTAAGTCTCGGTGATTTGATCCCATATCAAGTGTGTTATGTCAATATTTTTATTATTTAAATGTTTAAATTTTGTTCAATTGTTTTATTTTTGTTTAAACTGAACCAATATTATAAAAAATGAGTTATGATTTAAGTATTTTTAATATATGATTAAAATATTGTGGATTTTGTTTAAAATGGTTTAGGCCGAGAACTTGGTTAAAAGAGGTGTAAAGGGGATAAAGTCATTGGAAATTCTTGATTATCGGCGATTTGAATCATTTTCTTTCATTGTTTCTTGTATATTCATTGGAAATCAAAAGACGAAATGATGTATTCTTGTTATGTGATTAAGGAATGTTGCAGGTTGTATGGTCGATTGAAGTTTTTGAATCGAAGTTTCTTGCTAGTTTTTATCGACGAATGAAAAGTTTAGTCGCCGAAGATGATGAACAGACATCATAGTTCTCATTGGAACAATGTACTGAGACTAAATCTCAAATTGATTGGTCTAAGTTGTTTGAAAATCTGTTTGTGGGCTCGAAAATATGATTTTGTTGAAAACTCGGTGACTTTTGAACTTATCGGGTCATTCAGAACCCATGAAATAAATCAATTGGGTATTTGGTTTATGGGTAGACCTATGATGACCAAGATTAAAGTAACCAAAATCTTTTATCGAGAACATATTTTAAGTTTTCCGTAAACCATGTTTATTTTCCAGAAAATATTGTTTGTTCTCAGAATATGTTAACTTAACCCTGGAAACATTCTTAAAGTTATAACTTGGTTTAGTTTTGTCTTAAAAATGGTCACAAATAACCTATTATGTTATGACTTTAATGTTAAAATTAATAAGTTATGATTTTTTTATAAGATTTGTTATAAGTGATCTAACTTGACTTATTCAAGTGTAGATATGAGTGATGAAGGATTCTATACTGATCATAATTTAGCTGGGAACCTGCTTGATTCTCTTGGAAAATTCAAACACTTTTTATTCTAGTTACATATGTTACAATATAATATTTTTACTCGTTTTAAGGAACTTATTTGATGTTACATATGTTATATTAACTTATGTAACATGTTCTTTTCTTTGTAGGTAAATGAACTTTTGTGTCAAAGATGAAGATAATTACCAAGAACCAAAGCATGATTGAATCTATGTTTTTGTTAGCTTATTATAGTTTTAGGATCATATGTAACATTATGTCTAAATTGACATGTAATAGTGTAACATATGTAACATGTTTATATAAAAGATTGTAATATATGTAACATGTTTATGTAATACGATTGTGACATATGTAACAGCATTAAATACTTGAATATAAATAATGTAATAATAATATTTGTAAAAATATAGGAAAAATAAATATTTAAATAATATAAAATTTTATGTAGAGAGAAATATTTAAATCTATGTTTTTGTTAGCTTATTATAGTTTTAGGTGTGACACCCCACCCGGTGGCGAAAACACCGGGTTGTCATAGAAATTGGATATCAACAGTAAACAAAGCACATGGTAATTATTTATTAAGTCTAATAATAATTAATAATTTTGGAACATGAGTCTTAAATATAAACGACAAAAAGTAATAAAACCGAAACAGTAAGTGCAATTGTCTTATTTATTTTAACCAGGTCCAAGACAATTGTATGTCTTGACAAAGCAACAAAACAATATCAAGCATCCTCTGAAATATGTGAAAATAAAGTTAGCTATTTAAAGCTAGTGAGTAAACCACAAATTGATACATAATAATATAGAAATCTGAGATCATCATAATATGTTGCGCAATATTACATGTATAGCTATTTCATATCATTCTCGACCATGACACCTTGAACACAATTTTAAAGCATTGTAATATGACTTGTAGTCATTTATCATGAGTAACCAACTTATGTATTAATTAAGGATAACATTTCAAGCAACCGTCATCTAACCGTCTCGATATTTAAGTTATCCATAATTATTTAGCAACTTAGGGACATGGCATAGCAACATAGTATAGCAACTTGTAACATTGAATAACAACTTGTAACATAGTAACTTGTAACCTTGAAATTGAATGGCCGAGTTTAAATCACCTATTTTGAAATACATGTAGGTGGGGTTTTCAAACCATTAGCGCTAACATTGTAACGGTGGGATTACTAAGTAACAATACTACTTTAAATTACCACATAAGGATTGCATCTTACCACGGAATAAGACTAACACATTTTATGATCTCTATTTGAAAACGAATAAAATTAGAAAAACATTGTATAGTATTTGAACACATTTCAACCCCGAAACGTAAAAGTACAAAGTGGAGTGAATTTACTCACCTTGAAACTCGGGCTCGAAACAAATAGCAATTAGATTAAATTGAATCAAGGATTTCCCAAATACTATAATCACCTAACTAGAAATTCTAGGGTTTCGAATTTTGGAATTAGGGTTTTCAAATTCCAATTTGGGGATTAGGGTTTCAAATTACTTTGCATTTTTTTTTATAAACAATAGAAATTTTAAACAATAGAAATTCTGATAATATATTTTTAACAATATTTATATAACGCCAAAGAGCACTTTATATATTTTCCTTTAAAACGCTTTATAATTTTTACCATAGTTTGTAATATATATATATATATATATATATATATATATATATATATATATATATATATATATCCATAAAAGTCTCATTTGTACAAACTAGTATTTATATAACTTTATATATGTTTATAAGTATTTAAAATACATTTTAGGGTGTTTTTAAAGTATTTTAACTTTATATATGTTTATAAGTATTTAAAATACATTTTAGGGTGTTTTTAAAGTATTAAAATACTTGTAATAATTAGAGTTATGAAATTAGGTTTATATAAAATTCATGATCATGATTTTAGTATATTTTATAAGATTTTAACATTTTGTAATATATATGTTTAGTATTAGTACTAGATTAGGATATATACTAAAATGAGTGATAATGTAATTTAAAAAAAAATAAAAGTAAAACATGAAGTCCCCTTGGATTTGAACCTACGACTTCAACTTCACAGTCCAGAGACTAAACCAGGCGCGCTACATGTTGCTTTTGTTTAAAACTGGATTGGAAATTTTTTTAACATGTTTCAGATAAAAAAACTCCAAATTCCATACAAACCCTAGATTACAAATCCATAAATTACTTCGGATTGGAACAATAAAATTTGCAATTGATTGAGGGCTTTGATAAACATAAGATAAAGAGTATTTTAATATTCATTACTTACTTGATTGTTGATGAATTGGATCGAAAAGGAATGAAGAACAACGGCGACGGATTGAAAATCAAAGTGATGATTGGAAGCTATTAGAATACAATTCGACTTCCAGATTTCTTCATGATTAAATGTTGAATGAAAGTGCGAGCAAAGTGGAGAATCATAAACGAGTTTATGTTGTTTTTTGTTTAAATTGAGACATTAGGGAGTCATAGGGAGCTCGTGCGATTGTTTTACTTGATTTGAATTGGTTCAATTTGAGTTGGTATCAGTATTTTTGTTTCGGTTTCGCTTTGAGATTAATTGTGTAAAATTGATGATTATTGAAACGATATTTATTCAGTCAAACGTTGTGGAACGATTCAAATCACCGGTATGAATGTTTTCATTGATTCGCTTTGATTGAAACAAGCGTTTTGAACCTATCACGTTTGATTGATTTTGATTAATTGGGTTTTATACAAAATGCTAATGGTTATAGAATTGGAATAAACGAGTTTGTTTGAGCGTTATAATCGAATTAAAATAGATCATGGGGTCGAGTTTGACATGAGGAAGATTTTACCGTGTTTTGATTTGGTTCAAAATCATTAAAAACAAGTTTTGGTACTTGCCGGAAACACGCCGGAATCTGGCCGAATCGCCGGAAATTGCTCGCCGGATTTGTGGGCAATTCAGAAACAAAAAAGGGGGTTTGGGATATTTTCTTTTTTGGTCCTTCTGGTTTAATTATTATTTCTAAGATAATATAAACTTTAATATAAGTTTGAAAGTTTACAGTTTTGGCATAAAGTTAATTAATCCTTTTTTTTAACTAACTAACTTAACCGAGTTGAAGCGTAATTATTATATAAGTGACGTTTTTATTTTTTTTATTTCGTTCTAGACGTTAGATGAGATATTTTGAGACGTTAATAGTATTTATTTTTAATAATCTTTATAAAATCTATTTTATAAAAACACTTATATATATATATATATGTATATACTTTGGAGATTTAATAATTGTATTTAGTGGTAAACGATGGATAGTAACTCGGTCGATAATATTAAAGACGAGAAATAGCGTAAAGCTCGACATATTTATATATATATATATATATATATATATATATATATATATATATATATATATATATATATATATATATATATATATATATATATATATATATATTTTTAATAACGAAGCGTTACCTTTAAAGAAAAATAGATACGAATAAATTAAAAGATAAATAACTTCGGGTTCAAGCAGGACATGCGGGTTTGGGTTTGAGGCAGATGTCATATTAGGATTATATGTAACAAGTTTATGTAACACGATTGTACCATATGTAACAAGTTTATGTAACACGAGTATAACATATGTAACATATGTACATAACTTGATTATAACATATGTAACATCTATTTTAAATACTTGAATATAAATTATATAATAAAAAAGAAAAGTAGAAGAGAAATATTTGTAAAAAAAGTAGGAGAGATAAATATTTAAATAATATAAAAGTAGGAGAGATAAATATTTAAATAACATAAAGTAGGAGATATAAACATATATGAAATACCAAATATACCCTTTTGGGAACAAAAGTAGTCAAATAAATAATATAATTTAAGTGAGTGGGTGGAATTGATCTTAGCCATTGATTTTAAAAAATGAAGGGTTATGTAACATCTGCCCCGATTCGTTTTTATGTAAACCTGAAACATTGAATAATAATGCAATCGTTCAAATTATTATGAAATAAAGGGTTACTTTATCATAATCTACTTATATATTTAATCCTTTGGTTACCAAGTATAGGCTATAAGATGATTTTTAGTTTTTATTAAACCTAACAATAAGAATTGTTTTAAAAAAATGTTAAGTTTTATAAAAACTCAAATTTGTTAGTTAGTTTAACTAAAGTTAATGTTAAGGGGTTAGAGGTGTAATTAATAAACATAACACAAACCGTTAAACTAAACTATAAAACAAAACAAACTGCAGGGGTAAAAGCTGTAACATTTTAAAAAGCCCAACCCCACCCACGTATTCCCAGCTCCGGCCGCTCTGGCGATGTTCAGGCAGCGACCAAATCATCAAACCCGTCCCATTTTAACCCAATTAAACCGTTTTTTATCCTTATCCACTGATTTCGAACTTAAAACCAACATAAAACTCGATTTACATGCTTTATCACCAATCTAATCCCATCCGTTTCTCTCGGCAACCTTGAAAAATCAAATTCCCTTCAATTGACGATAAAGAACAGATTTAGTACAGCTGAGACGATAATTAGATCAGTTTAAACACGATAAACTTAGCGAATTAACACAAATCTCACGAAAATCAGTTCAATTTTATCCAAATATGGCCGAAACCAGCTCGAACTCGTTTTCATACTTTGACGAAAATTCAGTCTATTATAAACTATCAAACGCATTCGACCGAACCCACTATATCTTTGTGCAACACCAATTGCAACTTTAATACACTCACACAGTCAATTCAATCTATGTTTTTCATCGCCCCTGTTCGGTAGTCGATCGATACATCCGAGCGGTTTTCATTTTCAATTAACAGAGGACTTTTGATCTGCTACTAACACCAAAGGTGTTCACGTCCTCAATTTCATTGCATCATCATCTATATATCATCATTCGAATATCGTTGGATGTGTTCTGTTTTTTTATCATCTTCATCAATCGTTCATCAAATCAGGTAATTAAAGACATCATTCTACTAGTTATCATTTGCTGGTTGCGAATTTGTGTTTGATTTCAATCACAGATTAGATCTGTTGTTCAGATTCTTGTGTTTTGGAATTAGGGTTTATTTGGTTAGGAATTGGGTTTAAGAAAACAAAAAAGTTAAAAACGTGCTGTTTTGACTTTTAAAACAAAAGCAGATGTGGTCGGATGATTTAGTTGTTTGGTTAATGTTTAGGAGGTCGAAGGTTCGAATCCTGGACGTATGTTTTATTTGTTTTTTATATTTTCATTAAGTACTTACTTACTAATTAACATTATACCATCTTGTTAAGAGACTTTAAACCCTTTAATTTATGAAATACTCTACACATGACAAAATATATATAAATTTATACGTATAAGGTTATTTTCATAAAATCAGGATTTTAGATTCTTTTTTTGTCGAGTTCTTGCGTTTTTAAACGTTGAGCATAAAAAGTCAAAATTTTATGATAATATAAATAAAATAATTTATATTTGGATTTTAGAGTTTAATAGTCTCGAGATTTACTTTAATCATGTTTATTTATTATTATTTTTTATTACTATGGTAATGATATTATTTAAATGATTAATTTTTGTAAAATTAATTTTTATAAATAGATATCTATATATCGTATCATTCGTGTCATTTAATGGAATAATAATTTTAATAATTTCATAAGGAGTTCAACGTTATGTACAAATTAACTTGGTGTATGATCTATTTAAAATATTGTTATCAGATTTATTATTAACTTGTTTATTTAAATAAATAAATTTACTTAAACCCTGATTCCGATTAGAACCCTAGATTCCTAGATTTATTTAGCTATCATTCTAACATAGGCCGACATTCCTTAGGTGATCTTTAAGGAGATTCTCGGTGCCTTTTTTTCAAGTTTACTTTTATTCATTTCATCGACCAGTTATCAAGTGAGTATTCATAGCCCCTTTTCTGGTTTTCAGTTTGGGGTGATATCATGTGACCTATTAAATCAGATTTCAGTTATCAGATTTCAATTGTTCAGTTATTTCATACTGATCAGTAAATCAATTCATGTTATGTCTTTACTTGCAAATTATGTGTTCATAGCCTAATAGCAATTTTTATGCAAGTGTAATCATTAATTTGTAGAAACCGACAGTTACTAATGGTAGATCTATTGGTCAAAGGACTCACCCCCTGATTCTTGGGTGATTATAACTGAGTATCCATATCATGTGGACCCCCCCCTTTATCATTTGTTCAAAGTTTGATTATGCGTTGTTATCTTGTATGTACATGTTTTGCATTTATAAGGTTTGACATAACGACATGAATTGATTTTTTATCACTATATCTATATGTATTTCAAACCTATGTTTACTCACCAACTAATCTTTTAGCTGACATGTTATTTTTCACATGATTTCAGGAAAAGCAAGTTAGGAACTTACGGATGCCTCATGACTAGGAACTTGGACCTAGTTAATAAAATGTAGTAGACTATTTAGTTATTTCTGTTTGAACTATTTGTTTCTTTTGTTTGGATAATTTAAATTGGATTTTAGTAATATTGAAACAGTTTTGAGTACCATGAGCTATGAACAATTATCCACTTTCGTCCGCCTCAATGCTTCCACCATCGGTCGGGGTGTGGCAGGTTAAGGTGAAGTTTCTTGGGTTTTTTCATGGGGAGTGAGTTTTCAATTTAATATGATAAGGTTCAATAGAGAACCATTTTTTTTACCGGGAAACTAAGCCATTGGATCATCTTGATTTAACTTTGGGAGAGGAACACCTACACCCCTAAATCCTATGTAACCACTGCCCAATCCGAATGCCAGAACCGGATTCAAATGTTAAACCAGAATTTAATTGAGTGTTCATATAATTAATACAATTTATCCCGAAACAACACCATTTATTTTTATTACTTTGTTCTTATCTAAATATTGAGATCTAATCATTTAATTTATATTAGTTGATTAGTTAAAACAATGGAATTTTAACTTATAATACGATTACCAAGTATTTAAAAAATATATACATATACGTGAATTTATAATGGTAATTAACATAATAATAAAAATATTCATGAATACAATTTTTATATAATTAGTATATATATATATATATATATATATATATATATATATATATATATATAGGGGATGGCTAGAATGAAAACCTACTATTATTGAGAAAACCTTGAAAACCCTATCATAGCCATTGATCTAACAAGATCAATGGCTCTCATTAAATCTAGTTTTTTATGTATTTTTTTATTAATAAAAAGTACCAAAAGGGTTATTTGGTAATTTAACACATCACATCCTTTTTCATCTCTCAAGTACAAAAGTACAATCTCTCTCCTACTTTTTTCTATTTAATATAATTTCTCTCACATACTTTATAATTTCTCTCTCCTACTTTTTTAATTTCATTGACACTATCTGATACGTGTGTTACACATTGTTACACTGGTTGATAGGTTTGTTACATCTTGTTACATATTAAAAAAAATGAATGGACTACGTGTCATTCAAGACATGTTACGTTTGTTACATCATGTTACACATGTTATAACGTGATACATACTATATAAAAACAAAACTTCATGGATTACGTTTGTTACATCGTGTTACATATGTTACAACGTGATACATATTTTATTAAAAACTGAAGGATTACGTTTGTTACATCGTGTTACATATATTTTAAGAAACAAAACTGTATGGATTACGTTTGTTACATAGTGTTACATAGTTTCAATCATGCTTCATACATGCTTCGTTTCTTGATAATCTCTTCATCTTTGATACAAAAGTTCCTTTACCTACAAAAAAGAACTAGATGGATTAAGTGCCAATCCGACAAGTTACATATGTTACATCGTGTTACATATTTTAATACAGCATGTTACATATTTTAATACAACGTGTTACATATCTGGATTTGAAAAAAATGAAAGTTACATATGTTACATTGTATACATATTTGAATAAAAAAAATCAAAGTTACATATTGTTACATATTTAACTTAAATAAAAAAAACAATAAAGTAAAATCACATAAGTTACATATTGTTACATATTTAACTGAAATTTGAATAACTTGTTGAAAACTAAACGGTACGTATGTCAAGCACTCGAATAACAAAGACAAAACTAGATGGTTAAAAACACTTGAAAAAATAACTAATACATTTGTTACGTCATGTTACATAGTTTATTAAAAACAAAATTAACTAGATGGTTAAGCTTCAGTCATACATGTTACATCGTGTTACATATTTTATTAAGTGCCAATCTGACAAGTTACATATGTTACATCGTGTTACATATTTTATTACATCGTATTACATACTTGGATCTATAAAAAATCAGTTACATATGTTACATCGTATACATATTTGAATTTAAAAAAAATCAAAGTTACATATTGTTACATATTTAACTTAAAGTTAAAAAACCAATAAAGCAAAATCACATAAGTTACATACTGTTACATAAAAACCATTACATATGTTACCTCGTGTTACATAAAAAATATATGCCCTTAATATATACATCACAATTTCAGTTTATTACAAAGTTCTAAATATCAAAACTAGATGGATTAAAGTGTAAGTCCAATACATGTTAAATCTTGTTACATCATTTTACATAATTTTTCAGAAAACAAAACTGAATAGATTACGTTTGTTACATCGTGTTACATATTATATAAAAACAAAACTCCATGGATTACGTTTGTTACATCGTGTTATATTTTTTTTAAAACAGAAATTAATGGATTACGTTTGTTACATCTTGTTACATATTTATTTTAAAAAACAAAACTGAATGAATTACGTTCACTCAAGACATGTTACATGTGTTACATATTTTATTAAAATTGATAAAAAAAATACATGTGAGTTCATACATAGTGTTACATAGTTTCAATCATGCTTCATACATGCTTCCACATGCTTGATAAAATCTGTAACACTACGTCTGAACTAACATGTACATTTTTTCAGTTTTTAATAAAATATGCAACACAATCTAACATATATAACATTACGTTTGAACAAACGTAATTTTTTTTCCAGATTTAATAGAATGTGTAACATAATGTAACATGTCTGAATTGATACTTAATCCATCCAGTTTTGTTTTTTAATAAAATATGTAACACAATGTAGCATAACGTCTGTACTCACATGTAATTTTTTCAGTTTTTAATAAAATATGTAACATAATATAACACGATGTAACATATGTAACACCATCGTGTTATATTTCAGTTCAGACGTAGTGTTACATAACTTACATATAAAAGTGTAAGAATAAAAAAATTAAACACTATTCTAAGAACTAAATAGAATGTATGTTACATCGTGTTACATATTTTATTAAAATCAAAAGATGGATTAAGTGTCAATCTAAGCATTTTACATGTGTTACATCATGTTACATATTATAGTGCATCGTGTTATATATTTGAATCTAAAAAAATCAAATATTTATAAAACATGTTACATATTTAGCTAAGATTAAAAAACCAATAAAGCAAAGTTACATTTATTATATGTGTTACATCATGTTACATATTTGAACTGAAATGTAATTTTATTATAATCAAACCCGTGTTGTTAAGAAAAACACAAACTTGTTATTAATAACATTTTCTCACTACTGTTCGCTTGTTAAAAAAAATGTGTTGTTAAGCATACCACAAATTAAAAAAAAAATAGAAATATTAAAAAATACATGGTTGTATTTGACAGGGTTGTATTTGGTCCAAGCTTTATAAGCCGGTTGAATCACCGGTGTAAAATGAAACACTAAAATTAAAATATAAAATATATTTAAATAATATTGATAGTTATTTTTGGTCATGACTTTTTAAAACTGTGATATAACCGGTGTAAATGAGAAATCAAAATTCAAATGCAAATATATATATTTAGAGCTTTTAAAACCGGTATAGATGAAATACCAAATAAAAAATCTGATTAATCGACATAAATATATTAAATTCCAATTAGTTATATTTATGAAACACCTTTAAAACCATTTTCAAAACCACTGTAAAAGGCATTTGAATTGTGTATATAATAATTAATAACCCAATTAAAAATCATTAATCAAGAAGCTATAATGATTTATATACAAGCATAAAAACCATGATACATTGGTAGCCATAAGCTATGCAAAAATTCCAAAAATCAAAATCATTATATCATGCCACTGTATTGATCTTTACGAATAATGAAAACAGTTCAAAATATTTAAAAAATCAATCTGAAACAAGACGACAACAATTTCGTAACTAACCAGATCCATGAACGAAGCAAGAAGAAGCCTTCGATGAATCACTGTCACCATCGCCGTCATCGTTTCCGGTCATCTCCGATGCAATAGAACACGTCTGAATCACCGTCACCATCGCCGTCATCGTTTTCGGTCAGCTCCATCTTGATGGTCATGAACATGTTTTCCGGCAACTACTCTGTAAGAGTTCCGGTGACTCGTAGTTAGGCGAACCTTCTTACCTGGTGGCGATCGGGACTCGTATCCCAGGTGATCAACGGTCAGATATGAACAACGGAAAAGAAGACGATGGATCTAAACTAGCCTTTGCATCTAAGAAAAATAAGGGATTGACAAGGCAAAAAAGAGCACAGATCTAGAAGAAAAACGAGTAAAAATGAGAAAAAGAAAAAGACAATTGTAAAGAGAGAGGATCTTGAGATCTTTAATATTGGAAATTTGAATTTTGAAGATAGGATAGTTGATAGAGTAGAGTTAATGGGTCAGATCTTGGGATGATGAGTGTGGCAAAATGTCTATTATGTCCTTCAGGGCAAAAAGACAAAATATGTGGAAATAGGGGATGTGGCTAATTTTAGACCACAAACAAGGTTTCTAGGGTTTGCTCAATAAAACAAGGTTTCTAGGTTATACATCTCCTATATATATATATATATATATATAAGTTATATGGTTAGTGTGGTTAAATAAGTTAGTGAAATTTAACGAAACTAGTTTCAAGGGGGTCTTGGTGTCATTTTTAAAGCATGAATTAAAACCTTTAAACAAAGAACACAACACTTGATTCTACAAGGACCAAAAGTGTAAATTACATTTGAAACCCAACCCCCACCCCACTTCAGCCCGTTTTTCCAGCCGCGGCTTCGGCGAGCTCCGGCAACGACCAAAATGCGACCAAATAACTAACTTCAGTCGATTTAATCGTCCTTATGCCTCTATCCGCAAGTTTCGAACCCCAATCCTATGATTAATTGAAATAACAAAGCCTATTATCAAACCAAATCGTTTCATTAAATCTCAGCAAATAGAAGCTGTAAATCGGTAGAATCATTCAAACAGATTCAAATTTTACCAACCAACACTTCTATAATCTATTAGCACAGGAAGATTAAGCCAAATTAATAACCCGTGCAAGAAATCGGCGAGTTTAAAACCCATCTTATAACTGACTAAAAACTCAAACTTGTTTACGGTCTTTGACCTCACTTCATTCACATATATTTCATCCAAACTGATCCCTTGACTTCACCTTATCATTTCGCATAATCAATTTCAACCTTAACAAACACAAAATCATCAATTAATCTTACGTTCTTCGTCCTCTGTTGCTCAGCCGATGTACACCTTTGGGCTGTTGTTTCTTCAATTAAGTGGGGGTTTTAATCTTCTAACACCATGGAGTTATTCTACAAATCCAATTTCATTATCACCATCGTTTGCATCATCGAATCGATCCGCAGCAGTGTTCTTCTTTCTTTCTTTTATCATCAACAATCTTTAACCAAATCAGGTAATTAAAAGCATCCTTATACTCGTTATCATGTGCTGAACGTCGTGGTTATATTTGATTTCGATTTGGTTTTCGATTCATAGATCAATTTGGTTGATTAGAGTTTAGGGTTTAATTGAGAAGTTGGCTTTAAGGAAGTAACGGTTTAAAAGATTTTCGTTTCTTAATATTACAACTAAATAGGCATACTCTAGTGGTTTGTTAAAGAGGATATCGAGCAGAAGGTCCAGGGTTCGATCCCTGGACATGTGTTTTGTTTTTATTTTTATTTTAAGTTCATTGGTTTAAATAAATTTTTACATCAAGTAACATTAAATCCCTCTTTTAATTACTAAAAATTTATGAAAGTGTTATATAAGTTAGATTATACAATATTTTACACAACATCATAAATATATATATATATATAAACTAATATTATATTCATTATGAGAAGTTCATGAGTTATTGATGCATATATATATATATATATATATATATATATATATATATATATATATATATATATATATATATATATATATTATACCAAAGTACATAAATACAAGACGATATTTCCTTGTATATAGTCACGTTTATAAGTTTCTTTTATGAGAAGTTTTGAGTTAAAACGTTTAAAACATATAATACACACGGATTTTATAAAAGTGTAAATAAACAAGTTTGCTTAGGGATTTGGTATATCAATTTAATCATGTTTTATTATTATATTACGACTATAATAATGATATTTCATAAAGGATTAAATTTTGTAAATTAATACGTGGTTAGTAGCCATATCAGTCACGTCATGAACTATTGATTTAATTATTTCGTAAATAGTTAAACTTTATATTACCTATTAAATTATTTTTAACATAAATCTATTACTAACGTTATTATGTATTTTCAGTTATCACATTTAATTACTTATACCCAGATTCCCAACTAGATTCCTAGTTAGTTTCAATTATCAGTCTAACATAGGATAAAATTCTTTAGGTGATCCTTAAGGAGTTTCTTGGTGACGTTTCTCAAGTTTATTTCTTTTTGCATTCGATCAAGCGATTAACATGTGAGTATTCATAGCCCTTTTTCTTGTTTTCAATTTGGGGGATATCATGTGACCTATTTAGTCAGATTTTAGTTTATCAGTTATTTCATGTTGTCAGTAAAACAATTCATGTTATGTCTTTATTTGCAAATTATGTGTTCATAGCCTGATAGCAATTTTTGCATTAATTTGTAGAAACCGACAGTTACTAATGGTAGATCTATTGGTCAAAGGACCCACCCCCTGATTCTTCGGTGATTATAACGGAGCATCATTATCATGTGGACCCCCCTTTAACATTTGTTCAAGGTTTGATTATGCGTTGTTATCTTGTATGTACATGTTTTGGTTTTATAAGTTTTGACATAACGACATGAATTAAATTTTTCTTTACCAGTGTATCTATATGTATTTCAAACCTATGTTTACTCACTAGCTAATTCGTTAGCTGGCCAGATATTTTTCACATGATTTCAGGAATTGCAGTTAGTTGGACTATTCAGGATGCGTCATATCTAGGAGTTTCTTGGACCTAGTTAAATAAATTAATCAAGTGGACTTTTTCATTTGTTTCTGTTTGTATTAATTGTTTAGATTACCATTCAATCTTGTTTGATAATTGTATTTTAATAATATTTAAACTATTTTGAGTACCATGAGTTATGAACAATCATTCACTTTCGTCTGCCTAGATGATTCCGCCATCGGTCGGGGTGTGAAAGATATGGTATCATAGCTGGGGACCGGACCGATGTGGCAGCGGGGACACTGGCTCCTTAAGGGAGGTAGAATGTAACATCCCACATCGGTTGGGAAGGAGAACAAAGCATGCCTTATAAGGGGGTGGAAACATTCTCTGTCATGACGCGTTTGAAAACTGTGAGAGACGGACGCCTGAGGGCATGTCGTTGCCAAAGCGGACAGTATCATGGTGCGGTTTCGGTGGCTTGTTACATCCTATGCATTGCACCCCTATAAAAAAAAGAAAACAATACGCTGAAAGGGGATTTCAAACCCGTAACCACCGCTCCCAAACACACACTAACTACCAGCGTGCTACACAACAACTATTGTTATATATTTCGGTTTTTAACTTACTTGCAGGGTTTGTTTGTGTTTCATTTAATTTTTGTGTCTTAGCTATTTTTTTAACTTTAAGGGTTAGTTTTGGGGTTATATTTTAAGATTTTTATTTTATCTATATTGGTATTTAATTATTTTTTTTACTTAATGTTTTTATCGTAACTTTTTTTATTGATTTTATTTTAATTTTATTATTTTTTTTACTTATTATTGTTTAGCTTTAAGGATTAGTTTTGGATTTAGATTTTAAAATTTATATTTTAGCTACTTTGATGAGTGTTTTATGTTTTTCGGTTAGTTCCTTAGTTAGATTATATAGGTCGTTCCTGATTAGTTTAGTTCCCAATCCGATGAGATATATTAGGTCGTTTCAAATTTTGAAATTTTTTTTTGTAATTATATATGTTGTCTTTATTTTTCTATAACAAATGTGCACCTAAATCATTTGGTTAATTATGCCGTTGAAACTCCATGTGACCCGAGATAGCAGAATTTTTGGTATTTTTTTTCTTTTCTTTGCTTTTAACACTTTTACACTTTTAACCTTCCAATTCAAACTTGACATACTAACGCCTTTGACCCCTTTACTCTACTTTGTCATATTTCTGGCTTTCACCCCTGATTTTGATTTAGTTTACATTTTGACATTTACGTTTTGCTCTGTCTTTTAACGTGTCACGCATTATGACTATGCACCGAAACATTCGAGTAATAAAACATTCTTTATCAGCATGTGTAACGAGGTTATAAATGCGAGATCCAGCCACCGTAACGCTCGGCCCCAGAACATTAGTCTAGTTTTAGTAGAAGAAAAAAATCATTTTTGTGTTTGTTAATAACAATATAGATATTTTGTGTTCTAAATGTTTATTCATTCATGTTCATTTATTTTGGTTCGTTTGTGTTCATTTATGTTCATGAACTATTTGTTTAGTTTTTTAATGAACGAACATAAATGAACACCGACATTTTGGTTTTCTTAATAAATGAACATGAACACAAAAGTAGTATTCGATTATGTGTTTGTGTTCGTGCTCGGTTAAAGTTAAATGAACGAACATGAACATCATGATGTTCTTGTTCGTTCGGTTTGTGTTAGGATCTAGAACACACACACGAAACTGAGCACACACTCGCGAGTAATAACGAACACGAGACACAAGGATTTATAGTGGTTCGGTCGTCGTGACCTACGTCCACTTTGCTGCAACTAGGTATTTTGTTATTCAGGTGCTCAAGGAATTACAAGTACAATGATATCAATATATAGAGACTAATCTAGGGTTAGGAAACTTAATCCCCAAGTTAGGCCCAAGCCCACGTAGACTACTCATTAGGGCCGGCTAGCACTAACGAGCCTACACCACCCAACAATCTCCCACTTGGAGGCTCGAACTGCGCTTCACTATCTTCATCATCTTGTACCTCTTGTAATCTTCCTTACAACTAGTTGCAGTCGCCTTCTCATCAGTTAACCTGAAGGCTCGTTGAAGCTCTCCTGAACTCCAACACATCATTCGCGGCTAAGTCTGCCTCTGACTCTTTCTCTGTCTCTACCGGCTCCGACTGGCTCAAACTGCCGGATCCTGAAACACCCTGAGAACAAACACTCTCCGAATAAAGCAGATAATCCTCTGGAGAGACTTTGACACTTGGAATACTGGTTCTCTTAACCCATTGTCTGGTAACTTTGACTGAAGCTTTGGTTGGCCGACTACCAATGCTCCCATTGCCACGAAAACCCCTGACTGATTTTTTTAAACCTTTCCCTGTACGTTCAACCTGAATCTGACCTGAAGCTCTGGGTTTATCATCTGCAAAACAAACCTTCTTCTGCCCCTTTGATTCTGTGAACCGGATTTTGTTTCTCTTCTAAACTGGAATAACCTTTCCTTCAGATGGTAAACTGACCATATAAAGGAACCCCGTTTCTTTCCTCGAGCTATGACTAGATTACCCTTTACCACTTTCCACTGCCCGTTCCTGAACTTAACTTCATGTCCTTCTTCATCCAACTGCCCAACTGAAATCAACTGTTTCTTTAAGCTAGGAATGACCCTGACATCTTTCAAAGTCCATTTAGAAGCAGCTGAAGTAAATAAATCCATGTCACCCATGCCCGTCACATCTAAAACTTCATCGTTCGCAAGCCTTACCTTTCCAAAATCACCTTCTTTTAGATTCTGCAATGCTTCATTGCTGTGTATAGCATGAAAAGAAGCACCAGAGTCCATAACCCAGGAATCCACATTGTTCTCCACGCTACAGATAAGAACATCATCATCATCATCTTCGTAGTCTTCTACAATGTTAGCATCTTTCTTAGGATTAGAACACTGATTCCTAAAGTGTCCTGCTTTCTTACAGTTCCAACATATCACATCTTTACGAGCCTTAGACTGACTCCTTCTCCTGCCCTGACGACTTCCCCGTTCATTCTTTCTTCCCCTGCCCTCTGTACTTAACAAAGAACTTGAAGATTCACATGAACCTCTGCGTCGTACATCCTCCCCCAGAATTAGATCCCCAATCTTCTCAAACGTAAACTTACTAGTATCCAACGAGTTACTAACTGCAGTTACGGTTCCGGACCAACTCTCTGGCAATGAGGATAATAATAATAGGGCCTGAACTTCATCATCAAATTTAATATTCACAGATATTAAACGAGACAAAATCGAATTAAGATTATTGATATGAACTGTTACCGAGTCACCTTCCTTCATCCTAGTATTCACAAGCTCCTGAATCAGATAAACCTTATTTGCTGCAGCAGGCTTTTCATACATGTTTGATAATGCTGTCATCATACCACTAGTTGTGGTCTCCTTCTGGATGTTATAGGCAACATTCTCAGACAAAGAAAGCGTTATCACTGTCCTGTCCTTTTTATCCATCTTATCTCAATCTGCTTGTGAAGTCTCTTCTGGTTTAACACCCTCAAGCACTTCATCCAAGTCTTTCTCACAAAGTAATGCTTCAATCTGCATCTTCCACCAATCAAACTTTTTCCCGTCAAACTTCTCAATAGTTACTTTCCCGTCTCCTGCCATATTAATAGCCAAACGAAAAAACTGAAACGAAAGAAAAGAATGCGTTGTTGGTCAATTCTTTGTCAAAAACTTATCTCAAATAATAAATCTCCGTTCACGTAAAACGACAACAACACCCAAACCCTCTTTTTGTTCTTTCTTGTTCGACACAGTACGCAATAAAGAAAACTATAATCCTTTTTCTTTCTCTTGTGTGAACGCAAACAATAATAAGCAATACATAAACAACTAATGCTTCTGCCTTGTATACGAACTCCAACTAAGCCAAATAACAATTAATAAATTGCTCTTCTCTTCTTGGTCGACGCAAACCACCAAAAAAGAAATTCCAATTCCAAAATGGAGGCTCACGAAGGCTAAGCAATTCTTTTATTTATTTTTCTGCTCGATCAAAAAAACGTTAGGTGACAAAACTTGAATCGGCGATCGGTTGGAAAAGGCGGCGAGACTGCCAACAACTAACCCTAGATCGCAACTCTCTCGCATTGTGTTCTTTGCGTGTAACGAGCCGTAGCTCTGATACCAGTTGTTAGGATCTAGAACACACACACGAAACTGAACACACACTTGCGAGTAATAACGAACACGAGACACAAGGATTTATAGTGGTTCGGTCGTCGTGACCTACGTCCACTTTATTGCAACTAGGTATTTTATTATTCAGGTGCTCAAGAAATTACAAGTACAATGATATCAATATATAAAGACTAATCTAGGGTTAGGAAACTTAATCCACAAGTTAGGCCCAAGCCCACGTAGACTACTCATTAGGGCCGGCTACCACTAACGAGCCTACACCACCCAACAGTTTGTTTACATGTCAATTTCGACCTATGTTACTGTCTACCAATGAGTTTGGTTTTTAGAATTATTAAATCATTTATAGGCATTTTAATTTTTTACAAAAAACAAGATCATTGGCCTTTTCATTCATGTTGTTATCCTTGAATCCTTGATGACCGTAATTAGATTATAACGTTGGTGAAACCCTTTTGGATTTTTTTAGAACCAACTAATTTTAATGAAGACAAATCTCAAATTATATTCATCTTTTATGTATTTTCTTCTTTACAATTAATTAAGTAATTTGTATTCAGTATTAGATTCACTTTGTAACAACAAATTCCTAAAAACTAAATTGTAAATAAACTTAAAAAAATAAGAATTATTAAAATGAAAACCGAACGCTTTTGTGGTTAAGAAAAAACAAGAAGTTATATTTATACATTCTAATAAAAAAAAGGTTTTTGATGTCACATGACATGCAATGGAGCCAGTGTTGACATCGTTTTCCCGCCCAATAATATATTACGTATTTAATCCTCTTATTATTACACAACATACGACTATCATATAATATATTACCTATCAGTTACAAAATAATTACCATATAAGTAATATATTTCTCTATCAATTACAAAAATAATTATCATATTCTTACAAAAGTAAAAATATCAATTACCAAACTATATATCAATAATGTTCCAAATAAAGCATTGATTTTTGAATTAAATACTATTTAAACATTGTTTTGTGTACTACATTAGTTTATCGGTCTCTTATCTCCATACCAAAGCTCATGACTTGTATCGGTACAAGTTGTCATCCATTTACACGATTTTAATCGGATTTTTATGTTTGTGAATCTGTAATTTGTCTTCTAATTTTTCTTATATGGGTTTTGTTTTTGTTGGTGTTAGAAAACGTACCTAAGATGGTAATGATTTATAGTGTAATGCTTACTCGTCATATAATTCTTTGTTTATTATGCTCGACAATAATTAAATATTTTTAATTATTCAACTTGTGTAATACACAGGGTATAATCTAATATAATCTATAAGATAAATAACCAACGTACAAGTCAAGTGGTCTTCCTTATAAGTCTTTCGCTCGTGAGGTTGCGGGTTCAAGCTTTTGCCAGCGTGCCTTTTTTCTAAAAAAATTTTAAACGCATTGTAGAGGATTTGATGGTGTAGGTGTTCCCCAAAGATGATCCAAGCGTCCAGAATTGTTCCTAAGTTGTCTGGTAAAAAAAATGAGTTTTCCAGTGAACTTTTCCCTATATATGGCTATATATATTTGATTTGAGACGTAGGCAAAATAAAAAAAAATTACCCGGTAAAACAATTCTCTCTAACTGTATCTCTTAAAAGATAAAATTAATGCTTTCTAAAACTTTTGAATGGAAATTACTAGCGCAACCTCTTTCTTTCTGTATAAATTAGTAGACTATATATGAATCATAATTTGACAACCAATTACCAAACTTGTTTATTATCGCTACACTTCTTTCCAATTCCCTAAGAAAATGTATTTTTTAGTAGCTTTCAGCTTATGCTTAAGTTTGTGCGATAGTGGCTTATGTTAGAATTGTTGGCTTTTGCAGCCTTGTGATGAAAAAAATTATCTCTATAATTAACAAATTAAAAAAAATGGGAAGCACGAAATGTATGTTGGTTATTCAGATTGTGACTCTTGGCATATCTAACTTTCATCATCAGGTTTCCACTTTGATCTTTTTAACTTGCTAGCAGGGAAGTGTAGTCTGGCCATAAGTGGCCGTGGTGAGCGTGTCTTTCGGTCAAATCCTCGAACGCATACAAAACCTATAACGCAAAATCAGATTATTTTAATCGACCACTTTTCTTTTCAGTGGCTTTGAAACAAACATCAAAGCATGTGTATGATAATTAGTATATACCTCGCCAGAAGCAGTACTGAATCCCTTCTGTCGTAAGGCCTGCCAGATAAGAGTCGTCCATGTTATAATAATTTTTAATATATTGGTCAATTCATGTTGTGTTTGGTGTATAATGGATCATGCTCAGAAATTTTTAATAGCAATTCCTAGTTTTTCTGGGAAAATTTGGTTGAAAATGGCCTGTTTTCATGTTAACCCTTTAGCCACCTCTAATGCATGCCAAACTTACCTCTGAATATTGTTGGTATGGAAGTTCCAAAGTACACTGTTCTTCGAGGTAAGTTCCATAACCAGGACCTTGGGACATCAATTGGACAAAGGCTAGAATCATGGTCTGCAAACACCTGCATCTCGACAATCATTCTGTTATCCGATATCGCACATTTACATCCATACCAACCGAAATTAAAAGGCTGAAAGGCATGGAGGTTTTTTTGGTATAGTTGAGAGCCAGCTTTGTAAATTACCTCATTAACTTGGAAGTATGTACCATTGAGTGGGAAGCTTCCTCTCATAGCGGTTCGAGTTGGTATCTATTCATCATATGTGCATTTAAGATCAGAATGAGGAAAATAATAAATACATTTCTTATATGGGTCAAATGGTTCAAACGGCGCCAAAGGGCTTCTAATGCACTGAATCTTTTAAAAAAATTCATTTGACTCGTTACCCAACCCGCCTGATAGTCATATCCCAGTATCTGTTACTTTCTGCTCACCAAAAGCGTCCCTCTAACAGTTTGGGAATTTGCTTCTCGTATGCTGTTGCACCAAAAACATGTTTCTTTGTGACAAAGTGTACCAGAATCTTGGGAGGTACACTGTCCTTTTGGTGGCTGAATTGATTCTGCAGTTTCGCCTGATTGGAAAAAAAAAATCCAAGACAGAACTAAATTAGCAAATTAGAGATAATATTTCATGAAATCGAAGCATACATAAAGTGTTAGTTGGTTTGATAACATTCTTCTATAATTCATACTTACCAGGTGTCCAAATTGCTAGGAGGTATGAACAAGGATCATCGGTCTCTCGTTTGTCCATCTGAAATTAAGAGAACATTTTTTGAGATTCAGAAAGTAGTGAAAAGCCTAGTAGCGTTATCCAAAACATTTCCTTACCCCTTCCAAGAGAGGATGTGAATCCGGAAGCTCATAACTGTAACATTATATGTAAGAGGTCATTAGATGTGTTACACTAAAGGTGGCAACATGTCTATTATAAAATATTTCCACTGTTTTCAGTAATTACTGCATTATTTGATGGTAACGATTCCACGGTTTTCATTAGTCACTGCATTATTTGTGTTATTTATATGCATTCAATTATTAAGTACATTATACCTAAAAAAAATAAACATATGATGAGGAAGTACTTACACTTGGTGCTCAGTTCTTAGCTGGCTCACATTTTTAAGTTTAGGTGTGGGTATTGAGGCAGCTTCTGATGTTAATGCAACCAAGGCCCTTGACATGTCATCCTCTGCAAGTTCCATATTATTTTGCATGTAATTTTGCAAGTTTTGAGTAAATGCTTCCATATTAAGTCTGATCGTTGGAATTCCTTCAGCATCTTCACAAAAATCCTCTATATCAAATTCTTTTTGTAGTTTTTCTGGCTCTGGTGATGCTGGTACCTGATATGAAGCAAAGTATATTTTGTTGCAAACATCCAAAAATTAACAAAACACAAAATTCACCTACTTTTTGGGAGGTGACTATGTTTCCAAAGTTATTCAATTTGAGGATAATCACCTCTAAAAAGTTGTGTGTGTTTAGATCATTCAGGTCTTATCAATACCTCAATTATGGGCTCTGGTGTTGCTGGTTCTTCAATAACAGGGTCATGAGTTTGAACTTCAGATTGTTGTTGCAGATAGTGATTAGCATGAGGTAGAGTTAGGTGGTGTTGATTAGTGATCCCAGTAGAGATATGACTTTGACCAAATGATATGCTTTCTGTGACTGCAGTCACGATTCTTTTCTCCTCTGGTGCTGGCAACGAAAGCCTAGCACTGCAGTGCGAATCTTTATTAGTGACAGGGTGATCCATTTTTTTATTGTTATGCTTTCTTGTTTGGGGTGGAAATTTAAACCCTTATGCTTAGGAATGGGTCGATTTGGGATCAAATCAAAATTTTTAGCTAAAATTTAAACGTGCAAAGGGATCAAATAAGAAAAGTGAGCTAAAATTTAAACAGACCAAAAGGGTTAAACTAGTTAAAAGTCGCCCGAAGGGTATTACCTGTTTATAAGACGGACAAAAACAGATCAGAAGACAACCTGAACTGACCCGTTTTTACACTACTATTTCTGGACATTGTTCTAAAGGCATCAAAACCTACATTCCAAATATATCAGGTTTTACGAGCAATGCGATTACGTTATAATGATGCTATCTCTGGTCAAAGTTACTAATTCATTTTTTCCCCATAAAAAGGAAGCTACAAGCTTCATAGTTTTAATTCTGTAAGTTATGTGGATATGGGTTTGATGCTTACATAAATTATAAAAAGGATTGCATTTAAAAGTGCACTTAAAAAGGGAAAGTTGGATATGCTGAAGGATTAAGAGAAATGCTGCTTAGACCTTGCAAATGCACTTGCAAAATGTCTGCACTCTCCTTTCATTGGACATGAATTGCAATTTGGTTTGTTCTTTGTACAGAAAACCTGTAGAGAGTATAAACTTATGTCGGCAACTCGGCATCATTAAAGGACGCACTGTATAATTCTTGTGTATATGACTTTACCTTCCCAAAAGTAATCATCTGGTAATGTAGTTCATATCTGCCAGTCATACAACATGAAAAACATAGAAAAAAATGAATGAATGTTTGACAGAAGGTATTTTGGATCAACTCTACCCTCCCTGACCTGCCCATTTTACCACCTAAAACAAAGTTATATTTGGTGTGAATAAAGCATGAAATTTGTTGTCTTACAAAGTTTTCTGGTCGAGCTTGCAGAGTCGTGGCCACAAATACTTTTGGATTGACTCCAAAATTGGATACCTGAACAGAAACAGAAGTCTTAGAATTCTGTCGTAACTTCAAAGGTTTGCATAAGCAGTGTTATATATGTGTGTGTGTAAACACATACATACACACACAAAGGTTTGAAGCTCACATTTCCAGGAGATGCAACTGAAGAGACTCAGGAAGTGGTTGCAGGGGTACCCATCCTAGTCTTACAGCTATACGTCCCACGTTTGTGTCAACCTAGTTGAACACATTACCAGATATTTAAAACCTGAAATTTACAATTGCTTATTTAATCATTAAATTTTTTTCTGAATCAAGATTCTTACTGGAAAAGCAAGATGGTGAAGTGTGAGTAGCCGTACACACTCCACACTTTTTAAGCCCAACCCTCTAAAGCTTAGCAGATACTCCCTAAGGATAAAAAAACATGTAAGTGCCTGGCTGCAAAATAGAATGACTTTCTTGTTTGACACAGTAAAACTAAAGATTATACTGTTTGTCTTACTTCGCTTTGTCAGGTGGAACATCTCGCAACCATTCAAGATCAATGCTTCCATGGTCTCTTACTAGTCGATTCAGAAACTCCTGTAGAGATTTTTTATTAAGGACTTAAAACCATACCCAGCATTTGTCATGGTATACCACTTTTGCACTATCAATTTACATGCTATTAAAGGGGGCAAAATGGGCAGGTCAAGCAGGTTAAATCATTTAATTTGTTGTAGGAATCAAAAAGGGTCAGGTATGAGTCCGGGAAACACTTTTAACTTTTAACAAGTAACTGCCGTTTTAAAAAGTATCACAAAAAGGTATATTACTTCGAGAACAATATAATAATTTGAATAACACAATGAGGTTTTAGGCATTGAAAATATAGCCTTGAGAATTATGAACCATGTGACATTTTGACTACTTAAAGGAAAAATATAGCCTAAATCAACCCAGTTATAAGTAAACGGGTAAAAACTGCCCCCTCTAGTTTTTTATGAATGACAAACATACAATTACCTTTATTCTCTCTGCAAGCATATTGTTCATACCCCTATCCTTTATGGTATCAGAAATCTCATTAACATCTGCACGCCTTACCGCTTCATAGTCCAATGAATCCATCGTGCCAGGTAATCTTTCTCCTTTATTTTTTAACAGAGCATTTATTCTCATACTTTCCCATTCAGCTTTTTTCTTTTTTGCTTTTCCAGTTTTGCCCTTCTTCTTCACTTTAGTACTGCGCGCTGCTGGTATTTTACGATTGCCATGCTCGTTTGAATTTGATTCAGTGATTTCTGAAATCTCCGTATGTTGGTTGATATAACTTATTGAATTCTCTGATATCGTTTCAAATTCAACGATCTTTGTCTCTTGATTTGAAACGTTATTTAAATCTGCTGAAATTTCACATTGTTCACTTGCACACTTATCTTCATGTTTGGTTTGCATAATTGTTCTTTCTTCTATCATGTCAATATTTTCAGCACTACCATTACCATCTGCTAGAAAATTGCTTACCAGATAAGATCCTAATTTTTCAGTACAATCAGAAATTGAAGACTGTACAGTGTTTGGACATGTATCAACTGAGTTATATGAAGAAACTAAATCCTCGACTTCATTTTCTATATATAAATCAGAAAGCTGCTGATTTAAATTTTCTTCATGGCATGTAATGGTTCTTTCTACATCCAATTGGTATGGTTCTTTGACGGATATGCTTGATTCATTTTCTTCAAATGCTTCATTGCTGTTTTTTGGTGTCAGGGGATATCTTGCAGCTAGATTCATGAAAGCAGAACTGCAATGGTGAACTATATACTCTATCATAAATTCATATGGAAAATTCAAACCATGTACTTATAATGGATTTATTTGGTTTATTTTAAGCTTAAACTGGTCAAGTGAATAAATAGTGAAGGGAAAAAGTCAAAAAGGGGTTCGAAGATTTAGACTATTCTGGACATAATAGTGGTGTATAGTAATTTAAAGCGTCAAGCATTTATTAACAATTAAGGGAAAAAATTAGCAAAAAAGTGTTTTCAAGTCAACTCGACCTGACCTGAACACTACTAATAATCAACTTGTTAACCGACCTGCGCATTTAGCCACATCTAAATTTCTATTTATCTACTGCTGTATCTACCCTACGTACCTGGACAGATGATCTGATACATTTTGGGTAAGGAAAACCCCAATAACAGAATCCACAACAGACCCCTTCCATCGAGAGAAACGTCTGTCTCCTGTGAAAATTGCAGTTAATTGTTAATACAGGCCTCTTATTTAGATAAGGAGAAACTTCAGATAGAAGGAACATATCTTTAGCCACATTCTAATTTTAGGGAACATACTTTCAAATGAACGTTTAAGGCAGCCATTTCATTGTTCACCCGGAACATGTCAGCCTTAACAGGTCACCATTCCACTTGCTGCCTTATATTGTTAATTGATTATAAACTAATAACATAAGCCCTTAAGTGTTGAATTTGAGTGTACATTCCCCAAAATAAAAATTGACTACATGCCATTTAACTTATATGTAAAATACCTCACCTTGAACTAGATGCATCCTTGCAATGAATGTAGCTGCTCTTCCACTAAATACATTTCGTTCTTCTTCCCACCATTTTGTCTTATCTTCATCTGTCCCATCAACACCTTCACTGTTTATATCTTCCAACAAAAGCCTCCACACTCTACTTGTCTCATCATCAAGATCAACTTTAGGACGTGGCATCCTTATGTTCACTCCACTATAAGAACCTTCATACGGAATAATACTTCTGTTTCGTTGATATAAAACGAGACCATTCTTCTCTTGGTATCTTGTTAAATACGGTACAAGTGCATGTTGCTCTCGTTCCACCTTTTGATCGTTGATGCACAACATCTCAAATTGGTTTATGAGTGCATTAATATCATATCTGCCTTTCCAGCTTAAACTTGAATGAAAACCTGCGATAGGTGTACAGAGGAAAAACGTTACCACGCTTTGACAGTTTTATATAAAAAGTGGGTCTTTTTGGGTTACGTTTGATCATTAATGGGTCAAATGAGTTACGGTAAAAGATTTCACTAAATTGCAATCAGGTCGACCAAGCCAAATGAGTAAAATTCATCCAAAACAATTTAACTCTCTATATACTTTCGTTAATTTATATTATATAAAGTTTTGGAGTCGTATTATTTAACATAATACACATTGAGAAAATTTAAACAAAGAGACAGAAAAAGCACTTGTGCGCTGGACCCAATCAGACCCAGCGTTACCCAACCCACTCATTACATCACCTTTTAGTTTATGTTATCTGTTGAAGGACAGAAAAGTTACTTAAATAGTTGGTGAGGAAGCAATGGTTATAATATGAAGATGGCACGATGGAGTGATTTCTGTTGGTACGTTTCTTTGTTGATATATTCAGACTAAAATCAGCAGCAGCAAGAGCTTCCATGCACGTCCATGGCCTTTTACCCTCTATCATTCCAACAAACGAAGCCATGTCACGAACCCGTTTTTGAGTTTTGCTTCTCTTCTTTCTAAATATCTCCACATCACCAAACCCCAAATTATTCTCGTAATGTTGCTGATTATTCACACCATACAACGTTGACAGATCATAAGACCATTTGGATGAAATAGGCTTGGTTGTGACAGAATTATAACACTTTTCAGTTCTTTTTTTCTTATATATTGCAGGAAAGTTTGTAATATATGCCGTCAAAGATGCATCTTCACTGCTACTGCAGGTAAAATCATTAGTAGGAAATTTCAGATTACGTTTAGCTCTCAAACACGTGTTCTTGGCATCCATTACTGTCTCAGACTTGTTTGGTGTTATAGGGCTTATTGAGAATGCTTTGTCATACATCTCTTCTTCAAAGTTTATCTTTCTCCGACACGAATTTCTAGTCGGTCGAACTGTGGATTTCTCGGGTGTAATATCATTGATGTTTTTCCTCTTACTGGTTGAGGAACCATTAGGTTTTGGGGTCATTGACTTTTTGGGTTGACCTTCTATTACCACTTTTGGTCTGTGTTTTCTTCTTTTTGGTTTTGGTGTTTTCTGCAGAACCATATCGTCACTAGATCCCTCTTCAAAATCATCACTTAAATCCAATTCCCAAATGTAGTCTTCAACAGTCGGCTTTAAGCGTTGAAGATTTATTGCGTTTTGATCCGGTGTTCCATCTATTTTCGAATTTAGTATATCAGACATCACTCGTTTACGCACTGCCCTTCTAGTTTGCTTTGGCGTTACAGGAGTTAACGTAGATGAGATCTGTGGCTCTGTTACTGCTGGTGGTGAATTCAGATCAAATAAGTACTTCACTCCACCAGTTTCTGAACTAGGCATGATGCTGCCTCCCACGTCTTCATTCTGCAACTGAATATCTACATCATGTTCACCACCACCATCACTGTTACACGCAATGCCACTATCATCACTGTTACACACAATACCACCACCACCACCACCGTGACACACAATGCCACCACGAGAACCTTTTGTGGTTATTGCAGCGTCTGCAAGTGCGAGCAGATCAATGCAAGGAATGCTACTCCACACACTATCCATCAATAAGCTTCCATACGCTCCAATTGTCGCTTTGTCAAACTGAGTTTCAGATCCATCTTCACACTTCATTTTTCAGTCAAGTGGATAACTATGATACCAACTCTTATTCTCTCTATATATAAGTATCCATTTCTATGAATTGTTCATAATAAACATTTCTGTGAATTGTTCATCTTTTACACTGTCCATCTTCAGACATTATTCTGCATACACACAAATTATCATCTTTTAAACAAAATTGAAACTTTATACTCATAACATAATAGATTCAGCACATCTCTGTATCACGATTTTTCGAAAAAAATAACAAATTCACTGATAACGAAAAAAAATCACTTAACTAACACAATCTTTTTATAACTTCAGACATGACCAACAAATTCGCAACAATATTATGTAAATTTGCCCTAATTTTTATATTTCTTTAATTTTAACTTAAAAGCTGACGAAAATGTACTGAAAACACTTGTACAGCTGCTGCTAATAATTCAGTGAGTAGTTAATTTTAAGAAAATTTTAATTAAGAGCTTAAATTTATAAAATTGAGAGTTTTAGCTAAATTCATTGATTTGGCACAAAAAGTCAACTTTAACGAAATGATTACAGATCTTCCATAAAAACCAGTTGCATTACAGAACAAAGGTTGCAAAAACCCTAAGATGAAACCAATTGAAGAAAGAAAACAGATGGAAAATTAACACACGGTTTGCATGAAAAAGTGAAATAGAGTGAAGAAAGAAGTGACCTTGATGTCGGTGGAGTAGATTATGCTTGTGACCGAAGAGGTTATTCAGTCGGTGAAATTGGAAGGAAGAAGAGTGTAGGGGTTAGGGGTTGTGTCCATAGAAGATAGAAGAGAGAGAAAGAGAGAAGAAGCTAAAAGGAAACACAGTAGTAGACCAGTAGCGTCTTTTTTTATTCATGTCTCTTTTTTAGGGATGTTTGTAAACGATGATTAATTAATTTTTTTTGAATGACGACTTTCAATTTATGTAACCAGCCGGTTGCATCCCCTGCAATGAGGAACCCATCATCCCACTCCGGTCAATATGTTGTCTTAACCGGGCCTATTTGACATCGGAGTTTGGCTAGGTGTTCAACCGGGAAACCAATGAGGTTTTTCCTGGAAAATCTCACAGGCAGGGAGGTTAGAACCCTAGACCACTATAAATTAATTAATTATGATTAATTAATTTACTCAAATCATAATTACTTTTTTTAAGGAATAACTTATCTTTCTCTTTCCTCTCTTGTTTACTTTCTTCAAAGAATCTTCAACCCTCATTTGTCATATGCTTCTTATTTTTTTGCATTTTTTTTAACACTCATATTATTAAAATACGACAAAATTTATAAAAAACGTCATTTATCTTTTTTAAAAATTATAATTTTCATCTTTTATTTTTAAAAAAAGCTTAAATCATCCTTTATGTTAGCGTTTTATAACAAATTTCGACGTTTAGACTAACTTTCGTTAATTTTTTCGGTTAAGTCAATTGTATGTTAGTCTTTTTACTCCTAAAAGACCACTTATGTAACTTTAAACCTTAAGAACCATTTTTGCAATTTAATAATCATCTTTTAATTAATACAATAATTTCTTTATATATTTATAGATTTTATATATACGTTTAAACTTTTTAAAAAATTATTTAACTATTTTATTCATAGTTTTATATATATAAAGTATTATTATTATTACTATTATTATTATATTACGTATTGGATACAAATAAACTAAAAATTATATTATTATTTTTGTATAAATTAGAAGATACATATTGTTAAACGACTAAAATCTATAAAATATATAAAGAAGTTTGTGTATTAATTAAAAGATGATCAAATTGTAAAAATTGTCCTTTAGGTTTAAAGTTACATAAATGGTTCTTTAGAAGTAAAAAGACTAACATGCCCTTGATTTAACGGAAAAAATTAACGGAAGTTAGTCTAAAGGACAAAATTTGTTACATAAAGGATGATTTGAGCGTTTTTTTGGAAATGAAGAAAATTGTAATTTTTAAAAAAGATAAAGGACGTTTTTGTAGTTTTGTCTTAAAATACAAACTAGTAAGATGCTACAACAAACAAGCAATAGAAGACAATAGTTTAATCGTCATTTAACCGTCTCGATGTGTATGTTATAAAAAATTGTTTTAGCATCAAAGGGACATAGCAGCTGATGTGTGGCTAACACATCATGGTTTAGTCAATAGTTTTCGTCTAATTTTCGGGTTTAATGCTTGTGTTTTGCGAATGAGAGATGGATCTTAATTACATGTTTGTTATGTAGGTGTTTTGGTGCTTAAAGAAGTGCAAATGAGCAAAAGGAATGAAGTAGAGCACAAGAGAAGACTTGGAGTTGGAAGCCAAGAAGCAGAAATAAAGTTTCTGGTCGAGTGCCTCCTACGAGATACACGCGGGAGAGCCTTCATGATGCGCGTATCGCGTCGGATGGGTTTTCGGGGTTTTTTTTAGTTTTTTGCTATTTAAACAACATTACAAACCCTAATTGAAGGAAGTTCGAACCAACCATTTTTGGAGCATATAGAAGGACGATTTTGGTGTTTCGAAGAGACTGGAAGCAAAAGGTTGAAGCTTGGATCATCAAGACGCTTACCGATCATTGTTACGGGTTTTAATCTTTATGAACTCTTGTTTTAATTAACTTTTGATCATGTTTGCTTTGAACTCAGAATATTTTGGTGCTTTCTTTATGATCATGTGTAGCTAAACGCATAGTACTACCTAGATGATGAACGGTTATTGATTGTGGAATTGGTTTTGGTTGTTTTTATGTGATGTTTTGAATTCTACCATAAAGTGCATGTTCTTGATATGTTGAATGTTTATGATTGTTAATGTATTAATTCTTATTGTTTTACCAAGCTCTTACTTGAATTGAATGGTTGATCTTATCATATAGATTCTCGTAGCTAAGTCATTGTAATAGTACATGTAGGTTGGACTCACCGACATGTCGGTGTTACTTTTGATTTGTTATGTATTTTGTTCTAAATGTAACTAGCGAACCTATGGGCGAACCTATAGGTTCGCCCGAAAGTCTAGATTAGTATAGCCTTTAGATTAGATCAGTCGCCGGGCGAATCTGTTTTGTGCCTGGCGAAACTGATAGGTTTGCATGACAGATTCGTTGTCAGCGAATCTGTCAGCGAACCTAAGTCTGTTATATATAATGTAATGTTTTCTCATTTTTAATACATGTTTTGCAAGTTTATCAAACCCTAATTGTGTGTGTATGACGGCTGAGATGCTAGGAGCTTATTATTATCATCTTTGTAGCTTGATTACCTCTGTTTGTGTTGATTTGATCTTTGTTATTGTGTATTAAGTGTATTTGGACAATGTTTCATTGAATTCAAGTGGGTTTTGTTGTTTACTTATCATTATAGCACTGAAATCTCGATCTAATAGACCAACAATATGGTATCAGAGCCTTAGTGCTCTTGATAGTCTGAGATCTTTGAGATTTTTGTGAAGTTTTTGGGTTTTAAAAGGCAAAACATTGTTTGATTCATTTCGAAACTGTTTGTTGTGTTTTTGAGTTGGAATTTGTTTTGGGATTGTCATATTTGGTACTAGGAAGCTACAGAAACAAACGGATCTTCAATTGGTTAGTTTTTGAGATAGGTTTGGTTGTTTTTGGGCTGAGAAAGTTTTTCCCGTAAGTCAGCGAACCTAGACATTCATCCAATGAACCTGTGGATCATTCGGCGAACCTATACAATATTTGTGATTTGGAAATATCAATTTTTTGATCAGCGAACTTACTATTTTTTTAACGAAAGTTCACCTATTTGGTTCAGTGAGCAAGAGAACCTACCAGAGAACCTACCAGCGAACCTACCAGCGAACCTACCAGCGAACGTAATATAAAAAAATAATAATAAGATAAAAAAAATTGATGTCTACATCAACAATGCACATGCTTAAACTGGATAGAAAAGCTCAGGCTGAAAATGAATTCAATTCATTCGTTGGATTCAAGCATGAAAATCTGACTGATATAACAAATCGCTTTCTATCTGTGTCAAGCAATCTCAAAAAATATGATTAAAAATTAGGAAATCATGAGCAAGTGACAAAGCTTTTGGATTCTCTTCCTCCTCAATGGAGTCTTCAGATCAAAAAGCTGAAACAAGAAAGAAATTTCCTTGACTTTAAACTAATGGACGTGATAAACAAGTTGAAGTCATTTGATCTGGATGTAAAGAGAAGAGAATACAATCAATCCATGATGCTTCCCAATGTCTCTCCTCAGATTGCTGCACTGATTACATCCGCTGCAAACTCACCTGGTGCAGTCTCTGGAGGATCATCAAGTTATGGGTCTGTCAAATCTGGTGGTGGTTCCACGAGTGTAGGTGCTAGCTCAAATGCATCTGTCACCACTCAGATTCCATCTGACACTACGGCCTTATCCGGGATGCTTGTTTATAAATATGAAGCTTTAATTGCTAAAGTTGTTGAAGAATCTGTTCTCAATAACAATTACATTGATTGCTTTGATCCTTTTAAAGAGTTTTATGGTGAAGATATTGAGAATGTTGGTGTGATTGATGAGGTTGAAGAGGGAACGAATACTGGAAAGGTTGCTGAGTCTGAAGTTGTTTTGATTGAAGAAGGAAATGATGCTGGTAAAGTTGTTGGATTAGTGTGTGAAGGCGTTGCTGAAAAGGAAGAGAAGGTCACTGTCAACGTCGGTAATGGGGCAGAAAATGCCGGTACCGATGCTGACAATGTTATGGAATCAAAACTTGACATAGAAGCCATGATTGAACAGGCCAAGCATGAATCTGTGGATGAATACAAGATGAACACTCCTTACTGCCAGTGTGATCGTGCTATCGCGGCTGAAAAACTGGTAGTGGGCCTTCCTTATGAAATTGTAGAAGATATGTGTTCATCCGCATCCAAAATTCGTTTAATTGGTATTTATAAGGCTAATAGGTTATTAATGACAAATGAAAACGAGTTAAAGAAAACTAACAAGAGCTTAAAGAAAAGAGTAAACTTCGTTTTGCCTCCCTGAGGTTTACCTAAAATAACGGTTTGCATAGAATAGTTTCAAAATTGTGTTTTGCCTCCCTGAGGTTTACCTGAAATAACGGTTTGCAGACAATAGTTTCAAAGTTATGTTTTGCCTCCCTAAACATACCAATTTGTCACCGTTTGTGTGACATCTGCCCCAAACCTGAACCCGAATACCCGACTCGAACCCGAATCCGTCTATCTTATAATTATTTGTACTTAATTTCTGAAAAATGTAACGCGTCGTTATTAATAACGTATTTCGGAATTCAATTTTATATCGTTTTCAATAATTCGACCAAAGTATTATTTAACCTTTACTAGATACAATAATTAAAATCTTAAAAGTATATAAATTGTGAGTTATGAAAGAGATTTTATAAAATTTATTATAGATAAATAGTAATAAGACGCCAAATAACATTTAAACGTCAAAAGCGAAGTAAATATATAAAAACTTTATTTAAATAAACGTTATGAGTTAACTCAGTTAAGTTAGTTAGTTAAAATAAATACTTAATTAACTTTGTGCCGAAAGTGTCATTTCTCAAACTTATAACAAGTTATTGTAACTAACTAATAAACAACCAAAACCTGAGGGACCATTTCTGTAAAATATTAAAACCCAGCCCCCAACCCTGTGCAAACCCGTTTTTCCGGCAGCCTTCGCCGGCGACTCCGGCAACATTCCGGCATCACCCAAACGCTAATTATTTTGCCACTTTGACCCAATTAAACCTCGGTTAAACTTTCATTGGCGTTTTTCGAACGCAATAAAGTGTTTTAAACACAACATCCGTTATTATTTGTCAATCTAAGAGATGGGTTTCATCAATCATAACCCAAAACCATTCTAATCAATTTCAGGTTAATTAACTTCAATTCTATTAATCAAAATTGTCACTGGAATCGTCTCGATGCCCCCACTCAAATCAATTGAACCATTAATCGGCACATTAACTCGAATTGAATAAAAAAAATCGCCGGTTACAATCGCGAATGGGTTAGTAACTTTTTGGCACAATTAATCTAATTCAGCATACCCGAAACATTGATAATCGATCTTGTGAGCTCCCAGTAACAGTAATGGAATCTTCTGTCACTTAATCATCTTCCTTGACCTCATCATATTCGCGGACCTGCAACTTCCCACTTCAACATCAAATCGTATTCTTTTGCTATAATTGATCGTGGGGATTTACTCATCATATCATCGGGATGAAATCTGGAGAGTTAATTGGATTCTAACAACCTCTTGATACAAGATGATCTTCAACCCGTTCCCTTCGTGTTCTTCATTGTTCTTGATCGAATTCGCGTGAAATCAAGTAAGATGTTCCATATAAAATACTGCTTTTGTTGTGCTGATCAAAATTCGTCAATCAATTTCATGATTTATGGGTTTAATTTGGGATTTAGGGTTTGTGTTCTTGAGTGGAATTGAGGATTTTATGGCTATGTGGATTAAACCATTTCGTTTCAAGTTTTGTTCAAGAGATTGGTGCTGGTTTATTGGTTTTGGTGCGTCTGTTGTGAACCTGGTTACCCAGGTTCGAACCCAAGGGCATGTATATTTTTTGTTATTTGTTTAAATCATATTAACAATCATCTTTATCAAAAATCTTAAATCTAAATACTAAAACTAAACCATTTATATTACAAAATGCTAAAATCTTATAAAATATAAAAAAAGCATGATTTTTATAAACTTAGTTTTATAAATTCATTTATTACAAATACTTTAAATAATATCAAAATGCTATAAAATTGTAGTTTAAATATTTATAAAATGCATACAAGTTTTATAAATTCTGGGAGTTACAAATAAGACTTTTATATGGATTTTTCTATGCTATAAAAATGTGTAAATGTTTTAAAGCATTTCTAATAAACGAAACGTATTCTTGACAAAATATAATTATTATTAAAATTATATTTTAAAGTTCCTTTTGCTTATCAAAATAATTGTTATCACTACTATATTATTTTTTGACGTAATATCTGAATCAATTAGCATGTCTCTAAACGTTCACCGAAACCCCCCAAATCCCAACATGAAACCCTAGAATTCCAAATTACCTTAGATTCTTATTGTTCATATTTTAGTTTTCCATACTATATGTTTTACTAAGCTAGGATTGTCATTTACTTAGGTGATTCTAGTATTTGGGCAATCCTCGGTTCTATCTAAATTGTTTGCTATTTATTTTCGAGCCCGAGTTTCAAGGTGAGTAAATTCACTCCCCTTTTTACTATTCGTTTTGGGGCTGAAATATGTTTCTAGTTACTATACAATGTTTTCAATTTTCTATTTGTTTTCCAAAAGAGATCATAAAATGTGTTACTCTTGACTCGCGACAAGATGCAATCCTTATGTGGTAGTTTAAAGTAGTATATTACTTGTAATTTCCACCGGTACAATGTTAGCGCTAATGGTCTGACAAACCCACCTACATGTACAACAACGATAGGTGATTTAAACCCGGCGATTCTATACAATGGTTACTAGTTACTATACTGTGATACTTGTTGCTATGCTACTATGTCCATTCGATGCTAAAACAATTTTTGATAACTTACACATCGAGACGGTTAAATGACAGTTATCACTAATTGTAACATGAGTGGTTCTCATGACTTGTTGGTAAAGGTTACCCTGCGGGGTCTATGATTCTTGTTTCTATGTGTTCTATGGTCAAAGGTTGAGTAATATGATGAAATAGCTATGCCTGTAGGATTGCGCAGCATATTATGATGATCTCGGATTTTCTGTACTATTATTTATCAACTGTGGTTTACTCACTAGCTTTAAATAGCTAACTTTATTTTCACATATTTCAGGTGACGCTTTGATTCTGTTTTGCTGCTTTTGCCAAGACATAGGATTGCATTGGACCTAGAATAATAAAAAGACAATTGCATTTACTGTTTCGGTTTTATTATTTTTGTCGTATCCATTTAAGACTCATGTTCCAAAGTTATTACATCATTATTAGAATTAATAATTAAATACCATGTGCTTTGTTTACTATTGATATCCAATTCCAATGACAGCCCGGTGTTTCCGCCGCCGGGCGGGGTGTCACAGTTTGGTATCAGAGCCATGGTTATAGGGAACTAGGATAGGGTATTAGAAACACACCGACCTAGACTATAACCTAAGAGTCCTTAGTGCAATTAGTTGTGCTTAGAAAACTCTTCTAGAACTTATTTCTTTATTCTTTTTTATGAACCTTTTTATGCCTTTTTCTTTATCTATCTCTTATCCGATTTCGCGAATGAGCTTCAAGAGACTCGTCTGTGTGATTAGGATCTTTCTCTTTGTGGAATCTCGTCATCGTCTTAAGTAAGTTCGAAACGTAGGAACGTGTGCAATCCGGAAGGGGGAACGCCTGTATCACGGACATCCTGTCTAAGGCAAAGCATTTCGTATAAATCTCTTTAAGAGATCTGCATGCTTACCTGGGGATGGACGAGATGAGTGTGACCCTATAGGCTAAAGCACGCCTTCCCGAATACGTTGAAAACGAACTTAACACTTTGATAAGTCTTAAGTGTCCAAAACCAAGACACATTCCTAAGCTTTCAAATTCTATTTATTTATGGATTCTATGATTACCATTTTCAATGGTTTCTTTATTATTTCAAATGTTATTCCAAGTTTACTTATTTTCATTTCAATAATTTCCAAGTGACTACTATGTTATGGATTCTGAAAATTCTATGAAACTTCAAAGTACAATTATCATTCCTATTCAATCCGAAACTTCATTTCAACTTATGTTATCCAAAATTTCTTATGTTCCATGAAATTCCTTTTCTATTCTATCTTGTAGAATGACAACAAGACGTGAACAAATCGCTAATACCATCGCGATCCAAATGTTCCGAATCAAAACTAAGATATATTGAATAACCTCAATCGAATTATCAGAACTTCAAAACAAATACCAAATGCCAAATCTAAGACATATTTCTAATCTCAATCTGATTATCAAATCCCAAATTAAAGACTTAATTCATTATTCCTGAAATCTCATAACGGATTACTATTTTGATTTTGTCAACGTATTCGTTTGATTTACGAATCGAACGTTTACCTCCAAAGTATTTCAACTTGATCTCAAAACTCAAATGTTGTCTAAACTGCTCATCTAATCCAAAGATTCTAATCCAACTTTAATCCACCATTAAAAGATGTTATTTCTAATTCGTTTCCCAAAACTTAACATGAACTTACTACACAACTACTCCTAAACTCATTTAACTAATGTATTTCTTTTGTATATATTATCACTAATGAAATTCCGTACATCTTGTTTCTATAAACTTATTCAAACCGAACGTGTCTTACTTACAAACTTTCTACTTAAAACACCATGTTTTATCTACGGTTTTTCTTGAAAGACTACTAGCAATTGACTCTATTAAAATGATTCCAAATTTTTCCCAAATGAAAATATATATGTATATATATTTAATAATTAAAAAAATAAAAAAAAAATGTAACCTTTTCGTGTCAGTATTTTGTAAAATAAAATATATACATTTCATAATAAGCGATTTCTTTAAGTAGGGATTGATTAAATTTACATAACATTTCCATGATTTCTCGAATATGATATAATGACTTGCAACAAACACTATGACTGATGTTTTCCAATATTGAATACTCGGAACTTAGACAGTGCCCTTTACCTATTTTCAAATCAATCCCTCATTCTATGATAAAGATTAAAGCCCTCAATTTATTTTATAAATTCATTATTTAATTAATTCATTTAAAAGGTTCACCTAAAGCTTTTGTCATATGAACTCAAGTCTTAAAAATCGAATTCAATAGGAACTGAGTGATCTATATATTTGAACTATAAATGAGATTATCCTCATCATCAAAAAATTGGTGAAACTAATCTTTCTATAATTCTAATAAACCAGATTATTACATGCACCCCATAAACTAACACTTATGAACGTTGCAATACCATGAACCTTTGATATCTACATCATACACTCATAAAGTTGATTTTCATAAACTTAAATTGTTACAATTCCAGTACTCGAACTTGACTATTGGTATCTATGAATCGCAAACTAATTATATGAGCAATGTATACATAATAAACTTACTTCTATAGGATCATCAATTGACTTATCATCTTAAACTATACTTCACAGGAGCTAATTACTATTGAGTATGATTTCAAAATCTATGCGCGTCATCACCGTAACTAAGAAATTTCTTGTGTACATTCGACTCGCACGTGATCAAACGAACTGTGTGGTCCATGCAAAAACTAAAGTAATTACGGGTGCACACGGAATTATGAAAGTTGGTGCATGGAAACCATAGCAAGATTTATCATGTGTTTGAGGGCAATGTGACAAATGTGGCATGACAAGAGAATGGTACTTCCTATATATAAATGCTTCTGTTAGACTGTCAAATGAAGCGTTGTCTCGATCTGTGAATTTTCGTGTCATTCTAAGTACTCTATTCATATAATAAAACTTATCGTATATCATCGAGTAAGATAAGCTATATCCTAATTTGATCTAAAACGAACAACCAATTACTATTGGAACCTATGCAGAAATCAAAATCAATTCTTATAGAAATCAAAATTTAATAATTGTCTTCTCATATTACTGTTTGTCATCATCATCATCATCTAGTGCTCAGTTGGTGAATTCTAATTTAACTCCTCGAGACTAACGTATTCTTGTTCAAATCTAAAAAGCTAAATAACGTAAGTACGTTTATAATGGAAAGCTAAATAATCGCATCTTTTCAGTTCACCTCTATTTCGATATGAGCAAATTTCGGGACGAAATTTTTATAAGGAGGGGAGACTGTGACATCTGCCCCAAACCTGAACCCGAATACCCGACTCGAACCCGAATCCGTCTATCTTATAATTATTTGTACTTAATTTCTGAAAAATGTAACGCGTCGTTATTAATAACGTATTTCGGAATTCAATTTTATATCGTTTTCAATAATTCGACCAAAGTATTATTTAACCTTTACTAGATACAATAATTAAAATCTTAAAAGTATATAAATTGTGAGTTATGAAAGAGATTTTATAAAATTTATTATAGATAAATAGTAATAAGACGCCAAATAACATTTAAACGTCAAAAGCGAAGTAAATATATAAAAACTTTATTTAAATAAACGTTATGAGTTAACTCAGTTAAGTTAGATAGTTAAAATAAATACTTAATTAACTTTGTGCCGAAAGTGTCATTTCTCAAACTTATAACAAGTTATTGTAACTAACTAATAAACAACCAAAACCTGAGGGACCATTTCTGTAAAATATTAAAACCCAGCCCCCAACCCTGTGCAAACCCGTTTTTCCGGCAGCCTTCGCCGGCGACTCCGGCAACATTCCGGCATCACCCAAACGCTAATTATTTTGCCACTTTGACACAATTAAACCTCGGTTAAACTTTCATTGGCGTTTTTCGAACGCAATAAAGTGTTTTAAACACAACATCCGTTATTATTTGTCAATCTAAGAGATGGGTTTCATCAATCATATCCCAAAACCATTCTAATCAATTTCAGGTTAATTAACTTCAATTCTATTAATCAAAATTGTCACTTGAATCGTCTCGATGCCCCCACTCAAATCAATTGAACCATTAATCGGCACATTAACTCGAATTGAATAAAAAAAATCGCCGGTTACAATCGCGAATGGGTTAGTAACTTTTTGGCACAATTAATCTAATTCAGCATACCCGAAACATTGATAATCGATCTTGTGAGCTCCCAGTAACAGTAATGGAATCTTCTGTCACTTAATCATCTTCCTTGACCTCATCATATTCGCGGACCTGCAACTTCCCACTTCAACATCAAATCGTATTCTTTTGCTATAATTGATCGTGGGGATTTACTCATCATATCATCGGGATGAAATCTGGAGAGTTAATTGGATTCTAACAACCTCTTGATACAAGATGATCTTCAACCCGTTCCCTTCGTGTTCTTCATTGTTCTTGATCGAATTCGCGTGAAATCAAGTAAGATGTTCCATATAAAATACTGCTTTTGTTGTGCTGATCAAAATTCGTCAATCAATTTCATGATTTATGGGTTTAATTTGGGATTTAGGGTTTGTGTTCTTGAGTGGAATTGGGGATTTTATGGCTATGTGGATTAAACCATTTCGTTTCAAGTTTTGTTCAAGAGATTGGTGCTGGTTTATTGGTTTTGGTGCGTCTGTTGTGAACCTGGTTACCCAGGTTCGAACCCAAGGGCATGTATATTTTTTGTTATTTGTTTAAATCATATTAACAATCATCTTTATCAAAAATCTTAAATCTAAATACTAAAACTAAACCATTTATATTACAAAATGCTAAAATCTTATAAAATATAAAAAAAAACATGATTTTTATAAACTTAGTTTTATAAATTCATTTATTACAAATACTTTAAATAATATCAAAATGCTATAAAATTGTAGTTTAAATATTTATAAAATGCATACAAGTTTTATAAATTCTGGGATTTACAAATAAGACTTTTATATGGATTTTTCTATGCTATAAAAATGTGTAAATGTTTTAAAGCATTTCTAATAAACGAAACGTATTCTTGACAAAATATAATTATTATTAAAATTATATTTTAAAGTTCCTTTTGCTTATCAAAATAATTGTTATCACTACTATATTATTTTTTGACGTAATATCTGAATCAATTAGCATGTCTCTAAACGTTCACCGAAACCCCCCAAATCCCAACATGAAACCCTAGAATTCCAAATTACCTTAGATTCTTATTGTTCATATTTTAGTTTTCCATACTATATGTTTTACTAAGCTAGGATTGTCATTTACTTAGGTGATTCTAGTATTTGGGCAATCCTCGGTTCTATCTAAATTGTTTGCTATTTATTTTCGAGCCCGAGTTTCAAGGTGAGTAAATTCACTCCCCTTTTTACTATTCGTTTTGGGGCTGAAATATGTTTCTAGTTACTATACAATGTTTTCAATTTTCTATTTGTTTTCCAAAAGAGATCATAAAATGTGTTACTCTTGACTCGCGACAAGATGCAATCCTTATGTGGTAGTTTAAAGTAGTATATTACTTGTAATTTCCACCGGTACAATGTTAGCGCTAATGGTCTGACAAACCCACCTACATGTACAACAACGATAGGTGATTTAAACCCGGCGATTCTATACAATGGTTACTAGTTACTATACTGTGATACTTGTTGCTATGCTACTATGTCCATTCGATGCTAAAACAATTTTTGATAACTTACACATCGAGACGGTTAAATGACAGTTATCACTAATTGTAACATGAGTGGTTCTCATGACTTGTTGGTAAAGGTTACCCTGCGGGGTCTATGATTCTTGTTTCTATGTGTTCTATGGTCAAAGGTTGAGTAATATGATGAAATAGCTATGCCTGTAGGATTGCGCAGCATATTATGATGATCTCGGATTTTCTGTACTATTATTTATCAACTGTGGTTTACTCACTAGCTTTAAATAGCTAACTTTATTTTCACATATTTCAGGTGACGCTTTGATTCTGTTTTGCTGCTTTTGCCAAGACATAGGATTGCATTGGACCTAGAATAATAAAAAGACAATTGCATTTACTGTTTCGGTTTTATTATTTTTGTCGTATCCATTTAAGACTCATGTTCCAAAGTTATTACATCATTATTAGAATTAATAATTAAATACCATGTGCTTTGTTTACTATTGATATCCAATTCCAATGACAGCCCGGTGTTTCCGCCGCCGGGCGGGGTGTCACAGTTTGATATCAGAGCCATGGTTATAGGGAACTAGGATAGGGTATTAGAAACACACCGACCTAGACTATAACCTAAGAGTCCTTAGTGCAATTAGTTGTGCTTAGAAAACTCTTCTAGAACTTATTTCTTTATTCTTTTTTATGAACCTTTTTATGCCTTTTTCTTTATCTATCTCTTATCCGATTTCGCGAATGAGCTTCAAGAGACTCGTCTGTGTGATTAGGATCTTTCTCTTTGTGGAATCTCGTCATCGTCTTAAGTAAGTTCGAAACGTAGGAACGTGTGCAATCCGGAAGGGGGAACGCCTGTATCACGGACATCCTGTCTAAGGCAAAGCATTTCGTATAAATCTCTTTAAGAGATCTGCATGCTTACCTGGGGATGGACGAGATGAGTGTGACCCTATAGGCTAAAGCACGCCTTCCCGAATACGTTGAAAACGAACTTAACACTTTGATAAGTCTTAAGTGTCCAAAACCAAGACACATTCCTAAGCTTTCAAATTCTATTTATTTATGGATTCTATGATTACCATTTTCAATGGTTTCTTTATTATTTCAAATGTTATTCCAAGTTTACTTATTTTCATTTCAATAATTTCCAAGTGACTACTATGTTATGGATTCTGAAAATTCTATGAAACTTCAAAGTACAATTATCATTCCTATTCAATCCGAAACTTCATTTCAACTTATGTTATCCAAAATTTCTTATGTTCCATGAAATTCCTTTTCTATTCTATCTTGTAGAATGACAACAAGACGTGAACAAATCGCTAATACCATCGCGATCCAAATGTTCCGAATCAAAACTAAGATATATTGAATAACCTCAATCGAATTATCAGAACTTCAAAACAAATACCAAATGCCAAATCTAAGACATATTTCTAATCTCAATCTGATTATCAAATCCCAAATTAAAGACTTAATTCATTATTCCTGAAATCTCATAACGGATTACTATTTTGATTTTGTCAACGTATTCGTTTGATTTACGAATCGAACGTTTACCTCCAAAGTATTTCAACTTGATCTCAAAACTCAAATGTTGTCTAAACTGCTCATCTAATCCAAAGATTCTAATCCAACTTTAATCCACCATTAAAAGATGTTATTTCTAATTCGTTTCCCAAAACTTAACATGAACTTACTACACAACTACTCCTAAACTCATTTAACTAATGTATTTCTTTTGTATATATTATCACTAATGAAATTCCGTACATCTTGTTTCTATAAACTTATTCAAACCGAACGTGTCTTACTTACAAACTTTCTACTTAAAACACCATGTTTTATCTACGGTTTTTCTTGAAAGACTACTAGCAATTGACTCTATTAAAATGATTCCAAATTTTTCCCAAATGAAAATATATATGTATATATATTTAATAATTAAAAAAATAAAAAAAAAATGTAACCTTTTCGTGTCAGTATTTTGTAAAATAAAATATATACATTTCATAATAAGCGATTTCTTTAAGTAGGGATTGATTAAATTTACATAACATTTCCATGATTTCTCGAATATGATATAATGACTTGCAACAAACACTATGACTGATGTTTTCCAATATTGAATACTCGGAACTTAGACAGTGCCCTTTACCTATTTTCAAATCAATCCCTCATTCTATGATAAAGATTAAAGCCCTCAATTTATTTTATAAATTCATTATTTAATTAATTCATTTAAAAGGTTCACCTAAAGCTTTTGTCATATGAACTCAAGTCTTAAAAATCGAATTCAATAGGAACTGAGTGATCTATATATTTGAACTATAAATGAGATTATCCTCATCATCAAAAAATTGGTGAAACTAATCTTTCTATAATTCTAATAAACCAGATTATTACATGCACCCCATAAACTAACACTTATGAACGTTGCAATACCATGAACCTTTGATATCTACATCATACACTCATAAAGTTGATTTTCACAAACTTAAATTGTTACAATTCCAGTACTCGAACTTGACTATTGGTATCTATGAATCGCAAACTAATTATATGAGCAATGTATACATAATAAACTTACTTCTATAGGATCATCAATTGACTTATCATCTTAAACTATACTTCACAGGAGCTAATTACTATTGAGTATGATTTCAAAATCTATGCGCGTCATCACCGTAACTAAGAAATTTCTTGTGTACATTCGACTCGCACGTGATCAAACGAACTGTGTGGTCCATGCAAAAACTAAAGTAATTACGGGTGCACACGGAATTATGAAAGTTGGTGCATGGAAACCATAGCAAGATTTATCATGTGTTTGAGGGCAATGTGACAAATGTGGCATGACAAGAGAATGGTACTTCCTATATATAAATGCTTCTGTTAGACTGTCAAATGAAGCGTTGTCTCGATCTGTGAATTTTCGTGTCATTCTAAGTACTCTATTCATATAATAAAACTTATCGTATATCATCGAGTAAGATAAGCTATATCCTAATTTGATCTAAAACGAACAACCAATTACTATTGGAACCTATGCAGAAATCAAAATCAATTCTTATAGAAATCAAAATTTAATAATTGTCTTCTCATATTACTGTTTGTCATCATCATCATCATCTAGTGCTCAGTTGGTGAATTCTAATTTAACTCCTCGAGACTAACGTATTCTTGTTCAAATCTAAAAAGCTAAATAACGTAAGTACGTTTATAATGGAAAGCTAAATAATCGCATCTTTTCAGTTCACCTCTATTTCGATATGAGCAAATTTCGGGACGAAATTTTTATAAGGAGGGGAGACTGTGACATCTGCCCCAAACCTGAACCCGAATACCCGACTCGAACCCGAATCCGTCTATCTTATAATTATTTGTACTTAATTTCTGAAAAATGTAACGCGTCGTTATTAATAACGTATTTCGGAATTCAATTTTATATCGTTTTCAATAATTCGACCAAAGTATTATTTAACCTTTACTAGATACAATAATTAAAATCTTAAAAGTATATAAATTGTGAGTTATGAAAGAGATTTTATAAAATTTATTATAGATAAATAGTAATAAGACGCCAAATAACATTTAAACGTCAAAAGCGAAGTAAATATATAAAAACTTTATTTAAATAAACGTTATGAGTTAACTCAGTTAAGTTAGATAGTTAAAATAAATACTTAATTAACTTTGTGCCGAAAGTGTCATTTCTCAAACTTATAACAAGTTATTGTAACTAACTAATAAACAACCAAAACCTGAGGGACCATTTCTGTAAAATATTAAAACCCAGCCCCCAACCCTGTGCAAACCCGTTTTTCCGGCAGCCTTCGCCGGCGACTCCGGCAACATTCCGGCATCACCCAAACGCTAATTATTTTGCCACTTTGACACAATTAAACCTCGGTTAAACTTTCATTGGCGTTTTTCGAACGCAATAAAGTGTTTTAAACACAACATCCGTTATTATTTGTCAATCTAAGAGATGGGTTTCATCAATCATATCCCAAAACCATTCTAATCAATTTCAGGTTAATTAACTTCAATTCTATTAATCAAAATTGTCACTGGAATCGTCTCGATGCCCCCACTCAAATCAATTGAACCATTAATCGGCACATTAACTCGAATTGAATAAAAAAAATCGCCGGTTACAATCGCGAATGGGTTAGTAACTTTTTGGCACAATTAATCTAATTCAGCATACCCGAAACATTGATAATCGATCTTGTGAGCTCCCAGTAACAGTAATGGAATCTTCTGTCACTTAATCATCTTCCTTGACCTCATCATATTCGCGGACCTGCAACTTCCCACTTCAACATCAAATCGTATTCTTTTGCTATAATTGATCGTGGGGATTTACTCATCATATCATCGGGATGAAATCTGGAGAGTTAATTGGATTCTAACAACCTCTTGATACAAGATGATCTTCAACCCGTTCCCTTCGTGTTCTTCATTGTTCTTGATCGAATTCGCGTGAAATCAAGTAAGATGTTCCATATAAAATACTGCTTTTGTTGTGCTGATCAAAATTCGTCAATCAATTTCATGATTTATGGGTTTAATTTGGGATTTAGGGTTTGTGTTCTTGAGTGGAATTGGGGATTTTATGGCTATGTGGATTAAACCATTTCGTTTCAAGTTTTGTTCAAGAGATTGGTGCTGGTTTATTGGTTTTGGTGCGTCTGTTGTGAACCTGGTTACCCAGGTTCGAACCCAAGGGCATGTATATTTTTTGTTATTTGTTTAAATCATATTAACAATCATCTTTATCAAAAATCTTAAATCTAAATACTAAAACTAAACCATTTATATTACAAAATGCTAAAATCTTATAAAATATAAAAAAAAACATGATTTTTATAAACTTAGTTTTATAAATTCATTTATTACAAATACTTTAAATAATATCAAAATGCTATAAAATTGTAGTTTAAATATTTATAAAATGCATACAAGTTTTATAAATTCTGGGATTTACAAATAAGACTTTTATATGGATTTTTCTATGCTATAAAAATGTGTAAATGTTTTAAAGCATTTCTAATAAACGAAACGTATTCTTGACAAAATATAATTATTATTAAAATTATATTTTAAAGTTCCTTTTGCTTATCAAAATAATTGTTATCACTACTATATTATTTTTTGACGTAATATCTGAATCAATTAGCATGTCTCTAAACGTTCACCGAAACCCCCCAAATCCCAACATGAAACCCTAGAATTCCAAATTACCTTAGATTCTTATTGTTCATATTTTAGTTTTCCATACTATATGTTTTACTAAGCTAGGATTGTCATTTACTTAGGTGATTCTAGTATTTGGGCAATCCTCGGTTCTATCTAAATTGTTTGCTATTTATTTTCGAGCCCGAGTTTCAAGGTGAGTAAATTCACTCCCCTTTTTACTATTCGTTTTGGGGCTGAAATATGTTTCTAGTTACTATACAATGTTTTCAATTTTCTATTTGTTTTCCAAAAGAGATCATAAAATGTGTTACTCTTGACTCGCGACAAGATGCAATCCTTATGTGGTAGTTTAAAGTAGTATATTACTTGTAATTTCCACCGGTACAATGTTAGCGCTAATGGTCTGACAAACCCACCTACATGTACAACAACGATAGGTGATTTAAACCCGGCGATTCTATACAATGGTTACTAGTTACTATACTGTGATACTTGTTGCTATGCTACTATGTCCATTCGATGCTAAAACAATTTTTGATAACTTACACATCGAGACGGTTAAATGACAGTTATCACTAATTGTAACATGAGTGGTTCTCATGACTTGTTGGTAAAGGTTACCCTGCGGGGTCTATGATTCTTGTTTCTATGTGTTCTATGGTCAAAGGTTGAGTAATATGATGAAATAGCTATGCCTGTAGGATTGCGCAGCATATTATGATGATCTCGAATTTTCTGTACTATTATTTATCAACTGTGGTTTACTCACTAGCTTTAAATAGCTAACTTTATTTTCACATATTTCAGGTGACGCTTTGATTCTGTTTTGCTGCTTTTGCCAAGACATAGGATTGCATTGGACCTAGAATAATAAAAAGACAATTGCATTTACTGTTTCGGTTTTATTATTTTTGTCGTATCCATTTAAGACTCATGTTCCAAAGTTATTACATCATTATTAGAATTAATAATTAAATACCATGTGCTTTGTTTACTATTGATATCCAATTCCAATGACAGCTCGGTGTTTCCGCCGCCGGGCGGGGTGTCACAGTTTGCTACATCCGGATTAATTTCATCAAAATCAAACGTTAGTCAGTCCAATGCCCCTTTAGTCATTTTCAGACCTTTTCTTTTTCCTCTTGCTTAAATGGGTTTTGGCTTGAAAATGACTAAAGTGCCCCTCACGTGAGGGCCGAGTGGCACATGGACTGACTAGCGTTTGCTTTTGACAGAATTATTTCGAATGTAGCAAACAGTGACAAATTGGTAAGTTTAGGGAGGCAAAACAAAATTTTGAAACTATTGTATGCAAAACGTTATTTTAGATAAACCTCAAGGAGGCAAAACACAATTTTAAAACTATTGTATGCAAACCGTTATTTTAGATAAAGCTCAGGGAGACAAAAAGAAGTTTACTCTAAAGAAAATGAATCCAAATTTTTTGTTAAATTAAGAGAAGCTTTGAAAGAAAACGAACATTTAAAAAGATCTCTTTTGGAAAAGAACTGTGAAATAAACTATTTGAGTGAGTAAGTCACTCTTGTTGAATTTGAAACAAGAAAAGTTAAGAATAAATTGGAACAATGGACAATTTCAAGTATGAAAAGGGAGGATCTTTGCAAGAAACAAAGGGGGCTAGAATAAAGACAGGGTTGGGCTATAAAAATGATACACAAGTATACCCTCCACCTAGTACTTTCTGTTATTCTCTTATACCCACTCCTCATCCTTCAAATGAGTTGATACAAGAGATTATACAAAATGATACTAACAGCTCTATTGCAGGTTTAAGTGGAGTCAATCTTACAAAGGTTCGAGAGGAGTATGCTTATGATGGGAGTAGTGGCCTTGGCTGTTCTGGCAGTTCTAGTTGTTCTAGCTTTGATTCAAAGAAGTCTGTTGAAGACAATAGTTTAATTAATTTTGTTTCTAGTCATGTTTTAAATTCAGACAATTTTATTTGTAATAGTAATTTAGGATGCTCTACTTCAAACATTAGTCATTTGAATGATGATGTCATTGGAAATGTTTGTGGTAATGACAAAGTAGAACTTTCAGGTCATGTCTCTGAAAGTCAAACCAAAAAAAACTGTTTATAAAATTCTTTTCTCATCAAATTCCATCTTTTACACCCGTAAGGATTTCAAAACCAAATGACAAGGTGTCACACCCCCAAAATCCACTAACGGAGTTTTACCGTTAAGTGTGTGACAAACCAGGATCTCAGTCATTAGTTACACCAAACGACACTATATGCATTTAAAACATATGTATCTCATTAAATGAGAAATTTAATACAGAGTTGACGTTTGAAAGTTTGCGGAAGCGTAATCGAATTGTAATGTCAAAATATTTATATGGAGACTAAATGCGCAAAACACGCGCCCAAAAGTAGAGAAACACGGTTTAAATAGTTATTAAACACAAAGCATTTTTTTTAATGCAAGAAAATGTTTAAATAAAAAGTTGTGACTCCATGCCATGTCCTAAGTGAGTTGTACATCAATGACCTGAAAAAGTGAAAGGCTAACAAGTGTCAACACGACGGTTGGTGAGTTCACATAGTAAGTATGAAATAAAGTATGTCCAGTTGCAAGCAGAAATATAAATTAAGTATGTCATTGTAGGTAGCTAGTCTACAGCACATGTTCTTAGAGGCGTATGTATCTGACCGAAGCTGACGTATGTACACATTAAGTGCATTTTGCCCGTTCGTACATCCCAGCAGGATGCACTGTAAGTATGTTAGGTCATTCAACACCCGTTCGACAGGTCCTTCTGTCGTGCTAGCGCGACTAGCCCGGGTGGGGTTTGTCAAACCCAGTAGTACTACTCAAAATTTCCCCGCTATTTCACAAATACTAACGGTCAACTAGGTATCCATGAGGTCTTTCATGAACAAAATAAAAGTTGCTCTAATCCAGACATGCGACATACAAAATTTGTAAATCCATAAAAGTAATCATCCGTGTTCAGCCCATAAAAGGGTAGAATAGTAAAAGTGCGGTTTAGTGAACTCGCCTTTGGAGCGCACAACAAATAAACAGCAAAAATGTAACAAGAGTCTTAGATCGCTCTACGACCTGTTTTAGTAATCGAATACTAAATGTTAACTAAGAACACAAGTATATATATATAATGTGGTATTGGCTAGGGTTTCGCGTGTTCGGTTCGGTTTCCATACAATACTAATATTACATAAACTTGCACGTATTGCTAGTACCCTCACCTATAATATAACATCCACATAATCAATAAAATTTTTATGTATAGTTTCGACTTTTGATATTATGCTTGTAACATGAAATGCACACATATCCATTCATACACGAGCAATACATACGACATATATACATATAATCTCGATACATCCATTGCATACATCTAATATATTGACGATCTACTGTTTAATATGCACCCAAGCATACTTAATTTTCTGCTACAAGTACACATACATATATATTTATACGGTACACAATCTTCACCCACATCTCAACATACATAGATACTGAATACATATACATACAATACCTACATTTAATGCATCAATCCATACACATCAGTACACACAATTTCACATGAATCAACCGCACACATACAAACAATCTGTTACACATGTGAATCAATCGCATATATATCCATACATATATATATATCACATACAATCAGAAATACTGATTCATACATATATACACATCATCATGCCATCCAATTTACCTATTTGTACATGTAGGTACATATACACACCACCGTATAACAATGTTGCTAACTTTGATTGTTACATACATATAAATCCATACATGTTATCGATCACATTCTTGCATCATTACACTGTTATCATCATCGTTATCAACAATGCCTATTGCATCAATACCCATATGCATATTGTGACACCCCGCCCGGCGGCGGAAAACACCGGGCGCGTCAAGAGAATTGGATATCTATAGTTCAAAGCACATGGCACACTAAAAACATATTTTAATATCATTAAGGCAATAATTGTTGTGACATAAATGAAGCAATAAACAGTCTTAAAACCGAAGTAAAAGCCGACAATCTAAAATGTCTAATTCCCATTTTTATTCTAGGTCCAAAAGCATCCTAAATGTCTCGAAGCTTAAACGTTCAACATCACCTGAAATATGTAAAAATAAAGTTAGCTATTTAAAGCTAGTGAGTAAACCATAATTGATACATAATAATATAGAAATCCGAGATCATCATAATATGCTGCGCAATCTTACATGCATAGCTATTTCATCATATTACTCAACCTTTGACCATAGAACACATGAACACATTGAACACACATTGAACACCATCATTGTATAGCAACTTGTAATCATTTGTCATGAGGAACCAACTCATGTTGCAATTAGTGATAACTGTCAGTTAACTGTCATTTAACCGTCTCGATGTGTAAGTTATCAAAAATTGTTTTAGCATCGAAGGGACATAGTAGCATAGCAACAAGTATCACAGTATAGTAACTAGTAACCATTGAATAGAATCGCCGGGTTTAAATCACCTATCAGGCCATTAGTGTAGGTGGGTTTGTCAGACCATTAGCGCTAACATTGTACCGGTGGAAATTACAAGTAATATACTACTTTAAACTACCACATAAGATTGCATCAAGCCGCGAACTAGATTAACATATTTAATGATCTCATTTGAAAATAGAAACAAAGAAACGAAAACCGAAAGCATAGTATAGCAAATAAACATATTTCAGCCCCAAAATGTAATAGTAAAAAGGGGAGTGAATTTACTCACCTTGAAATGCACTAGATAACCGAAATAGAAACGCAACAATAATGAACCGAGGGTTGCCCAAATATTAGTATCACCTAATTAATTGGGAAAAACCCTAACTTAGAAACGAAACAATAATATAGTAACAAGAATCAAAACCAGAAAATCTAGCGTTTCGGATTTGGGATTTTTGGGTTTTAAATTGAAATTTATGAATTAGGGTTTTGAAATATAAATTAGTAATTACGGTCTTAAATTCCGACTTGGGATTTTGGTATGAAAAATAATTGTGTTTTCGTATTATAAGAATCTATTTTTGTTTTCTTGAAATAATATTTGTAATAAATATTTATAATTATGTAACATGAACTATTATTTATATATTTGTGTATTTGAAATTACAAGTTTTTATGCTTTTAAAAGTATATTTAACTTAATATGTTATTTAGATTATTGGAAAGTTAAAGTTTAATGTTTAAAGTAGTTAAAATGTAAAAATTAAAGAAGCGAGGGCAGGCTGGTTCGAACCCATGACCTGCATATTCACAACTAACGCACAAACCAGTGAACCAGAATTATATTTTGTTAATAAGTTCGTTTTTAATTACTTTAACCCTTAATAGCCATCAACACCCATTTCCATGTTACAAGCCCTAGATCAAAGAATCCCCCAATTCGTTTCAAATCAGTTAATATAATCCCAATCCATTAGAGGGCTTTTGATCTACGAATCATCACGAGTATTTTGATGTAAATAACTTACTTGGATTTGATGGATTGAACGGGTTGATTGAAGAACAAGGGTCGACTGTTCTCGGTGGATTTCACACGAATCTGGAACGAAATGAGATATAATTGATGGTTTAGAAAGATGTAGATGATTGAGAGGATTAAAATGGATACAAGATTTACCAGAAATGATGCGTTGAAGGTGATGAAAGATACGGTCGCCGGAAAAATATTGATAATGCTTTGATTTGGATTGCAGAGAAGAAACGAGATGGTTTGTTGATATGAAGACTGTTAGTCGAGTGTTTAGAATTGATATGGAATGGTTAAACACTGATTGCGGGTGTAATTACGAAATTGAAAATTTTAATTCGAAACCCACAATCAATCCGCGCCTAATTAGCTGTTAATCACGCGTTTATTGGCGACGAAAAGGTTCGAAATGGTTAAGGAAATGTTTGGGGATGATTTTGAGTTGATTTGGAAAGGTTGAAACGCGTTAAAGGGGTCTTGCCGGAGGTGGGGTGCGCTGGCCGGAGGTCTGCCGGCGACAGCAGCCGGAAACACGGGCCTGGGAAGGGGGTTTGGGCTGGTTTAATTTGATTTGACAATAACAATCCCTGCACTTCAAATGTTATTATCTTAAGTTATAAATCTTAAAAACAAGTTCCAATAAATACAGTTTTGGCCCATAGTTAGTTTTATATATTATATTAACTAACCAACTTAACTACGTTAACTTGTATCGTTTTATATAAGTGACGTTTATATATATTTAGTTCGTTTATGACGTCGAATGACTATTCCAAGACTCGGAAATAATTTTGTTTAACAATTTTTATATAATCTCTTTTATAAACATATATATATGTTTTCTTTAAATATAAAGTATATATATATTCTTTGGAGGTTCTATAAATTGTACCTATTATTTAATTAGTATACGCTGGATAATAATTCGATCGAGAAATGACGTAACAATTATATATTTTTAGTAACGAAACGTCACATTTAACGAAAAATAAATACGAATACATTAAAGGATAAACAACTTCGGGTTTGAGTCGGGCGTCAGGAGTCGGGTTCGGGGCAGATGTCACAGTCTCCCCTCCTTAGAGAAATTTCGTCCCGAAATTTGCACAAACCGAAGTAGAAGAAAAGGAAGCAAAATATGCGGAGATTAAGCTCTCATTTGGTACATCACGTCCTCAAGTAAGCTCATGTATACGTTTTGATTTAGAACGAACCTTTGTTATTGGTATCCGACTATGCTTGATCGGCTCAACTTCACGATCCATAATTTCTCATATCCGTTGAATAAATTTCATCGATTCGTCAGTTTGAATTTCATCGAGAGTCACAAAGAGATTTTTATAAGATTAACATTTTTAAATTTGAAATATGGAAAATAGGTTCTTTGTTTATTTAATTTGCTTTTGTTATTATTATTATTATCATATATATAATTTAAGCTCGCGATATCGGTGCACATACGGAACGAGTCATTCTTTCTTTGACTTTACATCAACACGAGCCAAACACACGTCATAACACTCCCGCATATATTTTGAGTTAAACGTAAGACAAGAGTTTCAAACGTCGAAGTTACCAAGAGTCATAGGAAAGAGATAAACATGAAGGAATCGTGACCTTGAAATTTAAGTTCGCACCATACATAATAAGATTAATTAGAAAACTATTTTTCTCGTTCGTTACATAAAGATTATCAAGTCTAATACGGATAATAGCAAAAGATAAAACAAACTCTAATGAAACAAAACTCTTATCAGCATCCGAATCAAGTAAAACTGGAACGTAACGATTATTACTGAGGACCCATACCATTCACCACGTCATTGTTTGCTTGAGCTTGATTAGCATTGATATAGAAAGTTCTAGCACGACCAGTTTGATTTGCATTAGCATTGGTATTCACGTTGACATTGATAGGCTGGGGACAATTGTTGCGGAAATGAGTTGGATCGCCACAATTGAAACAAGCAGGACCTTGATTACCCCGGTTATTATTATTCCAACAATCTTTAGCCAGATGTCCATAACGTTGGCAGACTAAACATTTAAGACACGGAGTTTCGGGGGTATGATGGAAAGAACATTGGTTGCACTTGGGCAAGAACCCCGTATAAGGCTTACGGTTATCATTACCTCTTTGCGGTGCCATAGGAGGATTAGGAGCGGTTATTGCATAATTAGTGGCATTGTTCTTACGCTTCTTGGAGTTGGATGAGGATTCGGGCTTAAAACCCTTATAAAAATCGTCCTCGGGTTGTTTGGAATCGTCATTAGAAGAACCCTTGGGCTTTTTGTTACCCTTTCGAGTCAACGTACCAGCCCGCACATGATTTTCGGTAAGTCGACCCGCCAAAGTCATTGCCTCACTCACGGTATCGGGCTTACTGCCTCAAATAGCATCTTGGATAGTCATGGGTAAACCCCCAATATATTGCTCAATACCACGGGATTCAGGAGTAACCATATTAGGGCATAGGGTACTAAGCTGAGAAAAACGATCGTTGTAGGCCACGTTCTCACCACTGTCCTGTTTAAGATCCCAAAATTCACTTTCGAGTTTACGAATTTCACTAGGAGGGCAATACTTGTCAGTCATGGCGGTTTTGAATTCATCCCAAGTCATTTCAGAGATTTCATCTTCACCGCGTCTACGTTTCTCATCATTCCACCACGTCAGAGCACCCTTTTGTAGGACACTCGTGGCATAACGGACTTTGAAGTTTTCGGGGCAATCACAATTAACGAAGGTACTCTCCATACTTTCGTACCATTGGAGAAGACCAGTAGCCCCTTCAGTACCGAAGAATTTGGTGGGACCACAAGAGTTGAAGTACTTAAGAGTGCAATGGGGAGCCTTAGGTTCTTTGTTTTCATTAGCAGCATTAAGTTGTTTCACCAGTTCAGGCAAAAGGTTAGCCATTTGGGTCGCAATTGTGTTAGCAAGTCGTTCATGTCTCGTTGACATTCTACAAGATAAGATAGAAAATAACTTTTCGTGAGACATAAGAAATTTTGGATATTATAAGTGTAACAAAATTTTGATTTAATAGAATAATAATAGTACTTAGAACATCATTGAATCCTTTGAAACATGCCAAGAAACCACTTAGAAACTTTTAAAAATAGATGAATTTGGAATAACATTTGAATTAATAAAGAAATTCACAAAAATAATTATAAATCGTTGAAAGAAAATCGTAGAATCATTTAAGAAAATAAAACATTGAAGGCTTAGGAATGTGTCTGGGTTTTGGACACTTTAGACTTATCAAAGTGCTAAGTTCGTTTTTCAACGTATTTGAGAAGGCGTGCTTTAGCCTATAGGTTCACACTCATCTCGAACATCCCCAGGTAAGCATACAGGTCTCTTAAAGAGATTTATACGAAATGCTTTGCCTTAGACAGGATGTCCGTGATACAGGCGTTCCCCCTTCCAGATTGCACACGTTCTCACGTTTCAAACTCACTTAAGACGATGACGAGATTCCACAAAGAGAAGATCCTAATCACACAGACAAGTCTCTTGTAGCTCCTTCGCGAAATCGGATAAGAAATGAGATAAAGAAAAGCATAGAAAGGTTCGTAGAAGGAAAACAAATAAGTCTAAAAGAATTTCTAAGTACAAGCATTTGAACTAAGGACACTTAGGTTATAGTCTAGGTCGGTGTGTTTCTAATACCCTATCCTAGTTCCCTATAACCATGGCTCTGATACCAAACTGTGACACCCCGCCCGGCGGCGGAAAACACCGGGCGCGTCAAGAGAATTGGATATCCATAGTTCAAAGCACATGGCACACTAAAAACATATTTTAATATCATTAAGGCAATAATTGTTGTGACATAAATGAAGCAATAAACAGTCTTAAAACCGAAGTAAAAGCCGACAATCTAAAATGTCTAATTCCCATTTTTATTCTAGGTCCAAAAGCATCCTAAATGTCTCGAAGCTTAAACGTTCAACATCACCTGAAATATGTAAAAATAAAGTTAGCTATTTAAAGCTAGTGAGTAAACCATAATTGATACATAATAATATAGAAATCCGAGATCATCATAATATGCTGCGCAATCTTACATGCATAGCTATTTCATCATATTACTCAACCTTTGACCATAGAACACATGAACACATTGAACACACATTGAACACCATCATTGTATAGCAACTTGTAATCATTTGTCATGAGGAACCAACTCATGTTGCAATTAGTGATAACTGTCAGTTAACCGTCATTTAACCGTCTCGATGTGTAAGTTATCAAAAATTGTTTTAGCATCGAAGGGACATAGTAGCATAGCAACAAGTATCACAGTATAGTAACTAGTAACCATTGAATAGAATCGCCGGGTTTAAATCACCTATCAGGCCATTAGTGTAGGTGGGTTTGTCAGACCATTAGCGCTAACATTGTACCGGTGGAAATTACAAGTAATATACTACTTTAAACTACCACATAAGATTGCATCAAGCCGCGAACTAGATTAACATATTTAATGATCTCATTTGAAAATAGAAACAAAGAAACGAAAACCGAAAGCATAGTATAGCAAATAAACATATTTCAGCCCCAAAATGTAATAGTAAAAAGGGGAGTGAATTTACTCACCTTGAAATGCACTAGATAACCGAAATAGAAACGCAACAATAATGAACCGAGTGTTGCCCAAATATTAGTATCACCTAATTAATTGGGAAAACCCTAACTTAGAAACGAAACAATAATATAGTAACAAGAATCAAAACCAGAAAATCTAGGGTTTCGGATTTGGGATTTTTTGGGTTTTAAATTGAAATTTATGAATTAGGGTTTTGAAATATAAATTAGTAATTACGGTCTTAAATTACGACTTGGGATTTTGGTATGAAAAATAATTGTGTTTTTGTATTATAAGAATCTATTTTTGTTTTCTTGAAATAATATTTGTAATAAATATTTATAATTATGTAACATGAACTATTATTTATATATTTGTGTATTTGAAATTACAAGTTTTTATGCTTTTAAAAGTATATTTAACTTAATATGTTATTTAGATTATTGGAAAGTTAAAGTTTAATGTTTAAAGTAGTTAAAATGTAAAAATTAAAGAAGCGAGGGCAGGCTGGTTCGAACCCATGACCTGCATATTCACAACTAACGCACAAACCAGTGAACCAGAATTATATTTTGTTAATAAGTTCGTTTTTAATTACTTTAACCCTTAATAGCCATCAACACCCATTTCCATGTTACAAGCCCTAGATCAAAGAATCCCCCAATTCGTTTCAAATCAGTTAATATAATCCCAATCCATTAGAGGGCTTTTGATCTACGAATCATCACGAGTATTTTGATGTAAATAACTTAATTGGATTAGATGGATTGAACGGGTTGATTGAAGAACAAGGGTCGACTGTTCTCGGTGGATTTCACACGAATCTGGAACGAAATGAGATATAATTGATGGTTTAGAAAGATGTAGATGATTGAGAGGATTAAAATGGATACAAGATTTACCAGAAATGATGCGTTGAAGGTGATGAAAGATACGGTCGCCGGAAAAATATTGATAATGCTTTGATTTGGATTGCAGAGAAGAAACAAGATGGTTTGTTGATATGAAGACTGTTAGTCGAGTGTTTAGAATTGATATGGAATGGTTAAACACTGATTGCGGGTGTAATTACGAAATTGAAAATTTTAATTCGAAACCCACAATCAATCCGCGCCTAATTAGCTGTTAATCACGCGTTTATTGGCGACGAAAAGGTTCGAAATGGTTAAGGAAATGTTTGGGGATGATTTTGGGTTGATTTGGAAAGGTTGAAACGCGTTAAAGGGGTCTCGCCGGAGGTGGGGTGCGCTGGCCGGAGGTCTGCCGGCGACAGCAGCCGGAAACACGGGCCTGGGAAGGGGGTTTGGGCTGGTTTAATTTGATTTTACAATAACAATCCCTGCACTTTCAAATGTTATTATCTTAAGTTATAAATCTTAAAAACAAGTTCCAATAAATACAGTTTTGGCCCATAGTTAGTTTTATATATTATATTAACTAACCAACTTAACTACGTTAACTTGTATCGTTTTATATAAGTGACGTTTATATATATTTAGTTCGTTTATGACGTCGAATGACTATTCCAAGACTCGGAAATAATTTTGTTTAACAATTTTTATATAATCTCTTTTATAAACATATATATATGTTTTCTTTAAATATAAAGTATATATATATTCTTTGGAGGTTCTATAAATTGTACCTATTATTTAATTAGTATACGTTGGATAATAATTCGATCGAGAAATGACGTAACAATTATATATTTTTAGTAACGAAACGTCACATTTAACGAAAAATAAATACGAATACATTAAAGGATAAACAACTTCGGGTTTGAGTCGGGCGTCAGGAGTCGGGTTCGGGGCAGATGTCACACATATAGCATTTATACACCTACGCTGCACTTGCAAACGATACACACACAACATGCTTGCAGGTTTTTGCACATACACCATGCATATATACATCCACTATAACATACGTGTATATATATATATATATATATATATATATATATATATATATATATATATATATATATATATATATATATATATATATATATATATATATATATATATATATATATAAAGTCACACACACACATATTACATATCACGCATGTTGCTGCTACTGTTTCATCATCATGATGTTTTTTTTAGTTTCATCATATACTTACATAATAGTTCATGCGCACACATACATCATTACATACACGTACACCAGATCGGTACCTACTGCTGTTTATCTATACGTCTACATGGTATTTCATACATCCATAAACGCACATATATACATACTGCTGCACACATAAATCATACTTTAGTGCTATTGCCTTACACAATGTCGCATACTTAAACAAATACATACAATTCATCATATTGTTAAATCTTCATACATCCATCGTTCACCAGCATATACATATATACTTATCATCATCACTGCACAAAGATGCTTCATATGTAATCATGCTCACTGTTATTGCTTTAATCTACCCATACGTACACATATATTTACATCTCAGAACATATACATACGCATGATACAGGTGCTTGTACCGAAGCAAAACATAACCCGTAACGAAACCCGAAACGAACCGAAATCGAAACCGTAACGAGATAAATAGTGAAAATACACAATGGCCACGTGCCGATTGTCGAGTGGAGTGTTGGGAGGCTGCTGGTATGGCGACGGGGGTGGTCAGACTTGCAGGGGGCCGGAGAACCGGTGGCGGTTGTTTTATGATTTCCGGCGAGTTAGGGATGACGAGAGAGAGAGATGCTACTGCTGCTGCTACTCGCGCGTCTTCTTGGCCGAGGTGAACAACGAGTGAGGAGTGTGTCGTCCATGATGTGTGCGGTCGGTTTAGCAGAAGACGAAGAAGATGATGGGTGGGATTAGGGTTGGGTAATTAGTTTAGGAATTACACTTTTGGCCCTTATAAAATGAAAGGTTATTTAATCTAGGTTTTAAAGTCAATAATTAGTTTACTTAATTACAAAACGAACCCCAAACTTCTAAAGAACTTAACGAAGTTTAACGAGAGTAGGTTATCGGTGTTCACATGAAATTACGGGTTGTCACATCATCCCCTTGTTAAAAGAATTTTCGTCCCGAAAATTGGATATGGTCGGTAAAAGGGTCTGAAATGAAAAGAAAAATTTCCTAGTTGCTAAATCATCCCCTTGTTGAAAGAAATTTCGTTCCGAAATTTAACCAATAATATTAGTATTAGTGGTTGTCATTTGAAATAGTTAATGATGCTTTTACATTATTTGATTTTTTTTTCACGCTCCTATGTTAACCCTGGTCCATGCTTCTAAGTTCTAGCAAACTTTGATCATAGGGATCTTACAGTGTTTGAGTGTTTTGAATTCGTTGTCTATAGTTTCAACCGAAATTTTTTTTTTCATGAAGAGTTGTTGTTCATCGCTTGGGACGACGAGTGTTCCATCAGGTAAGAGCTTGATTAGTTTGAAGACATCCGAAACGTTGTGTACCATGTTTATCTTTTAAAACTGATCCAGTCAACGACCTAGAAGGCCAGTACCCTAGGGTTTCAACTTGTCTAATGGATCATGATTTTTGATGGAGTTCTTAAGTTTTTGGGTGGATTTTATAAATTGCGATTTCTATACTGTATGTTTGGGGGTTTTGGATTAATGAGTTTCACGTTGTTATTTAGCTACCCGAGGACTGAGTTCTAACTAAAGAGTTTATTTATTGATATAGTTCGTTAAACTAAGACAACTTGTGTACAAGTTAAAAAGGAAATAAACTATCCACGAACATCAAGGATGTCATAGAAATCGTATGAATAGGTGGAGAAGGATGAACAATAACACTAATATGTTTCGAAAGTACATTTTTCAGGAAAAAATGATAAAGAGATTGAATAGGTATTTCTCTCTTTGATAGTTACTGGATTTGTTGTGTTAAGGAGAACAAGTGATTATACGGCATAGGGTAATAGGTCGTTAAATTTTGCGTACTGAAGTAGTGTTAAACCAAAAGAGTTGATGTTACATGAATTGTTCCTAGTCATGGGGGTACAACAAATTTTAATGTTGATGAAATCTGAGTGTTACGGTAAAAAATGTGCGCGGGGGGGGGGGGGGGTATATGATTCACTAAGAGCTTATCTTTTTATTCGAATAGGAGGTTTATTCAATCGTGTAAGTCTAGCTTTTAAGGTGATATAACAATATTCCTTTTTAAAATACAAGTTTTAGTTTACACATGAATTAGATAAGAGCTCAAACAATAAGATGTTAGCAAGGATTTTGATATCAAGCTTCATTGAGTGATAGCGTTTGAATTCGCCCTTAGGGTGTTTGAGGGCTCGAGTTCTAAGTTTACTAACGGGTCGAATAAGGATGTCCTGTTAATTCATTACTTGGGTTGTGTAGCTTAACCAATTTCTTTATACATGCAGTTTCCTCTATTAGGATTTTCATGGTTTGGAACGATTAGGTGATAATTACTGTCATTGCGCCTCAAGTAGTTTGATCAAGAGGTAAATTACATACAAGGTAGAATTTCTTGCATAAACTGGAGCTTCTAAAGAAAGATATTGCCGATTGGAGTGTCAAATGACAATGGGAGCATCACTTATAATGTTTCTTAGTAGATACAAATGTGTATTAGGGTAAATGAAATAAGAAGTCATTAGCCTGAACAGTAATAGGTAAGGTATTAGTTGTTTGTTGTGAATCGTTCTAATTATCAAGTGAATCTTTAGCCATGAAACATATTCGATATTCATATTTATATATGGGGAATAAGTCATTAACATTGATGTCAATGTATAGCAGTGTAATCTTATTAATTTGACAAAATAATTCATGAATCTTGTGATCGTGTCCTTATGGATCGACTTCAATAGCAGAATGTGTACGCTAAGTTAGGTGTGGGGAAGTTTGTATATATTTAAGTTTGTATTGTTTCTCATCTATAGTGGTATTTGTAAGTGTTCAACGAATGTAATCGAGAATAAACTTGATATTAGTGCGTTACTTAAGAATAAATTTTCGTTCTAGTTAGCCTATTGTGTAGGTGGGTTTTGTGTTGAGTTATTCTTCACCTTTGTGCTTCTAGGTATAACCCAGATGAAAGGTGTTACCAGGAATGAAATATAATAGAAAGTGGTTATCCTGGACCGTAATGGGCAAAGCTTTCTCAAAACATTAGTTGGTATTAGCGGTTCATTGTTGACAATGGTATTTATCACGTGAACCCTTGGAGTCGTGAAATGTATTCAAAATCATAGTTTATGTATATGAGTCAGTTACGAAACATGTTTTTTTTTTTTTTTTTTTTTTTTTTTTTTTTTTTTTTTACTGTGAATAAGGGACTCAAAGAAGTTTAAAGTGTTTATGTATGTAGTAGTTTATGAATATTAGGCTAAATAGAGTTCCTAAGAATCAAGTGTTTCGTAATAGTATGGGAGTGATATTCTAGAGTTTCTCGGGTTAATTACTCCTTTGGTTTCAGGTCCCACTTCCAATGTACTGTTGATGTTTATGTATAGGGTGTACCGCAGCTAACCCACCACACCACCAGCACTTTGAAGGCGTACCTGTCACCTACTAACATTCCTGCCTACTTTACTAGGTCATTAAAAGGGTTGAGGGAAAAAAAGAATATATACTAAGCGAAATGGTAACGTTGTAGTATATACTGTAACATCGGTTATCTATTGAAATTTTATGTGGTTCGATTCTAAATGACCAATGCCTTGAGACTTTAAGAACGCTTAACTTGGATTCTGATAGTGCTAGTCGAACCGAGCTTGGATCTAGATCTGAGATTGTTTGGGGATGTTGTTTGCGATCAGTGATGCGGAATCTCACTAATCACGTATTGATGCTTGAATGTTCATGAAGATCAATGCAAGGTATGATGAAGATGATGATAATATGAATAGGTGAATTGTATTAGATCAATGGAGAGGTTACAAAGGATATGGAATGAAATGTAGGCAACTCTCTTAACAAATGACCTAGGTGATGGTATTTATAGTCTATACCATTCACCTTACAATGTAACCTAACCACGTGCAGTTAAGCACAAATGCGCATTTAAGCACGAAACGATTACACAAATATTCTAAGACAAATACAAATTATGAACGTCTTCACCCGTGCTTGCTCGTGATGATGCTCGATATCTTCACTCGCTTATATTTGGAAAGTGACATCTTCAAATAACTCCAACAGTACTCCCCCTAAGATGACACTTTACAAATCCGACATATCAGCTTAAATCTTCATGTGGCGAGTATAGAGAGCAACTTAAAGTTTTGGTATGCATTATCTTCAAGAGGTCCCAACAGTACTCCCCCTAAGATGATGCTATCAAAACTCTGTCTTTCAACAAGCAATCTGCATCCTTCTCTCCCTTTTGAGTAACATTAGAGGCTATGGAAATAAATAAGCAGAGAGTAGATTCCGGTGAATCTATATATCAGCAACGAGATCTTCTTCAACGGTTGAAGTAGAATGCGAACACTTCTTTGACTTAGAATACTCCCCCTCAACTTTTGCTTTAGAGGTTAACATGATCTGTGTATGAGATATTAAGAGGAGGATTCTTAACACTCAGCAATCTGACTTGGAGATCTTTGGACTGGAATCAGGCATGAACATGAACATCTTCAAGTCGCGTGGAAGCTTATTCTGCAATGGAAACTGTTCCTGCAACTCAAATAAAAACATTAAAACTCAGGCAATAATGTGCATTTATCATCAATGTAAAGATTAAGTTCTTAATCGGATGAGATATTGCTTGATGAACAACTCCTACATCAATAACACATGTTAAACTGCCAAAACAGAAGAAAAAGATTAAAATGACAATCTTTTTGGTGTTTTTGAATTTTTTTTAATGTTTTTGATATTTTTGGAATTTTCTCTTTACATATATGAATCTTTAACTTGCAATGAGATCATAGCAGCAATTATGCAACACATGTTTTGCAGTTTTGAGAATAGACATTTGAATTGTGAAGTAATTGAGTGATGAATTGTTGAACAAATCAATTAGTTCGAAGTGACACACTTACTTTTTCTATTCTTGATGATCAATTAGGTTGATTAAGAATAAGTTTTGAGTGACCCATACCTGGCACATTAGAAAGTTATACACTTCATCTAAATATCCTGAGATCAACTCAACACGTCAGGTCACTTACAATCATAAACAGTGTGGAATTTGGGTTCTATTTGGATTTGGTCCACTTTGGGACTTCTTTTGAATTCCTTTTTGGAATTTTTCTTTTTGCCTATGTTCCCCTTGGGAATATTCTGAATTCCATTTTGGAATTTGTTTGGTGACGGTCCGCATTTGGGACTCTTTTTGTTCCATTTTGGAATCTTTTGCTGCACCTTGAAGCTCAAAAGAGACTTCATGTGAGACTTCAGGTCTTTGGATACCACAACTAAGAAGCTCACGATGCGGTTCATCACACTGAATAGATTGCATCGTTACCCGATGTAATTTGGATGCTTCACGAGATATCTATTTGATTTGTATAAACGTTTCACATGCACTAAGACGTTTCAACCACAATGACTCATTAGAATTTAGTTAAATCATCATAGAATATACTTTTTCAGTATAATTGTCTGAGTCGTCTCGCACATCAAATTTCACGCTTCAGTCTTTATTGTTTTAAAATGATGTGCTGAATAAATCTAGTGTACTATCATTTCTCATGTACGTGCAAGTAGATTCAACATATTTTTTGATTATTTTATTTTATCATTTTTTTTAAATAATGATTTCTCCCCCTAAACTTTTAAATTTTTAAGAAAATTGAAAGTTTAATGAAAAGAAAATGGCAGATATGTTATCAACGTATGAAGAGTGCATGCAATATACTTAATCTAAACAGACGAAATGAAACATCGTTTGTTTCTTGCACTGCCATCATTGTTTGATTTTCGAAAATATTTTTAAAAATTCCTGCAATGATTGCTTTTTGTTTCCAACTCCATTTGGTGTTAGTTGCATCGAAAACATCATGAACAAGATTCGGTATCTTGTCATGATAAAGGATCAGCCACGGTCTTCTTTTCTTTGTTTGACCGACCTCCATAACTGTCCCTAACACACTAACAAATCAGTTAGAGGTAATGATCCAAACCATTTCGGTTTTGGGTCGTCCAAATTCATCAACATAAGAGATATTCTCATAAGTGCAAGGAATACCTTCAGGTGGTGGTTCTGATGATACAATGTAATTTGTACCTTCATCTTCTTTCATGGATTGTTTGACAAAAGAGTAATTATAGTCATTTTCAAACAAATTGTGAATTTCTTTTAAAAACAGGTTTTGTTGCCTATATTTCTTATTCAAAGATTGATTCACTATTGGAATCATTTTATCATTTAAATCATGATTTCTCTTTTTGTTTTTGACAAACTTTGGTGTCCATGAATCATTGACAAGTTGATTTTCATCAAATGAATGTCTATGATTAGATCTTTTAAAGTTAGAAAAATACCTGGAAGGGTATGCACATGATGAACTTCTTTGGACTGACCTTCTCGGCTTGTAGTAGCACTCGGATGTGTTGTGATTTACCATGTCACAGAAGGAACAGTACTTGTTGTAGTAACATTCCATTGTGTCGTGGTTGTACATCTGACAGTTGGTGCAGTACTTGTTGTAGTAGCATTCCGTTGTCGTGTGATTGTACATTTGACATATCTCGCAGTACTTCTGATGAGCCTTGAAGGGAGACTTCTTTCTTTGGTTTTGAGAGGCTTTTGCAGTTGAACCTTTTTCTTGATGAGGAGCTTTGACCTCTGAATCTTGTTGAAGCTTGCTTGAAGAAGCTGGAGTCTTGAACTTGTCACTCTTTGACCCAAAAGGAAAGACACCTTGACTGTAGATACAATCAGAGATATGATGAGTTTCAGAGTCACAGATTAATCAGTAGATGTTACTGTTTGAATCGCTCGGGGATTCGGAATCTTGAGACTTTGAAGTAGAAGGAGTTTGTGGTGTAGAATCAGATGAAGTGGCCTTTGTCTTGTTCTTCCTGGCTTTGCTTTTCTTTCTTCTAACCTTCTTCTTCTTCTTCTTTGACTGAACCTCTTGTGTCTTTTCTTCTTCTTCTTGAGAAGATAGTGATCCAACAATTCCGGTTGGCACTAATCCCTCTTTTTCTTGTTCAGATGACTTTGTTGTTTCAACTTCTTCTTTGATTTTCACAAGATCAGATTGTGATCTGTTCAATTTGTCAGTGAGCTCCATGAGTTGAACATTCAGATTATGCTTTTCGATAAGCATTGAATCAACATCCTGTGTAAGAGATTTGAATCTGTCTTCACACATTTTGTGATCTTCTTGAAGACTTGCGTGTTTCTCTTGTTCTTCTTGCAACTTGGTTTTCAGAATGTTGTTCTCTGAATTAAACATCTCAGACAATTTCTTCAACTTTAGAATCTCTTCTTGCAAATCTTTGATCACACTAGATGAGTGTTCATTTGATTTTGCAGCTTCATTCTTGACATTCATTGCTTCTCTTTCACTTTTCTTGAGTGACTCTTCGAGAGATGTGATTCTTTGATCAGATATTTCATGTTGTTCTTTCAGATTCTTGTGCATTTGCTCTTCCTTCTTGAGTTTATCACAAATCTTTAAAGAGTATATTCTGTAGTGTTCAACTTATTGAAAACATTCTTTGGTGCACATTTTTTCTCTGACTTCAATTGGCATTTCAACATAGGAACTGTTCACATCTTTCTCGGTTTCCTTTTCAGACATCAGTCTCTTTATTTCTGAATTCAATTGAACAATTTTCTCATCTTGCTTTGCAATGGTTTCAGACAAGTTGCTGATTTCTTCATCTTTCTTTTCAATCTCTTGAATGGAAACAACATCATTGTTTTCACTCCAATCATACTCTTCTTCTTCATCCTGATTTTCATGAGAATCAGCTTGACTCACAAGAGCAAGTTTTGTGCGTTCATGAAAGTCTCTTCTCTTTTGATCACAAGCTTTGGCTACTTGAAGATATGTTGTTTCAAACATGTGATTGAATTCTGTAATAAATTCATTGATATCTTCTCTTTTATTTTCTTCTCGGATCACGGGTAACATGCCCGTTGACATTTTTCTTGAATTTTCAAAGTCATTTTGATGATTTTTCTGGGAAGTCATGGTGGCTAAAAATGACTAATTTGAAATTTTGGAAAAATGAATTTTTTGATTTTCCAGACTTTTTTTTTTTACTGTAGAGTCGGGTCAAACTTGAGACGGGTAACTGTTTGGACGGGTCAACAAAAGTTGGGACGGCTGAACAGTTGAGACGGGTGACAATTGAGACGTGTCACTGTTTGAACGGGTTAACAAAGTTGGGACGGGTGACTGTTTGGATGGGTAACTGTTGAGACGGGTGACTTCACTTCACACGGCTGAACAGTACTTCGCACGGCTGAACAGTGTCTTTATCCGGCTGAACAATGATTTCCTTCTATCACCCGGCTGAACAGTGTTTTCCACTTCTTCACACGGCTGATTAGTATCTTCACCCGGCTGAACAGTATCAAACTTCACCCGACTAACACTTGACACGGCTGAATAGTGTTTTCACCCGGCTGAATAGTGAAATTTCTTCTTCACCCGGCTGTAAACTTCTTCACCCGTCTGAAAACTTCTTCAAGATGATCAATACTTAGGAAAAATTTTCTTTGAATCAATCACTTAATTCTTCAATTCTTCTTCAGATTATGATACGTTTCTGGGCAAATATCAATCAATTCTTCAAATCTTCATATCAGATTGACTTTTTAAAGTCAAAATTGTGATGAACATAAGATCAATTCTTCAATTTTTGTTGTTTTTGTTCAATTCAATACTTGTATTAGCTGAGGAATGATGTTTCTAACACTCCTTCAAAGTTTTTACACCTTGAATCAAGCTAAATCTCACTCAAATCTGGGTTTTTTGTGATGAACACAACTAGTGGGTTTTGACAAAAATTGACAAAATATGGATTGAAATCAACAAATCAGTGATGTTTGATCATGAACGAAGCTTAGGATAGTGATTTCTAACATATCTCAATCAACAATTTCTCAATATCAACAACAAATTCCAGATTTCAAATTTGAGCAGTGAATATGACGAACATGAACAATTTCTTCAAAAACTCAGTCAAATCTTCACCAATTGATCTCAAACTTTGCAGATCTTTACACGAACATGAATCAAAGCTAATGGTAGCTAAAATTCCATCAATAACAACAACAATCAAAGATCACCCAACAACTCTGATACCAATTGATAGTGCTAGTCGAACCGAGCTTGGATCTAGATCTGAGATTGTTTGGGGATGTTGTTTGCGATCAGTGATGCGGAATCTCACTAATCACGTATTGATGCTTGAATGTTCATGAAGATCGCAAGGTATGATGAAGATGATGATAATATGAATAGGTGAATTGTATTAGATCATTGGAGAGGTTACAAAGGATATGGAATGAAATGTAGGCAACTCTCTTAACAAATGACCTAGGTGATGGTATTTATAGTCTATACCATTCACCTTACAATGTAACCTAACCACGTGCAGTTAAGCACAAACGCGCATTTAAGCACGAAACGATTACACAAATATTCTAAGACAAATACAAATTATGAACGTCTTCACCCGTGCTTGCTCGTGATGATGCTCGATATCTTCACTCGCTTATATTTGGAAAGTGACATCTTCAAATAACCCCAACAGATTCTGCTCTACTAAGCAGGTAAAGAAATTCGATTGTGTATTAAGACGTACAAAATGTAGATAATGTTTTTAAATTAAATATATGTTCTTTAAAGATAATAATAATAATAATAATAATAATAATAATAATAATAATAATAATAAATAATTTAAATTAAATCAAAAACGTGTTTTACGACAATGGAGGTGTGGATTGTGTGTGAGAATTAACGTTTACAAGAGTGTTGGATCAATGCGAGTCATCCCAGTAGATCGAAACGTATGCATACTATACGTGTGGTTCGCCAGTGCATCGTTAACAATTGAAATATCATGAGTCGGAATTATATCTAGGTAACTTGTTATCAGATATAACTTAAAGTTATATTCATCTTGCAGAATTGAGAATAGAGTACAATTAGGTGAAGTACTTTTAGGACGAGTCTGGTATGTTACAAGGTATTCACATGAATGTTTAAACAATACATATTTACTTCACAAGAAGTGATTTTGAATGAGCAATATTACGCGGTTGGTTTATCGTATCAACAAGAGTTTTATTATTATATATATTTCTTTATAAGTTGTTAGCTTTATTAGACTCCTCCATGGAATTCTAAAAATTATAGGGTTTGTTTAACATTTATTTGCAGAACCAATGATGTTAAGATATTACGGACTGTTGGTAGGAGGTTAACCGACCATAATTTAAAGCATCTCATTACGTATCATAAGGTTGTGACTTTAGTAAGGTAAATGTTTCAACTGGTGAATTCAGACTGATTATATGTGGAATGAGTCATATCATTAAGAGGCAAATGTAGTAGCAAAACTTTATCAGGTTTTTCAACTTAGATCTTTGTTCTTATTTGTGTGTCACCAAGGAAAGATTTCAATTATCTTTAATTTAGGTGTATAAGGTAAAATGTGTGTAGTTAAGGATAAACTTATTATATGCCATTGAAGGTTGTATTGTAATTGTATACCATCCGTATATGGATTTTATAGGTTCAGTCAAGCATAGACTTGATATCGGTGCGTTATTTAGAGATGGATGTGTTGTGTCAGATGAATTTGTATTGATTGGTTCATCACTGTTGTTTGTGTTTTTGGGTATCACCGACATGGCAGATTTTGACAGGATCATCATGTAGCTGTAAATTCACCATTACGTTGCGCACCCGTAATCGTCAATTTACCTTACACAATCACCCCAGTTTGTCTCCCACCGGGTACATTAATCTTACGTTTAGTTATGTTCTTCGATTTACATTCATCCGTGTGGCATTGCTATCCCATATCAAGTAATGAAGGGGTATAAGTGTATGATAAACCTATAAGTAGGAGATAACTACACTGGATGTATAGGACACTAACAGACTATCAGTGTGCTATATCAATGGGTCGTATGTATCAGGTATTGTGTAAGTTCATAATAAGTGTAAGACTACTAGTCTAAACACAATCTGAGTGTATAATGTGCATAAGCGGTGGTACTATCAAATCAAGTAGATAGCACGTAGTGGATCACACAATAAGTGAAAGGTTGCACTAATAATATGTCTCATCTTAAGTAACATGTTATAGCATACGAATGTGTGATATAATAAGTGATGAGTAATAGCACATAGTAGGTCGCATAAGTATTAAGTCAAGACCTCTATGAATGAGTATCTGAACAGAAATCCTGTCCCGGTGTTCATGTACCCCTATACATTATGATTCGGTCTCAGCCGGTTGGTTGCCATAATGAGGTAGATAATTCAAAACTGAATTGTTTAGGCTTCATACGAAACCAGTTTGTTGCCATAATGTTGTAAGTTTCAAGTTATAAATGAAATGTAAACATTTCTCAACTAAAGCCCCAAAAAAATTTTTTTTTTCCTAAAATGTCACATAATACAGGTTGGTCATTTCATGCAATGCTAGTGTAATCGTGTGTATGTGCCTGTCACATGTATATGGGTCACAAATAAATTCACACAAGTGCAACTAATGTAGTGTACAGTTATAGTCTAGAATGCAATGCAATGCAAACCTAGTTCACTATAACCAATGGCTCTGATACCAATCTGTCACACCCTCAAAATCCACTAACGGAGTTTTACCGTTAAGTGTGTGACAAACCAGGATCTCAGACATTAGTTACACCAAACGACACTATATGCATTTAAAACATACGTATCTCATTAAATGAGAAATTTAATACAGAGTTGATGTTTGAAAGTTTGCGGAAGCGTAATCGAATTGTAATGTCAAAATATTTAAATGGAGACTAAATGCGCAAAACACGCGCCCAAAAGTAGAGAAACACAGTTTAAATAGTTGTTAAACACAAAGCATTGTTTTTAATGCAAGAAAATGTTTAAATAAAAAGTTGTGTCCATGCCATGTCCTAAGTGCGTTGTACATCAACGACTTGAAAAAGTGAAAGGCTAACAAGTGTCAACACGACTGTTGGTGAGTTCACATAGTAAGTATGAAATAAAGTATGTCCAGTTGCAAGCAGAAATATAAATTAAGTATGTCATTGTAGGTAGCTAGTCTACAGCACATGTCCTTAGAGGCGTATGTATCTAACCGAAGCTGACGTATGTACACATTAAGTGCATTTTGCCCGTTCGTACATCCCAGCAGGATGCACTGTAAGTATGTTAGGTCATTCAACACCCGTTCGACAGGTCCTTCTGTCGTGCTAGCGCGACTAGCCCGGGTGGGGTTTGTCAAACCCAGTAGTACTACTCAAAATTTCCCCGCTATTTCACAAATACTAACGGTCAACTAGGTATCCATGAGGTCTTTCATGAACAAAATAAAAGTTGCTCTAATCCAGACATGCGACATACAAAATTTGTAAATCTATAAAAGTAATCGTCTGTGTTCAGCCCATAAAAGGGTAGAATAGTAGAAGTGCGGTTTAGTGAACTCGCCTTTGAAGCGCACAACAAATAAACAGCAAAAATGTAACAAGAGTCTTAGATCGCTCTACGACCTGTTTTAGTAATCGAATACTAATTTTTAACTAAGAACACAAGTAATATATATATAATGTGGTATTGGCTAGGGTTTTGCGTGTTCGGTTCGGTTTCCATACAATACTAATATTACATAAGCTTGCACGTATTGCTAGTACCCTCACCTATAATATAACATCCACATAATCAATAAAATTTTTATGTATAGTTTCGACTTTTGATATTATGCTTGTAACATGAAATGCACACATATCCATTCATACACGAGCAATACATACGACATATATACATATAATCTCGATACATCCATTGCATACATCTAATATATTGACGATCTACTGTTTAATATGCACCAAAGCATACTTATCTTTCTGCTACAAGTACATATACATATATATTTATACGGTACACAATCTTCACCCACATCTCAACATACATAGATACTGAATACATATACATACAATACCTACATTTAATGCATCAATCCATACACATCAGTACACACAATTTCACATGAATCAACCGCACACATACAAACAATCTGTTACACATGTGAATCAATCGCATATATATACATACATATATATATATATATATATCACATACAATCAGAAATACTGATTCATACATATATACACATCATCATGCCATCCAATTTACCTATTTGTACATGTAGGTACATATACACACCACCGTATACCAATGTTGCTAACTTTGATTGTTACATACATATAAATCCACACATGTTATCGATCACATTCTTGCATCATTACACTGTTATCATCATCGTTATCAACAATGCCTATTGCATCAATACCCATATGCATATAGCATTTATACACCTACGCTGCACTTGCAAGAACATGCTTGCAGGTTTTTGCACATACACCATGCATACATACATCCACTATAACATACGTATATATATATATATAAACTCACGCACACACACTTATTACATATCACGCATGTTGCTGCTACTGTTTCATCATCATGATGTTTTTTTTAGTTTCATCATATACTTACATAATAGTTCATGCGCACACATACATCATTACATACACGTACACCAGATCGGTACCTACTGCTGTTTATCTATACGTCTACATGGTCTTTCATATATCCATAAACACACATATATACATACTGCTGCACACATAAATCATACTTTAGTGCTATTGCCTTACACAATGTCGCATACTTAAACAAATACATACAATTCATCATATTGTTAAATCCTCATACATCCATCGTTCAGCAGCATATACATATATACTTATCATCATCACTGCACAAAGATGCTTCATATGTAATCATGCTCACTGTTATTGCTTTAATCTATCCATACGTACACATATATTTACATCTCAGAACATATACATACGCATGATACAGGTGCTTGTACCGAACCAAAACATAACCCGTAACGAAACCCGAAACGAACCGAAATCGAAACCGTAACGAGATAAATAGTGAAAATACACAATGGCCACGTACCGATTGTCGAGTGGAGTGTTGGGAGGCTGCTGGTATGGCGACGGGGGTGGTCAGACTTGCAGGGGCCCGGAGAATCGGTGGCGGCTGTTTTATGATTTCCGGCGAGTTAGGGATGACGAGAGAGAGAGAGATGCTACTGCTGCTGCTACTCGCGCTTCTTCTTGGCCGAGGTGAACAACGAGTGAGGAGTGTGTCGTGCATGATGTGTGCGGTCGGTTTAGCAGAAGACGAAGAAGATGATGGGTGGGATTAGGGTTGGGTAATTAGTTTAGGAATTACACTTTTAGCCCTTATAAAATGAAAGGTTATTTAATCTAGGTTTTAAAGTCAATAATTAGTTTACTTAATTACAAAACGAACCCCAAACTTCTAAAGAACTTAACGAAGTTTAACGAGAGTAGGTTAACGGTGTTCACCTGAAATTCCGGGTTGTCACACAAGGAATCATCTTTTTCATCCATGAATCTCAAATCAGAACCTGATAAGGTAAAAGTCACAACATGTAAGTCAAAAGAGCCTTATGTGTCACACCCCCAAAATCCACTAACGGAGTTTTACCGTTAAGTGTGTGACAAACCAGGAACTCAGTCATTAGTTACACCAAACGACACTATATGAATTTAAAATATACGTGTCTCATTAAATGAGAAAATTTAATACAGAGTTAAAGTTTAAAAGTTTGCGGAAGCGCAATCGAAATGTATGTCAATAATATTAAATGGAACTAAATGCGTAAAGACGCGCCCAACATAAGAAACATAGTTTACATATTTGTTAAAACTAAACGTAGTTTTTAAATGCAAGAAAGTGTTAAATGCAAAGTTGTGACTCCGTGCCATGCCCTAAATGCGTTGAATCTCAATGACCTGTAAAAGTGAAAGGCTAATAAGTGTCAACACGACGGTTGGTGAGTTCACAAAGTAAGTATGAAATCAAGTAGTTCAGTTGCAAGCAGATATATAAATTAAGTATGTCATTGTAGGTAGCTAGTCTACAGCACATGTCCTTAGAGGCGTATGTATCTAACCGAAGCTGACGTATGTACACATTAAGTGCATTTTGCCCGTTCGTACATACCAGCAGGATGCACTGTAAGTATGTTAGGTCATTCAACACCCGTTCGACTGGTCCTTCTGTCGTGCTAGCGCGACTAGCCCGGGTGGGGTTTGTCAAACCCAGTAGTACTACTCAAAATTTCCCCGCTATTTCACAAATACTAACGGTCAACTAGGTATCCATGAGGTCTTTCATAAACAAAATAAAAGTTTCTCTAATCCAGACATGCGACATACAGAATTTGTAAATCCGTAAAAGTAATCGTTCGCGTTCTCAGCCCATAAAAGGGTGAGATAGTAAAAGTGCGGTTTAGTGAACTCACCTTAAGGTGCACAGAAAATCAGTTTGAGAGTACACAATGTAATACATCAACCTAAATAATAGTAGATCTATTAATGTGTGTTCATGTAGGGTCATAGAACCTTATGCATCCAAATAGTCATACGGTTTGTGCGAGATTAGAAAAGTTTGACTCTTTGACCAAGTTTGACCAAAGTTGACTTTTGTTGACCCGAGTTGACCCACGACCCGCTGGTGATTTATTAAGTGCAAGTATGTTTCTTTTGAAGTATTTGTTCATATTAAGTTCACAAATCACATCACAAGGCACATATTCAAAGAATTCAATTTCTATTTTCATTAAAGTTTCCTTTATAGGAAAGTGGAATTTTTAGAACATGTTTTTACAATTCAACATCCAAAAGATTTCCAAACCTCATTATGCACATCAACTACTACACACTAGTCACACCATGATACACAACCGAATAGCACACGTCAAAACTTACAGTTTCCAATATAAGACAAAGTAGCATGTGTAATCATCTCAAGGCACATATCATGTTTCAAATAACATAGCAACACTTTCATCATAGCATCCTAGTCAACTAGAACACACATTCTAGATTCTCAACAATCAATTTCATACCCAGCCCTAGTGAATGTTCATGACAAAAAGTTTCCACAATTAGAAAGTCATTCCAAATCAAGTCGGATTTCCACGTTCAAATAACCAAAATTCGTTTAATTCATCATACGAACATGCTAGTATCATCACAACAACTATTAGATGTCCACAACATGCATTTTTCACATGAACCACATGAAAAGTTACTATTTTTAGTAATATGGCAAAACGAGCATGTAATTTCAAAACCAAATAATCATCCTTCATTCAAATCATCATCTAAACATATATTTCATCATGATCATGCATTTTAGTTCATGTTCAAAAGACTTCTTATTAACCCTAATTTCTCAAAAATAATAATATGGATTCAATTCACTATTTGATCACCAAAACATCAAATAAACCTATAATCAATACCCAATTCCACAACAAAATCACCAATGACAAATTTGGATGAACTAGGGTTTCATGTCTTACAATTTTCGAAACATATATGAACTTTTTAGGAATGAAACTTACTCGTAATGTGTTTATAACTTAAATTAGCAAGCAACAACACCACCAAAGATCCAACACAACCGAACATCATCACTTGACGAACAAAACAGCCGAAATATTCAACTGGCCATAACTTTTTCATCACTTCTAGTTAGAAGACCTATTTACTATCATTGGAACCGTCTCGTCGAGACGAAGATTTTGATATATAATAGGCCTCGTGACGACGTCGGAGCTGGCCGGAATCTGGCCGGAAATGTGACGTCCTGGGAGGAAAGAAAACACAAGTGACGTTTTCTTTTATAAAACTAGGTTTAGAAATTGTTAATTTTTGTTAAATGTTAAGTTGAGTTGGGCTTTGGGCCATCTATGGGTCACATGGATGATCCACGGGCTCCGTTTTGTTTCGATTTGCAAACACAATGAAAAACTTTATCAAACGTAAATTTTTGTTTCACAAAGATTTCCAAATTTCGTAAATAGTTAAAAAGTTAAAATCAGTAAATACGCAGGTAATTGAAAGTTCAACAATTTAAGCACACATGTTACTTAAGACGTATATTTATTGTGTTTGTATCAATTTGATTTCACCAACGTCTGGGTATTAACTCGTGTGGTCGTTTCGTGTGTACGTTTGTGTAACAGTTTGTACATTTAATTTGTCAAATTAAATGAAAAGTATAATTGCGTTAACGTGACTAACATAGTTTGGCTAACAAGGTGAACCTGAATTTGTTGGGTGTTACATCATCCCCTTGTTTAAGGAATTTTCGTCTCGAAAATTTAAAATAGGTTTCGAGTTGTCACACCATGTTCCCGAAAACTTTTCAGTCACATAACATATAAGTTCACTAAATTTATATTTATTTAGTTGCTCGGAATTATTACTTTATTAATTCGCCAACATTCGTGTATTAGCTCACGTGATCTGGTAATTCCTTGGATTGTCGTTACATGTAACTGTTTGTGTAATATGTAGCACGTTTAACTCAACTAATTAAATGTGGAGTATAATTTAATTAACGGAATTAACGGGATTTAGTTAACGGAGTTAATATGAAATTCTAGGGTGTTACATCATCCCCTTGTTGAAAGAATTTTCGTCCCGAAAATTTAACCAATAGTATTAGTATTAGATGTTTTCATTTGAAATAATTAAAGATGCTTGTACATTATTTGATTTTTCACACTACTACGTAACTCTGGTCCATGCTTCTAAATTCTAGCAAACTTCGGCTATAGTGGTCTTATAGTGATTGGGTATTCTGAATTCTTTGCCTAATATTTTAACTGATTTTCCGTGAAACGTTGTTGTTCATTGATTGGGACGACGAGTGTTCCATTACGTAGGAGCTTGATTAGGTTGAAGACATCAGAAACGTTGTGTACCATGTTTATCTTCTAAAACTGATCCAGTCAATGATCTAGGGTTTCAAATGGTCTAATGTATCATGGTTTTGATGGAATTCCAAAGTTTTTTTTGGATGGGATTTACAAATAGCGATTTCTATACTGTATATTTCGGGGATTCAGATTAGTGAGTTCCACGTTGTTATTGGCTACCCGAGGACCTAGTGCCAACGGAAGAGTTCATTTATTGGTATAGATTGTTAAACTAAGACAACTCGTTTACAAGGTAGACCGTGTGTGGGTACTTGACTTCATTAAAGAAACATCGTCAAAACGCGGTCACAAGGATGTCACGGACCTTCTAACAAAAATAGATGAGGAATGAACTTTGATACTATCTATATGTTCGGACACACGTGAATTAAGCAAGAATGATCAAGGAACTTAATAAGTATTCATGATTCGTTGTGGTCGATAGAAAAGTGGTTGGATGATGTAGGGTAAAATGTTATTAATGTTTGCTTACTGAAGTAGTATAAAAATGAAAGTGTCTATGTTACATGAGGTGTTCCTAATCCTTTGAACTACAATAGATTTTTCTCTTTGATGGAATCTGAGTGTTACGGTTAGAAGTGTGCCCGGGGGGGCATATGATACGCCAAGCATTTTCTCACAGAGAAGGTTTTCAAGAATGTTATCTTAGACTTCGTCATACATTTGTTTCCATAGTTGTTACAACTACAATATCTCGGTATTTCATTCCACTTCCTGCGTATGATCACAGTTTCATGCTATCATCTCATTACAAAGTTCTTAATTTGTTGTTTAGTGTTTTACCTAGATAGTTTTATGGTTGTGTTACCGTGTTATCAAGCTCTTGTTGTTACGTGATTTCCGTTGTATCTTCTGATTTTAATTCCTACAACATTAGCCGAAAACAGGTGTTCTTATGGGCACATATTTTAATTGAACTCCAGGGTAATGTTTACAAGGGTGTGAGGGAGTATACGATAAACAAACGATTTTCTCATAGAGGCAGGTTCCATGAGATTCGTAAGCCGACTTTAGGTGGAGATTTGATTCACTTTTCGGGTATTCTTTATGGAGATATAGTTTTAGTCCGGTTTATTATTTGTGGTTTTAGCTCCCTAACTTACTAGGTAAGGGTTCCAAGTTCAAATAGTAATATTCTAGCCGTGCTTTTTATAACCGAATTCGTCATACGGTAGTATTTAGGTTCACCATTTGAGTATATAGAAGACGATGAGGTATAACCGTCCGATTTAAAGTCTAGGGTTCCAAGTTCTTTAACGGATTAGAAAGGATCTCATGTTATATCATTACATGTGTCGGGTGGCTTCAGTATCATCATAGTTTATATAGTTTCCTCTACTAGGACATTCGCAGGTTGGAATAGCTAGGTTAAAGTTTCTTACATGGTGGCTAAAACAATTTTTTTTAAGGAAGCTAATTAAGTTTAATATGGAAATTGTTGAATAATAGAGCTTCTAAGAAGGGACGTCAGACGTTCAAAGTGCCAAATGAAAATCAGAGTATCAATATTATGTTTCTTAGCAAATACAAAGGTGTACCGGGAATGAAACAAAATAGAAAGTGGTTACCCTGGTCCGTAATGATTAAGCTCCCTCAGAACATCAACTGATAGTGTCGGTTTATCGTTGACGGTGGTACTCATCACCAGAACTCTTAGAGTCGTGAAATGTATTCAAAATCATAACTTATATGCCTGAGTCAGTTATGGACTGTCTGGTTTTTGTTGTTACTATGAATAAAGGATATTGAAAGTTATAATTTAACTGAGTACATAGTGGTTGCCCTATAAGTAGTAGATCAAACAGCTTTATAAGAAATTACATGTTTATATATTAGAGTTTCCCAGGTTAACTATTGGTTTGATTTCAGGTCCACCTCCAACGTACCGTTAGTGCTTATATATAGGGTGTACCGCAGCTAACCCACCACACCACCAGCACCTTGAAGGTGACATTTTTGCCTGCTTTACTAAGTCATTCAAGGGGTCGGGAAGAAGGGAATATACTTTAAGTGAAATGGAAATGTTTTAATATATATGGTAATTTCGGTTATGCATTAAAATTTTATGTGGTTCAAATGTGAAAAATCACAAACTTGAGATTTTAAGAAAGCTTAACTTGAATTCTGCTCTACCAAGCAGGTAAAGAGGTTTGAATATATATCACGATGTACAGAATGTAGATAATGTTTTTGAATTAAATATAGGTTCTTTAAAGAGGAAAATAATAATAATAATAATAATAATAATAATAATAATAATAATAGAATAAATTAAATCCAATACGTGTTTTACAATAATGGAGATGCAGATTGGGTGTATTAGTTAACATTTACAAGAGTCCCGGACCAAGACAAGTCATCCAACTAGGTCGAAACGTATGCATACTACACGTGTGGTTCGCCAGTGCATCGTTAACAATTGGAACGTCAAGAGTCGGAATTATTTCTAGGTAACTTATTATCAGAGATAACTTAAATTCTGTTTATCTTGAATAATTGAGAAAAGAAATGTTACGATTAGGTGAAGTACTTCTAGGATGAGTCTGGTATGTTACGAGGTATTCACATGAAGGTTTAAGTGATACAGATTTACTTCACAAGAAGTGACTTTGAATGGGAAATATTACGCAGTTGGTTCGTCATATCAACAGGAGGTTATTTTCGAATAGGTTGTTAGCTTTATAATGCTCTCCATGGAGTCCTAAAAGTTATAGAGTTTGTTTAACAATCCTTTGCAGAAACAATGATGTTAAGATATTACTGCTGTGCTAAAAGGTTATAGTCCACAGACTGGAATTATAATTTTGTGATTTAAGTAAGGTAAATGTTTTAACTGGAGGATTCAGGTTGTTTATATGCAGAATGAATCATCATCATTAGGGGTGAAATATAGTAGTAGTTAGACATTATTAGGTTTGTCAACATAGATCTTTGTTCTCACTTATGTGTTATCAAGGCAAGATTTTAATTATCTTCAATTTAGGTGTATAAGGTGAAATGTTTGTAGTTTAAAGATAAACTTATCATATGCCATCAAACATTGTAGTGTAATTGTATACCATCCATATATGGATTTTATGGGTTAAGGCAAGCATAGACTTGACATCGGTACGTTATCTAGAGATGGATGTTTGTTTCAGATGAATTTGTATTGATTGGTTCTTCACTTTTGTGTTTATTTTTGGGTATCACCGACATGGCAGATTTTGCCAGGATCATCGTGTACCTATAAATTCACCATTACGTTGCGCACCCGTAATCGTCAATTTACCTTACACAATCACCCCAGTTTGTCTCCCACCGGGTACATTAATCTTACGTTTAGTTATGTTCTTGGATTTACATTCATCCGTGTGGCATTGCTATCCCATATCAAGTATTGAAGGGGTATAAGTGTATGCTAAACCTATAAGTAAGAGATAACTACACTAGATGTATAGGACACTAACAGACTATCAGTGTGCTATATCAATTGGTCGCATGTATCAGGTATTGTGTATGTTCATGATAAGTGTAAGACTACTAGTCTAAACAATCTGAGTGTATAATGTGCATAAGCGGTGGTACTATCAAATCAAGTAGATAGCTCGTAGAGGATCACACAATAAGTGAAAGGTTATACTAATAATATGTCTCATCTTAAGTAACATGTTATAGCATACGAATGTGTGATATAATAAGTGATGAGTAATAGCACATAGTAGGTCGCATAAGTGTATGATAAACCTCACTATGAATGAGTTTTTGGACAAAATCCATTACTGTTGTTCATGTACTTCTATACCTCAGGCATCAGTCTCAGCCGATTGGTTGCCATAATGAGGTATATAATTCAAAAGTGTGTTGTTTAGGCTCCGTATGATCTCAGTTTTTTCCGTAATGTTGCAAGTTTCAAGTTTTAATGAAATGTAAACATTTCTCAACTAAAGCCCCCAAATGAAAAGGAAAAAAAATTTGGCCTAAAACGGAATAACTTTTAAACCAAGTCGTGGTCAGCCAAGTCTCATGCATATTTCAATGAACAATTCATAAGCTAGCAAATACATTATCTAGTTCAAGCTTCACTAGCAGAGCAAGTCCCTAAAAAATATTTTCCTTAAAGTTGCACATGATACAAGTTGGCCACTTCATGTAACGCTAGTGTAGGCGTGCGTATGTATAAATCACATGTATATGGGTTACAAATAAATTCACACAGGTGCAACTAATGTCATTTCTGAAATCAAGTGTGTACAAGTCACTAACAAATAATAAGTTCATAAATAATTAACTAACTAATGTAGTGTACAGTTATAGTCTAGAATGCAATGCAATGCAACCTAGTTCGCTATAACCAATGTCTCTGATACCAATCTGTCACACCCCCAAAATCCACTAACGGAGTTTTACCGTTAAGTGTGTGACAAACCAGGATCTCAGTCATTAGTTACACCAAACGACACTATATGAATTTAAAATATACGTGTCTCATTAATTGAGAAAATTTAATACAGAGTTAACGTTTAAAAGTTTGTGGAAGCGTAATCGAAATGTATGTCAATAATATTAAATGGAACTAAATGCGTAAACACGCGCCCAACATAAGAAACATAGTTTACATATTTGTTAAAACTAAACGTAGTTTTTAAATGCAAGAAAGTGTTAAATGCAAAGTTGTGACTCCGTGCCATGCCCTAAATGCGTTGAATCTCAATGACCTGTAAAAGTGAAAGACTAATAACGACGGTTGGTGAGTTCACAAAGTAAGTATGAAATCAAGTAGTTTAGTTGCAAGCAGATATATAAATTAAGTATGTCATTGTAGGTAGCTAGTCTACAGCACATGTCCTTAGAGGCGTATGTATCTGACCGAAGCTGACGTATGTACACATTAAGTGCATTTTGCCCGTTCGTACACACCAGCAGGATGCACTGTAAGTATGTTAGGTCATTCAACACCCGTACGACAGGTCCTTCTGTCGTGCTAGCGCGACTAGCCCGGGTGGGGTTTGTCAAACCCAGTAGTACTACTCAAAATTTCCCCGCTATTTCACAAATACTAACGGTCAACTAGGTATCCATGAGGTCTTTCATAAACAAAATAAAAGTTTCTCTAATCCAGACATGCGACATACAGAATTTGTAATCCGTAAAAGTAATCGTTCGCGTTCTCAGCCCATAAAAGGGTGAGATAGTAAAAGTGCGGTTTAGTGAACTCACCTTAGGGTGCACAGAAAATCAGTTTGAGAGTACACAATGTAATACATCAACCTAAATAATAGTAGGTCTATTAATGTGTGTTCATGTAGGGTCATAGAACCCTATGCATCCAAATAGTCATACGGTTTGTGCGAGATTAGAAAAGTTTGACTCTTTGACCAAGTTTGACCAAAGTTGACTTTTGTTGACCCGAGTTGACCCACGACCCGTTGGTGATTTATTAAGTGCAAATATGTTTCTTTTGAAGTATTTGTTCATATTAAGTTCACAAATCACATCACAAGGCACGTATTCAAAGAATTCAATTTCTATTTTCATTAAAGTTTCCTTTATAGGAAAGTGGAATTTTTAGAACATGTTTTCACAATTCAACATCCAAAAGATTTCCAAACCTCATTATGCACATCAACTACTACACACTAGTCATACCATGATACACAACCGAATAGCACACGTCAAAACTTACAGTTTCCAATATAAGACAAAGTAGCATGTGTAATCATCTCAAGGCACATATCATGTTTCAAATAACATAGCAACACTTTCATCATAGCATCCTAGTCAACTAGAACACACATTCTAGATTCTCAACAATCAATTTCATACCCAGGGGTTATTAACCAAACAACACTTCCCTATGCAATTCATCTATGTTTGTGTGTCTAAAACCACTAATCATGCACCCTAGTGAATGTTCATGACAAAAAGTTTCCACAATTAGAAAGTCATTCCAAATCAAGTCGGATTTCCACGTTCAAATAACCAAAATTCGTTTAATTCATCATACGAACATGCTAGTATCATCACAACAACTATTAGATGTCCACAACATGCATTTTTCACATGAACCACATGAAAAGTTACTATTTTTAGTAATATGGCAAAACGAGCATGTAATTTCAAAACCAAATAATCATCCTTCATTCAAATCATCATCTAAACATATATTTCATCATGATCATGCATTTTAGTTCATGTTCAAAAGACTTCTTATTAACCCTAATTTCTCAAAAATAATAATATGGATTCAATTCACTATTTGATCATCAAAACATCAAATAAACCTATAATCAATACCCAATTCCACAACAAAATCACCAATGACAAATTTAGATGAACTAGGGTTTCATGTCTTACAATTTTCGAAACATATATGAACTTTTTAGGAATGAAACTTACTCGTAATGTGTTTATAACTTAAATTAGCAAGCAACAACACCACCAAAGATCCAACACAACCGAACATCATCACTTGACGAACAAAACAGCCGAAATATTCAACTGGCCATAACTTTTTCATCACTTCTAGTTAGAAGACGTATTTACTATCATTGGAACCGTCTCGTCGAGACGAAGATTTTGATATATAATAGGCCTCGTGACGACGTCGGAGCTGGCCGGAATCTGGCCGGAAAGGTGACGGCCTGGGAGGAAAGAAAAACACAAGTGACGTTTTCTTTTATAAAACTAGGTTTAGAAATTGTTAATTTTTGTTAAATGTTAAGTTGAGTTGGGCTTTGGGCCATCTATGGGTCACATGGATGATCCACGGGCTCCGTTTTGTTTCGATTTGCAAACACAATGAAAAACTTTATCAAACGTAAATTTTTGTTTCACAAAGATTTCCAAATATCGTAAATAGTTAAAAAGTTAAAATCAGTAAAATACGCAACTAATTGAAAGTTCAACAATTTAAGCACACATGTTACTTAAGACGTATATTTATTGTGTTTGTATCAATTTGATTTCACCAACGTCCGGGTATTAACTCGTGTGGTCGTTTCGTGTGTACGTTTGTGTAACAGTTTGTACATTTAATTTGTCAAATTAAATGAAAAGTATAATTGCGTTAACGTGACTAACATCGTTTGGCTAACTAGGTGAACCTGAATTTGTTGGGTGTCACATTATGACTCTTACAGTGATTGTAACTCTCAATTATCTGATTGTGATGAAGAGATAGAAATAGATAGAATTCCTGTTTCTAAATTTTCCAAAGTTGGTTTGAAATCTCATTGCTTTAAATGTGGAAATGATGATCATACGGTCAAGCAATGCCCTGAGCAAGTTGAAAATAGTTCAAAGCATAGATCTTTAGGAAGAAGATTGAATACCTTTGTAAATAATTTTTTCAGTAAATTTTTTACAGTTCAAAGACCTAAGTACATTAAGGCTTGGGTCCCGATTTCAAAAGTCTAATTAATCTCTATCAAATGTCAGGAACATTCGAGAGCCGCTGTAAATAGTCATTGGCATGTAGATAGAGGATGTTCCAGACATATGACCAGATTGAAGGATCTGCTGACAAATTACAGGATTATTAATGGTGGTTATGTTGCATCTACTGGAGACAAGAAGGGTGGAAAGATGATTGGTCAAGGAAACATTTGATAAACCACGTTTTTATGAACTGATTTCCATGCTGGGGTTGATATCATTTTGAAAACCTTCTTCTAAGAAAAATACCTTGTAAATATGTAATTATTTTTTTTATTTTCTTCCTTGAGAATCTGGAGTTGGTGAATTTTCTCTGTTATACGTCGGTATAGAGTCAAAGTGCTTAACTTCTCTGCTTTATGTAAACAATGACCTGGAGTTGGTGAATCTTCTCTGTTATACGTCGGTATAGACCTGAAGTTTCACCGAGCATGCTCAAATGATTATCTCCTCTGTTATACGTCGGTATAGACCTAGAGCTCTAATCATTTGAGTTTCCCAAATAATAAAGTCGCAATGTGTTCAAACATCAAAAGAATCATTGTCGAAAAGCTCCACTCCCAAAATGCAAAATGGCATCAAGTCAAAAGAGGTTCATGAATTGATCAATATTCAAAAATTGATCCAAAAGAAATTCAAGCAAAGTCAATCATATTGCTCTATAAACCCTGATGATAGGACAAGTTTCTTTACCAAGATGTCTGTGGGGACCGAGTTGCCCGAGTCTCTTTAATCAAACCAAAACATGATAAATGAAGCTGCTGATCTCTTGTTGAAAGGAATAAGGCATGGGTTTAAATGGACAAACATATCTGCAATCCCGCCAATCTATGATTCTCCGGATTCTGCTCGAAAAACGTCAAGAAAAAAATATATATCCTCCTTTAGTTTTATTTAATTTTAATTTCCTTTTTATTCTATCTTTTACCTTTTATTTTTCCTTTTTTGTTTTTCTTTTCTGTTTTTAAGCGTTGAAATTATGGGACGTTTTTCAAGGATTCTTAAAGGAAATCAAACTTAAGAAAAACCAAAAAAATATGTTTTTGTTTTCTGTTCAAGCGAATCTGTCAGCGAAGCTACAGGTTTCCCCGGACATGGTTTAAGTCTCTTCGACTTTCTTCTGACCTAATGTTTCGAGCGAATCTAAGATTCGGCCCGTCGTGTTACAGCGAATCTAGGACTGTATATATTTGTTTCTGCGAATCCATTTGACACTTTCGCTTGCACTGTTACCGGGTCATTTCAAAATTTTCAAAATTCGAATCTCACTTAAAGCTTTACATCACAAATTGATTGTTTTTAATCCCACCAGAAGATAACTTCACGGAATTTGGGTACCAAAAGCCGGTAAGGAAGAGGTCAAAGAAAGATAAGCACTAGGTGTTGTGGAAGGGAAAGGTGGTGCTGAAGTTGGCTGCACCTAAGATTATGAACAAAGTCAGAGTTCCAGATACTCAGCCACAAAGATTGCAAGAGTTTGTGAAGTGGTTCTATGATAACTGCACTGGTGAGGCGATAATCAGATTAGAAGGGGAAGATCGTCCGGAAATCAGACTGTTTGATCCAATGGAGATTTTCTCCTTCAGTGATGAAGATTTGAAGGTGTTGTGTAAGAATGAAATTAAGCACGGGGCTGGAGATGACACCAAAACTGAAGCCAACTTGTTTGTAAGGGTTGCGAATAGAGCCCGGGGGTTCGTGCTGAGTTGAGAAGGGTAAATGAGAAGATTATGAGGACTGATGATTTGAACTTAGAGATGGATGACCTATCCAAACAATTGGATCAATCGATTGAAAAGAGATTTGAGAAGCCTGTTGAGGTGGAAGTTAGTGGATCAAAAGTGCAAGGTGAGGAGCAGAAGGTAGATGTTCAAGAGGAGATCATTGAAACTGATATACCTGATACTGTGGTCACCGAAGTACGTTTTGTTGAATCGTTTTTGGATTATAGTGAAAGTGAAGAAGCCGGATCTGAAGATGTTACTAATCCTTTGGTTGGTATTAAATCGAGAGCTGGAGCGTTCATTGAGAATCTATAAAGCCGAAAGAGACGGAGCTTAAACAGAAGACTTCCCCATTTGAGGTCCAACCTAGGGGGAGTATTGATAGTACATATAGGTTGGACTCATCGGCATGTCGATGTTACTTTTGATTTGTTATGTATTTTGTTCTAAATGTAACTAGCGAACCTACGGGCGAATGCCCGGAAGTCTAGATTAGTATAGCCTTTAGATTAGATCAGTCGCCGGGCGAATCTGTTTTGTGCCCGGCGAAACTGATAGGTTTGCATGACAGATTCGCTGTCAACGAATCTGTCAGCGAACCTAAGTCTGTTCTATATAATGTAATGTTTTCTCATCTTCAATACAAGTTTTGCAAGTTTATCAAACCCTAATTGTGTGTGTGTGACGGCTGAGGTGCTAGGAGCTTATTATTATCATCTTTGTAGCTTGATTACCTCTGTTTGTGTTGATTTGATCTTTGTTATTGTGTATTAAGTGTATTTGGACAATGTTTCATTGAATTCAAGTGGGTTTTGCTGTTTACTTATCATTATAGCACTGAAATCTCGATCTAATGGACCAACACATTGACTTTGTGTTATTGATTTGTGTAATGAATTGAAACTTTAATGAACTACTTAACTTTGCTTGAAAAAGTAAATTGGACAATTAATCTTGGTAGTTAAATACTTAGGGTTTGAACGGTCCGAGAGGAGGTTTGCCTAATATGTGATTATCGTGTTAATTGTATTCAATATTTCCTTTGCATGTTACCCCTTGTAGGATAATGTATTGTGTCAGCTAGATCGAGAGGTTAGTTGTCATTTGGGTATGTTAGAATTATTGAAAAGACCGAAAGGTAATTCAACCTAACCGATAGTTTAATTCGTTCCTTAAGTATTCTTATCGGTCACACTCGGAGAATGATCCGGGATCCTTTAGGTCTATTAAGGTGCGCATCTTTAGAAATTCGGTTTCATCACATTTGAATCAACCAAATCAAAGCCATAAGTCACAACCGGGATTCATCTAGGTGGTATTCTTTCCAATCTTGCAAATTAATCAAAAGCTTCGTTCGTTGTGTTCATCTTTAATTACTTTGTTAGTTAAAAGTTATTTTCAATTCGTAGGTTATTAGAAAATCCCCCATCAACTAATTCTTTTTCAGTTTAGTTTTCGTTATTCGTAGTGTCTTTGGGTTCGATATCCGGTCTTCCGTAGACTATAATCCAGTCGATAGGTACACTTGCCTGTCTGCTAGGTCTAGTTTAGGGTTAATTGGTTTTTAACTCGAGTGTCTAGATAGAGTCTTAGGTTAGTTATTTTTATAGACCGTTTTTAGCACATCAGCAACATAGCAACAAGCATCGCATTATAGTAACTAGTAACCATTGTATAAAATCAAACATATAGAATCGTCGGGTTTAAATTTCCTATCGATGTTGTAAAGTGTAGGTGTGTTTGTCAGACCATTAGCGCTAACATTGTACCGGTGAAAATTACATAGTAATAAACTACTTTAAACTAGCACATAAGATTGCATCAAGCCGCGAACTAGATTAACATATTTGTATGATCTCTTTTGAAAAATAGAAACAAAATAGAAAACATGTTTTGGTAATAGTACACATATTCCAGCCCTAAAATGTAAAGTAAAAAGGGGAGTGAGTTTACTCACCTTGAAACACGGGCACTAAACAATAGCAACAACATAGATAGAACCGAGGATTGCCCAAATACTAGAATCACCTAAGTAAATGACAATCCTAACTTAGCAACCACGTAGCATAGAAAACTAGAATAGAAACAATAGAAAACTATGAAGATTGAGATTCTAGGGTTTTAGATTGGGATTTGGTGGTTTCCCGTTAACCAATTAAAAGTGTATAAAATTATATACTCGCAACGACTGTATAGCAATAGTAATAATAATAATTTTGATAAACGATAGAAACTCAATTAATATATTGTTAACAACAACTTATATAAAGATAAGAATATATTAGATACTTAGAAATACTTTAAAATACTACCACAATTTAAAAGTCTTATACAAAGTCTATATTTATAAATTATTATTTATTAAACTTTCATATATTCTTCGAAGTAATAAAAAATACATTTTATAGTATTTCTTTTAGATATTTTAAGAGTATTTGTAGCAATTAAATTTATAAAACTATAAAAACATGGTTTTGATATATTTTATGGAAAGCATACGAGTGACGCGGGATACGAGATTCAATCCGACGATTAAGGACGTTATATTCCAATTAAACCTCCAGGTTGCGTCTTGGTGTAACGATGAATGGATCCTTGCTTCCAATTTCAGATAACAAACTCGAATTGATGTCAAATTGATCGACTAAGGAAACAAGAACATGAAGCGGGATACGAGATTCAATCCGACGATTCAGGACGTTATATTCCAGTTAAACCTCTAGGTTGCGTCTTGGTGTAACGATGAACGGATCCTTGCTTCCAATTTCAGATAACAAACTCGAATTGAAGGTGATAATTGCAATTGCAGGTCCAATAAAAATGAATATCAATGGATGATTTTGAGAACGCTTTGGGTTCAATTGGTATAACAGAAAGTGAAAGGGGGTTTACGAGATTGAATATGGTCGATTGAATTGTGTCAATTGATTGGAAAAATAGTCGGAACTGTTCACGCTTGATTAGGAGTTAATTAAGGTTAATTGGCGATTAATCTGATGTTTTAACTGAAATTAAACTACGTAAACGGTTTCTAATCAATGTCAGAAATAATTTGGGCGCGTATTTTTGATTGAAATCATCTTTTCAACTGATTTGGGTTTTGGGTTTAAGATTCGGTTTATAAAAGTGCTTAGAACACTAAATCGGTTGCTTATTTGTTGTTTAGATGGTGGGTAGGGGTTTGAAACTCGGCCACACATATTTCAACAGTCTTAAATTGGGTTAAAAGTACCTAAAAGTGATGATTTGGACCTCGTTGGAAGCTCGCCGGATCCCGGTGAAGTTTGCCGAAAATCAAAATCGGAAAAATGGGGTAGAGTCGTGAAAAGGGGAATGATTTTTAATATTTACACTTTTTACCCTTGAGGTTTGGTTATTATTTTTAGGATAATATAAACTTTAATGTAAGTTTGAAAGTTGACAATTTTGGCCCAAAGATAATTAGTCAATTATTTTAACTAACTAACTTAACCGAGTTGAAGCGTAACGTTTATGTAAGTGACGTTTTTGAATGTTTATATTGCGGTTGACTTTAAAGGGTCATTTTGAGATTTTAAAAGTTTTTATCTTTAATAGTTTTTGTTTATAAACCCACTTCTATAAAATTCAATTTATATATATTTTGAAGATTTAATAATTGTATTTGGCATTTAATTAGTAAGCGTTTAGATGATAATTCGGTCATTATATATATTAAAGACGAGAAATAATGTACAGCTCGACATATTTATTTTTATTAATAATGATACGTTACATTTGAGAAAAATAAATACGAACACAATAAAGATAGATAACCTCGGGTTCGAGTCGGGTTTTCAGGTTCGGGTTTGCGGCAGATGTCACATTGCGTCCCATGAATGGGGGTATCTTGACTTTCTTCAGATGTTCCTTGGACCATTCATGAGCTTCTAAAGGTGGGAAAAGTTTTCCTTAACACCCTCAGGTGTATGCTTGATAATATTAGTGGTGATATGTGGTGAGTTTGGTAGTTGGCACTTAGCCTTCTGTAGCCACAGTGTTATCTCCTGATATTACTTCTCCGTCGAACAACAACAAGGAAAATGCAGTAAAAGACTTTACTAGACAAACGAGGCACTGACTCTAAGTGACAAAATATAGAGCGAGGCCCCACGTTGGGCGCCACTTGTTGAAACAACGGACTTCAGTTCCAGGAGATGATGTTTAGGCTTTTGCTAATCAGCTTGAGACTACTCCGCTAAGTAACCTGCAAAAATGAACAACCGTGAGTCTCACCGCAGAGGAGGGTCCCCTGCGATCCAACTCCGACGTGTCAATCAGTAAGGGCTTTGAGAATAATTCATAATGATAGAAGAAAATAACGAGAGAGAAGAGTAACGAGTATAAACATACAAAGCATGATAAATTAAATATAAAGTGTAGATTAGCCTGGGCATGACCATGCTAAGTAAGATCGCACGATGTGGAGAGGACTAGACTTTGTATAAGTAATATGCTGGAAGAACCAGGCTTGAAATAAGCATGATGCTAGTAGAACCATACTTGAATAAGTTTTTACTCCTTCAGCAAAGATTGCTTCATAAGGAGACGCATCCTATCTCCCATGGAGAAGGAGACGTCAGATGCGTTATAGTGTTACAAGAGTTACACCAATTGGCCGAGAGACCATGCTCTATTGATGGTGTGTTGGGCACTGTCTTCATCAGTGGTAAGATAGTACGTGATATTGAGATGGAAAAATCATTCCCTTATCTGTGGAGTGAAGTCCTCCTTTTATAGGGGATGATGACTTCACTAGGGATGACGACAACAGACCATTCCTCTTTGAGGGACTGATTTTGCTTGGTCCTTACTTATTGCGTTGGTTATATAAAACCTCCACATATTGGTGTATGATGTTGATATTTCCCTGCAGTATATCTCTTTTGCATTGTTGTCAAGCCCTAAGGTGGGCCTTGCTATTTCCCATAGGGTTTTTCTAAATGCACCACAATCTATTTTCCAATTGCACCCTAGTCTATTGTATTTAATACATTTATTAATGTGATGTTTGTTAAATCCAATTAAATTTTACAAATAACCAAAAGTGTGAGGAAAAGTGAATTAACATTAAATAGGGTAATAAATATCATTCATTTAATTAGCATTAAATATGGTAATAATTGTAGTTAACAAGTTGGTGAATTGAGGATTTTTCATACCGTTAAGAGGGTTATAAAAATTGTATTTTTATAGTTATAAATCGTTTGACATATTCTTTTATAATTGTTTCGGTCATCAAGCATCAAGATGAGTAGTACGATAAGTTTTTACACTAGCGAGTTATTATTTTTAATTTCATTCTTATATATGTAATATTTAGTTAATTTATTCTACTTTTATAAACTATTTTTTAAATTTTAGGTGTTTAGATCTTGTGAAAATCTAATGACTTGGGTATAAAAATGACACGTTCTCTTGGTTTTTATCGAAGTAATGGACTATTTTTTTTTTAATTCTCATATTATCATTCATAAAATAATATATAGTGTTATTAGTTGGCATTTAATATTAATGATTAGTAATAATGAAGTAGATAATTAATAAAGTAATAAATGGTTAATTAGACTTTACATTAAATGCTTATAGGATAGGTTGGGGTGCAAATAGCAACACCGTTTCCCTTATTGTGTTAAAAAAAACGCTGGAGGATTTTATCGAGGCGATGGCTGCTCGACTGGCATATCCACTTTTGGGTATGCACTTGTCGTTATTATTCTAGAATCCTCCCATTGTGCTCCCCGAGGTCCAGTCCAGGTGATCATTCCATATTACATTTGCCCATGCTAGATTTTTCTTAACAGCCTGGGCTTGTGGTAATTTGTGTTATGAACGTACTTACGTCTACAACCCCCCAGTCAGGGTTGCTTATGTTTCTAAGCATGAGTAATCACTGACTCTATTTTTAGTTAGAGTAACTTGTGTTTTTCTATTGGATTTCTCGAAAACTACAGGCATTAATTGCTGCGTTTTTCCTGTGGGTAATAGTTATAACTTTTGAAAACACCTATAACCAGGCCATTATTAAAGATGTTTGAAGGGACATATTTGGACGGCCCGAGTGTTACCCATAACCGTCGTTTCTCTTTTAAATATATCTTTCTCCCTTCCTTTTTTTGTTTTACCTGCCTTCTTGTGTTCCCTAGAAAACTTTGTTCTCTAGGTTAGTGTTTCTTATTATCTTGTTTTGCTATATCTACGTTTGTTAGCCATGGTTGACTGTCGTGATATGCATATGTGCTTTTCTCGCATGTTTGGTGAGGAGTTAAGGATCCTCTGCATGACCTATGGGATTGGCCTTGAGAATCGGCCGACGCTTCCCGGTCCTTCTGATTCCGTTTGTGAATATCCTTCTGGTTTTGTCGCACTTTATGCTTGTTTTTTCGAGTACTCGAATCTCAGGCTTCCTTTGTCGTTGTTCTTTTTGAACGTCTTAGAGTATTACCACTTGAGTCTCTGTCAGTTTGGACCTCTTTGCGTAGCTCGAATAACGCATTTTTAGACTACATGTAAGGGTGTTGGTGTGATTCCCACCGCTAGCTTGTTCAAAGCTTTTTATTATCTTGCAAGGAATAGGGACTGGTATACGATGACTAGGTCAAAACCTAAAGGGGTGAAAATATAAGTTTTTCTGGGTTGCATCATCCATAGTCCCTTTTGACATGCCTTGGCGGTCGCCCAAAGAGATATGCGTAAAGCATTTCTTCGTGACCCTACATGTGATGTTTCTAGTATAGAGTTGCTTTCTAGCAAACCATCTTATATTCGTTCCTTCCCTGAGGGTGTTTTAGTATTGGCAGGGTTGAGTCGTCTTTGGGCTCCTTTGGATTTCATCCTCGTTTTTAAAAGGAATGGATGTGGTATGCCTGCTGTTTTAAGTTTCCCATTTTTTACAAAGCCCTTCGATTTTATTAGTGGCTTGCTTATTTTTCTTTATTTGGTGCAGATATGGACTTGCTCGAGATGATTGGTATTGATAATGATTATGATTTCGAAGTCGCCTCTCGTGCATTGAACGGGGGAGAGAATAATGTTGCGACTTCTCATGGCAAAACAGTTTTTAACGACGGTGACTACACAAGTGTGTTCCTATCTTCATCTAAGGTTACCTAGCTTGACAACAAAAACTCTGATGTTTTTGGAAAAACGGTTGTTGGTACTTCTAAGAGAAAAAGTAAGAAGGTGAATCAGGAATGTGATCCTAAACGTCCTTGTACCTGTTCTAAAGGTAAAGGTTTAGAACTCGTTGAATGTGTTCCACAAGCTGGCGGTCCTGATGGTGGCATTATTGGTGGTTTTCCTGAGGATCCTCATGTAGAGGTAGCTGGGGAATTTTCCACTTACCCCTCTGCCAAAGATGATGGGGTTGACCTCGATCCTGGGATTATGGGTTTACCGTTTGTGCTTGGGTGGGGCATTTCGAATAAGAACTTGTTTTCTGACCTAAAGGTTAGCTGCAAAGTTGTACAACAATTTGCCCCGCTTGCTCAACAGATGGCTATTGATGCCTTGAGTGAATCTGTTATCGAAGGAAAGATTTGTACAGCTTGGACCAAGCTAGGAAGCTATTTGCAAAAGGTTGCAGCAAGCAGGAAAGGTCGTTCCTCTTTTTTGCATCGCTTAAAAACAAAATGTTCTCTAATGGAAAGACAAAGTCAGGATGATTCCAGAACTATATTTGATTTGAAAGCTGAGAATTCTAATATTCGTGAGTTGTTGGATTCTATGTTCTCTGCCAAGGCTGATTTGGAAAAAAGCGAATAACTCTTGGCCAACATCGAGAGGCTTTGTGTGCTGACAATGAGCGATTTAAGCTTGATGAGCACAAAATGAAATCATCCATGATTCAACTGCTAGCTGCTAATCAAAATATTCGTGATCGGCTTAATAACGTTATAGCTGAAAGAGAAAGGTGATCTCTGAGGGCTTTCATCATGTTGTGAATTTTCTCCATAGTAGCAAAGAGTTCTTTTCTCCTATAGCAGATGTTCAACGAGCTGCCATTAGCTTTGGTTTCAAAGCTGGCTATGAGTCATGCCTTAAAAAAGAATCTTTAGAGGGGTGTGTGTATTATCAGCCTGATGCTAAGAAAGCCTTACAACAAGCTACTACTACCTTTCGGGCAGCTCAGTATCCATAACTCCAAGCTCTTGCGGATTGTGACAATAAACCATTATCTGTTCTTAAAGGCCTCAAGCCGGTTCAGGTCAATTCCAAAGGTGGCTCTACCTTAATTACAGGTACTGAACAAATCAGTCAGAGCTATGTGAGCGCAGGGTTCCCATCAGTGGGTATTAAGCCCCATGCTTTTTTCCTTTAGTGTTACCCCGGGGGTATTTTCTTCCAAGGTTCAAGATGGTTTTGGTTATACCTTTTTCCCAAGTACCAACAATAATAGTGATGGTAATCAAAACACTAAGGAAGGTATTGCCCCGACTGGAAGGGTTATGAATGAAAATGCCCTTGTTAGTAAGGAAAGTATTGGTCTTAGGGGAGATGTCGTTGTGACTGATGCTACCGCGGGAGGCGATGCTTCCGATGACAAGGAGACCGAGTCCCATGATCCTGCTGCGAACTAATATGCCTTTGCTTAAAAAACTAGTTTGCTAGTTTTTATTACTTCACCTGTGTGTTTGACAGGCTTCTGACATCATTGTTATCTTTTGTTCATATTGGGGACGTGATTGTATTGACTTTTTGTTGGTTGTCTTTGTTTATTGTGAAATGACTTTCTTTGTTTGAAGCCTATACGATATGTTCACATTGTCTGTTATGGCTATTTGTTGTGTGTGCATTGGTTATTAGGTTTTTCCCAAACAACTTCGTTGTAATGGCTTCCATCGTTCAATTATTTGTCGTTTGAGCTTTTGGTCTATTAATTTAGATTGTTGACCCTTTGTATGTCCATTTTCGTTCCTGTTGTTACGCTTGAGGATGAAGCTTGATAATCTTGCTTTGTTATCAAGATGTGTATGTTTGTTGGTTGAACTATATATACATGTTTTCTTGATCTTCGCTGATAACTATGTCTTTTTTCCTAGGCGTTGAGCCGTTGTCAAATGTTTGTAAGAAAAGATAATCTTGCTTGTTGACCCTATACTATGTTTGTAAGAAAAGATAGATAACCCCAATGTGGTATAAATAGTTTTGTCAAGGTGTAACTATGTTACCAATCAATGCTATTTGGCTGTGTCTACTTTCTGTTTCCTCATTTACCCTTTATGATGAGCTATGTTTAAGGCTCTTGCTTTTAGCATATGTCAGAGTTTATGTGAGTCATTGTGTTACAATCGTTTGAAATATGAGCCTTGGCTTTTTGACAACGTGTTCCTGGATAAGAAATGGGAGTTTAGCTTGAATTGATGTGAAGTTAGTGTAGTTACCTCTATTTATGAGGCAAGCGTTACATAACCAACGCTTCATAACAAAATATAAGCCTTGGTCAAGTAAGGTGACCTAGTTGAGCCTGAGTAAAGGCACTTGCTATAATCGGATAAGGCTTCCTGAGAGAACCGGGTAAAGCTTTGTGTTTAGGTCACACAACGTTATTTGTGGGACCAAGCAAGGGCGTTTGGTGTGATTAGGCGAACATTCCTGGGTTAGGCCAGGTGGAGTGACTTGCGGAGCCATGCATGTCTATTGGTTTAAATAGGGTAAATCTTTTTAGGTGAAACTAGGTAATGTGCATGGTCTCGGGGAACCAACTCGTGGGACCAATCATGTGTGCTTGATTACACTAAGCCTGGTTTCTGGCTTAGATCAGGTGTATCGCAAGGTAATTTGAGAGACCATGAGTGCTAGTTGAATTGGTCTAAGCTTCCTAGGCGAGGCTATGTAAAGCTTTTGTGTTAAGGTCACACATAGTGACTTGGAGAACCACACAAGTATGCTTGGTTGAAAGTTCCTTGGGTTTAGACCAGGTAAAACTTGTAATATGGTCACATGAAGTTACTTATAGTACCTAGCAAGTAAGCTTGACTAAGCGGGGTAAAGCTTCCCGGGTAGATTTTATAATGTTAGGTGAAGCTTCCTGGGGAGTTTAGGTGAAGCATTTATATTAATGTTACGCGAGGTAACTTTAGGTACCAAACAAGTATATTTGGTTAGAAGCTCCCTAGGCTAGACCAGGTAACACTTGTAACAGGGTCATATGAAGTGACTTATGGGACCAAGGATTGTTTGTTGGTTGAATTGGGTAAAGCTTCTTGGGGGAGTTCAGGTGAAGCTTTCATGTTAAGGTTACCTAAGGTGACTTAGGTTACCAAATGGGTATATTTAGAAGCTCCCAGGCTAGACCAGGAAAAGTTACCGGTATGGCCAACTAGGCCTTCTTTGAAGTAGATGCTAGGTTTTATGGTATATGAACCACGTCTTACCCATGTCGCTTTGGTTACTAACTCCCATCTAAGGAGCTTCGTCGAGCGTTTGTATTTATTGCGTATTATGTTTGTGTGCACTGTATTACGTGCGTTATTAGGTACTCAACCATTATTGTATTACGTGAGTAGGTCATAGCCAGATCTCACGGAGCGGTATTGTATTAGGTGCTCTACCTTTACATGAGTAGCACAAGGCTGGATCTCATGGAGCATTATTACGAGGTGCTCACCCTTAATTAATGTGACACTATAATATATGTGTCTTTCCATTGATTATGCATAAGTAGGTGATTCATCAGCATCATGAGTTTCACATTCATGTGATGTCTCATTCTAGTTCTTGTATTCATTATAATAATGATACTGGAATCAAGACTAATGAAATGGGAAAAGGTCATGTCCGACTTATTTGAATCCCGATCAGAAGTCTTTAAGTATGGTAAATTGGGCATAGCTTGAGGCTATGGCCCGTTAAAGAAATGCAATTTTTTTCTTGATTTACTAAAGTGATCGGGCCTTGCTAGTCATGATGATTTTGTCAGTAACATGTGACTTTCCATTTGATCGAATCCCGGAACCCAACAAGGTAAAAGCTTGACTTGTTTGTGTCTTCTCCCATTAGTATGATCTAGTAGTGGGACTTAGTCTTTTACCAGGCATTCAGGCAATGTGATTTTAAATATGCCCTGAGTAACTTGGCTTAGGATTTTAGCCAAGAGAAGTGGTGTGGTTTGAACCCTAGTTGAGCAAGATACTTTATTTTTACGAGATCATTTGTGATCTAGCTATGCTAGATAGCGTTATGTCTTGCCAAGTGAATGGCTATGTAGAAGTTAGACAACTTTTTCCAGCAGAGTCTATGATAAGGTAGAGGTTAGCTAGATAGCTTATGAAACAACTTTACTTAGGCTTTGCCCTGGCAATATAACTCGGATGTTGCCATACAAGGTGATTTAGTCTCTTCAAGGCAGGCTTGAGTTTTGTCATGAAGAGTTCAAGAGCCTGCCCGGGCAGTTGATGTGAATGGGAATCTTGGTGATGCCTAATCACCTGATATCATAGTACTGCTAGACTTTTGTAAGATGTATGCTTAGCAGACGTCTCCTGTCTTAGGGCTCCTATCAAAAAAATGTTACATAAATTTTTAGCTAAACACAAGTTCAAATTCTCTGGCAAGCGGACTTGAGATCCTTCTTTAAGTTGCATGGGCATTAGCACACAAGTTGGCCTAAGCGTAATGCCTTTAATTGTGGCCAGAATAGGTGACATGGGCTACCATTGATGGCTAAATGTTATGTAGATGGTTACTAGGCCCAGTGACTAGAGATTCCGTTGGGGGAACTAGTCAAAGTTTCGGCTAATAGGATTACTAAAGGGTTAGTCAATGGTCCATAAACTCGTTGTGAGCAGGTAAAACCCTATTGTCTAGGGTACTTGGACAACTTTAGTACTGCCGTATTTAGTCCAGGTACGTAATTTGAATTTTAACAAGGTTGAATGACATGTCTTTGTTTGATCTAGGAAGGATTACCTTGGCCCTAGCTTTGCCCATGCAAGGTAAATTGGGCCCTGGACATCTACTGGGGTCAGTTGATATTTATTAAGGTCCTTTCCCGCATGGTGGTTTAATAAAATACTTGGAGCTTGCCTAAACAAGGTGATCTGATTCGATACATGCCATAGGTAATGTAACTTAAGCTTAGGCTTTAGCTGGGCAGGGTTTTAGACCCCGAGCTTCAGCTATAGTCTCAACTAGCTCTTGGTAAGCTAGGTGGCTTGTCTATGGCTTGCCAATGTAATATCATCAGGAAGATTGTCCTTTAGCTTGTGTTTTTGTGACAATTTTTTTACTTATTATCTTCTTTGTCATGTTGTGTAACCGAGTTTTGCGACTTCTGGGAACAAGTACCTTAGACGGTAGTTCCCGGGCGAATTTGACTTGACTTCATCTTTAGCGGTGTAGCCCTATCTTTGTGCCTGAAACAAGTTGAACATTCATTGATACTTATTGGTAGTGAATGTTTATTTCTAACACTTATGCATCATGTTTAAATTTTGTCATGCCCAAAGGGTGTTGAGCGCTTAACGCTTAATGGGGTGATCTTTACTGAATGGGGATTCTTCAAGATAGCCTAAGACATAAAGACCACATAATAAAGAGAAGTGATTCCTAGTCGTCATATTTGTATATGTTTTTACTTCCTTGTGGATTTTCCTTGGCCGAGTCATATAGATAACGTGACCTTCCCCTACAGGAATGACCTATTTTACCTGAGAAGTCGATCAAGAGATCCATCAAAGGAAAAAGATTCTTCTATTGGTATACTATAATGTATAATGCACATGGAGTTAACTCATATGTGAGTGGTTAAGTGCTTTCTAGACAATTATGTCGTCATTCCCTTGTTCTTTGTCTTGATCAAGGGTCACGTTGATGGTTGGTTGGTTGCATTGTTTCTTTGGAATGTCGGAAGCGAGGACCATGTGTCACGGGGCTTTTTCTTTTATTAGTGCTTAGAGCGACTTTCTTTCTCCTGAATAAACTGGGGTCCTCGTCATTTCTTGATCTAATGTCATCTAGTCCATGGCCATGGGTGTCGCTTGGCTTTAACAAATTTAGTGAAGCATTTTGAAAAACCACCCAGGTCTCTAGGACACGCGTACGTGTTTGAATTTGCATGTATCTTAGTTGTTTGGAAAGAGGGTAGAACACTCGTAAGCTTGTATGATTGTTTAAAATGACTTTGGTGACCCGAGGCACGCCCCATTAGGGTTTGTTTCCACCATTCCTAATATTTTAGGTGATCTTCTTTTGGTTACCCGGGGTATGTCCCATATGGGTTTCTTTTTATCATACCTTTGGTGATTTTTTAATGACCCGGGGTATACCTCATATGGGTCTGTCTTCACCGCTAGATAACGTTTACTCGTGACCCGAGGTATTTGTCTTTACAACCCTTGATATTAAGGCGAGCTTCTTTTGGTTACCCGAGATATGTCCTATACAAGCTATTTGTCATACCTCTGGACTTGGTATTTTTTCCAGTGACCCGAGGTATCCCCCCCCCCTTATTAGTCTCTTTGTGCTGCTAGATAATGTTTACTAGTGGCCCGGGGTATACCCAATTAGGGTTTGGTTTTACCACCCCCGTTTTTTAGGTGATCTTCTTTTAGTTACCCGAGGTACGCCCAATATAGGTTTTCTGTCATACTCTGGATATGGTGATATTATTTGATGACCCGGGATATGCCCCTTATGGATCTATTTCACTGGTAGATGATGTTTACTAGTGTCCCGGTGTGACACCCCGCCCAGCGGTAGCAGAAACACCGGGTTATCAAGTGAATTGGATAGCAATAGTACAAAGCACATGGCACACAAAAAACATATTTTTATATTACTAAGGCATAAACGTTGTTACATAAATGAAGAATAAATAGTCTTAAAACAGTAATAAATGCCGACAATTAATAATGTTTATTATCCATGTGTCTCGTAAAACATAAACACTTCAAACGCCACCTGAAATATGAGTAAAACAAGTTAGCTAAAGAATTATCTAGTGAGTAAAAACACAATAGTAGTACATAATATGAAATCCGAAATCATTATAAATATGTTTCGCAAGCTTATGTACATAGCAATTTCATTATATTACTCAACCATGACCATAGAAACGTACATAGAATCCAACAATCATGAACCTCGTAGGGTAAACTTTAGCAACAAGTCATGAGAACCACTTATGTTACAAATAAAGAAAACAGTCGTTTAACCGTCTCAATGTACACTATCAATATATGTTTTTAGCATCTGAGGGACATAGCAACATGTAACGCCCGCCATTCGGCAAGCACCACATTTGGCATACATAAGAATAAAAACAACCATACATTAAATTAAATCTAAAGTGCAGCGGAATACTTGTATAAAACATCATTACATCATCATAAATTGTCTTAAAAACTCCTTAAAACATTATAAAATATAAATTTGATCTTAAAATGTCTTTTCTTCCATGCCAGTCTTCAACAAGCCTCTAGCTCTCGTCAAGCAGCTCTCTAGACCTGCTAACCCGCACATCAATCTAACATGCATACAAAAGTCAGCCACGCTGAGTGAGTCCAAGTTTTAAACGTCTTTAAGAACTTTCCATGTCTTTCATGTAATACACATAAATAGTATCATTATATTGTACTTCATATTCATATAGTACATAAACGTAATATCTTTGCCTGTTAGTAAGCCATCATGCTCTCTTTGGTCACAAGAGACCCACTTAGTGGTTCTTAACTGATTTTATATGATCCCCAATAGGATTCTTGGCTGGTTTTATATGATCCCCAGTAGGATTCTTGGCTGGTTTTATATGATCCCCAGTAGGATTCTTGACTTTATTAAGGCATACATACCTCCAACTTTTACAGAGTCTACCGATATAACGGTTCTTCACTGGTATTGTAAATCCCCAGCTGGATTACTGTCTCTAATTCTACCATTACTATATATACTCTTCATTTAATCAACACGTATTCATTCACATACTCATCACCACGTAGGGTAACAATATAAACACATCGGTATGCATGTTAGCCTAAAAAACGTATTTAAAATGAAACGGGAGTGAGGTCTAGAACTCTCTTGATTCTTAGGTAATCTTGCTTGTTTGGACAAGGTTAATGTAGTGGTATTGGTGCACAATCTGCATTTAAGTCATTATGAAAAATCGTCATTTTTACATTAGTTTCACAAACAGTTTCGCAAATGTGAAACTCAGTTTCTCAAAAATAACACTAGTTTGGCATTATGAATGCACAGTTTCGCAAAACGGGGTTTCAGCTCGGTTTCAACCCAAAATCCTTGTTTTTCAACCAAATCTCAAACTTTTTACGTCCAAAATCTTGTTTTATCATTTATATGACCAAATCTAAAGCTTTTCCATGATTTTAAACATAAAAATGCAACCTTTACTGATTTCTTTGAAACTTTTGAAAACCTTAAAAACTCCATTAATAGCCAGATTCGTTTTGTGTTATGAAAACAAGTTTTGGGGGATGATTTTACCTTGATTACCTGTTGTTTAACACCTTCTAACTTCAAATCAACTCTTTGATTTACAAAAATCTTAGTTTTCTTTCTTCTTGCCTTAGTTTTTCTTCAAAAATGGAGGGTGTGTGTGTGTTTTTGATGGTGTAGAGATTGCAAGGAGGTGAATGGTGGCTGGAAAATGTGGATTAAATAGTAGGGTTTCCATATTGAGTAGGGTTTTAGGTGGGCTTGGACCTTAATTAGGTAATTAGGCTATTTTAGGAAAGTCTCTAAACTAATCCACTTACCATTTTGGGCCTAATTTATTCTTTCACCCTTAATGGCCCATAATTACATTATAACCTCTTTATTAATCCTTCCTTTTTTTTCTAATTGCCAAGTAATTAGTCATCATGTTTTACATCCTCGTTCATTTATTATCATTTTCGTTCTTCATTGTACTTTTCATAATCACCGCATTTATTGTAAACATAGCATATATCATAAGCGTCCTACATCATTTTAATCATAATCATGTAAATGCACATCTATATAAGCATAATCACGTAAACATGTCTTACCATAAAAATCAGGGTGTTACAAGTCTCCCCTCCTTAAATAGGTTTCATCCCTGAAACCTTCTAATCACGAAATAACGCGGGATGATTCTTTCTCATTTCGCTCTCTAACTCCCACGTAACATCCGAACCTCTCCTATGTCTCCATTGAACTTTTACCTGCTTCACGGTCTTATTCCGTAATTGTTTTTCCTTTTTATCTAATATGGCTACTGGCTGTTCTACGTAGTTCAGCCGGTCATCAATTTCTAGGTCATCATACGACACTACCATACTTTCATCAGCTAAACATTTACGCAAATGCGACACATGAAAGGTGGGGTGAATCCCACTCAATTCTTCTAGGAGATCTAATCGATAAGAAACATCTCCCACTCGTGCAATAATTCTAAACGGCCCGATATATCTAGGGCTTAAATTTCCTCTCTTTCTGAATCGAATGATTCCCTTCCATGGGGACACTTTTAGCATGACTCTGTCCCTTACTTGGAACACAATATCCTTTCTTCTTTTATCGGCATAAGACTTTTGTCTGTCTTTAGCTGCTTTCATACATTCTTTAATCCTTTCTAATTTCTCCGTCGTGGCCTCGACTATTTCTAAACTTCCGAGCTCTCTTTGGTCAATCTCTCCCCAGCATATGGGAGTCCTACATCTTCTTCCGTACAACATCTCATACGGCGGCATCTTTATACTAGCATGATAATTGTTATTGTAGGAGAATTTTGCCATTGGCAGATGGCTGTCCCAACTACCACCAAATTCGAGCACGCATGCTCTAAGCATATCTTCTAGCGTTTAAATCGTTCTTTCCGACTGTTCGTCGGCCTGTGGGTGGTAAGTTGAAATAATATGGAGCTTTTCTCCCATCACTTCATGAAATTTCTTCGAAAACTTTGACGTAAACCGAGTGTCCCTATCAGAAACAATGGATAACGGCATTCCATGCCTTGCCACAACCTCTTTGATAAATACCTCGGCTAATTTCTCTGAACTTATCGCTTTCTTGATTGGTAGGAAGTGAGCACTCTTCGTCAATCTGTCTACGACCACCCATCTAGCATCATACCCCTTAAGAGTTCGTGGTAACTTTGTAATTAAATCCATGGTGATGTGCTCCCACTTTCACTCGTGTATTTCCAACGGCTGAATCTTACCATATGGTTTTTGATGTTCCGCCTTGACTTGAAGGCAAGTCAGGCACTTAATCACATACGCTTCTACCTCTCTTTTCATATCAGGCCACCAATAATCCCTCTTCAAATCCTGGTACATCTTTGTCTCTCGTGGATGGATTGAGTATCGGGACTTATGTGCTTCATCAAGTATATACCCCTCCGTATTTCCCCGAATCGGGGTACCCATACTCTACCGTAAATTGTCTTCACACCATAAGTGTTTTCGGTCAATTCTATCTCCTTTCCAACCATTCTTTCTGTCTTAATCTGATCCTCCTTTAGGGCCACTATTTGAGCCCTCCTGATCTCTTCCATAACTTCGGGTGTAATAATCAGCTGGCAAGCTCTAACCCGAATCGGTTCATGTTTCTCCTTTCTACTCAAAGCATCGGCCACTACGTTGGCCTTTCCTGGGTGGTAATGAATCTCACAGTCATAATCTTTGATCAACTCCCACCACCTTCTCTGTCTAATATTTAGATCTTTCTGCTCAAAGAAATACTTCAAACTCTTATGATCGGTGTACAATGTACACTTCGTTCCGTACAGATAATGTCTCCATATCTTCAAAGCAAAAACAACTGTCGTGAGCTCAAGATCATGAGTCGGTGTTGGACCTGAAGTTTAGTCTAATATTATCAACAAAGTCAAAGTCAACAAAAGTCAACGTCAACGGTTAAAGTCAACGCAAAATTCAAGACGACGCGTTCGGGACGAAGATTAGAGACAAGACGTTGAAGACGATGGAGTTTGACAGTTATTAAATATATTTTGTGTCAACAAAATATATTTAATCATTTTCGTCATTTTAGTATTTTATGTAATATATATATATATATTTTGTCTTAATGACAAAATATATATTAGACTAAACATTATGATTTTATTTGTATTATTTCCATTTGTCATGTTTTAGTGTAAGTATAAGGTCCTAATTGTCATTAGTCCAAAATGTCATTAGGCTATAAATAGTAAATGACAATTAGGGTTTTGAGGCTTGAATGAGTCATTGATTGGGGTTTCCACTTTGTAAATCTGATGCAATCAAAATAGAGATCAAATTGAGGGTTTTCATTGTGTTCTTGAGTGTTTATCATATATTCATCCATTTTATGTCAATTTGATCCTAATCTTCCCCAAATTACATGATTTAATAGTGTTATAGGACCAACAATTGGTATAATAGCCTAATAGAGATCCAATTTGAGTAATGTTTTTGAAGATTTTGTTACTGATTTGAAGAATTTAGATGAAATTTTAGAGAGAAAAAGTAGATCTGGTGGGTTTCTAGAGAGAGAAGCCAGATCTGAGTTTTGAATCTTCATCCAAATCCACAGATCTACAACATTTCATGGTAGATCTTCACTTATAATCAGCAAAAACATCATTTCCACTTCAAAATTTACAAGAAATCAGAAGAAAAATTGCAGATCTGAGATTTTCTCTCACACACAGTGTGTGTGTTCTTGGTGTTCTTCAAATCTTCAAATCTGCAAGACTTGCGAAAGTAGTTAATATCTAAACGAAAGTTCAAAATCTTGAGCGAATCTATGCCGAGCATTTGCATAGCTTCGCCTGTTGTTCTTAGCGAACCTATAAGTTCGTCCGACACTTTGTAAGCCGGCGAATCTATAGGTTCTTGCAACACTACTTTGCGAAACCTTTCAGATCTGAGCGAACCTACCATTTGTTGACATATTTCCTGCACCAACAATCAACCAAACAAACAAATTACCAACCCAACTACACCCACATCACCATAAACAGATCAGAATCATTGAACAAGAACAAAAAATAACTAAACCAAAACAGATCCATAGCCATTTCAACTTCAACTTTGACCAATCAAACACATAACCATTTCACTAGACCAAAACAATTAAACCCGTTCAAATCCGCTTCTTGAAACACTTTACAAACCATAACCCGCACCAAACACGGATCTACAACTTAACCATTCTACAACCATTTCATTTCTCTTTAACCCAAACCCATAACCACAACCATACCCGTTAAAATCATCACCAACACCATTTCAAACACCTAGTGAAACACTACCCCCCGTGGATATATATATATATATATATATATATATATATATATATATACCACCGTAACCATCCCCTATCATCTTCACAACCACGCTGCCATATAACTATACCACCGTCTCCATCCACCACCATAACAGATCCGTCAACCACCACCATAAAACTCAAACCATAACAGATCTAGAGTTAAAACAAAAAAAAGAAAAAGTTGTTGTTTGCGGCAGTTGAAACAAATAAGAGAACAAGATGAAGCAGATGTTGTGACTGTGCTTGTGAAGAAGAAACAACAGATCGACTTATGTTTGTGATGTTATAGCTGTTTGTGTGTGTGTGTTGTTGTTACCGTATGATACAAAGAAGAAAGAAAGAATGAGCAGCAGCAACAAATCTTGTTTGTGTGTGTTTCGGTGTAAAGAACGAAGAAGAAAAGAGAGACTTGCTATGCTGTTGCAGTTGAAAGAACAAGAGAAAGAGGGATGTTGTGTTCGTTTGTGTTGATGCTGTGTAGTTAAGTTGTTGTTGTTTGTGTTCTTGAGACCAAAGAAAAAGAAAGCAGCAGCAGATCAGAGATATTTTTTGGTTGTGTGTTGTTGATAAAGAAGGAACATGCTATGTATGTGTTTGTGTTGTTAGATTAAGCAAAAGAAAGCAGCACCAGTTTGATGTTGTTCATGTGTGTTGAACTGATGTTGAGTGTTCATGTTCATGTGTGTGTATGTTAGAGAGAGAACAAGAGAGAGAGACTAGTGTTGTTGTTTGTATGCTTCAAGAAAATAAGAAGAAGGTGCTTTTGTGTGTGTGTTTGGAACCGTGAGATAGAGAAGAGTGAGAAGCTGTTGAAGTTTGAAGTTGGTTGTTAGTGTATGTGATGGTGTGTGTTTTTGTATTTGTGTGGTTGTTGTTAAGATAAGGTAGATAGAGAGTACTAGGAGAGAGAACGAGAGAGAAAGAAGTAGTTGAAGTTTGAAGTTGTTGTAAAGAAGTGATTGTTTGTTTGTGTGTATGTATGTTCATAGAGAGAGATAAAGTGTTCTTGTGTGTGTGTTCTGTCACACCCCGACAAATGACGTAATCATTGAGGCGGACGTAAGTGAATAGATTGCTCGTAGCTCATGGTGCTAAAATGATTAAAATATATATTAACATCATATTCATAATTCCAAATAACAAGTTTACATTGTTTCAACCATAAACAAAAACAACTAAGTGAAAGCTTATTTAATTAAACTAGGTCCAAGAACCTACACGTGAAGGCATCTCAAAATCCTCCTAAGCTGCATTCCTGAAATCATATGAAAATAGTATTTGTTCAGCTAACGAATTAGCTGGTGAGTAAACATAGGTTTGTATATGTATAAATATATATATATAGAAAATGATTAAAATATTTGAAATGATTTAAAATAAATAAATAGATTAAATGCTATGTTATGTAAAACTACAAATGCAAATGGTATCACACAAGGTAAACATATAGCACATTCAGACCTTACGACTAGCATCCACTTAATCACACAGACTAACTGACGTTGACAAAATGATCAAATTGAAAAGCTGTTTAATCATCCTCGGATAAAATATCAGATAACTAAACCAAATGTAGTTACGATCACCCTCGGATAATGTATCAGATGATTTAGTTTAAATGTGCTTACAATCACCCTTGGATAAAGTATTAGGTGATTAAGTTAAAATGAAATAAATAAACAGTTACAATTACCCTCGGATAAAATATCAGGTAATTATACCAAAATGAATAAATGAAAACAAGTTACAATCACCCTTGGTTAAAGTATCAGGTGACGAAATAAAATGAATAAAAATGAACAAAAATGATAAATATGATTTAATAGGTAACATGATTTCACCCCAAAGTATAAAACTGAAAAAGGGGCTATAAATACTCACCTGATAATAGGTAACGGTGAATAATAAGATAACTTGAGTAGAGGCACCGGAAGATTCTCTTAGAAGTCAATCCTAGAGCGCGGTGACTATAATTAGAATAATGTACTTAATGTTTAAGGATGATTTGGGAACTAAGGTTCTAATAGGAATTTGGGGTTTTTGTCACACCCCGACCGACGGCGGAAACCTCGGGGCGGACTATAGTGAATCGACTGCTCATAGCTCATGGTACTAAAATAATTAAATAGTATAAATTTCAATATTCAATTAACCAATACATGAATCAAATAAGCAATTATTCAAACATAATAAATAACTATTTATTAAACTAGGTCCATGAATCCTATGTGTGAAGCATCTTGAAACAACCAACTACGCTGTAACACCTGAAATCATGTGAAAAATAGTATTTGTCAGCTAACGAATTAGCTGGTGAGTAAACACAGGTTTATATACATATAGATAATGATTAAAATGATCAAAAGAGTCAAAATGATTAAAAGTGTTCAATTCTCATGTCATGTCAAAACCCATAAATGCAATTGTGTAACATACAAGACAAACGCATAATCAAACCTTGATAAACTGCAGCCACGTAATCACACAGATTAAGCTGTTGATGAATAGGGACAAGAATCACATGTTGATAAACTCAGTTATAATCACCCAAGAATCAAAGGGGTGGGTCCTTTGACCAATAGATCTATCATTGATAACTGTCGGTTACATAAATTAATGATTACGCAAGAATCAATGTTTATCAAGCTATGCACACATAATTACAAGTAAAAACACAACATGAATTGAATTGATTAAACTGATGAACTGATCAACATGATAAACTGATGAAATAGTAAAAAGATAAAAATGATAAAATGATAAACATGTTTAATAGGCTCACATGAGATCACCCCAAAATGTAAAACTGAAAAAGGGGCTATGAATACTCACCTGAATAATTATTGATGCTGAATACTTAGATAACTTGCAAAATAAGGCACCACGAGATTTCCTTAACGTTAACCTAAGGAGCGATGTCTTAAATTAGAGTGATGAAATTAGGGTTCTATGGACCATTTAGGAACTAGGGTTTCAAATTGGGAATTGAGAGTTTTCTATACAAAGAATAATTGACTTTATAATTAGGTAATAAATATGCCAAATAAATTATTGAATTGAAAAGCATAATTCTTAAATGATAATTTGAATACTAACTTTAGATGTGTAACTTGATTAATAAGACATGTCAAATTGGAAAAATACTATAATTTGATAGATAACTAAATAAATAATTGATAAAATATATCATTACTAAACTTAGTAATTAGTTAGTCAATTCAGTAATTAAATAACTAAATATAATTACGAGATCAAACATTTGAAACAAAAGTTTATGGAATGAATCTTTTACTTTTAAAGATAAAAAAAATAATATATTTACTTAAAATATATATTATGCAGATCGTAACAGTTTTGAATATTACAAAACAATTTATAATCATATTAGTAATAAGTCTTTAAATATTTAAAAATGACAAAAATTGCAGGAAATTATTTGTTTGTTGTTTTGAATAACAGTTAATTGTAAATTTGGTTTTTAAGATAATATATGAATTATATAAAGAGACTTTCAAGTTAATTTGTTTGTAACAGCAAATTGTATTAAAAAGGAAAAAAAATGGATTAGACAAGGATAGAACGCAGGTCTTCATCCCACAAATAAGTATGTTAACAAGGTGCGCTACAGCTTGTATCCTTGTCGAAATCGGGACATAAATAATTACATCTAATAACACGAAAACATCCTAATTCCCCATGAACCCTAGAACTATATTGATCCAATTGAACCTGTAAACGAATTCGTCAATGAAATTGAATGTGGGGCTCTCGTTCATTGTATTCAAACGAGTCTCATGAATGTATAATTTACCTCGAGAAACAGAGTATCTGATAGAGGCAGTTAGAACGAAGAATGCGGTTGTATAAGGATCTGACCACTCGAATCACAATGAGATGATGCAATTGATGATACGTACTGCTTCATGAATTGATGATGAGTAAAAAAAAAAACCATCAATTAATTGTAAGCGAAAAGGCCCAGAGGATGATTGACAGAAGAAGACGATGACCGATCGATGTTTATGTGTGTTAAAAACGAAGTTTATGCTTTCCGAACGATGCAATGAACGCGTATGAATGAGTTTGACTATACATAGAGGCTTAATTCGATGTGAAAATCTTGAAACAAATCTGAATTGTATCCGGGTATGTTTAGGATTCATATTCGTGTAAATCCCGTAAATTTTTATAGATTGATTTGCTATTATATTCAAATTGGTTAAAGGAAAGATTTAGCTAACAGAATTTCGTGTCGTACGCCTGATTTTATGGGTTTTGATTTGGGTTGCCAATTTTGAAATGGGTTTAACCGAATACAACTAATAAACGGCAGAAAGGGGTTTAAATCTTGGTTTGCGGTTCGAATCGTGTACGTAAGGGTGTAGAACACTTTAATTAGGTTAAAAATGGTCGGTTTTTACGGTTTGACCCGTTGCTAAAGTCGCCGGAGGCATTACCGGAGTGGCAGCCGGAATTAGCCGGAAATAAACGGGAAAGATGAAGGGGGTTGGGTTTGTTTTAAATAGATTTTCAGTTTTGGTCCCTTTAGTTTACATATATTTTATTTTGTTCTAAAAGGTTGGAAAACAAGTTTTACTAATTACATAAACAACCCCTTTAGGTTAGCTTTGTAAATCAAAACACTAACTTGACTAACCAAGCAACTTCATGACTTTTATAATACTTGGTTTATATAAATACTTCAATTTCTTATCTAAACACATATATTTTTTGTGCTTATAATTTATAATTTTTATAAAGATAGTTTGATAAATTTTAGATTTATTAGTTAATGGTTAAATGATATACTTAAATGTTTTAATAAGAGAACATAATGATTAAATAGCCTATAGTTCTTGTATCATAAATTGAATAGTTTTTATGAGTATCCGTCGGGTTTGGGTTTGAATTTGGATCGGGTATGGATCGGGGCAAATGTTACAGTCACCCCTCCTTTAAGAAATTTCGTCCCGAAATTTGATTAATGTTAGTTTTGATGAAAGAATCAATAGGTGTATCACGATCGTGTTAGAAACATAATCTTGTGTCACATGCGTTGTCTTAGGATTTAAATGAGAATATGATAAGAATTATTTTCTTTAATTCACTTACTATCATTAAGTGTCGTTTATAATATTGTTCGATTTATAAGGAGTTCAGATGAACGTAATTGAACGAAGGGTTTGGATAGTGATTCATTGCTACTTAAGATAATAATGAAATAGGGTTTAAGATGATTGGTAAATGTTGCTACAGTTAACCTGTGTGATCAAGAGTAAAATGATAAAATGAGTAAAATGAATAAACGTTACCCAATTATTAGAATAACTAAATGTGATTGATAAAATTAATGAATGATAAAATGAATAAATATGGTAAAAAAAATGAATAAAAGATGAAAGCGAATAAATATGGTTGCTAAAATGAATAATGATGAAAGTAAATAAATGTGAATTGATAAAATGAATGTATAAATGAATAACATGATTAATAAAATGAATAAATGATCAAAATGAATAATAAGAATAAAATATGAGACATCTTCAAAAGATGTCCATGATGATGCGCTTTCCATAATATATGTACTAACGTTATCTAGCTCTCTCGAGTTGAACAAGAATACGTCAACCCCGAGAAGTTGAATCACCAACTTGAGCACTGGATGATGATGAATAATGATTAATGAAAGATGTAAAAGTGTTAAAGTTAAATTGCAATAGGTCAAGATCCAGAAGTCACACAAACTTCACTGGACATATGCAACACTTCATTTGATGATGTGACAAGTACACTTATTTATAGGATGTACCAGCGGCGTATCCACCATGTCTTATCACACCACATTCGCCACGTTGCCCAAAAGCACACAACAAAACTTATTATGACTTCTATGCACCAGCTTTTGTAATTCCGTGTGCACCCGTAATTACACTAGCCTTTGCATGGTTCTCATAATTCATTATGTCATGCGGGGGTCAAGGGACACAAAACTTATAAAATACAGATAAAGATGCACATAGGTTCTGATTGCATGCTTGAGTGATTAAAGTTAATTGATATTCAAGTTCATTAGAAATTAAATTCTTAGATGATGGAAAGATCAATGTTCATTAATTTAGGTGCCAACTTTATGTAATTAATATTGTTCATATGCATGAATAATCGAGTTTGTAGTTAAACAAATTTATAGAAATTCATGTTTATGAAAAATCGAGTTTCCTATATACTAGACAATCATGTTCATGGTAAGTCGAGTTCATATGCATTTAGACAGTTATGTATATGTAAAATAATCTTCAATAGCGTCACAGAAATCAAATTCATGTATGATCAAGTTTTACCAAGGTTCTGGATAATTAGGTTAACATATCACATGCATAGATTACCGAGTTCTTAAAGGATTAGGTTCGTGGATAGAGGTGTTAAATGAAAAATCAAATTATATAGACAAACAAGTTCATAGACAATAGAAGTAATTATGAAGGTAGTCAAGTTTAGATATATGTGCGTTATAAATAGTGTAGTTGATTCAAGTTAGAAAATTTTTGAAAATGAAATACATTGGGTCTTGAATTTGCATAATTATATGAGAATTGTTTTTTTTTATAAATTTAAATGAATCATATGTGAATTTGACGATAATTTGTGATTAAATAAATTATAGGATAATTTGATAAGTTTATGAATTATAAAAAAATTTTGAATGATAAAGTTATGATTTATGTATTATATGTGAATTCGATGGTAAGTTTGTGATTAATTGAATTATAGAAGGGCTTGATGATAAATCTATGTATAAATGATAAGTATTGAAATTTAATAATGAGTTTTTTTTTTTGAAAGATATTTCTACTAAGAAAAATGAGTTTATAAATAATTAGAGAAATTATTGAAAATATGAGATATTGAAATCATGTTGAGATATTCCGAATGTAGACGTTTAGTTCGCAAACCGCACGAATACGTTGACTTATCAAAGTAGTAGGTCCGCGATAACTTTAATGAAGACATGCGTACCTATAAGTGGACACTCACCCCGAGGGTTCCCAGGTAAGGTAACGGATCCATCAGTTGATTTGGATTTTATATGAATACCTTTTCCTAGACAGAACACTCGAGATACAGGCACCCACTCTTCCAGTATTGCACGTGTTCAGTTACGAGACTTACACTTTAACGAGAATTGAAAAACCATACATAAAAATATTGAATTTGAAACTTGAGGAAGCAATTTGAAAATAATGAATAAATATTTAATTTGAATTTGAGAATCGATTAGGAAATCGATTCGGATTAGGCATAAGCCCTAGAGTTTTGAAGTCCATATGATTGAAAATGAGCGTAGTATTAGTTAATAAGGATAAACAATAGGCGCATGTAAAACATAACACGTGTGTAAACAAGTAAACTTGTAATCAAAGAGCATGAATAAACAACTAATGACATGAGATAACTCGTGTTTTGGGTCCTTAGTTATAGACTAGGTCATTCCATTTCTAATAACCTAATTCCCTATAACCATGGCTCTGATACCAATCTGTCACACCCCGACCGACGGCGGAAACCTCGGGGCGGACTATAGTGAATCGACTGCTCATAGCTCATGGTACTAAAATAATTAAATAGTATAAATTTCAATATTCAATTAACCAATACATGAATCAAATAAGCAATTATTCAAACATAATAAATAACTATTTATTAAACTAGGTCCATGAATCCTATGTGTGAAGCATCTTGAAACAACCAACTACGCTGTAACACCTGAAATCATGTGAAAAATAGTATTTGTCAGCTAACGAATTAGCTGGTGAGTAAACACAGGTTTATATACATATAGATAATGATTAAAATGATCAAAAGAGTCAAAATGATTAAAAGTGTTCAATTCTCATGTCATGTCAAAACCCATAAATGCAATTGTGTAACATACAAGACAAACGCATAATCAAACCTTGATAAACTGCAGCCACGTAATCACACAGATTAAGCTGTTGATGAATAGGGACACGAATCACATGTTGATAAACTCAGTTATAATCACCCAAGAATCAAAGGGGTGGGTCCTTTGACCAATAGATCTATCATTGATAACTGTCGGTTACATAAATTAATGATTACGCAAGAATCAATGTTTATCAAGCTATGCACACATAATTGCAAGTAAAAACACAACATGAATTGAATTGATTAAACTGATGAACTGATCAACATGATAAACTGATGAAATAGTAAAAAGATAAAAATGATAAAATGATAAACATGTTTAATAGGCTCACATGAGATCACCCCAAAATGTAAAACTGAAAAAGGGGCTATGAATACTCACCTGAATAATTATTGATGCTGAATACTTAGATAACTTGCAAAATAAGGCACCACGAGATTTCCTTAACGTTAACCTAAGGAGCGATGTCTTAAATTAGAGTGATGAAATTAGGGTTCTATGGACCATTTAGGAACTAGGGTTTCAAATTGGGAATTGAGAGTTTTCTATACAAAGAATAATTGACTTTATAATTAGGTAATAAATATGCCAAATAAATTATTGAATTGAAAAGCATAATTCTTAAATGATAATTTGAATACTAACTTTAGATGTGTAACTTGATTAATAAGACATGTCAAATTGGAAAAATACTATAATTTGATAGATAACTAAATAAATAATTGATAAAATATATCATTACTAAACTTAGTAATTAGTTAGTCAATTCAGTAATTAAATAACTAAATATAATTACGAGATCAAACATTTGAAACAAAAGTTTATGGAATGAATCTTTTACTTTTAAAGATAAAAAAAAATAATATATTTACTTAAAATATATATTATGCAGATCGTAACAGTTTTGAATATTACAAAACAATTTATAATCATATTAGTAATAAGTCTTTAAATATTTAAAAATGACAAAAATTGCAGGAAATTATTTGTTTGTTGTTTTGAATAACAGTTAATTGTAAATTTGGTTTTTAAGATAATATATGAATTATATAAAGAGACTTTCAAGTTAATTTGTTTGTAACAGCAAATTGTATTAAAAAGGAAAAAAAATGGATTAGACAAGGATAGAACGCAGGTCTTCATCCCACAAATAAGTATGTTAACAAGGTGCGCTACAGCTTGTATCCTTGTCGAAATCGGGACATAAATAATTACATCTAATAACACGAAAACATCCTAATTCCCCATGAACCCTAGAACTATATTGATCCAATTGAACCTGTAAACGAATTCGTCAATGAAATTGAATGTGGGGCTCTCGTTCATTGTATTCAAACGAGTCTCATGAATGTATAATTTACCTCGAGAAACAGAGTATCTGATAGAGGCAGTTAGAACGAAGAATGCGGTTGTATAAGGATCTGACCACTCGAATCACAATGAGATGATGCAATTGATGATACGTACTGCTTCATGAATTGATGATGAGTAAAAAAAAAAACCATCAATTAATTGTAAGCGAAAAGGCCCAGAGGATGATTGACAGAAGAAGACGATGACCGATCGATGTTTATGTGTGTTAAAAACGAAGTTTATGCTTTCCGAACGATGCAATGAACGCGTATGATTGAGTTTGACTATACATAGAGGGTTAATTCGATGTGAAAATCTTGAAACAAATCTGAATTGTATCCGGGTATGTTTAGGATTCATATTCGTGTAAATCCCGTAAATTTTTATAGATTGATTTGCTATTATATTCAAATTGGTTAAAGGAAAGATTTAGCTAACAGAATTTCGTGTCGTACGCCTGATTTTATGGGTTTTGATTTGGGTTGCCAATTTTGAAATGGGTTTAACCGAATACAACTAATAAACGGCAGAAAGGGGTTTAAATCTTGGTTTGCGGTTCGAATCGTGTACGTAAGGGTGTAGAACACTTTAATTAGGTTAAAAATGGTCGGTTTTTACGGTTTGACCCGTTGCTAAAGTCGCCGGAGGCATTACCGGAGTGGCAGCCGGAATTAGCCGGAAATAAACGGGAAAGATGAAGGGGGTTGGGTTTGTTTTAAATAGATTTTCAGTTTTGGTCCCTTTAGTTTACATATATTTTATTTTGTTCTAAAAGGTTGGAAAACAAGTTTTACTAATTACATAAACAACCCCTTTAGGTTAGCTTTGTAAATCAAAACACTAACTTGACTAACCAAGCAACTTCATGACTTTTATAATACTTGGTTTATATAAATACTTCAATTTCTTATCTAAACACATATATTTTTTGTGCTTATAATTTATAATTTTTATAAAGATAGTTTGATAAATTTTAGATTTATTAGTTAATGGTTAAATGATATACTTAAATGTTTTAATAAGAGAACATAATGATTAAATAGCCTATAGTTCTTGTATCATAAATTGAATAGTTTTTATGAGTATCCGTCGGGTTTGGGTTTGAATTTGGATCGGGTATGGATCGGGGCAAATGTTACAGTTTTAAACAAATAACTGATTTAGATAAAACAAATTGATAAATGGTTTAAACGAATAAATTGTTTATGTAAAAATAACTGAAATAATAATATAACCAACGAATAATAATGGTTGTATAGTACTAGATAAGAAATATATATATAATGGCTAGGTATCACGAAGTTAATTCATTTGTAGTAAGAGTCAAATAATGTTTATATATATGATAGTTAAATAAGTATGCAATTAGCCAATTAAATAACTAATGTTAACAATTAGTTAATTCAAATTAATTAAGCAGAAATTTAATGAATTAGATAATTGCCCTAATCCAAGATTATATAGATAATGAACTTCGTATTTGTGAAAACGACTTAGACAACAAATTCATAAGTTTTATAGATTTTAATAAGATCTTTAAGTATATATACATTACTAACACGATTCCTTAGTTTTTCCAATAGAGTTTTATAAGAAAATAACTAAGTATGTATATAAATGTGTATTAACAAGTTCTAAAATGACTTTATTTGAATACATGTTTTAAGTATTAATTGTTAAAATAAAAGAAATAATATAAAACATTAAATAAAAGAAAAGCTCGTGAGAACCGGGACTTGAACCCGGGTCCTTGTATCCACCAAAACACCACAATTCCTTCAGACCATATTAACTTTGTTTATATAAACTTAATTCAAGGTCTTAAATATGTATTAGTTCAATAAACCCTAATTTCCATCATGAACCCTAAAACCCTAGATTTACAAATTGGACGTGAATGTGAAACTGCAACTGAAATTGAGCAATGTATTTGTGATCGTTACATCAAAACGAGTTGAATGGGGTGATTAATTACCTGATTTGGTGATTAGATGGTAATTAGAAAAGAAGATGATGAACAGCAGCCTTCAACGATTTAAAGATGGTCCAACGGTGATGATGAGTTAGAATTGACGATTCAAAAACACTTGATGATCACTGAGGAATAAAAACCCCAACCAATTGATGCTTGTTCTGACCCAGAAGATGTCGAACCATTAACGAACAGAGGATGAAGATGATGCGATCAATGGTTGACTTCGTGTGTGTTGAAGGTGAAATTGATTATGCTGTTTGATGAAGTGAGGTCGCATGAGTGTATTGAGTTGTATATATAGCACTTGTTTGGATTTAAACACCGGTTACGAGTTCGAGTTTGTTACGGTTGAAATTTGAAGAAAATTCCACTGATTTTGCGTGATTTTTGTTAGTTTTCACCTTCTTATCGAGTTGTTAACGATCAGTGAAAGGTTCTAGATCGATTAATTTTGAGTTTCAGGATTAAGTTCGTTGATTTTGATTTCAAAATTGCCGGAGATAATGGAATAGCTTAGATAGGCGTTAAAACGTATAAATTGAAGATAACCAGATTCGAAACTCATAGATAATGTGATAAGATTGATTTTGGTTAGGTTTAATTGATAAAAATCCGGGTTTTGGTCGCCACCGGAGATTGCCGGAGCTACACCGGAGACGGCGCCGGGAAACGGGGTGGGGGTTGGTGTGAAACAAAATTACAACTTACCCCCTGCAGTTTGTGTTATTATCACTCTTGCATTAATTGTTTTGTATATGAGTTTCATTATTTGCACAACTAACCCTTAATGTTAGTTTTGTTATTAAATGTTTAACTTAACTAACCAACCTAACATGAATAAATTTATAAAACTTTACTAACCTTATAAAATTATTCTGATTTATAATCTCACCTCTTTTAAAAATAACATTATAATTTATGAAGTTAACTTTACGTGTTATAAATTTAAATATCTTATGAGCAAATATGAGTTAGAATTTGTTAATAACTACAAACAATGATGATAATGAAATGGGTCGGACTAGGATTGGAATTGGGTTTGATTCGGGCAAATGTTACATGTTCAACATGTGAGACAGAGAGAGAATCATAGAGAGAGAAAATAGAGGATCTTGTATTCTTGTTTGTGTTGTTGAAGTGTGTTGTTTAAATCATCTTTAGGCGGCTGGTATATCAAACAAAAAAAGAGATCAATTTTTTTTGGTAGATTATAATGTGTTTGGATTAGGGTTAGGGTTTGGTTTATGGTTTTGGGCTTGAGTCGGGTGGGCCGAGAATTAAAGAGTATTTGGACCGAAAATTATATTTGTGTGTGTATTATGGGCTTTGAAATCCAAAGCAGATTTATTTGGGCCATAGTCTAATGTTTTAAATATTGGACGGTATTAGTGAGAGCCGGTGTCAAAATTTCAAAAGCACTGAGAGTTATCGTTTTATACTTCGCCAGGTGTTAACTTTAAAACTTTATGGGCGTTTTCCTTAAAGTCGTCATTAATTTTGAAAGGTGACGTCTTTTGGCCGGGTAATTTTTGTTGTTATTCTTGGGTCAAAATTTTGTCATTTAAGTTGAAATATTTTTGTCATTGCCTGGGACTTTCTAAAATTTATTTTTAGACCAAATTTTAAACGGGTTATCGATTAAAATATATATATATATATATATATAATGGCTTATGCAGAACTTTTTAAATCCTTCGAATCTGATGATCTCACAATGGCACAAAGCCGGTTTGATAATTTTGCAGTTTCAAAGAATGAAAGGATGCCTGTGTTTCTCGATCGATTTGTGATGGTGTCAAATAACCTGAAGAAGCATGATCCAGGACTCGGAAATCATGAACAAGTTCAGAGATTGCTTGATTCTCTCCCACCAGAGTGGAGTTCACATGGAAAATCGATTACAAGAGAAAGAGGATTTACTGATTACAAACTGGTGGAGGTGATGAACAAACTAAAAGAAATGGAGTTGGATATCAAACGTCGTGAGTACGATGAAGTGATGTCTCTAAATTCAAAGATCACCTCAATCTCTAAAGAGAAACCATAAGAGATATCAGTTTCTGCCTCCAATTTCAAAGGTTTACCGAAACCTGAAATTGAAAAGGTACAAGGGGAGATTAAGCAGACATCAGTGGGTAAAGATGGAGCAGAATTAAATGATAAAGCTTGTGATGCTGAGAAGGAGTAGGAACAAAAGACAAATACCAGAGTCTGCAACTGCGAGAAGGCCCTTGCTTCTAAAAAAATAATCATGGATCTTCCATACGAGACAGTTCAGGATATGTGTTCTTCTGATTGCAGAACTCGTTTATTTGGTATTTATAAAGCTAACAGATTGTTAATCGAAAATGAAAAATATTTGACTCAGGTAAATAAAGAACTTAAACTTAACGAGTCAAAATATTTTGTCAAATTAAGAGAAGCTTTGAAAGAAAATGAACATTTGAAAACGAGTCTTTTGAAAAGAAATGTGGAAGTCAATATGCTAACTGAACGTGTCGCCCTGGCTGAGTTTGAAACCAGTAAGTTGCAAACGAAAGTCGAAAAACGGACAATTTCGGGGATGAAACTTGAAGATTTAATCAAAAGCCAACGGGGGGCTCATATTAAGACTGGGTTGGGTCATGAAGATAAGGCTTTTGTATATCCTCCCCCAGCACTTAGTGTTACTCTCCTACACCAACTCCACACCCGACCAATGAGTTGGTTCATGAGATAATTCAGAAAGACACTGATAGTTTGTATGCAGGATTGGAGAATGTGAATCTTAAAGAGGTGCGAGATGATTATGAGTCCCCGACTAGTATTGGATACAGTAAACCGGATGCTGTCAGTCAAGCCAATGATTGTTCGGTTTCCGGTGTTAGTAAATCTGTACCTTCTGTTTCTTCTAACTTCTTTAACAAGTTTAAAGCAGGTGAAATTCCTATATTTGAGCCTGTCAAAAATATGAAGGAAGAGTTCGTTCAGGAATCACCTAATCATCAAGCTCCAATCACATCAACACATCCAATTCCTATCAATCAAGATCCGCTAGAAGCAGAGATACTTATTGAAGACTGGACAAGTTCAGATGATGAATCAAAGACAAAGGAGAGTCATGGAGATTCAAAGATCAAGATGTCATCTGCAACTGTCAAATCTGAAATGCTTCCAAAACCTGAATCAAGTCAAATCAGGATCTCATTTCCAGCTGCAAGACAAGTCAGTCATCGACCCAGAGCTCAAAAGAAGAAGCCTTCACCTCTGTCCATCATATCTCAAGTTTGTAAAAGACTTGAGAACAAGCAAGTGAAGATCTCATCTCCCATCCGACAAACCACAACTCAAAAAAAGAAGCCACATGTTTGTTCCTCTTTCATTGTTCAACATAAGAAGCCACAAGTCTTCCAACAAGTTGCATCAAGCATCAAAAGCCATTCAAGGCTTGCTTCAAGTGTGTAAATGATGATCATGTGCTCAAGAAATGCCCAAAAGGACATGCTTCGGACAGTAAAGGCAAACAGGTTTGCTTCTTCGGATCAGTGTCTAGAAAGAATCCTCCATGTGGTAAAGGTAAACAGGTTTGTTTATTTGAGTTTCAAGTTAATAATCATACATCTTTGAATGGTCGGATGACGAACATTCCATCCCTACCTTCTCATGTGAAGCCGGTTTCACATGATTCAAAGATGAATGTGACCACATCATCAAAACCAAAATCTTTTTCCTCGGGGCTTAAATAGAAAATGATTTCCAAATTTAACTCTTTCAAATCGAAAATGTTTGAACCTAAACAAATTTGGCAAATTAAAAAGAAAGAGGAAAAGATAAGTGATACAAAAACTCGTTGTGTGTTTAAACAGGTGTACTACGCTGATGAAAACGAAACGCCCAGGACTACGATGACATGGGTTCCCCTTTCTAACTAATATGTTGATGAGTGCAGGAACATTTCAGGAGGACTGTTAGTAATCCGGTTTACTGACAGAGAATGTTCTGTATTTAACTTGAGGCGGAACAAATAGGTTATGGTTCTGGTATCTTATCCACATTCTGGATCTTTCTTTGATTTTCACAGCCACTGCATTTTTCTTGATAACTCATTTATAATATTTTGATAGAGTAATATGGAAGACATTTCTTTGGTAATTTCTATTTTATATATTGTAGTTAGTAAAAATTAAAAAAAAGGTGGGGGAGTCTAACATTTTTACGTGTATTTTTGATCAAGTTTTCACATCTCTTTGTGGTCACTCATTGTGTCTTATGAAAAATTTCAATTTTTCGCTGAAATAGAAATTTTGGGGAGTAATATCACAAATGAATATCATTAGTCCAAAATTCTCTTTTGTGCAAATATTTTGTGTCTTTTGAAGGTTTCAGGTTTGAATGGAAAGCACCCAAAGGAGGACGTTGATTTGTGTAATGATGTGTCAATAGGCTCAGCCCGAATAGAATTAGACAGCAATTTTGTGATCAAACTAAATTCAATAAGAGCTTGGTGATGAGGAGCACTTTCACAGACATTTGGCCTGCACAAAGTAATAAGTTTTGACAAAAATGGACTGAGAGTATTTGTTTCATGCTTGATTTTTCCCAAATGAAAACCCTTTAGCCGTAGCCCTGAATGAAGCTTCTCGTTAGCTCTTCAGAATTTTATTTTCATGCTTATCTCCTCTGCTATACGGAGTATTGACCTAGAGTGATGATCTTCTCTGGTATATGTAAATATAGACCTAAAGCTCTCATCAGCACGCTCAGATGATCATCTCCTCTGTTATACGTCGGTATAGACCTGGAGCGCTCATCATCTGCAACCCAAATGTAAAGCTAAGCTCACAATGTTTCTACATCAAGTTCATTGTTTAACGCTTCATACATAAAAATATGCTTAAATGTAAAGCTAAGCTCACAATGTTTCTACATCAAGATCATTGTTTGACGCTTCATACATTAAACCCAACTCCAGTTCACTCCCAAGAACATTCACCTTGATTATTAATTAATCTTGGTCTATGCCCACCCAAATTACAAAATCTCGCTGAATCATCTAAACTCAATAAGCCATGAGGTCAAAACAGGTTACTTTGCTAAATGTTTGTGGAAACCAAGTTGCTTGAGTTTCTTCAAATCGAACAAAAAAAAACATGATAAGATCGTCACAGATTGTTTGTTGAAAGGAACAAGGCATGGGTTTAAATGGACAAACATATTGACAATCTAGCCAAGTCTTTGTTTCTCCGGATAGTCGCTCGAAACGCATTATCTGATATCCTTCATGAAAATTTCTTTTATTATCCTTATTTTATGTTTGGGTTCTTGAGTCTTGTTGGTCGTGTGTACCTTATGGGATGTGTTCTCTTTGTCAAAAATATTTGTGATCTTGTCGGACTCATCCTCTCATTTTCGAATCTTTAATTTTAATAAAAAAAATATATATATCCAAAAAGATTTTCATTTCAAATTATTTTCAAGTCTTCCATATTATGCTATTAAAATTTTATCATTTTCACATGCATTTCACGGGAAATTGCACACACAAACGGACATGGGTTGATGTGTTTTCATACACAAATAAACACGGGTTTATTTTGTTTAATGAAATTATCTAATGAGAAATCTCGAGATTTTGTTTGTGATTGTGTTACAGATATTTGCTGCAAATGATGGCCGATCATCAGTTGAGCAAAGCACCTGACTAGAGAACCTGTTCCTCAAAGTTTGCAGAAGATACTGAGCTAAGAATCCTCCTCCTACATCTTCTGAAGCACTTCAGAAAAGATAGTTTGAAAGCAGTTCCAGATTTTACGAAAGGATGAAGGCAAAATGGGGGAGCACGCAAAATGGGGGAGTACACAATTAGGGGAGCTTGTAAGATTAATGATCTTCAACAACATAATTTGGCAAGCATCAGTCTTGGGGGTTTTGTTGGATCAGAAATTAAGACTGAAGTTTACCAAATTGAAGATCCAACAGTATTGACTTATCGGTGCTGAACACGATGCAAGACGTTGATAATAATAGACTATGGGGGAGTATTGTTGGACATGAATTGTAGTCTAATATTATCAACACATCTCGGTATCTGTGGAGAGGAAAAGAATGAATCCTACTAATGCGTCAAAATCTAAAAAAATTGATCCGTATTCCCCTTTCTTTATAGGTCTCGTGTTCCCCCTATTGAACGAAATGCAAAAACCACATACCCACAAACTTGTCAATAAACAATTCTATGTTCAATTTGACTACAAACAATTCTATGTTCCACTTGACTCCTACCCATACCGTGTTCAATTGTACAGTCAAAGTCAACAAAAGTCAACGTCAACGGTCAAAGTCAACGCAAAAGTCAAGAAGACGCGTTCGGGACGAAGATTAGAGACAAGACGTTGAAGACGACGGAGTTTGACAGTTATTAAATATATTTTGTGTCAACAAAATATATTTAATCGTTTTCGTCATTTTAGTATTTTATGTAATATATATATATATATATATTTTGTCTTAATGACAAAATATATATTAGACTAAACATTAGGGTTTATTTGTATTATTTCCATTTGTCATGTTTTAGTCTAAGTATAGGGTCCTAATTGTCATTAGTCCAAAATGTCATTAGGCTATAAATAATAAATGACAATTAGGGTTTTGAGGCTTGAATGAGTCATTGATTGGGGGTTTCCACTTTGTAAATCTGATGCAATCAAAATAGAGATCAAATTGAGGGTTTTCATTGTGTTCTTGAGTGTTCATCATATATTCATCCATTTTATGTCAATTTGATCCAAATCTTCACCAAATTACATGATTCAATAGTGTTATAGGACCAACAATTGGTATAATAGCCTAATAGAGATCCAATTTGACTTTGACAGTGTTGACTTTTGAAGATTTACGTTTCCTCGCTGCATAAACACGCATCCTAAACCTTGTCGTGACGCATCGGAATATACCACTAGATCATCATTCCCTTCAGGTAACGTTAGTACGGGGGCTTCGTTTAACCTTTTTCTCAATTTATTAAACACTTCTTGCTGATCTTTTCCCCAATTAAATACTATCTTCTTTCTTGTCAACTTCGTTAGCAGGGAGGCTATCCTTGAGAAATCTTGGATGAATCTTCTATAATAACCCGCCAAACCCAAGAAACTACGGATCTCGGATGGCGTCTTGGGAATTTTCCACTTCATAACTGCCTCAATCTTCGATGGGTCAACCATGATCCCCTCGTGGTTTATGACATGCCCAAAAAACTGAACTTCTCGTAACCAAAAGACACACTTCGAGAACTTAGGAAATAATTTCTCATTCTGTAGCATCTCTAACACTTCCTTTAAATGACATGCATGGTCGCCTTCGTTCCTGAGATGTATGAGTACCAGAGTTGTTTGTTGAATGTTCAAATGTAGATGAGAGTAATGCAGCATTCTGAGTCTGTATTGGGGGATAAACAGCCTGATTGTATTCTCTGCTCTTGATATCAAGCTCAAAAGATTTCAGTTTGTTAATAACATCCATGAGTTTATACTCGGTAAACATCTTCTCTTCTTTCAGCAATCTTACTTGTAGACTCCATTCAGGAGGGAGTGAATCCAACAATTTTGTCACCTGTTCCACTGTAGTCAATTGCTCGTATTTCTTCAAGGTGCTCGTGACAGTTAGGAAACGATTTGTGAGATCGGTGATTTTCTCATTTCTCAGTCCCATGAAAGAATTAAACTCCTTTTGTGCTTGAACTCCCTTATCTTTCTGTAGATCGATGTTCCCATCATAGAACTCACAGAGAGCATCATACAAATCCTTCACAGTTTTCTGATCTCCAAAACGATTGTATATTTCTGAGCTTAAACACAGTGTTAATGCACCGAATGCCTTGTTATCACGATCAACAAGTTTTTTGTCACGTTCGTTGAATGTTTCAGGATTTGTGTTCATGACTGTTGCTTCTCCTACAGTTGTTACCGGAACATGAGGCCCTTTTACGATTGAATCCCATTGAGTATGATCTGTGTACAAATAAAAAGCTTTTAACCTCCTCTTCCAATCTTCAAAGTTATCTCCATTAATCAGTTTCGGTGGTCTATTTGGTGATCCACTTTCCAGGTCGGCTAAGGTAAAAGACATTGACATTTTGATCAGACAATAGTGTCGCAAGAACTATAGTGTCGCAGAAGAGTAAAGTCGCAAACACGGTAGTGTTGCAGACAAGTCAGTGTCGCAAGTACGCACACAGTTTGAACTTTCGTTCAGGCTAATGTCGGGTGTAGAGTCGAGAGTAAAACAGGCACAATGTCGGAGCAATGTCGTGTACAATGTCGAGCACAGTGTCATGCACAATGTCGTACACAGTGTCAAGCACAATGTCGTGGACAATGTCGTGAACTTTCGTTCACAAAGTATACAAGTCAGCCAAACAACGATCAACAACACAAAAATGGTAGTGTCGCAAGCCCACTAGTGTCGCAAGATGAACACTAGTGTCGCAAGATGAACAGAAACACCTTCTTCTCCAAGCAAACAATACACCAATCACCACAGAAAACACCAATCAGATCCGAATGATGATCTGATGATTTCGATTGAAAAACAACACAAAATAAACCAATCCCAAATCAAATTCAGTCCATAATAACAGCAAATAGATCCAATTTGATTGATTAAGTCATTTGTCCAAAACCCTATGAATAATATCTCTAAATCACACCTAGATCACAGATCTATATGATGATGATAGATCTATTGATTTCGATTGATTCTAACACTAAAGGAAAGCAAATCTCAATCCAATTCCATATCAATTCACACAAGATCAGATCCAGAATTGATGAAATATGAATATTATCAAAAACCCTCAAAAACCACAAATCATGAGCACAATGGCTCTGATACCATATTGTTGGTCCATGAAAACAGTAAATCGTGCTATATATGATTTAGATCTAATCACAATAAGTTGATACCACTAGATCTAGCATCAATTGGTTGAGATTTGTGACCAAAACTCACACAAACCATTATGACCCATTAACAAATGATTAATTAAGAAGATTAGTAGAAAAAGATGATTTAAGCAATTGCAACAAAGATATAACAGATCCAATTCCTTGCAAACACACAATAAGGTTCGAACTCAGTATCAAAGAGAGAATTGTATTCAATAAAGTTCCAAAGAGTTGTGTACAAAATGCCCTAACATAACTATTTATACAGGTCATAGTGTCGCAGGCAGTGTCGCAGACACGACACTGCCTGATCGCTAAGTAAAGACAGGCTGCATGCGACACTATAGTGTCGCATGCAGTGTCGCAAAAACCTGCAATAAAACATACTAAACAAAGACAAATCTAACTATTACAACTGAAACAAAATACGACTAAACTATTACAAGAAATGTTGTTACTGTCGAAAGAGGAAACACCAGTAACACAAGAGAAACTGCTTTGCTGACAAACTTTGACTGGAGTGCTGAGATTGCAGAAGTTCAGGAAGAAATTAACCATGCTCTTGTTGCTGAGACCATTCTGAATGCTGGAAGGAAATCTGAAAAAATTATTAATTAGGCAACTGAAGGAAGAAAAAATGAGGAAAGTGTGAAAGTTGAGAAAGAAGAAAAGGGGACTGAAGATGAAAAGGAGGAAGAAAGGAAGAAAAATACACCTGTCTGCAACTGTGAAAAGGCCCTGGCCACTGAAAAGATCATTATGGGCCTTCCTTATGAGGTAATTCAGGACATGTGCTCATCAGCATGTCGGGTTCGTCTTTTTGCCGTATATAAAGCTAATCGTTTATTGTTAACAAACCAAGCCGAATTAACCACCTTCAACTCTGACCTTAAAAAGAACGAAGCAAATTATTATGTAAAATTAAATGAGTCTTTGCAAGAAATAGATCATTTAAATAGAAAACTTCTTGAAAGGAATGTTGAGGTTAATTTGTTAGAGGAACGTGTCAAATTGGCTGAATTTGAAAGTAGTAAACTCCAATCTAAACTCGATAGATGGACCATTGCCGGAATGAAAAGAGAGGAGTTAAACCGTAGACAAAGAGGAGCCAGAATCAAAACTGGTATAGGATATGATGAGTCTTCTCATGCTTATCCTCCTCCGAGTACTTTTTGTTACTCTCCTATACCCAAACCCCATCCCACTAATGATTTAATTCCAGAAAATACTAATAGTTTATTTGCAGGTTTAGAAGGGATAAATCATCAGGAGGATTCGTGAGGAGTACGGATATGGTGCATCCATTGGTCTGGGATGTTCTAGTTCAAGCAGTAGTTTTAATTCCAAGAAGTCTAGTTTAGACATGAGTGATAATTCAGATGTTTTGTTGAATGATTCTAGTAGTTCAAACTTTAAATCGTCTGTATTAAACACTAATTCTGTTATGTCTGTTTCAAATGAGTGTAATGATGAACATGTTTCTGATGTTAAATCTATTAATGCATTGCATGAAAAGAATCGTTTTGAAAAGTTTATCTCAACACCTATACCGACATTTGTACCTATTCGTATATCCAAACCCGTTGAGACAAACAATCCTATGATTGATACAGGTATCAAAGCTAGCACTTCAAAGGGTAAGACTAAAGAAACGTACGTTTCTTTTAGTGATTCTGACACTAACACGTCTGATTGTAATGAGGAAATTGTATGTGATCCCATTCCTCCAGTTAAGACCGAAAGGAAATGTTTGAAATCTCATTGCTTTCGCTGTGGAAAAGATACTCATGTTGTCAAAAATTGTCCGGAACTGGGTCGAAAGGGAGTAACTAAGTCTAGTCTTTCAAATAGATTAAATAATTTTTTACATAATCATTTTTCTGTTTCTGTTTCTTTGTTTAAGCCCACGTCTAACAAGGCATGGGTTCCTGTTTCTAATTAACTCTATTCTGTGTTTTTGTCAGGAACGTCCGAGGAAGCCAAACAGTCTATGGCATGTAGATAGTGGATGTTCGCGACACATGACGGGTCTGAAAGATCTTCTTACTAATTTTCGCATAATAAATGGTGGATATGTGGCATTTGCGGGTGACAAGAAAGGTAGTAAAATGATTGGACAAGGAGAGGTATCAAACGGTTCGCTGACTCTAGAGAAAGTCAACTATGTCCCGGAGTTACATTTCAATTTGCTGAGCGTATCTCAAATTTGTGACAAGAATATTCCGGTCCTCTTCAAAACTGATGAATGTCTATTTCTGAAACCGGATTTCTCTATTCCAGAAGATTTGATCATGATGTGTGCCCCTCGAAAGAACGACACCTATCTACTTGACATGAATTCAAGGGAGTCTTCTTCAACTTTCACTTGCTTACTATCTAAGGCTTCATCCTCCGAAGCATTCTTATGGCATCGAAAACTGGGTCAAGTTAATTTTAACAATATTAACAAATTGGTGAAACATAATCTTGTTCGTGGCTTACCTATCAAAGATTTTTCTGTAATCGAGAAGTGTATGGCTTGTGCCAAAGGCAAACAACATAAAAAGTCACATAAGTCTAAATTGATAAATTCTATTTCTGATCCCCTTGAATTGCTTCATGCAGATTTGTTTGGACCTATTAGTGTTAAAAGCATTGCTAAAAAATCTTACTGTTTGGTTGTGACTGATGATTTTTCCAGGTACTCATGGGTGAGCTTTCTAACAAACAAAGGAGAAACCGCAGGAGCTTTCAAGAGTTTGATACTGAAGATTGAAACCATCAGCGGAAAGAAAGTAAAGGCGATCAGGAGCGATAATGGAACAGAATTCAGAAATCACATCTTTGACTCATTCTGTGAAGAGAAAGGGATCTTGAGGCAATACGGTGCTGCTCGAACACCTCAGCAAAATGGTGTGGCAGAAAGAAAGAACCGAACTTTGATTGAAGCAGCAAGGACTATGTTGATTGAGTCAAAACTTCCAATAATCTTCTGGGATGAAGCTGTTAACTGTGCATCTTATGTGTTGAATAGGGTTTTAATCGTTAAAGACAAAATGAAGACATCATATGAACTGTTTCACAAAAGAAAACCTTTGATAGATTTCTTTAGACCGTTTGGGTGCTCTTGTACTTTGCTGAATACACAAGCTCAAACATCAAAATTTGGTGCTGTCTCTGATGAGTGCTTCTTCGTCGGATACTCTTCTTCTCAGAAAGCTTATCGGGTTTACAATAGGCGCACCAAGATCGTTCAAGAGTCATTTTATGATGCCACAACTGTGTTTAACTCATTCAATTTACCAGTGTTCCTTGAAGAAGATGAGATCATTCCCATTCACCTTGATCCCATACCAGATTCCATCATCCTCCCATCATCTCCTATTTCCCCGCAACAACCATCATCTTTACCTGATGTTGTTGTTCCTGCCGATTCTTTGCCATCATCCTCAACTCCATCATCACTTGTCATTCATCCTCCAAGTTCTTCTGTCACCAATCCGATAAATGATTCAACTTCATCACCATCAAATGTCGTTACCCCGAACTCTCTTTATAAGGAGCTAAAGGATCATCCACATGACTTAGTCATTGGATCTATTTCAGATGGAGTTCGCACGCTCACCAATCAGGTTTAATCAATGAGTGCTTGTTCTCATGCTTTCTGTCTCAGACGGTTACAAAAAATATTAATATGGCATTGGAAGATCCAAGCTGGGTGGAATCAATGCAGCTTGAACTTCAACAGTTCAGAAAGCTCAAAGTTTGGGAGTTGGTCGATCTTCCACCAAACAAATATCCAATCGGGACGAAGTGGGTGTATAAAAACAAACCTGATGACAGAGGAGTTGTGGTTCGTAATAAATCTCGATTAGTTGTTCAGGGTTTCGCACAAGAAGAAGGCATCGATTATACTGACGTTTTTGCTCCTGTTGCTCGCATCGAAGCCATACGCATTTTTCTTGCACATGCCGCACATAAAAATTTCAAAGTTTATCAAATGGATGTAAAGTGCGCATTCTTGTATGGTGATATTGATGAAGAAATATATGTTTGCCAACCTCCTGGTTTTGAGGATCCGGATTTCCCTGACAAAGTTTACAAGTTGGACAAATCACTGTATGGTCTACATCAAGCTCCACGAACCTGGTATGAGACGCTAACACAATACTTGTTGAGCAAAGGATTTACAAGAGGAACAATTGATATGACACTATTCAAGAAAGTGATTGATGATGATATTCTTTTAGTTCAAGTGTATGTAGATGATATCATTTTCGGTTCATCAAATGACGAATTGTGCAGAGAATTTGAGGAGGTTATGAAGGAAAGATTTGAGATGAGCATGATGGGGGAAATGTGCTTCTTTCTCGGTTTACAGGTCGTACAAAAACCCGATGGCATACTTGTTCACCAGGAGAAATATAATCAGGAAATTTTGGTCAAATAGAAGATGGACGACAGCTCTTCTGAACTATCTCCATTCACTGCACAAACATGTCTCATTCCTGACGATTTCGGGAAGTCCGTTGATGCTCACCGTTACAGGTCAATGATTGGATCGTTAGTGTACTTAACTGCAAGTCGTCCAGACATAGCTTTTGCTATTGGATATTGTTCGAGGTATCAATCCAATCCAAAGGAGTCACATGAGAAAGCTGTGAAGTGCATATTTCGTTATCTAAAAGGAACTCCACGTCTCGGACTGTGGTATCCAAAAGGTGGAAGCTTTGATCTTCATGCGTTTACTGATAGTGACTATGGGGGATGTAAACTTGATCGAAAATCAGTTTCTGGTGGATGTCAGTACCTGGGGGAGTGTCTTGTTTCGTGGCAGAGCAAGAAACAGACCACCGTTTCTCTATCCACAGGCGAGGCTGAATACACGGCTGCATCCAGTTGCTGTTGTCAAGTCCTGTGGATACAACATCAAATGATGGATTATGGCTTCAATTTCTTGCATACCCCGATCTTCTGCGATAATGAGGCAGCCATTGGAATAACTAAGAATCCGGTTCATCATACCCGAACAAAGCACATTGAAACACGCATTCATGCCATCCGCGATGCACAAGAAAAAGGGTTTATCAATATCATATCGATCGATACCAAAAATCAAAAGGCTGATTTATTCACTAAAACGTTTGATAAACCTCGCTTTTATGAATTAATCAACATGCTTGGTCTAATTTCTTTCTAATTTTTTTTATTATTATTATTTTATTTATAAAAAAAAAGAGGGGGTGAATCTGAAAGAAAAATCTGTTTTTCTTACTTATATTTTCTAATAATGTTGGCCATTCTTATGTGTTTGATCTGATATCTTTTTAAATTTGTGAAAAATTTCAGTTTTTGCGAAACTGAAAGTTTTGGGGGAGTAAAATACTACAAATTTACAATCGATTCATCTTATTCTATACTATTTGTTTCTTGCAGGATTTTGATATGAGTTGATGGCGTCAAAAGGAGGAAAGAGATCTGCTCTGATGTGTCAGTAGGCTCAGCCGGAATACAATTAGACAACAATTCTGTGATTAAACTAAAATTCACAAAGAACTCGGTGATGAGGAGCATTTTCACAGACACTTTGTCTACACAAAGTGATAAGCTTTGACAAAAATGGACTGAGAGTATTTGTTTCGTGCTTGATTCTTTCCCAAATCACCCTTAGCCATAACCCTGAATGACGCTTCTCGTTAGCTCTTCAGAATTTTTTGTTCTCGTGTTAATCTCCTCTGCTATGCGGAAGCATTGACCTGGAGTGATGATCTTCTCTGTTATATGTAAATATAGACCTGAAGCTCTCATCAGCACGTACAGATAATCATATCCTCTGTTATACGTCAGTATAGACCTGGAGCTCTGGTCATCTGTAAAACCCTTATAAAAGCTTTGCTTTATATTGTTTATACATCATGTTAATTGCTTGATATCTAACCTACACTCCACTTCACTCCCGAAATACATTTCCCTTGATCACTTGATCTGGGTATATGTTCCTTACAATTACAAGAATCTTGCTGAATCATCTAAACTCAATATGTCCTGATGTCAAAACATGTCACTTTGCTGAATGTCTGTGGAAACCAAGTTGCCCGAGATTCTTTAAATCGAACCTAAAACATGATAAGATCATCACATGTTGTTTGTTGAAAGGAAGAAGGCATGGGTTTAAGAGGACAAACATACTGTCAATCTATGCAGATCCTTTTTCCTCTTGATGGTTGCTAGTAATTCGTTTCGACTTCCTTCTTGATTCACTCTGTTATAATGAGTTGATACTTTCTGATGATTCATGATATAAAAAAGGGTCATTACATTAGATTTTTCACATCTGTTTGGTCCGACTTTATTTTAAAATATTCGTAATTCTAAATAGATTTGTCTTTTATTTTATTTTGTTTTATTTTATCTTTTTTTTTCTTTTTCTTAAAATTCTTTTGATTCTTTTGAAAAATTTTGATTTATGCGACACTATAGTGTCGTAGAAGCGACCCTATAATCTTTGCGACACTATAGTGTCGGGCATGCGACACTGTCTGCTGTGTTTTATTCATCTGATTTGGATCAAACGGTCATTTTTCAAATTTATTCTTCACGACATTAAAGGCGACCATAAACCCTAAAACACACACTCACTTCTAATCCATCAATTTTTGGGTGTTTTTACTGATTCCAACCGGTAAGATTTCTTCTACTATGTGTTTCGAACCTTCGTCTGCCTTGTATTGATTTTTGGTTGTGATCTGATATGGTTTTGATGTGTTTGACTGTTGGGTTTTTACGTTTTTATGCGACACTAGTGTTCTTCTTGCGACATTTAACGAAAGTTCAAACCCTAGTTGCGACACTACCCAGGTTATTTTGACCTTACTGTGTTGGTAGTGTCGGAAGTTTGGGACGCTGCGACATTGTAGTGTCGATGTACATGACCTGCTGTTGCGACACTACAATGTCGATGAACCTGGGACACTGTTGCGACACTACTGTGTCGCATCTTTGCGACACTGCATTATTTCTTATTATTATTATTTTTTTTTTATTTTTTTTATCTTTATTTTTAGTTATAATTAACCAATCTCAGTTGTGTTTTTCAGAGTCAATTATGGAGCCAGAACCTCGGGCGCCGATGAAGTTTGACAAACGGTCGAACGTGGTCGCTTATCTCAACGATAAGGACCCTAAGTCTGTTGGATTTCGTGATGCTATATCCTGGTTGAAAGTATCCCCTATATTTTATGCGGTCACGAAGGATTTGGTTATTGATCAGCAGCATGTCAGAGCCTTTTGGGAATCAGCCACATACAACCTCAATGCTAAACCAGCGGAGATTAGGGCTAGAGTCATGGGAGAGGATATTATACTTACTGTTCGTTCCATTGCTCAAATGCTGAGAATGGAACGAGACGTTGGCTCTCCAATGCTGTTGAGTTTGGAAGATGTGCATGAGGGATTTTTGGAGATGGGTTACGAAGGTAAAGAATTTTTGGAGCGTCGAGAAATAAAGAAGTCCTATTTGTCGAGGGAATGGAGATTCATCGCTCATGTCATCATCGTTTGTTTAGATCATCGGAAGGGTGGAACTGATGGTCTTAACTTTGAGTGGGCACGTGCGATGCTGAATCTGTGCCGAGGTGATAAAGCAAATATCCCTCAAATGATTTTTGAATACATGATTGAGAATATTACTGACGAAAAGAAGGATAAATGGTTGTTGTACCCGAGATTTATCCAAATCTTTATTGACGAGCTGAAACCGAGACTACAGAAGTTGAGTGATCCTCTGTTACTGACAGAGATGAATGTTAGAATCTTTGTCGATTGCTCCACTCCCCGACACGATGTTTCCGGAAAGATAACTTATCTTTTCCGAAACATGTATACTGATGATCGGTGGGATTATATTGAGAAACTCAAGATCTCAGAGGAGAAGAGATTTGATGAGCTCATGGATAAAATCAAGGATGATATCAAGAAGAGAAAGAAGTTTGTTGGAAAGAGGACAGTTCCATTTGAAGAACAGATCGATGAGATTGAAGCCGAAATTGCCAAAGCAAAGGGTAAGAAGAAGAGGAAGGCTACTGATAAAACAAAGGTTGATTCTGATACTGACGTCAGAATCAAGAGGGCAAAAGGGAAGCAGCCTGAATTATCTGAGGATGTACCAAAAACATTTGCAAAGAAGCCGGAGAAGAAAGGTTTTGCTGGGCTTGACGAGGACGTGATTCGAGGGGTGAATACGTCGCTCGCAAATGAGCTAAGCATGATAAAAACAAAATTGATAAATGCTGAAGAGAGGGAGAGGCATAGGGAGTCTGAAATGGATGATTTGAGGAGGATCGTTTTGGATCAACAAGTTCTTATCAAGAAGTTGTTAACAGAATTGAATGAGGTAAAGAAGGAGGTAAAGATTGGGAACATAGAGACGGAGGATGAGATTAACGAGATGGTTAACGTTGGAAAATACTCAACATTAAAGGAGATGGTACAAGTTGCTAAGAGCCGAAAAGAGTTTGCTGGGTTCAGTGGTGCTGGAGCAAGCGGAACGGGGAAAGAGGCGGAAATTACTGATGATTTCTGTCTCAATATTGATACGGATGTGATAGGAGAGGAAGTCGTGGTAGATAAAGAAAAGAAGGCCGAGATGAAGATTGTTGATGAAGAAGAGGAGGAGGTGCAACTGATTGATTATGATTCAGAACCCGAGTTTTACGAGGTGGATGAAAAAGAAATGGTGTATGTGGCTCAGAGGAGCGGAGCCGAGGGTGACGTATTCGAATTAAACAAATCAGATTGGTTCAAGAAGGTTGATGAACTTGAATACGTCACGCCTCTATTCCAGAATCTGGATAACCCCACCCCAAAAGATACAGATAATAAGATTTTCAGCTGGAAATACAACATGGAGCTGAAAAACTTCATGATAAAGCGAAGAGGGGGTGGAATCACATATATTGGAAACCGCAAACATTTCAAAACCCTTCCTAAATGGGATTTGAGGCGTTTGGCGGTTCTCCCCCTAATCAATGCAGATCTAAATGATCGTGCAAAACTTTTAGAGGAGGAAATTCAGGCGGGCTTGAAAGATAATTTTGTTAGCTTTGGGTATAATAAGCTGGAGAGGAAGAGATCAAAGAAAGATTTGGATTGGGTGACAGGAAAAGGAAAGATTGTGTTAAAGATGAAGCCAATCAAAACTGTGTTGAGAGTGAGAGTGTCGGACCCAAGTCCATCAAGACTGCAGGATTTCGAGAAGTGGTTTTATGATAACCAAACGGGAGAGGCTGTGATTAGGGTGAAGGATGGATCTGAATGGAGGATATTTGATCCGATGGAGGTATTTGGTTTCTCTGATGATGATCTGAAGACATTATGCGAGAACCCTATTAGAGTTGGAGCCGGAACTGATACAAGAAAAGAAGCTGCTTTGTTCGAGAGAGTAGCAAATAGAGCCCGTGGGATTAGAGCAGAAGTGAAGGAGCTTACTGACAAAATACAAAAGCAAGTGGCGCTGAATGAAGACGTTCGAGAACTGACCGGATTGATGGATGCTGCTAAAGCTGGAATTGAAGAAGAAGAACCAACAGGTGAAGTACCTCCCTAGGGGGAGTATTATTGACCACATGTAGGGTGGTACTTCACCATGTTGTTTATCCGTATTTGTTTAACTTTGTAATAGTTTAGTCGTATTTCGTTTCAGTTGTAATAGTTAGATTTGTCTTTGTTTAGTATGTTTTATTGTAGGTTTTTGCGACACTGCATGCGGCACTATAGTGTCGCATGCAGCCTGTCTTTACTTAGCGATCAGGCAGTGTCGTGTCTGCGACACTGCCTGCGACACTATGACCTGTATAAATAGTTATGTTAGGGCATTTTGTACACAACTCTTTGGAACTTTATTGAATACAATTCTCTCTTTGATACTGAGTTCGAACCTTAATGTGTGTTTGCAAGGAATTGGATCTGTTATATCTTTGTTGCAATTGCTTATTTCATCCTCTTCTACTAATCTTCTTAATTAATCATTTGTTAATGGGTCATAATGGTTTGTGTGAGTTTTGGTCACAAATCTCAACCAATTGATGCTAGATCTAGTGGTATCAACTGATTGTGATTAGATCTAAATCATATATAGCACGATTTACTGTTTTCATGGACCAACACCTATCCAACATTGGTCGACACACGCGATTCATCAAATCCATAAATGCGGCTGGCGTGTTAGTCAGTCCGAAGGACCTGACCAAGAACTCATAATGTTTGTATCTCGTGCGGAAGTCTGTCTTCGGGATATCTTGCTCCCTAATATTCAACTGATGATAACCGGAACGAAGATCTATCTTTGAAAACCAACTCGCACCCTGCAACTGATCGAATAAGTCTTCTATTCTGGGTAAAGGGTAATGATTCTTCGCAGTCAACTTGTTCAATTCCCTATAGTCGATACACATTCTCATGCTCCCATCTTTCTTCTTAACAAACAACACTGGCGCACCTTAGGGAGAAGTGCTTGGTCGGATAAAACCTTTATCTAGCAACTCCTTCAGTTGCGTCATCAATTCCTTCATTTCACTTGGGGCTAAACGATAAGGTGCTTTCACCACAGGCTGTGCTCCAGGCACAAGGTCAATCTTAAATTCGATCTCTCTGTCGGGTGGTGTTACGGGTAGATCCTCGGGAAACACATCGGGGAAATTGCAAACTATCGGCACGTTTGACAATTGCTTAGGTTCCTCCTCTACATCCTTAACATATGATAGAAACGAGTTGCAGCCCTGTTGAATTAGTCGGTTTGCTTTCATCATCGAGATCACACGAGGAATCTTACTTTCCTGGTCGCCATTCACAGTTACGGGGCTTGCATCGAGAGCTTTTAAACGAACCAACCTCTCACGACAACCTATGTTGGCATCAAACTTGGACAACCAATCTATTCCCAATATGACGTTGAAACTACCCAAGGTCATAATACATAGGTCTGCAGGGAAACTATGTCCTAATAGAGTAACGGTGCAACCTTCTATCATTAGATTAACTCTAATGAATTTACCCTCGGCAGTTTCTACATCAAAAGACTGTTCTACTCTTCTAGAGGGCACTTTTAAGGCATATAAAACAATGCAGATACAAAACTCCTACTAGCACCAGAATCAAAACTCCTACTGCCAGCAATCCTTGGCCACATGACCCGACTTCCCACACTTATCGCATTTTACGATCCCTCTGCACTCCATTGCACGATGGCCCAGCTTTCCACACTTATAAAAAAACCCATGTCCCCCATTTGCATTCCCCATTCGCACAGTTGTCGCTCCCATTCTAATTACGCACCACTACCTGCTTTGCTTCAACCTTGACCCGCTTGTTATCATACTCCTACCATCATCACCCTCAACACCCTTCTTAGCGGGTTTATTCTTTTCAGCTTTCTTCATTTCTTTCATCATTTCCTTCAGATACGTAGGCATAACATTAGTCGGGACCTGGTGCACTTCGTGTGCAATGGCATCCTTCAAATTCTGTCCGAGCTCGGAGGCCGGTGTAACTTCAGCTTCGATTTCGGGATCGATCTCAACATTCTTCTTTGTGGGCTTCCTCCCACGCTTCCCTTCAGGGGCATTGGTTGCCTTGGCAGAGCTTCTAGTTACTCTCTTGGGTGCCATTTCTTACTTCCTATAAGATTCAAACACTCACATTCATCAGTCAAAGCAATTCAGGACGTGATAAGTACTGTAAGTTTCTAATGATAGTGGCCAGTTGTAATTAGCTACTTACTTTACTGCTCACGTTCTAAACATACCCCTCCTGAGTCCCGTCAGTATTCAAACCTAATCTAGTTCACATAAAGCATACAAGAGCATTTTAGCACGTGTCGAGCACGTAACATGTATAGGTACTAAACCTTTTCCCCTACTCTCCTAATACCTAAATTTCTACAGGCATCTCAATTACTGTCCTATTGCTTACATGCACAGTTCATAATCACGTTACATCATCATTACTATTTACATCAATATAAGATTCATTACTTCTTTCATTTTTAGTTGCATAAGCATGTCATATACAGCTCATTGCTGTTCATGCTTTACCTCTTGGCATGGAGCTAGCAGACTGGCATTGTTACTTCGGTCCCATTTTCAGTTTAAGTTTTAGGTTTTTCTTTTGAAAACATTTTACCCATTTTCTCTTAAACTTTGGCTCTGATACCAACTTGTAACGTCCGTCATTCGGCAAGCACCACAGTTGGCATACATAAGCATAAAAACAACCATATATTAAATAAAATCTAAAATGCAGCGGAATACTTGTTTAAAACATCATTACATCATCATAAATTGTCTTAAAAGCTCCTTAAAACATTACAAAATATAAATTCGATCTTAAAATGTCCTTTCTTCCATGCCAGTCTTCAATAAACCTCTAGCTCTGGCCAAGCAGCTCTCTAAACCTTCTAACCTGCACATCAATCTAACATGCATACAAAAGTCAGTCACGCTGAGTGAGTCCTAGTTTTAAAACGTCTTTAAGAACTTTCCATCTCTTTCATGTAATACACGTAAATAGTATCATCATATTGTACTTCATATTCATATAGTACATAAACGTAATATCTTTGCCTATTAGTAAGCCATCATGCTCTCTTTGGTCACAAGAAACCCACTTAGTGGTTCTTAACTTGTTTTATATGATCCCAGTAGGATTCTTGGCTGGTTTTATATGACCCCCAGTAGGATTCTTGGCTGGTTTTATATGATCCCCACTAGGATTCTTTGCTGGTTTTATATAATCCCCAGTAGGATTCTTGACTTTATTAAGGCATACATACCTCCAACTCTTACAGAGTCTACCGATATAACGGTTCTTCACTGGTATTGTAAATCCCCAGCTGGATCACTATCTATAATTCTACCATTACTATAAATACTCTTCATTTAATCAACACGTATTCATTCACATACTCATCACCACATAGGGTAACAATATAAACACATTGGTATGCATGTTAGCCTAAAAAACGTATCTACAATGAAACGGAAGTGAGGTCTAGAACTCACCTGATTCTTAGGTAATCTTGCTTGTTTGGACAAGGTTAATGTAGTGGTATTGGTGCACAATCTGCATTTAAGTTATTATGGAAAATCGTCATTTTTACTTTAGTTTCGCAAATGTGAAACTTAGTTTCGCAAATGAGAAACTCAGTTTCGCATGCTAGTTCAGCAGCACCTTCACTTGCAGTTTCGCAAGGATCTTGTCCAACTTTCGTTGGGACTTATGCACACTTCAGACACACAACTTCAGATTTCAGACACACAACTTCAGATTTCAGACACATGAGACACTACAGTTTCACAAAAGTGAAACTCAGTTTCGCAATGTGAAACTCAGTTTCTCAAAAAGAACACTAGTTCCGCATTATGAATGTACAGTTTCGCAAAACGGGGTTTCAGCTCGGTTTCAATCCAAAATCCTTGTTTTTCAACCAAATCTCAAACTTTTTACGTCCAAAATCTTGTTTTATCATTTATATGACCAAATCTAAGCTTTTTTCATGATTTTAAACATAAAAATGCAACCTTTATTGATTTCTTGAAACTTGTGAAAACCTTAAAAACTCCATTAATGGTCAGATTCGTTTTGTGTTATGAAAACAAGTTTTGGGGGATGATTTTACCTTGATTACATGTTGTTTAACACCTTCTAACTTCAAATCAACTCTTTGATTTACAAAAATCTTATTTTTCTTTCTTCTTGTCTTAGTTTTTCTTAAAAATGGAGGGTGTGTGTGTTTTTGATGGTGTAGAGATTGCAAGGAGGTGGATGGTGGCTGGAAAATGTGGATTAAATAGTAGGGTTTCCATATTGAGTAGGGTACTAGGTGGGCTTGGACCTTAATTAGGTAATTAGGCTATTTTTGGAAAGTCTCTTAACTAATCCACTTACCATTTTGGGCTTAATTCATTCTTTCACCATTAATGGCCCATAATTACATCATAACATCTTCCTTAATCCTTCCTATTTTTTCTAATTGCCAAGTATTAGTCATCACGTTTTACATCCTCGTACATTTATAATCATTTTCGTTCTTCATTGTACTTTTCATAATCACCACATTTATTGTAAACATAGCATATATCATAAGCGTTAGACATGGGCAGAAAAACCGGTTTTTTTTATTTGAATCGGTTTTATCTGAACCGGTTTTTTAAAAACTAGTTTTTTTTAATCTGGATCAGTTTTGTTTTGTCCGGTTTTTATCAAGTTTTAAAAACACCGGTTTTTTATCCAGTTAAAAAAACTTGTATATGGGCCTAACATTATTGGGCTTGAGATTTAAGTTTTGAAGATCTGTTATTTTTATAGCCGTTACATTTTTATACCCGTTGTAAATTAGCCGTTGTCAATTTGTATGTTTTTTAATAGCCGTTGCATTTTATAGCCAATGTATTTTTTTTAATATTTTTTTTACCCTATGTGTTAGTATAAATGGGTGGTGGGGGTTTTGGTTTAATTATATCACTTCAAAATACTCTCTAATCTCTTAAAAACATAATATTGTGTCGTTCGAAATGACAAACGATATGTCTCAATCTTCGACTAATGTTGGTGCTTCTACAAGCAATGATGTTGTTCGGATTATTCCGACAAAGCGGAACCAAGACGTATGGAAACACTACGATTTATGTGAGTTGGCATCGGGTGCTCAAAAGGCGCGCTGCAAATATTGTGGTAAATTTTACCAAAAAGATGCAAACTCATCTTTGAGAACCCATGTAGAAAAGCCGAGTTGCAAGGTTTTGCTAAGAGAAGGCGCTCCCGGTCAAGCTTCGATAGCACATGGTGGAAACATGTTTGTGTACAATGTTGATGCGGTTCGTGAGGAATTTGGCAATTTCGTGATAAGAAAAAGCGTGCCTTTCGGCCATTTCGACAATGAAGAATTGACTCGGGTTATTCAAAAAACTCTACAACCGCGTTATACCCATGTAAGTCGTGCTACTCTTAGAAGAGATAGTTTAAAAAAATGGAAAGAAGCTAAAAATGAATTAATTTCTTATTTTGAAAACTTAAAAACCGGTGTGAATTTAACTAGTGATGTTTGGTCGTCACAACATGGGTCACCGGATTCATACATTTGTGTCACCGCACATTGGGTTGAACCCGATTCTTGGCAAATGATGAAACGTACGATTGCATTTCAAATGTTCGATTATCCTCACACCGGTGAAAATATTTTTAAAACTATTGATAAAGTTATTCAAACTTATAAATTGCAAGACAAAGTTTTATCGATATCGTTTGATAATGCTTCCAACAATACGGTTGCGGTAACACATTTAAAACTAAAATATAAACCGATTTGTAAAGGTGTTTTTTTCATAGTCGTTGTGTTGCACACATCATAAATTTGGCCGTTCAAGATGGTTTAAAAGTTATTGAGTCACAAAAGGAAGGTTATTGAACAAAAAGAAAGTTTGAAAAGGTGCGGGACCAAATACCTAGGCCCGAATTGGGAGATGCCTACACGTTGGAACTCCACTTGTAAAATGTTTGAAAAGGCTATTGAACAAAAAGAAAGTTTAATAGCTTTTCATAGTGTTTTGGAAACTCGTGGTAAAGTTACGGCTTACCCTCCTTCGTCTTGGACCGTTATTGAAGTTGTAACCAATATGCTTGAAGTTTTTAAAACCTCAACAACGGCATTATCCGGAGTTTACTCTCCAACGAGTTCTTTAGTACTTCATAAGTTATTTTTAATGTGTCAAGAACTAAGCAAGTTGGAGGTTCGAGGTATACCATATTCTTTAATGGTACCTCCAATGAAGGAAAAACTTAAAAAAATATTTTCAAGAAATACCTCCGGTTTTTAGTTGTGCCACCGCGTTAAACCCTTGCATAAATGTTTTGGGTACCGAATCTTTTATTGATAAAATTGCAAACGAATTGGATTTAAACACCATGGAAGACCCAAATTTTTCTCAACGTTTAAAAGATAAGTTTAACAAAAACTTTTCAAGCATGTTTGATATTTATTTGAAAAAATTTGGTGAAAGCTCAAACATTAATGATTCAATGGATAGTGAAGATCCGGGGTCGGATTTTGAGTTATTTAGCTCTTTTGTTAGTGACGCTAACAAACGTCAACGAACTTCTAGTCCAAGTAGTGAGCTAGGGATATATTGTACAACAAATATTTTACTTAATTTTTCTAAAAAAGAAGTTAAGAATTTTGATTTGCTGGCTTGGTGGAAAGGCAAGGAAGAACAATTTCCGATCCTAGCCTCCATGGCCCGAGATTTACTAACAGTCCAAGCTTCCAAGGTAGCTTCGGAATCTGCTTTTTCTATCAGTGGCAGGGTGATATCGACACGGAGGACTCGACTAACCGCTCCGGCTGTGGAGATGTCGATTTGCTTAAAGGATTACTTGGATGCGAAAGATAGTGTTGGACCTGAATTGTAGTCTAATATTATCAACACAGTCAAAGTCAACAAAAGTCAACGTCAATGGTCAAAGTCAACGCAAAAGTCAAGACGACGCATTCGGGACGAAGATTAGAGACAAGACGTTGAAGGCGACGGAGTTTAATTGTTAATAAATATATTTTGTGTCAACAAAATATATTTAATCAGTTTCGTCATTTTAAGTATTTTATGTAATATATATATTTTGCCTTAATGACAAAATATATATTAGACTAAACATTAGGGTTTATTTGTATTCTTTCTTATTTTTCATGTTTTAGTCTAAGTTTAGGGTCCTAATTGTCATTAGTCCAAAGTGTCATTAGGCTATAAATAGAAAATGGCAATTAGGGTTTTAGGGGGCTTGAATGAGCTAGTGATTGGGGTGTTTCCATGTAAACATCATTTTGATAGTCACTATGTATAGGTTGGACTCACCGGCTTGTCGGTGTTACTTTTGTTTGTAACTGTTTAACTTGTAATTGTACTTGTACTAGCGAACCTACGGGCGAATCTATAGATTCGCCCGCAGGTCAAGTAGTCTTTTGTATTGAGGTGTCGACTGGGCGAACCTATGTGCCCAGCGAACCTGTGTTGGTTCGCTAGATAGATTCGCTAGAGCGAATCTATCAGCGAACCTAACACTACTATATATTGTAACCTTATCTTCACTTTATACAACTTTTGCACATCTTTTACTAGAGCTGTTATTCACTGATTTGTGTTGTGTAATCGTTCAATTTGAGGTGCTAGGAGCATATTCTACTTATCTTTGTAGCTTATTTACCTCGATTGTGTGTTGAATCTCGTTATTAGGTTGTTTGGATATTTTACACTTTGTTCTTCAAGTCTTGGATATATTTGTGTTAAACAAGTCAACAAAGCACTGAAATCACGATCATTATGGACCAACACATTTGCAATCCATTTTATAGATCAAATCAGTGTTTTATTTGTGTTCTTCAAGTGTTCATCATATATTCATCCATTTTATGTCAATTTGATCCAAATCTTCACCAAATTACATGATTCAATAGTGTTTTGGGACCAACAGATAGAGCACAAGACAAACGCTCACTAGAGGGGGAATTGGATAATGAAGCCGAATTGTACGAGAACGAGGTTGATGGCGGAGTGATGAACCCAATGACCGACGAAGAAGAAGAAGACGGTTCGGGATTGGGCGAAGAAGACTAAAGGGAGACTAAAATCTTTGAAAAAACTAGTGTTTTAGTGTTTTTAATTTATAACATTGTGGATATGGATTAAGGTTTTGTGAAAGATGTTGAACTTTTGATTAGAAAGTGTGATATGCAATTGGAAGTTGAACATGTTTTATTGTAATTTTTTAGTTGAATTTGAACCTTAATAGTGAATAACCAATTGTATCTCAAACATATATAATTGATGTTGCAAAACAAAAAACCCGTTAAAAAAGAGGATAAAAAACCGGTTATTTTTTGGCAAAAAAAACGGTTAAAAAACCGGACTTGTTAAAAAACAAACCGGATATTTTTTCTAGCTACAAAACCGGTTAAATAAAAAACCGGTTAAAAAAACCGGTTATCAGATTTGCCCATGACTAATAAGCGTCATACATCATTTTAATCATAATCATGTAAATGCACATCTATATAAGCGTAATCACGTAAAGATGTCTTACTATAAAAATCGAGGTGTTACACAACATAGCAACAAGTATCTCATTTTAGTAACTAGTAACCAACATATAGAATCAACCAAAGAATCGCGGGGTTAAAATCACCTATTGTACCATAAAGTGTAGGTGGGCTTGTCAAGCCATTAGTGCTAATATCATACTGGTGGAAATCACAAAATAATATAACTACTATTGACTATTACATAATTTTACATCAAGCGACCAAACAAGATTAGCACATCTAATGATCTCATTTGAAATAGAAACAAAAGAAAAGAAAATTCGTAGTATAATATCAAAACACATATTTCAGCCCCATAAGCAAAATAGTAAAAAGGGGAGTGAGTTTACTGACCTTGAAATGCGAAAACAACCGAATCTCTAGAAACGTGGCTAAAGAGAGCCGCGGGTTGCCCAAATATTAGTATCACTTAATTAATTGGGAAAATCACTAGCTTAGAAACTAAATAATAGTAACTAGAATCAAAAATTTGAGATCTAGGGTTTTGGATTTGAGATTTAGGGTTTTAGATTATAAATTGGGAGTTAGAGTTTTGAAATACAAATTGGGAATTAGGGTTTTGAAATACAAATGGGGAATTAGGGTTTTGAAATACTAATTGAGAATGAGGGTTTTGAATACAATTGGGAATTTATACGAAACGTTATTGTATTTTCGTATTATAAATCTTTTATAAGAATTTAGTTTTTCTTAAAATAATATTTGTAATAAACATTCATAAACTTAAAACATTATTATTTGTATAAATGTATTTGAAATTGCATGTTTTTATTCCTTAGAAAAATATATATAACTTAAGGTGTTATTTAGGTTATTAAAAAATATAGTTTAATGTTTAAAGTAGTTAAAATGTGAAAATTAAAGAAAGAGGGGGCAGTGGGACTTGAATCCGGGGCAACACGAACACAACAGAACCATAGAACCACTGAACCAGAAGAACATTATGTTATCAATCTCGTTTTTAAATTTGTTTAACCCTTTATAACTAGAAACACACATTTTCAATAAGAACCCTAGAATCTAAAATCCCCAAAGTGAATTCGAATATGTTAATCCAAACCAAAATAAACATAGGGCTTTCATTATATGAATAAAAACGAGTTCGTTGATGTATAATTACCTTATTTGATGGTGCATAGTCTAGATTGGTTCAGGTTTGTATAGTTCAGTCGGACGACTTGAACATGCGTTGGTAGAATACCGAGTTTGCCATCATAATGGCATATGGCTGTCTAGAAAATAACATCTGGTTCAACACTGGTTTTTGAAGATTATGAAAAATATAATTATCTTGATCCAGTTGTTTGTGATTATGGCGATGTCCGTCGGTCTCTATTGGGTTTGAAAAAGGCATATTAACTCATGCCATAATGAAAGCATCGTGGCCTGGGAGGTACTCTAGGCCGAGTTTGATTCGAGGGCTTCTAGTGGGATATAAGTCCCGAGCTGCTGGATTGCGTCCTATGAATGGGGGTATCTTAACTTTCTTCAGATGTTCCTTGGAGCATTCATGAGCTTCTAAAGGTGGGAGAAGTTTTCCTTAACACCCTCAAGTGTATGCTTCATAATATTAGTGGTGATATGTGGTGAGTTTGGTGGTTGGCACTTAGCCTTCTCCAGCCACTGTGTTATCTCCTTATATTTCTTCTCCGTCGAACAACAAGGAAAATGCAGTAAAAGACTTTACTGTACAAACGAGACACTTAATCTAAGTGACAAAATATAGTGCGAGGCCCCACGGTGGTCGCCACTTGTTGAAACAACGGACTTCAGTTCCAGGAGATGATGTTTAGGCTTGTGCTAATCAGCTTGAGACTACTCCGCTAAGTAACCTGCAAAAATGAACAACCGTGAGTCTCACCGCAGGGGAGGGTCCCATGCGACCTCCGGTGTGTCACTCAGTAAGGGTTTTGAGAATAATTCATAATGAGAGAAGAAAATAATGAGAGAGAAGAGTAATGAGTATAAACATACAAAGCATGATAAGTTAACTATAAAGTGTAGATTAGCCTGGGCATGACCAGGCTAAGTAAGATCGCATGGTGTGGAGAGGACCAAACTTTGTATAAGTAATATGCTGGAAGAACCAAGCTTGAAATAAAGACTTGCATGGAATTCAGTCGGTCACCGCTTTCCAAACAAAGATATTCACCTTCGATGGGACCCATTTAGAGTCATGAAAAACATGAGACTCCATAGGTAGCATTCGAGATTCAATATTCTCCCTAACCAATTTCACACTATACTCAAAGGATCTTTGCACCCAGCGAAAAATATCAATACCCATTACCTCCAACTCCGTCTTATTGCGAATAATGTTGCGCCAAGGGCCTGCAATATTACTTTTGACTGGGAAGACAACAAGTCTATTGAAAGAAGTATGAATTGATTTAATACACTTCACTCATAATCTATAACCTTCTTTGGAGAATCTCCATAGCTATTTTCCAAGTTAAGCTTTGTTTGCCACTCCTGTAGACCTAATACTGGTACCTCCAACTTTCTTTGGAGCCATCATTTTGTTCCAAGCAAGCCACCAGATTTTATGAGATTCGTAGTTTGATCCCCAACAAAAGTCTCGTCTAAGTCTCTCTAGACTTGCAATCACTTTTGTTGGAGCTTTGTAAATGGATAAGTAATACCCTAGAATACTCCCAAGAACAGCTTTTATCAATATTTGATAAAAAAATATTGACTTCCAAGATGAGAGTCTGTTCACAATATTTGATTTGACACCATCCCAGTTTCTAATGTAATTCATGGATTTGCCTACCTAGATGCTAAGATAAGTGAAAATCGAGTTCGGCATTTGACAACCATGTATTCTTTCCATAGCTTGCAGTTGACAATGATTTATACCCACCCCCATCAGTCTGTTATTTCTCTAGTTGACACTCAGCCCCGAGGCCCGATTGAACCAGCTTAAAATGCGGTCAAGATTTACCAAATTACCTTTCGAAAACTCACCAATAACCAGAGCATCTTCCGCATAAAACCTGTGAGACATATTAGGACCGTTGTTTGGCAGCTGAATACCATTAAACATGTCTCTTATTTTCTCAAGATCTAACACCACACTGAGAGCTTCCATAACAATGAGGAAAAGAAAAGGTGACAGTGGGTCACCTTGCCTAAGGCCACACGTAACATTAAAGTCTGTCGTAGGTGAACCATTCACAAGCACTGATGTTCTCGCAGGGTGATATCGACACGGAGGACTCGACTAACCGCTCCGGCTGTGGAGATGTCGATTTGCTTAAAGGATTACTTGGATGCGAAAGATAGTGTTGGACCTGAATTGTAGTCTAATATTATCAACACAGTCAAAGTCAACAAAAGTCAACGTCAATGGTCAAAGTCAACGCAAAAGTCAAGACGACGCATTCGGGACGAAGATTAGAGACAAGACGTTGAAGGCGACGGAGTTTAATTGTTAATAAATATATTTTGTGTCAACAAAATATATTTAATCAGTTTCGTCATTTTAAGTATTTTATGTAATATATATATTTTGCCTTAATGACAAAATATATATTAGACTAAACATTAGGGTTTATTTGTATTCTTTCTTATTTTTCATGTTTTAGTCTAAGTTTAGGGTCCTAATTGTCATTAGTCCAAAGTGTCATTAGGCTATAAATAGAAAATGGCAATTAGGGTTTTAGGGGGCTTGAATGAGCTAGTGATTGGGGTCTTTCCATGTAAACATCATTTTGATAGTCACTATGTATAGGTTGGACTCACCGGCTTGTCGGTGTTACTTTTGTTTGTAACTGTTTAACTTGTAATTGTACTTGTACTAGCGAACCTACGGGCGAATCTATAGATTCGCCCGCAGGTCAAGTAGTCTTTTGTATTGAGGTGTCGACTGGGCGAACCTATGTGCCCAGCGAACCTGTGTTGGTTCGCTAGATAGATTCGCTAGAGCGAATCTATCAGCGAACCTAACACTACTATATATTGTAACCTTATCTTCACTTTATACAACTTTTGCACATCTTTTACTAGAGCTGTTATTCACTGATTTGTGTTGTGTAATCGTTCAATTTGAGGTGCTAGGAGCATATTCTACTTATCTTTGTAGCTTATTTACCTCGATTGTGTGTTGAATCTCGTTATTAGGTTGTTTGGATATTTTACACTTTGTTCTTCAAGTCTTGGATATATTTGTGTTAAACAAGTCAACAAAGCACTAAAATCACGATCATTATGGACCAACAATATGGTATCAGAGCCTTAGTGCTCTTGATTGTTTGATTCTAGTGATTTTTGTGTTGATTTTTGAAGTTTTTGGGTCAAAACACTTTTGATTCTGTTCGAAGCTTGTTTTTAGTGTTTTGGAGTTGTATTTTGCTCAAAGATTGTGGTATTTGGTCATAGGAAGCTCTTAAAACAAACGTGTATGCAAATGGTCAAGTTTTGAAGGTTTTCGGGCTGTTTCCGTACTGTTGCAGGGTGGTTGAGCTACCAGCGAAACTATCTGTTCAACCAGCGAAACTGACTGTTCTACCAGCGAACCTATTTCAAATCTTTGTCCTGTATTGGTTTGTGTTGTGACCAGCGAATCTGACATATCATCGAACGAAAGTTCACTTGTTTGGCTGACTGTGCAAGCGAAACTACTGCCAAAATCAGGCGAGCGAATCTGTGCTTGCTTGTCAGCGAAACTGTTTGCTCACCAGCGAATCTACCAGCGAATCTGCTGTGTTCTTCGAGCGAATCTAGCCAGCGAAACTGTTTGCTTTCAGCGAATCTATTATCTGTTCAAAGTTATGACTTCATCAACTCTTAATATGAATGATCTGGACAGCGTTCAACCTAACAGGCCACCGAGGCTTGTTAGTGGTGAAAACTTTGAAGACTGGAAAAGATGTTTGAAAGCTTTCTTCTATTACACAGACTACAACCAATGGGAATCTATAGTAAATGGCCCGCACGTGCCAACAACTGTTGAGGGAACCGTCACCTCAGTAAACACAGATCCAACTACTTTTACTGAAACAGATATCAAGTTACTTGATCGTGACAAGAAGGCACTAGGGGCATTGATACTCTGCCTGCATCAGGACATATTCAACAGGTTTGCTGAACACACAACTGCAAAAAGCCTATATGATGCATTGTGTGAATTTTATGATGGCAATGAGGATCTGAAACTGGACAGAAAAGCTCAAGCTGAAAAGGAATTCAACTCTTTTGTTGGGTATTCACAAGAGAACTTGACTGATATTACAAATCGATTCCTGTCTGTGTCAAGTAATCTGAAGAAGTATGACGATAAGCTCGGCAATCATGAACAAGTAGCAAAACTGTTAGATTCTCTTCCTCCTCAATGGAGCCTTCAAATCAAGCTGCTGAAACAAGAGAGGAACTTTCCTGACTACAAACTGATGGACGTCATCAACAAGCTGAAGTCTTTCGACCTTGATGTGAAAAGAAGAGAATATAATCAGTCAATGATGGTTCCAAACATTCCCTCTCAAAATGCTGCACTTATCTCATCCGCTGCAAACTCATACATGTACAGTGCTGCATCTAGAGGATCATCTGGTCATGTGTCTGCTAAATCTGCTGGTGCATCTACAAACGCTGGTTCAAGCTCAAATGCATCTGTCACCACTCAGATTCCGTCAGATACCATGGCTTTATTTGGAATGTTTGTTCACAGTTATGAAGCTCTTGTTGCAGGTGAGTTGAAAGGGAAGGGTATGACAGTAGAAGATATGTATCAGGTGGACCCTGATGATCTGGAGGAAACAGATATTCAATGGCAGATGGCTATGCTCACTCTTCGTGCCAGACGATTCATGGAAAGAACTGGTAGAAGAAACTTTGGAAATCAGGGACAGAATGTTAAGCTGGGGTATGACAAGGGAAAGTTACGATGCTATAACTGCAAACAACTGGGCCACTTCAAGAGAGAATGCCCATTGCCAATCGTTACTGAGCCAGTTAACTCTGCAAATCCAAGATCTGCTCCAATTCAAGAAAAGGTTGAGGAAGCAAAGTCAAAGAATGAAACTGCACTGCTCACCAACTTTGACTGGAGTGCAGAAATTGAAGAAACCAAGGAGGAGATTAACCATGCCCTTGTTGCTGAAATTGCTGAGTTTGATGACAATGATATAAATCTCTTTGATCCGTTCAAAGAATTTTATGAAAAAGAAGAGGAAGAGAAAGTGGAGAATGTTGTTAAAGTTCAATCAGATGTTATTGCTCAAGGACATCTGAATCATTCAGGATTAGTTTGTGAAGCTGCTGTTAATGAAGTGAAGCATGAGGAGGAGTCTAAGGTTAGCTTGGAAGAAATGATTGAGAAGGCAAGGCTGGATGCAGTTGATGAATTCAAAAGAAGCACTCCCTATTGCCAATGTGATCGTGCTCTGGCCGCCGAGAAACTGGAACATTCAAATGCCGTTGTAAATAGTCATTGGCATATTGACAGCGGATGTTCCAGACATATGACAGGATTGAAGGATCTTCTTACTAACTATAGGATCATAAATGGAGGTTATGTTGCTTTTGCGGGAGATAAGAAAGGTGGGAAGATGATTGGTCAAGGAGAAGTCTCAAATGGCTCACTTACTTTGGAAGACATCAACTATGTTCCTGAACTGGCATTCAATCTTCTGAGTGTATCACAAATCTGTGATAAAAATATTCCTGTGATGTTTCTTCCTAATGAATGCCTGTTCTTGAAGCCAGAGTTTACCATTCCTGAAGATATGGTGATCATGCGAGCTCCGAGACGAAATGATACCTATATGCTGAATATGGGATCAAAAGAATCAAATTCCACCGTGACATGTCTTCTGTCTAAAGCATCATCTTTTGAATCATTTTTGTGGCATAAACGTTTAGGGCACATTAATTTTAAAATTCTGAATAAATTGGTTAAGAACAATTTAGTTAGGGGTTTACCACTCAAAGACTTTTCAGTGGTTGAGAAATGCATGGCTTGTGCTAAAGGAAAACAGCACAAAAAGCCACATAAACTCAAAATTACAAATACTATCTCAGAACCCCTCGAATTGTTACATACTGATTTATTTGGTCCAATAAGTGTCAAATCTATTGCTAAAAAGTCTTATTGCTTGGTTGTCACAGATGATTACTCTAGGTACACCTGGGTGAGATTCATGGCAAACAAGAGTGAGACTGCCGAAGAGTTGATGAAGCTAATACCTCTAATCGAGGTTCTGGGAAAGAAGAAGGTTCAAGCCATCAGAAGCGATAACGGAACTGAATTCAGAAACCACATCTTCAACTCCTTCTGTGAACAACGGGGTATTCTCAGACAGTTTAGCGCTGCCCGAACACCACAACAAAATGGTGTTGCTGAAAGGAAGAATCGAACCCTTGTGGAGGCCGCTAGAACTATGCTGATCGAGTCAAAACTTCCAATTATTTTCTGGGCTTAAGCAGTTAATTGTGCAGCTTATGTTCTTAACAGGGTACTGATTGTCAAGGAAAAGATGAAGACTTCATATCAACTGTTTCGAGGAATTAAGCCGCTGATTGATTTTCTGCGCCCCTTTGGATGTTCTTGCACTCTTTTGAATACTCAAGATCAGAAGACGAAGTTTGGTGCTGTCTCTGATGAATGCTTCTTTGTGGGATACTCGACCACATAAAAGGCGTATCGTGTTTACAACAAGCGAACGCGGATTGTGCAAGAGTCCTACTATGTTGACTGGCAAGAGTCAAACACCACCAGTATTGGTAGTGAACCGGCATGGTTTTATGATTCCACCACCATTTTCAAATCATTTAATCTTCCTGACTCTGACGATGACGACATCATTCCACACACATCAGTTTCTATTTTCAATCATTCACCTACACCATCACAACCACAACCTTCCACATCTGCTTCACAACTACCACCCACTTCATTTGACATCCCATCACCTCCACCACCTCAAACTGTTCAAACTTCTCCATCAGATATTCCATCCACATCCACTACCATCCCATCACCTACACCTCCACAACCATCAAATCAAACACCCTCAACCGACCAAAATCCTTTACTACTCAACACTGACTTCAAAACCCTGAAAAACCATCCTCACGATTATATCATTGGATCTATTACTGATGGTGTGCGGACTCAGAGTCAAAGTGGTTTGATTAATGAATGTCTTTATGCTGCCTTTCTGTCTCAAGTTGTTCCAAAGAATTATAAACAGGCACTTGAAGATCCGAGTTGGGTGGATGCCATGCAAATGGAACTGCAGCAATTCAGGAAGCTTAAAGTTTGGGAACTGGTTGATCTTCCTCCTAACAAGTGTCCAATCGGCACTAAATGGGTTTTCCGAAACAAGCCAGATGATCGTGGTGTTGTAATCAGAAACAAAGCGAGACTGGTTGTTCAAGGATTTGCTCAAGAGGAGGGAATTGACTACACCGAAGTTTTTGCTCCAGTCGCTCGCCTGGAAGCCATCAGAATCTTTCTTGCTCATGCTGCGAACAAAAACTTTAAAGTTTATCAGATGGATGTGAAATGTGCATTTCTATATGGAGATATTGATGAGGAGATCTATGTCTGTCAACCACCAGGTTTCGAGGATCCCGATTTCCCGTCAAAGGTTTACAAGCTTGATAAATCGTTGTATGGGTTGCATCAAGCTCCGCGGATCTGGTATGAAACCCTGACACAGTATCTTCTCAGCAAAGGTTTCTCACGTGGGGCTATAGATATGACATTGTTCAAGAAGGAGGTGGATGGCGAGCTGCTGATCGTTCAAGTGTATGTTGATGATATCATTTTTGGTTCGACTAATGAAGGGTTGTGCAGAGAATTTGAGAAGGTGATGATGGATCGTTTTGAGATGACAATAATGGGGGAGATGTGTTTCTTCTTGGGGCTGCAAGTGGAGCAAAAGCCTGATGGGATTCTAATCCACCAAGAGAAATATATCAAAGAAATCCTCACGAAGTTTGGCATGGATGACTCTTCTCCTGAATTGATTCCTTTTACTGCTCAAACATGCCTTACTTCCGATGATAATGGGAATCCTGTGGATGCTCATCGGTACCGCTCGATGATCGGATCTCTCATGTATCTGACTGCAAGTCGTCCAGATATTACATTTGCCGTGTGTTACTGTGCTCGTTACCAAGCCAATCCAAAAGAATCACATGAAAAAGCTGTTAAACGAATTTCCCGTTACCTTAAGGGTTCCTCTCGTTTGGGACTTTGGTACCCAAAAGGTGGGAACTTTGATTTACATGCTTTTTCTGATAGTGATCATGCTGGTTGCAGGATTAACAGGAAATCAGTCACTGGCGGATGTCAATACCTTGGAGAATGTCTTGTTTCGTGGCAAAGCAAAAAGCAAACAACCGTCTCTCTGTCCACAGGAGAAGCAGAATACATTGCTGCTTCAAGTTGCTGTTGCCAAGTGCTTTGGATTCAACATCAGATGATGGATTATGGCATCAACTTTCTTCATACGCCACTCTTTTGTGATAATGAAGCTGCTGTTGGAATTGCCAAGAATCCTATTCATCACACTCGCACCAAGCACATTGAAACAAGAATTCATGCAATCCGGGATGCACAGGAAAAGGGGTTTATTGATATTATTCCTATCGAAACTAGAAAGCAAAAAGCTGATCTTTTCACAAAAACTTTTGACAAACCACGTTTTTATGAACTGATCTCCATGCTGGGTCTTATATCTTTTTGAAAACCTTTTTCTGTGAGAATCCATTTGTAAATATGTAAATAATCTTTTCTTTTTCTTTGAAAAATCCGTGGGTCACTCGATTCATAGCTCCGTTACTTTATTTTATCTTATTTCTCTTCTATTTTTCTTTTAACTTTGTATATTTATATTAAGAAAATCTGAAAAACAAAAATTTCTTATTAGACGGCTATTATATAGAAATTTTGGGGGAGATATAAAAGATATAAAAGATTAACTACTTATAGTTTTTCAAATTTTGCTATTTCAGGATCTCCGTTTTGATTGATGTTGAAGAGTCGTTGAAGGAGGTCAGAAGCATTGCGTTTGGGATATGTCAGATAGGCTCAGCCCGAAAACGAAGTAAACAGTGATTGAGCAGCCAAACATAACGCTCAAGATCTCGACAACAAGGATTATCTCCTTGACGTGATTGGATTGCACAAAGATAAGGGTTCTGTCAAAAATGGGTTGAGAGCGTCAAATCTTTGTCTTGATTTCTCCAAACATCCCAAATCACCCTCGCCCTATCCCCGAATCGAGTTTCTAGTATGCAAAACAAATAAAATAAAAAGCTGCTAGTGATGCTCTTCGGAAAAGCCTCTGAGTGAGTTACTAGTTAACTCCTCAGAACGTCTTGTGTCAAGTGCTTAACTCCTCTGCTATACGGAAGTATTGACCTGGAGTTGGTGGATCTTCTCTGCTATACGGAAGTATTGACCTGAAGATTCACCGAGCATGCTCAAATGTTTATCTCCTCTGTTATACGTCAGTATAGACCTGGAGCTCTAGACTATTTGAGTTTCCCAAATAATAAGTCGCATTGTATTCAAAAGAATCAATTGCTGACAAGCTCCACTCACAAAGAAAAGATGCAAAAATTGCACAAGTGTCAAAAGAAGCTAATGCATCGGTCAACATTCAAAAGTTGATCATTGAAATTCAAGCAAAGTCAATCGTATTGCTCAGATATACCCTGATGACAGAACTTGTTCTTTTTACCTAGATGTCTGTGGGGACTGAGTTGTCTGAGTTTCTTCAATCAAACCGAAAACATGATAAAAGAAGCTGCCGATCTCTTGTTGAAAGGACTAAGGCATGGGTTTAAAAGGACAAACATATCTGCAATCCCGCCAATCGATGATTCTCCGGATCCCGCTCAAAACATCATGAAGAATATATATCCTTATTAGCGTTTAAAACTTTTTCCTTGTTATTTTATCTTTATTTTATTTTATTTTATTTTAACTTCTATCTTGTTTCTTCTAGTTTTTTTTAGGATTATATGTGTATATGTTTATTTTTGGAGCGTTGATATCGTGGGACGTTTTCACGGATTTGCAAAGATTTTAAAATTTAAGAAAATCCAAAAAAATATTTTATTTTGTGTGCGAGCGAATCTGCGAGCGAACCTACAGGTTCGCCCAAATCTCAGGTTCGCCCGCAACCACTTTTGCTCCGCCGCCGCATGTTGTTTTTGACTCTTGGTCTTCTGGCGAACCTAAAAGTTCGCTGTACATAAGTTCGCTGGCCTGTATTAAGTTCGCTAGACTGTCTGCCAGCGAACCTATGTTTGTATATATAAGCTGTGACAGCGAAGTTTTTCAAAACATTCGCTGTCACCTGTACTGTAGCACGACTTTCAAAATCTCTACACTAACGTTCGATTCTCACTTCAACCGGTCTTTTTCACACATTAAACATCATTTAAGTGTCTGGTATGTGATCGATTTCATCCTAATCTCTGTCTTAAACCCTTAATCGCACTATAAACATGTTTAATCTATCGACCTGTGATTATCTGTAAATCGATGACTGTTTTAGTGTGTTTTTGTTAGGCTTTTAGTTCATTATTGCCTTGTTTAATGTATATATTGCTTGTCTGTTGCTTTGTATGCTTGTTTATGGTGTATCGTCTGTAATTTTGGCCGTTTTTCAAAAACTAGGGTTTCCAGCGAACCTAAGTGTTCGTCTGGCGAATCTGAACGAAAGTTCAAAACTTCGAGCGAACCTATGTCGTTATGCTGCCCGCGCAACAACATAGATTCGCCCGACTGTTTCTAGCGAACCTACACATTCGCTCGACAACAATGACTGATTTTTCATGTCAGCGAATCTATAGGTTCTGGTGCCAAAATCTCAGGTTCGCTTTACCAGCGAACCTAATTTCCAGCGAATCTATTTACTGTTTTTCAAATCTTCATTTCTGATCAATCTCCGTTTATTTTTCAGGCACAATGTCGACATTATTCTTCGAGAAAAAGCACAACATGTGTGCTTTACTTGACGAAAACCATGAAAAGGCCAGCAGCTATAGAGACTCCATCAAATGGCTGAAGTCGTCACATATACATTATGCCATCTCCCACTCTCCCACCGTATATGAGACGCATGTTCGGGATTTCTGGCGAACTGCGGTCATGAACGTGTCAGTGCAGCCGTCACGTATCTGTGCCAAAGTATGTGGACATGACCTGGAGTTTACAGAGGCTGATCTAGCCAGGATTCTAAGGCTAGAGGAGGATGTAGGAGAAGAAGTTAGTATGACGGCGGAAGAGGTGTATGGGGCACTTCGGACTGCTGGGTATGAGGGTCCGATGCCCGGCGAGAAGAAAATGGAGTTTGTCAAGTCCTACTTGATCCAGGAGTGGAGGTACATCGCTCACGTGTTTATCATGTGCCTAGATCATAGGAAAGGGGGAACCGACGGATTGAATCTGGATTGGGCTCGAGCTATGGTGCTGTTCTGCCGAGGGCAGAAGGCAAATCTGGCGAAGCTGATATTCAATTACATGCTCGAGAACATCCATGCCACAAAAGGGACTAAGTGGTTAATGTATCCCAGATTCATTCAGATGATTCTGAATGATAAATTGCCAAATTTGCCAGTGGAGGGTGCAGAACTGAAAATCTGGGATATGCATTCCAGAATATTCAAAGATTGTAAATCGGTGAGGTCGGACTGTGTGGGCAGGACTGCTTATCTCTGGGAAAATATGTATCCGGCCGAAAGATGGGTTTATATACAGAAGTTGATAGAGACAGAAAGGAAACGGGGCGGAGAAAATATAGAAGTGGTTGAGAAGAAGATTAGGAAAAGGAAGGCATATGCCAAAGAGAAAGACTATTCATTTGATAGGGAGGTTGATGAGATACAAGCAGAGATAGATGCTGGTAGGGAACAAAGGACCAAGAAAAAGTCTGATACACATGCTGAAGGGTCAAAGAAAGCTAGGCATGATACCGGGGGTACATCGGGTGGATCAGCTGATGAATTAAAGGGTGTTGTTGAGAGACTGGAAGCCGAATTGGTTGAACTGAAAAGTAAACATGAAGAACTTGAAAAGCAGGATGCAGAGAAATCGACTGTGATATACGAGATGGGACGGATGATGAGGGACCAGCAGTGTCTGATCGTGAGGATCTTCAAAGAATTGAATAGTTTGAAGGAGAATGTTGGATCTGAACCGGCAATGACAGAGGCGGAACTGAACTCCTTAACGGATATTGCAAAGTATCCGTTAATGGATGTTGATTTTGGAGACAGAAGTAAGGGAGAAGCTGAGGAGGTATTTGATGAGGAAATGGGGATTAATCTAGATGTGTTTGAAGGGGATGAAGTGGTAGGAGGTTCGGGTGTGGATTTTACTTTGATTGATGAACCCGAAACTGATGTCGATGCAGAAAGTGAGGAAGATATTGAGGATGAGCCGGAAATATACAAAGTGGAGGAAAAGGGAATGAGTTACCAGTTTGAACATGCTGAGCTAGACAAGTCTGAGTGGTTTAGAAAGGAAGAAGAAGTAGTTCCTGAAGTACCAATATTCCAGCACTTAGATGAACCCAACACCAAACAGCTAGATAGGCAGATCATAGCGTGGAAGTACAATTGTTTGGTGGATGCTTACATGATTAAAAGGAGGGGCGGAGACATTACGTATGTCAAGAACCGAAAGCACTTCGCCACCTTTCCTAGATGGGATTTGCGTAGGCTGGCAGAGCTGCCATTATTGGGGAAGGAAGAAAGCGGAAGGGCGTGTGCATTCGAAGCTACCATCCGAGAAGCTGCAAAGACAAACTTTGTTGATTTTGGATACCAAAAACCGAGGAGGATGAGACAGAAACGGGATAGACATTGGGTGTCGTGGAAGGGGAAGATTGTGTTGAAGATAGCTGCACCAAAGGTGATGACAAGGGTCAGGGTCCCGGACACACAGCCGCCCAGATTGCAGGATTTCTACAAATGGTTTTATGATAACAGCACTGGGGAGGCAATTATCAGATTACAAGGAGATGACCGTCCGGAAATACGTCTATTTGATCCAATGGAGGTCTTCTCCTTCTGTGACGAGGATCTAAAGGTTTTGTGTGAGAACAGAATTAAGCACGGGGCTGGAGATGACACTGCTGCTGAAGCGAACCTGTTTGTTAAGGTCGCAAACAAAGCCCGGGGGATTCGTGCTGAGCTTAAGGCTGTGAACGAAAGGTTGAGAAGGTCGGATGATCAGCGCATGGAAATGGATGACCTGACAAGACAGCTTGATCAAACTATCGAACAGAGGTTTGAGAAACCAGTTGAAGTGATTGATTTGGAGGTGATAAGCGAGGAGCAAGCTGCAGAAAAACAGGCGGAGACAACAGTTCAACTTGAGCCTGATGCTGAGGTCGCAGATACAGAGTTCGTAGACTCAATGCTAAATTTGAGTGAAGATGAGGCCGGTTCTGAAGACATTACAAACCCTATGGCCGGAATAAAAGGAAGGGCAGGAGCGTATATCGAACATCTTTGAAGCCAACGAGACGGAGTTAAACCAGAAGACTTCCCCAGGTGAGGTCCAACCTAGGGGGAGTATTGATAGTCACTATGTATAGGTTGGACTCACCGGCTTGTCGGTGTTACTTTTGTTTGTAACTGTTTAACTTGTAATTGTACTTGTACTAGCGAACCTACGGGCGAATCTATAGATTCGCCCGCAGGTCAAGTAGTCTTTTGTATTGAGGTGTCGACTGGGCGAACCTATGTGCCCAGCGAACCTGTGTTGGTTCGCTAGATAGATTCGCTAGAGCGAATCTATCAGCGAACCTAACACTACTATATATTGTAACCTTATCTTCACTTTATACAACTTTTGCACATCTTTTACTAGAGCTGTTATTCACTGATTTGTGTTGTGTAATCGTTCAATTTGAGGTGCTAGGAGCATATTCTACTTATCTCTGTAGCTTATTTACCTCGATTGTGTGTTGAATCTCGTTATTAGGTTGTTTGGATATTTTACACTTTGTTCTTCAAGTCTTGGATATATTTGTGTTAAACAAGTCAACAAAGCACTGAAATCACGATCATTATGGACCAACACATTTGCAATCCATTTTATAGATCAAATCAGTGTTTTATTTGTGTTCTTCAAGTGTTCATCATATATTCATCCATTTTATGTCAATTTGATCCAAATCTTCACCAAATTACATGATTCAATAGTGTTTTGGGACCAACAGATAGAGCACAAGACAAACGCTCACTAGAGGGGGAATTGGATAATGAAGCCGAATTGTACGAGAACGAGGTTGATGGCGGAGTGATGAACCCAATGACCGACGAAGAAGAAGAAGACGGTTCGGGATTGGGCGAAGAAGACTAAAGGGAGACTAAAATCTTTGAAAAAACTAGTGTTTTAGTGTTTTTAATTTATAACATTGTGGATATGGATTAAGGTTTTGTGAAAGATGTTGAACTTTTGATTAGAAAGTGTGATATGCAATTGGAAGTTGAACATGTTTTATTGTAATTTTTTAGTTGAATTTGAACCTTAATAGTGAATAACCAATTGTATCTCAAACATATATAATTGATGTTGCAAAACAAAAAACCCGTTAAAAAAGAGGATAAAAAACCGGTTATTTTTTGGCAAAAAAAACGGTTAAAAAACCGGACTTGTTAAAAAACAAACCGGATATTTTTTCTAGCTACAAAACCGGTTAAATAAAAAACCGGTTAAAAAAACCGGTTATCAGATTTGCCCATGACTAATAAGCGTCATACATCATTTTAATCATAATCATGTAAATGCACATCTATATAAGCGTAATCACGTAAAGATGTCTTACTATAAAAATCGAGGTGTTACACAACATAGCAACAAGTATCTCATTTTAGTAACTAGTAACCAACATATAGAATCAACCAAAGAATCGCGGGGTTAAAATCACCTATTGTACCATAAAGTGTAGGTGGGCTTGTCAAGCCATTAGTGCTAATATCATACTGGTGGAAATCACAAAATAATATAACTACTATTGACTATTACATAATTTTACATCAAGCGACCAAACAAGATTAGCACATCTAATGATCTCATTTGAAATAGAAACAAAAGAAAAGAAAATTCGTAGTATAATATCAAAACACATATTTCAGCCCCATAAGCAAAATAGTAAAAAGGGGAGTGAGTTTACTGACCTTGAAATGCGAAAACAACCGAATCTCTAGAAACGTGGCTAAAGAGAGCCGCGGGTTGCCCAAATATTAGTATCACTTAATTAATTGGGAAAATCACTAGCTTAGAAACTAAATAATAGTAACTAGAATCAAAAATTTGAGATCTAGGGTTTTGGATTTGAGATTTAGGGTTTTAGATTATAAATTGGGAGTTAGAGTTTTGAAATACAAATTGGGAATTAGGGTTTTGAAATACAAATGGGGAATTAGGGTTTTGAAATACTAATTGAGAATGAGGGTTTTGAATACAATTGGGAATTTATACGAAACGTTATTGTATTTTCGTATTATAAATCTTTTATAAGAATTTAGTTTTTCTTAAAATAATATTTGTAATAAACATTCATAAACTTAAAACATTATTATTTGTATAAATGTATTTGAAATTGCATGTTTTTATTCCTTAGAAAAATATATATAACTTAAGGTGTTATTTAGGTTATTAAAAAATATAGTTTAATGTTTAAAGTAGTTAAAATGTGAAAATTAAAGAAAGAGGGGGCAGTGGGACTTGAATCCGGGGCAACACGAACACAACAGAACCATAGAACCACTGAACCAGAAGAACATTATGTTATCAATCTCGTTTTTAAATTTGTTTAACCCTTTATAACTAGAAACACACATTTTCAATAAGAACCCTAGAATCTAAAATCCCCAAAGTGAATTCGAATATGTTAATCCAAACCAAAATAAACATAGGGCTTTCATTATATGAATAAAAACGAGTTCGTTGATGTATAATTACCTTATTTGATGGTGCATAGTCTAGATTGGTTCAGGTTTGTATAGTTCAGTCGGACGACTTGAACATGCGTTGGTAGAATACCGAGTTTGCCATCATAATGGCATATGGCTGTCTAGAAAATAACATCTGGTTCAACACTGGTTTTTGAAGATTATGAAAAATATAATTATCTTGATCCAGTTGTTTGTGATTATGGCGATGTCCGTCGGTCTCTATTGGGTTTGAAAAAGGCATATTAACTCATGCCATAATGAAAGCATCGTGGCCTGGGAGGTACTCTAGGCCGAGTTTGATTCGAGGGCTTCTAGTGGGATATAAGTCCCGAGCTGCTGGATTGCGTCCCATGAATGGGGGTATCTTAACTTTCTTCAGATGTTCCTTGGAGCATTCATGAGCTTCTAAAGGTGGGAGAAGTTTTCCTTAACACCCTCAAGTGTATGCTTCATAATATTAGTGGTGATATGTGGTGAGTTTGGTGGTTGGCACTTAGCCTTCTCCAGCCACTGTGTTATCTCCTTATATTTCTTCTCCGTCGAACAACAAGGAAAATGCAGTAAAAGACTTTACTGTACAAACGAGACACTTAATCTAAGTGACAAAATATAGTGCGAGGCCCCACGGTGGTCGCCACTTGTTGAAACAACGGACTTCAGTTCCAGGAGATGATGTTTAGGCTTGTGCTAATCAGCTTGAGACTACTCCGCTAAGTAACCTGCAAAAATGAACAACCGTGAGTCTCACCGCAGGGGAGGGTCCCATGCGACCTCCGGTGTGTCACTCAGTAAGGGTTTTGAGAATAATTCATAATGAGAGAAGAAAATAATGAGAGAGAAGAGTAATGAGTATAAACATACAAAGCATGATAAGTTAACTATAAAGTGTAGATTAGCCTGGGCATGACCAGGCTAAGTAAGATCGCATGGTGTGGAGAGGACCAAACTTTGTATAAGTAATATGCTGGAAGAACCAAGCTTGAAATAAAGACTTGCATGGAATTCAGTCGGTCACCGCTTTCCAAACAAAGATATTCACCTTCGATGGGACCCATTTAGAGTCATGAAAAACATGAGACTCCATAGGTAGCATTCGAGATTCAATATTCTCCCTAACCAATTTCACACTATACTCAAAGGATCTTTGCACCCAGCGAAAAATATCAATACCCATTACCTCCAACTCCGTCTTATTGCGAATAATGTTGCGCCAAGGGCCTGCAATATTACTTTTGACTGGGAAGACAACAAGTCTATTGAAAGAAGTATGAATTGATTTAATACACTTCACTCATAATCTATAACCTTCTTTGGAGAATCTCCATAGCTATTTTCCAAGTTAAGCTTTGTTTGCCACTCCTGTAGACCTAATACTGGTACCTCCAACTTTCTTTGGAGCCATCATTTTGTTCCAAGCAAGCCACCAGATTTTATGAGATTCGTAGTTTGATCCCCAACAAAAGTCTCGTCTAAGTCTCTCTAGACTTGCAATCACTTTTGTTGGAGCTTTGTAAATGGATAAGTAATACCCTAGAATACTCCCAAGAACAGCTTTTATCAATATTTGATAAAAAAATATTGACTTCCAAGATGAGAGTCTGTTCACAATATTTGATTTGACACCATCCCAGTTTCTAATGTAATTCATGGATTTGCCTACCTAGATGCTAAGATAAGTGAAAATCGAGTTCGGCATTTGACAACCATGTATTCTTTCCATAGCTTGCAGTTGACAATGATTTATACCCACCCCCATCAGTCTGTTATTTCTCTAGTTGACACTCAGCCCCGAGGCCCGATTGAACCAGCTTAAAATGCGGTCAAGATTTACCAAATTACCTTTCGAAAACTCACCAATAACCAGAGCATCTTCCGCATAAAACCTGTGAGACATATTAGGACCGTTGTTTGGCAGCTGAATACCATTAAACATGTCTCTTATTTTCTCAAGATCTAACACCACACTGAGAGCTTCCATAACAATGAGGAAAAGAAAAGGTGACAGTGGGTCACCTTGCCTAAGGCCACACGTAACATTAAAGTCTGTCGTAGGTGAACCATTCACAAGCACTGATGTTCTCGCGGACGACAGGTAGGCTCTAATCCATTTACCCTAAATCATAGGGAAGTTCATTTGACCCAAAATATCATCTAGGAAATTCCAGCTCACCGAATCATATGCCTTTTCGAAGTCGATTTTAAACAAGAATGTGACACCCCGCCCGGCGGCGGAAACATCGGGCTGTCAAGAGAATTGGATATCAATAGTAACCAAAGCACATAGTAGTTATTTATTAAGCCAAATAATGATTAATACATTTGGAACAAGAGTCTTAAATAGAAACGACAAAATTTATAAAACAGAAGCAATAATTGCAATTGTATTTATTATTTAACTAGGTCCAAGGCAATCGTAAGTCTTGGTAAAGCAGCAAAATAATATCAAGCATCACCTGAAATATGTAAAAATAAAGTTAGCTATTTAAAGCTAGTGAGCAAACCACAATTTGAATACATAATAATAAAGAAATCTGAGATCATCATAATATGCTGCGCAATCTTATATGCATAGCTATTTCATATCATTCTCGACCATGACACCTTGAACACACATTGAACACCATCATTGTATAGCAACTTGTAATAATTTATCATGAGGAACCAACTCATTTTATTAATTAAAGATAACCTTTTTAGCAACCGTCACGTAACCGTCTCGATATAAGTTATCAATAATTGTTTAAGCATCTAAGGGACGTAGCAACATAGCATAGCAACTTGTATCATCGTATAGCAACTTGTAACATAGTAACTTGTAACATTGAAATTGAATGGTCGGGTTTAAATCACCTATTTTGAAATACATGTAGGTGGGTTTGTCAAACCATTAGCGCTAACATTGTACCGGTGGGATTACTAAGTAACAATACTACTTTAAACTACCACATAAGGATTGCATCTTGCTGCAGACAAGATTAACACATTTAATGATCTCATTTGAAAATAGAAACAAAGAAACGAAAACCGAAAACATTGAATAGTAATTGAACATATTTCAGCCCCAAAATGTAAAAGTAAAAAGGGGAGTGAATTACTCACCTTGAAATGCAATAGATAACCGAAATAGAAACGCAACAATAACAAACCGAGGGTTGCCCAAATATTAGTATCACTTAATTAATTGAGAAAAACCCTAACTTAGAAACGAAACAATAATATAGCAACAAGAAACAAAACCAGAAAATCTAGGCTTTTGGATTTAGGATTTTTGGGTTTTAAATTACGAATTGGAAATTAGGGTTCTAAAATACAATTTTGAGAACTAGGATTTTAAAATACAAATTGGAATTTTATACGAAGCGCTATAGTATTTTCGTATTTTATAAATATTTCTTTTTTTTTTGTATTTCACTTTAAATATTTGTACAATGTGTAACATTATAATTTGTATATATGTAATAAAACTTGTGTTTTAATTCCTTAGAAAATATATTTGTAATTTAGGTTATTAGAAAAGTTTAATTAAGTGTTTAAAGTAGTAAAAATAAATATATTTTAAAGAAGCAGTCAGTGGGTTTCGAACCCATGACCTATGCGTGAACATTAACAATAACCAACCACTAGACCAGAATCAGATTTTGTTAATTGATCTGTTTTTTAATTATTTTAACTCTTTACACAAGGCAACACCCATTTCATATTAAAGCCCTAGAACAAGAATCCATTCAATTCGATTTAGTCTGTTAATCTTCTCAACCAAATCAAACATAGGGCTTTTAATCCTTGTGATCTCACGATCATTTTGATATAAAATACTCACTTGATTATGAAGGTTTGATATGGATTCGAAACGAAGGAAAAGTCGACTGTTTTGATGAAGAATCCGTGAACCTGGAATGAAATGAGATGTAATTGATGGTTTAGAAAGGTGTAGATGATTGAGAGGATTGAAACGAATCCAAAAAAATACCTGCAATGGTGCTCGGAAGGTGGAAATCACTAAGTCGCCGGAAAAGTATTTACTTTTGATGTTTGATTCGATAATGGCAGTGAAAAGAAAGTGTTTTGATGATAGCATGATGTTAGACGATCATATAGTAAGGTCCGAGTATTTTAGAGTTAATTTGCTCGTCAATTACGTGTTTAATTAAGGAATGGTAATTTCAATTTTGAATCTCACAAACAATCCTGCCTAGAAACTCGTTGTACACGCGTTATTTGGCCATTAAAGGGGTCGAATCTCGTTAAGGAAGGTTTCGGGACGATTTAGTTGAGTTATAATTGGATATTACGCGTTAAAAGAGCTCGCCGGAAATTGGGATTGTGCCGGAAACGCTGTCGGAGCAGGTTAGTCGGAAACACGGGGTTGAAAGGGGGGCTAGGTTGATTTAATTAAAAAGTTACAAAATTGGCCCCTGAAGATTACTATGTTTATTATTTAAGTTATGAACTTTTAACTTCAAGTTTCAATAATTACAATTCTGGCCCAAAGTTAATTTATAACTTATAATAATTAGCTAACTTAACTATGTTGAGATGAAATGTTGATATAAACGACGTTTCTTATAACTTTAGCTCGGTTGAGACGTTAAGTGACTATTTCGAGACTTGGAACCATTTTCTTTTAACGATTTTTACAAGATTACTTTTTATTAACTATATATATATATGTATTTTGCAAGGCAAAAGCGATTGATTAAATAAGATAAGAATACGTACAAATCCGATACATTTATTCATCATAATAATGACGAGCGTTACCTCTTTTTGAACGATATACGAATACAAATAAATGTAGAAAGTCTCGGGTTCAAGTCGGGCGTTCGGATTTGGGTTTGGGGAAGATGTCACAAAGAAAGCCTCCTTTTTGACCTTTTTAGCCAAGCCATGATCTCTCGAATGATTAGAGGGCCATCAAGGATTGATCTACCTTGAATAAATGCCGATTGGGAATCATCAATGATCGACTCCCTCACTTCACTCAGTCGGTTAGCAAGGATCTTGGCAATGATATTGTATATGCTTTGGATTAAACATATCAGGCGGTATTCCTCTATCATAAGCGTGTATTTCACTTTAGGGATTAGAGTTATAAAAGTTAGTTCACACCATTACTTATGGTCACTCTGAATGAAAATATTCTAGTATTTCTTTGAACTCCTCCTCCAATAGAGACCAGCAACTTTTGATAAAAGAAAATGTAATTTCACCTGGGCCCAGAACTTTGTCACTACCACAATCCCATACCCCATTCTTTATTTCTTCCTTCGTTAACCCTCTTACTAATAACCGCACTTGGTCCTCGCATAGTTTTCTGAACCACTCTAAAGAAAACTTTGTTCTATTAGACTTACTCTCAGTGAACCTATGCTTGAAATGTTCGAAAAATTCCCCCTTTATAGATGTCGAATCCGTGTACCACACCCCTGCAATACATAAATCATTTATTCTTTTGTCTGCCATATTACTCTTCATAATGCCATGAAAGAATTTGGAGTTTTCGTCTCCATTCATCACCCACTTCAATCTGCTTTTTTGTTTCTTATCTTATCTTTTCTGAAAATCTAGCTCAATTAAACGACATAAGCCACCGATTCGAACCTGTTTCTCCATATCTGTAAGAGGTCTCGACTCAGCCGCCAATTCAATAATAGCAATCGAGGAGCGAATATAGTGAGCTTTCATGTCCTCCTTTAGTTTAGTAGCTTGAACCCACTCTTTTAAACACTTTTTTACATCTTTAAATCTACAAAGCAATCTCCTGTCAGGGGACCAGGAGGGGGAGTTTTGGCAAGGGACCCCTAACTCATATGCACCTTCTTCTAAGAGCCACGAATGAAACATTTTGAATGAAACTGGACCAAAATATTTATCTTGAAGCTTCAAGATAATTCAACAATGATTTGAGGCTTTTATGGGCAAAGCCGAAAGGCAAGAATAACGCCACAACCTGTGAAAATATTTGCATACTAAAACATGATTGGTTTTACTTAATTTCTCTCTGTTTGAGGAAATATATGTAAACTTACGATCGCCCATGTTGTACTCCGTCAAGTTTCCTTCATCAATGAACTGATTACAATAAAAGGCAGAAGACTTACAAAAACTAGAGTTGAACCTTTCAGCCGAATGTATGACGGTATTAAAATCCCCCAGTAAAATCCATAAACCTGGCCTAAAGCTCTTTAGAGTGGAGAGCTTCTGCCACAAACTCCTCTTCAAATTTGGATAATGTGGCCCATACACATTTACCACGTTTATTACCTCCTCAACACCCTTAATTTTACCTGGAATCCAAATAAACCTATTATCCTGAATGTTATCCAATTTACTAAAGACCTTTGGGTTCCACAAGCACGCCAAACCCCCCTGACCTACCAACCGCATCCATACAATAGCCTAAAGAAAGGATTACCCCAGCATTTGTCCAAAGGGGTTCTGTTGGAGTCCTCCAACTAGGTCTCCTGTATAGAAATGAAATCGATTTTGGGGAACCTGCTACATGAAGAAAAATAGTAAGCCTTTGAGTCCCTTCCCACCCTCTTTTATTCTGTGTCATAAAATTCATTTCAACTTCTTTAGGACACCTGACCACTCCCACTACCCTGAATTTTGTTACCGGCGTCTTTGGGGTAGAACCCTAATCTTTCCCCCATATTGTTTGTTTCTTCTAGTTCATCCTCTAGTATGATTAAACCTTCAACCCTTGATGATTCCTTTTTCTCCGGCGTGCTCATGTAGTAAGCGATGTGGTCTAGCTAACAAGCAATACTTTTATTAGTTAAACTGTTTTAGTATTCATATACTTTTGTTAATTATCTCCTTATGCTCACCAACCATGTGTTGAACATTTAGTATATTTTCTCAGGTGGCTAGGAGCTGTGCACGTATGACATATCATGCATGAGTCGTTTTACTTTATTTTTAACTTTTATTTAGTTTGTTGGTTTTACTGAAAACAATTGCCAGCTTTGTGCCAAAACTGTTGAGCACAAGTTTACTTAAATAATGTGTTTATTTGAAAGATTCTGCTAAACTCTGAAAACGTACATTTTTAAACCTTGAATTTTGGGTTAATGTCCGAGTTAAACTTTTGTAAAAAATTATTGAGTCGGTGTTACTGTAACTAATGGCTTGAGATCCTGGTATGTCACACGCTTAACGGATACCCCGTTTGTGAAAAATTGAGGGTGTGACACTGGTTGTCACGGATTATGGGTCTGCCACTTAACGGATTACAGAAATTGACAGGGGATTCCCAATTAGCAACACAATCCATCCAATTTATGCTCCAGGGACAAACTATTAAATGGAAAGGGGATTCCCAATTAGCAACACAATCCATCCAATTTAACGGATTACAGAAATTGACAAGTTTCGATTCAGTGGTGGAACTCTACTACTTGGCAATACTGGAATCTGACATCACCATTCACCAAACTAGTTCACCAGATATTCACCAGCTATTGACTGAATTTTCAAGGGTTTTTCAACCACTTGTTGGTTTACCCTCGCAACGTTGTATTGAACTACAACCCAATCAATCTCCAATTTTGGTTAAACCATATCGATATCCTCATGTCCAAAAAAGGAAATTGAGAAACAAGTCTTTGAGATGTTGCACTAGGGGATTATTCGTCCAAGTAACAGCCCATTTTCTTCTTAGTTTTTGTTGGTTCGGAAGAAGGATGGCACATGGGGTTTTTGTGTGGATTATTGGTTCCATAATGGACTCACTATCCGTGTTAAATTTGCAATTCCATCCATTGATGAGTTGTTCGATGAGTTACATAGGGCGAAATATTTCTCCAAATTAGACTTACTTGTTGGTTATCATCAAATTCGAATTCTTGTGGGGGATGAGCCAAAGACAACCTTTCGCACCCATGATGGTCATTATGAATTTCGAGTCATGCCTTTTGTCAGACCCCGACTCCCTGGACCCGACCCATTGCATAATATCAACCAATCGTAATGAAATACATCGGAAGACTTTTAAAAAAAGACCACTTCCATTAACCCAAATTGAAAGTTTTCATTAGTGTCTTAAAATAAAATAATCAAACATTGTCTAACACTCGTATGAGTGTGTTACATTGATACTAGTACTAAGACCCTACTCCCAGGTGTCTTCAACTTAGGTCTTCCTCCTATGTGGAGATTCATCATCCGTTCAACTCTAGCTGAGCCTTCCTAGCTAACGTCCACGAATATTTCTTTCACCTGCATCACGAGCTAAAAGAAATCAACAACTATGTATTGGTGAGTTGTAACTAATGATGTAAGACATACAAAACATTTAGACATCATTCATTCATATATGTATCGTAATAAGTTATCTACAAGCCAACTCTTCTCCAACGCCATATCTAATGGTGGCCAAATATCTTTAAAGTCTGTTAATGTATATGCCGCATACAGGGATAACCAAGGTACCCTCAAGACCCCTTTTGGTCATATCATGTTGCCGAGGCTGAATGGTACTATTCCTGTTACGAGCAGTCAGTCTACCTAATTGGATTCAACTAGACGCATACACATCCTGAGGCGGAGCCGGTAGTTCTTTTAACAACTACGTCTTAGCGCGAAGCCCTTCCCTAATGACTTGCCCTGTGGTAAGTAGCCGCCATCTCTTTTCCTGGGATGACTCTTAACACGAAGCTTATTACCGCGGACCAACTACGCAACAATCGGACGAACCTGGAGTTGAGGTGCGTTGTATCACCAGGTTGCGATCTATTTATAACCACATACATATTCAAAACATTTATAAAACATTTCATACTTTTCATACAAGCTCGGATACAGCCCCGAAATCATAAAACATCTAAAAGTGAGGCGGCTAGACTCACCTTTGATATAGCATATGTATCTCAAGCCGATGGCTAATCAAGGTAACCATGTAATCAATTCGTGTTGACAGGATTTGTCCATTTCGGAATAATCCCATCGGTATTCTCTTACCGATGTGCATTACCTTAGTCATGTTATATGTCTTTAGGCAATGACTTTAGTCCTTGGTATACTTATTCTACTCAAAGTACTTCGACATCTGAGTCAGGGTTTCTTATGTTCTCATTATCAATCTATTTTGAAAAAGCCACGTTATCATATCTTCGTGTCTACTGTTCATTAAAAACATATTGTATCCCTAGTGATGTTACATGACTAGGAAGGTTATATTCTAAAACCCTGGTTTTTCCTTGGACTTAAGTCATACATATCTTAAATGTGCACGGGATCTGAGACGCTACCTAGTAAGTTGCATAGAGTGCGGCCTAGATCTGAGAGTCTCTCTGGAATTGAGCAACACTTCGTCTAGTCCAGCAGATCTAAGCTCACACGTACAAGAGAGGACGCTATTCACTATTATAACGGGTCTCTACTTAGTATCTTGGGCGTATATAAGATAGTAAGTAACTCGAAGGAAACTAAAAACAAGTCTTACCGAACACCGAAGATGCTCCGTAAGCGTCTCATGAGCAAACCCTCGTCCTGGGCGTATCGCGTAGGAGGGGTGGTTTCCCGTGTTACCGGCTTTAGCCCTTGTTTTGTGCACCCGGTTTTCATGGGTTAGGCGATACGCGCAAGCCAAGGCCCCTCCTGCGTCGCGTAGGGTATATATATATATATATATATATATATATATATATATATATATATATATATATATATATATATGGGAGGGATCAAATGAGAACTCCATATTAAGTTGAGAACTTGAGAACTCCCAAAAGACAAGGGATGAAATTTTAAAGTGGAGGGGCAAATTTGGAACTTTAAATATATAAATCTTTAAACATTTCTATCTTTTGCATACGTTAAGTTTTTAAATTTTTTTTCGCACCATTGGATCAAGAATTTCAGTATCTTTCATTTGAGTATAAATAACGTTATAAAAAAATAAAAATTTCTCGTTTTTTTATTTTCAATACTTCATATATGTAGTATACGATATTATATGTTTTTAAATTTGGGAAAAAGAATATGGTGTTGTTATGCATCTAAATTACATGACAAACCATCAAAACTACGTACTTTGATAAAATAACAAAAGTTCCCTTATATTGATTTCGATTATACCATAACAAAAAACAACACCGTCATGCCTTAGTTCTAAATTTGGATTTTTCTCATATGATCGTATTCACATTGCTAGCAAATACTTGGTCCACGTTATGTGATGTGGTATGAATATGTGCAGCATGAGCATATCACAATACCAATTATAATAGTCATGTTATGTTAATCTGTTTGTTGGAATTGAAAAGCCAAATTGGTGTACAATCGAATTTTAAAGGACAAGTAATTTTTTCTTAAAATGAATGACGATTATTGAGTAAATGGGAAAGAGAAAATTATGATCTAAGTGGAGAAGGTCGGTTCGTTCATTAAATAGAATAAAGATCAATGAGTTAGTTTTCTAATAAAAATTAATTTAACTTATTTTATGAAAGCTAGGTAGTTTTAATGGTTTTACGTGTAACTTATGTGCATAACATCACCGTATTGACTATCCTCTTTTAAAGTTTATAGTATTGCATATATGTAGTATCGTATACTACATATATGTAGTATCATACTACTACATATATGTAGTATATGCAATATTGATGCATTGTTATCTTATAGTTTGAATTTCAGGTTTATTTTATTTTGTTATTATATTTATCTTTAATTTATTAGTTTATTATTATCTTTATGTTTAGACATAGTATAAGTATTGGTTTTGTTTTCATTTGTAATAAGTTTTTTTATATGGAATATTATGAACTTTGTTTACGGTCATTTGAGATCGTATGTACACTTTAAATAATTATTAAACTCCCGAGCTATTTGGCCGCTTCAAAAAATGCATCAAGTACAGTGATACTACATATATGTAGTATCGAAAAAACGAAAATGTGATTTTTAAATTTTTTTAATATAAATAAGGTATGGAAAAGTTAGTAACGTTTAAAGAAAAATATAATCAAGTACGAATTCGCAATATTACATATATGCAGTATGGAAATTAAAAAAAACGAGAAAAAAATATTTTTTATAATGTTATTTATACTCAAATGAAAGATAAACAAATTCTTGATCTAATGGTGTAATTTTTTTTTTATAATATTAACGTATGCAAAAGATAGAAATATTTTAAGATTTTTATATTTAAAGTTCCAATTTTACCCTTCCTCTTTAAAATTCCATCCCTTGTATTTTTGGCAGTTCTCTAGTTCTCAACTTAAAATGAGTTCTCAATTGAACCCTACCCTATATATATATATATATATATATATATATATAGAGAGAGAGAGAGAGAGAGTTAGGATCAAATGAAAACAAACTTTATAATTAAAAACACTAAAAACCAAAAAAACTTATTTTATTTTTATTTTTATTTTTCATAAAAAGAAAAGGGTATTTATGGAACATTATAATTTTAAAGTTAACTTCTTCAATATCACAGGGATCTTTGACTGGTCTTTAAAAAATTCCACTAAAAACTCATCTAATTTTTTTGACCAGTCATTCAAACAACGCCACCGTCCTTTACAGTTTTCCTTCTCGCAATCTCGTCGGAAAAGAACAGAAAAGCACAACCCACCCATCTTTTGTCACTCTCCATCCAAATACCATCCATTGTTGTTGTTTAAACAACACCACTGTCCTTTACCCGTTTGCATTAGAATCGTAATCCCAACCCGGACTTCGCCGGTTTGTGGTTTTGATTCCGCCGTAATGAACAACAACTACCCACTGCTATTTGATGCAATAAGAATGCAAAGGCAAGAAAACCAAAAGATACCTTGAAGGTGTGTTTTATCATCGAGTCAAATTGTTAAAAGTAGATCATGTAAGTTATGGATCAAGACTTGGTGATTTGTCTTTTGTTGCAGGTATATGTTGTTTTTACTGCCACCGGAAAGGCTCATTCATAGAAGGTATGGGTTCGGAAAATGAGCTTAAGCATCCTACATGTTCAATTTGATTTCTTCATCTTCAACCATTGTAATGCAAGATATATTTCAACATTTGTTATATGTATTTATACATTGTAAAGCTTCTAATCAAACCTCTACTTTTTAGCAATGGTGATTTATGTATATAGAGGTTACCTATATGTGCCTAGTTAACATAAGCAAAAATTAAGTCTTTTGAAGAAGTAAATGATGATGATGATGATAGAAGTTGTCTTCTTCCTATTAAACACGTTGACATACACTGTAAACATATTCGTGTTGTTGTTGGATTCTTTTATTATAAAATCTAGTGTTTTATAATTGTTATATGTATACGTATACGTAACTTATCAACGTTACGTATGCGTAACTTATCAAGTTACGTAACGTATATGTAAGTCATCTATGTGTTAATTTGTGAGTTTAATAAAGTATTTTATACTTGTTAGATGTGTTATATATATATATATATGTATAGTAAACGAAAATGGGAGTGTGCATTAATCAAAAGTTTATCAACATGGTTTAGATATCATATAAGTTATAGTTGATGGTGAAATTCACGTTTTATTGGGTATGTGTACTTTTGTAACATTCATATACGTAATTACGTAGTGCGTACAATGTTACTTAAAATAATTTGGGTCATCGTTATGTATACATAACCGACACTTATATACGTAAATGGTATGGTTACGTAGACGTAAATGGTACGGGTAGTTATGCGTAGCACCATTGTTACGTATATGTATACGTAGCACCGTTGTTACGTATACGTAGTACCTTTGTTACGTATGCCTAAAAACATTAATAGTGATTTAATTTACGTATACGTATGTTATTGAATAAACTTGATGCATTGTATTTTTCCTCAACAGCTGATTCATCCCACAATTAATTTACTTTGTTTTAATTATAAGGCAAATCAAATATAAAATATTAATAACTTTGTAGGCTATCAAAATAAAAGTCATACGAAACACTGAACAAATTATATGTGCCGATTTATTTGGGAATTGTTAGTGGGTGGTTACTAAAGATATAATTATTTTTTCCTTTTTTACCCCTATGCATTACAACCATTCATATTAATCATTAAATATTATAAAAGTATCATTCTAATGGTTTTTAGTGTTTTTAATTATAACTTTGTTTTCAATGTATCTCATCCCTATATATATATATATATATATATATATATATATATATATATATATATATATATATATATATATATATAGGGTAGGGTTCAAGAGAGAACTCATTTCAAGTTGAGAACTAGAGAACTAATTTTTAACCATAGATTTTGATGATCAAGGGCTGAGATTAGAAGATGAAGATTAAAAAAAAAAGGTGGAGATTTTAAAGAAAGGGGTATATTGGGAATACAAATTTCTTTCATTCCCACGACAATTGCACCCGTTCAACTTCTCGTCATTTCAAATTCTCGGCAGACCAGTTAATCTTCATCACAAACTCAAGCATAATAACAATACCTAGGGTTTCAATTCCAGCAAAAATCGAGAGAAATGGAAGAAGAATCAGTTAAAACGATGGAAAACGATGCTGTTCAAACGATGATTGAAAGCGAAGCATGTAAAAAATCGTTGATAGAAGGTAAACAATCGTCTACAAATGCATGTGATTTGATACATATCATGCGCGATGATCTGTATTACACATATCTAGTCTCACAAATTGTTAGGTTTTGAAAACACATTGCTACGCTTTAAAATATAAATCTGAAAGTGTATATGTCTACTGCATATGTGTAGTATGTTAATAGATGCTGATGTTGATGTTGTTTAATCCAATAGTTTCAGGTGCTTATGTGTACTACATATGTGTAGTATCTGAATAGTATGTTGTTCAATCCATTAGTTTCATGTGTTTGTGTGTATTACTTATGTGTAGTATCTGAATAGATGCTAATGTTGAAGTTGTTTGTTAAAGTGTTTATGTGTACTGCATATGTGTAGTATCTGAATAGATGTTAATGTTGTTGTTGTTGTTAAAGTGTATATGTCTACTGCATATGTGTAGTATGTTAATAGATGCTGATGTTGATGTTGTTTAATCCAATAGTTTCAGGTGCTTATGTGTACTACATATGTGTAGTATCTGAATAGTATGTTGTTCAATCCGTTAGTTTCATGTGTTTGTGTGTATTACTTATGTGTAGTATCTGAATAGATGCTAATGTTGAAGTTGTTTGTTAAAGTGTTTATGTGTACTGCATATGTGTAGTATCTGAATAGATGTTAATGTTGTTGTTGTTGTTAAAGTGTATATGTCTACTGCATATGTGTAGTATGTTAATAGATGTTGATGTTAATGTTGTTTAATCCAATAGTTTCAGGTGCTTATGTGTACTACATATGTGTAGTATCTGAATAGTATGTTGTTCAATCCGTTAGTTTCATGTGTTTGTGTGTATTACTTATGTGTAGTATCTGAATAGATGCTAATGTTGAAGTTGTTTGTTAAAGTGTTTATGTGTACTGCATATGTGTAGTATCTGAATAGATGTTAATGTTGTTGTTGTTGTTAAAGTGTATATGTCTACTGCATATGTGTAGTATGTTAATAGATGCTGATGTTGATGTTGTTTAATCCAATAGTTTCAGGAAAGATGGAAATGTTGATAATTTATTCTTGTTTATGTGTTTATACATATTGCATATCTGTAGTATTATAAAACATGTTAATGTTAATGTGTTTTACAAGTGTTCACAATATACTGCATATTTGTAGGATCCGATGCTGAATTTATTGCTCAAAACAAAGAAAACACAGGTTTGAAAAAATTAAAAGTTGTTTTCTTCAATCAACAAGTGAAAGACAAACAAAAGTGTAGTAAAGAAAACAAGAAAATTACAGAAGCAAAAGAAGATGAAGAATTTGGTGAGTTATATTTCTCAATAGTGCTTTATGCTTCACATTAACTTAACCTCATTAACATTTATTCTGAAAACAGATATTGAGATGAAAAGGAAACTGGCAAAAAAAACAAAAAAAAAGAAAACAAAAAGAGGATGAAATACCAAAGCTGGATTCTGATACTAAAGGTATGTTTGATATATAAATGTATTTCTGATACTACATATATGTAGTAATGCTACTTCATATATGTATTGGTGTAATTATAAATTTTAACAGTAAATTGATCAACAAGATTCATAAATGACCTACTATTACAGATTCTGGACCTAAAAGGAAGTCCAGAAGACTTCAAAAACTAAAACAGAAAAAGGTGCAAGATTCTGATGATGAGACAGACAAAAATGAAGATTCTGATGATAGCCTTAAAGGTATTTAGTTTTTTATAAGTAAAATTATGTAGTAATGTTAGTGCACATGTAATACTAGCTAATATTTGACTATTTTGTTAGAATTAGTGCATGAAAAAAAGAAGAGGAAGAAAGGTGCAAGGGTAAAAAAGAAAGTCAACTGGTTTGGCTTAAGGCCACGTACAACACCTCGTCAACTTAATCTGGCACTTCAAACACTATCAAAGAAACAAAGGGATGCTGTTAGAAGCATGGGATTTGGAAAAAATTGTCAATGGCTGTAGATGGAATTCCAGCAAAACTTGGTCATTTTGTAGTTGATAGCTTTAAGCCTGATTTGATGGCCATAGACTTAGGAAGGGTTAAAATAAATGTGGATTGTGAATCATTGAATCAATTACTTGGAGTACCATATGGTGGAATAAACTTGGAATCGTTAGAATATAATACTAGTTTTGAAGGAATTGTGAAGCAATGGAGGGGTTTGTATAGAAACAAATATGTGGGACCTTCTGAGATAGTGCACAGAATAGAAAAAAATGCTGATGATGATAGTATTCTATTCAAGTTGGATTTATTGGTACTTTTTATGAGCACAATGGTGGAGTGCCAAAAACATGGAAAATGCGCCCTTGATTTTCTACGATACTTTTCAAATGATACCAAAATTGAAGAGATAGACTGGTGCAGTTTTATTTTGAATAAACTTGAACAGTCTAAAGTTGGATGGGTTAGATGTAATTACGATTCTAAATTCACAGGCCCGTTGACAATACTTACGGTATGTGTTTAGTTTTATATATTTGTTGTAAATTAAAATATGATGATATTTATGGCTACATGGTTGCATATATGTAGCCTCTATGAATGTTGAAATGTTAATGATTATGCAACTGCTTCTGTATGATGCATATATGTAGTTAGGAATGTTGCATATATGTAGATAAGAATGATATATATATATATATATATATATATATATATATATATATATATATATGTAGTCATGAATGCTACATATAGGTAGTCTGTTGATTAGAATAGTAAAAAACTATATTTGTATCTTTAACATATATACTAATAGATTGTAAAAAATGCAGCTTCTGTATGTCGACAGAATTATTTGCCCAGCAATTAACGTAGCACGGAAAATGAGCCCCCTAAAGTTCTGGACAATGAAAAAATTGTCTATAAGAGAAAAATATGAGATAGAAAATGGAGGTTTTGGTCTAGGGGAATTAAGGGATTTGTACTTGGATTATGATCGTGACGAAAGTGAAGAAGAAGAAGAAGAAGGGAAGGAAGAAAAAAGAGATGCAAAAGACAAAAACATTTCTAGTAACATGCTTAAGCCAGAAAACTTGAAGGTATGTTATATATCTGAATTTGTTTTAATAATGCTGTTTTCCATCATGTACTTAGATATTATGCATATATGAAGTCTTTTAAAAATGTTAATGATGTTTTAAATATTAAGGTATGCTGCATATATGTAGTATAATGGTATGTAATTAAATTTTTGCAAATTTGTTAACAGGATCATGTTTCCAAAATGAATGATATGCTTGACTTAATCGTGAAAGATAAAAAGGCGGTTGAAAAAGAATTATGTGAAGCATTTTTACTTTACCCAAAAGATGAAGAGGTAAAAGAATTGGTGGAGAAATACAAGCAAGTGTACACAGAAGTGATAAATGTTGAGGAAAGTGTGGCGGCTATGATTTGTGAGAAAGAGTTAGAAGAAATTGAAAATCCAGAAATGGATAAGAAAGAAAGTGATAAGAAGACAGAAGTTGCTGATCACTAACTTCCAGATTTCAGCCTGGGTTTGACAGATAGTTCACAAGAAAAGGGAGAAGATGAGATGAAGAATGATACACTGAATGCAGAAAAACCTTGTGACGATCAACGAATTGGAAGGAAGGAAGAACGATTGAAAAATGTAAGTGTCCAATTGAAATCGCCATGGTACTTACGAGCAGTTGATATAAGCAAACCATTGACTCAGGAAGAAAATGTTGTTTGGAATTACATAGTAAACACTTGGCAAGAAAATGAAAAGTAAGTTTCTTTTGCATTATTATTTAAATGTATATATGATTGTGTATATAGTTTAATTTATACCACTTCTAAAATCTCAACTCACAGGACATTAACAATTAGTAATCCTGAAAGTGAAGAGGCTGAAAAAAAGGAAGTCGAGAACAGTTTTTCGTAAGTTATCCATATTTCATATATGTAGAGTTGTAAAAATTATTATACTACACATAGGTAGTCTTTTGTATTACTTGCAACTTAGTTATAATACATGTATGTGATACCTAAATGATTTTTTTTGTGCAGGAATGATGTTTTCGGAACATCTTATGGTTTAGAAACAAAATTATTTATTTTGTGGACATTAATTCCTGGGTTTGAGTTGTATGAAAATGTCGTTGACTGTTGGGCTGCAGTTTTGAATCATGATGAAAACTTAAAAAGCATAGAATCACCAAGTTGTTTGTTTTGCTATACAACAACAATTGTAAGTATTGTATATAATACTAACGTAGAAATAGTTTTTATAAATAATGTTCACTTACATCTGTTATTTTTCTAACTTAATAGCTTGATTGGATGCTTAATAAAAGTTCAACAAATGCAAAACGATTGGAGGCTTTGGAAAGAAACATGATGTATGTTGTCGAAGGAAAAGAAGAAAAATTGGATCTCAGAAAATTTGAATTGGTCTTCTTTCCTATGCTAGAGAAGCGACATTTCTATTTGATCGTTTTTTATTTGAAAAATCCTTCTATTTCCGTAATAGACAACATGCATCAATCTACAAGCTTGGTTTCAATGAAAGACAATGCGAGATATATATCAAAGGGGACACCATATAAAGTGGTATGTTAAATCTTTATTTAAGTTCAAAAGTAATTCATTAGTTAAACAACATATATGCAGTAATTTACTGCACATATACAGTAAAACAACATATATGCAGTAGTTTACTGCATATATGCAGTAAAACAACATATATGCAGTAGTTTACTGCACATATACAGTAAAACAAAATATATATATATATATATGTTGATATATATATTATTTATGCATATTGCATATATGCAGTTTGTTTAATAATGTTAAATATCTGAAATACTGATCATATGTAATCTATTACAAAATGAAATATTAATGTTAGACATGTTTATTTATGTTATAATGTTTGTTTTCCTACAGAAACAAATGTTTTTTGATTATTTGATGAGTGTACAACACCCAAAAGCAATGGCTATCAAAGCTACAAAGCCATTAAGGATAAAGATTGATTGGGCCACAAAAGAAAATTTTACGGATTGTGGTGTCTATGCTATGAGGCATATGGAACTTTTCAAAGGAAAAGCAATGGAATTTGATTGTGGCTTTAGTGATATACAAAGCAAGAGAAGCAAGCAAATAAAACAACTTAGAATGAAATATGCCACCAAGATTCTATTGTCTAATGCAAATTGTTTTAAGAAGAAAATGTTGGATGAGGCAAAAGAATGGGATAAAGTCTTGAAAGAAACCGGTGAAGAACAAAATCTTTTTAAAGACCAAATGACTAAGGAAGTGGTGGTGAATGTGGAAAGCAAAAAAGAAGTGGTGAATGCGGAAAGGAAAAGTGAAGAGGTGATGAATGAAAAAATACCAAAGGAATGAATGATTAGAATGTGTAATTGTCTACAGTTTTGTTAAGTATGTGTAGACACGAATATTATGATGCTTTTATGGAGTTGCTTTTAGGATATGTCTTTGAATATTTGTAGACAAGAATATTATGATGGTTTTATCATGTTACTTTTTAAATATATGTATCTGGATAAATTTGTTAGTTAAAAAGAATCATATGTTAAGGATAACATACTGCATATATGTAACATGCAATACTGCATATATGTAACATGCAATACTGCATATATGTAACATGTCAAACTGCATATGTGTAACATGGCATATCTTGAAAAATTGGTGAATGAAGAAAACAAAGTAATGACATAAATGGGTAAAAAATACCAAGGAATAGATTTATGGTGTTGCTTTTAAATATGTGTTTGAATATGTGTATCTAAATTAATTGGTTAGTTAATAAGAACTATATGTAATTTGTCATACTAGATGTTTGTAACAAGTCATACTACATATGTGTAACATGTCACACTGTATATATGTAACTTGTCATAGTACATATAACATGTCATATGCTGAAAAGTTGGTGAATGAGAAAACAAGGGAAAGATATAACCGGGTAAAAAAAATACCAAAGGAATTGTTTTATGGTGTTGCTTTTTGAATCTATGTTTGAATATGTGTATCTGAATTAATTGGTTAGTTAATAAGAATCACATGAAACTTGTCATACTGCGTATGTGTAACATGTGATACTGCATATATGTAACTTATCATACTACATAAATGCACACATAACATATGGATACTAATTTGAATTGAATACTCAGAAGTATATTATTATTGAAATGAAAGTACATATAACATCAGGAAACGATATTATATAATCAAATTGAAATGAGTACTTTGAAAGGATAGTCTAAACAAATGATATTAAAAGACATATATGAAATTCATGAATCATAAGACAGCCATAGGAACAACAGCCTAAGGACCAGCAATCGAAGGACCAGGATCAACACTATTAGAACCATCAGTCGAAGGACCATGATCAACAACATTAGCACCAGCAGCAAGACGTTTCATCTTCTCGCAGTTACGCGAATCATGATCCACATATTTCTTACATTTACCGCATAACCTTAAAGTTCCCTTTCTCTTTTTAGCGTTCTCAATAGCCTTTTCACCTGGACCAATAAGCCTTGGTGCAGTCCCACATCCTTTATTCCTTATACCTTGAGGTGGAACATATGAAACATCCACAGATTGTGATTTTCCAAGCAAGTCACCTAGCAAAAATACACATGCAAAATTTATAAAACACTACAAATAATGAACACTGTAATGACATAAAAAACTGCAATACATATATGTAACACTGACGTAACTGTAAAAATTTGAAAAACAGTAACATACCTATAACAGCAGATGTACTGTTATAATCTGGATTGGATGGGACTTCTACAAATATATCATTCTTAATTTTCCTAAGTTGCTCCGCAAATGCAGAAAGTCTGTTTGTGTCGCATCGTAAACGATCCGCACATGAAGAAACTAGTTCCATAATTTCATTCCTAAGTACTGAATTCTCACTGTTGTCAACACAATACCTATTTTCAAGACTATAAACATGATTTGGTAAGGCATCTCGTTTCCATCGTCTAGGCATGTATTGGTTTGGTATATGATCAATTTTATTGTATCTGAACACAGAAAAAACATGCCTACAAAGGTAGCCAATGCGCGTGAAGCCCATGCATGAACATGACACTGAATTATCACCCAATTCAAGGGTGACCTACACATATTGAATAGAAAAAATATTAAAACAAATATAACATAAAAATACTAAATATATGTAATAAAAGTATATATTATATGCAGTGGAAATACTACATATATGTAGTACGCATATTACATATATGTTTTACCTGAAATTCGTTGACAATGTTGCCGTGTCTGTCTGTGTGGGCAACCGTATAAGTTTTAGTCCCATAAACAACTCCAGAATTAACCATAAAACAATATAACATGCCTTTACGTATCTCCTTTTGTACCTCTAAAAATATTGTCCGGGAATATATTTCTGATGCATGCTTTTCTATAGGTAGAACAGTGAGCATCAATGGAGTTGTTGTTACACTTTCAAATTCCATTAGACGTTGATTGTATCGCTGCCCATCAATTGAATTGTCAAAGCATAACAAGAACTGAACCAATGTATTGGCTCCACTAGAATTGACTTTAAAAAGGGCATTAGAACTCTCACACCTTGATGTAGTCTTCATCAAACAACACATTTGTAATTCTCTAAAATAACAAGGAACCCACTGCTCCCTAATAGCATACATTTCACTCAACCAAGGATGATCATCCAAGTGGTATTCATCCATTAGCAATTGCCATTTTTCTTCAAAAACAGAGGGTGTGATAAATAAATTCCACACCAACTTATGAATACAAGCCCTCAAATTTGTATTCTCTAACAAATCACCAGAAATCTGAAAATATAAAAAATACCACTTAGAAAATGATACATAATAGAAAAAAAAAAGTAATAATACACATATAAGTAATACTCTTATAAAAGTGAATATACCTTGACAGGTAGCTTCCTCATAATGTGCCACATACAAAGTCGATGAATGGATTCGTTAAAAACAGTAGCAACAGCTTGCTTCATTGCGGCATCTTGATCAGTTAACACTAACAAAGGCTGCTTCTTATGGGCATCAAGAAATCTGCTCAAGAGCCATTTGTAGGATTCAATAGTTTCATCACATAGTAGCCCAGCAGCAAATGTTACACACCTTTTATGATGATCAACCCCAGTAAAAGGGACGAATATCATTTTATACCTGAAAAGAAAAATATAAAACATAAACATAGAATTGAATAAGATATAACATATGTAATACTGTAGTCACAGTAGACATGTATAAAACAGTACTACATATGTGTAGTAAACAATAAAAGTGATAAAGCATATAAAATACAAACATAAAATTGTTTGACATATAACAAGTGAAATATTATGGTCACAGTAAACATAGATTAAACAAAACTACATATGTGTAGTACAAAGAAACTTACATGTTGGTGCCATATGTTGCATCGAAAGCTAAAACGTCTCCAAATGCTTCATAATTGCACTTCATAACATCATCAACCCAGAACAACGATCTCAATTCAGTACCAACTACAGTAAACTCAAAAGAGAAATTTTGCCTATTCAAGACGCGTTTTTCCAAACTATCCACAATCATTTGTGCATCCCTATCACCTATAAACAACCGTATATCCCTAACAAAGTTCTTATAATCTGTTTTGGTGCCCCGAACCTTGTGATGCCCTCATTTCAGTGAAACTTGCAACCTATGTGCAACATTTGCCCCAATATTATTCAAACTCAGCTTATGGATAAACTCTTGGTCTGAAAAACCAAGCTTCCTTTGGTTTTTAGATAAATCCATGTTTGCCTTATCAATAAGTCGATGATTATGAGCTTCCACAAATTCATATAGAACATAATTTGTTGTTCCTGGAATCCCTTTCAACCTAATACGAGCCTTACAATTCGTAACCTTAAATTTGCTGCGACGAGAACGAGAAATGCTACTGCTAGCAGCGGAGTCAAAACTCTGAAAATTAGGTTTACCAGCTCTTGAACACAATATATACCTATGAGTGGTAAAGCCTTTAACTACCTTTAAAGTGCTCAAACGAGGAGAAAAACCAGATTGGACAGCATAAGACTTATACATATTGACAACATCATCCCATTTATCAAAAATCATTCCCAAAACAGGTATATTCTCAGCACTCACATCAGGCTTCCAATAGGTTGTTCCATTTGTTGATAGGAAAACGTTACTTGAAATAGATCCTTCATTAAAGAAAAATGACGTGACATAATAAGAACAACCAATAAGCAGATGACAGATACTATCATTACACACATGTATAAAGATCATTAATATAAAACTATGACATCATCAAAGTTATACAGTTCCTTCAGACATATTACATATAGGTAACATATATGTAGCATCCACAATAAGATTTTAGATTGGTCATTGTACAATTCAATCATACTACACATTTGTAATAGTCTCAATTTCAGTTGTAATATACGCAATAAGATTTTACCTACTTCATTGTACATATCAGTCGTATTACATAATGTGATATTGTCAATTTCAGTCATATTATATATCCAGATCTATATAACATATATGTAGCATAAACAATAAGAATTTACCTTCTCCATCAACACCAGCAAATTGCAAAGAAGGAACGCCGGATGATGAAGAAACATCACTAGATGAACTCGTTTCAATATTCTGATCCGCTGAACTTTGCTCTTTCAACTGATTTGGATCGAATTCTGTACTAGAAGGATCATCGCAGCTTTCATTAGCATTATTCGCACCAGCGTTAGTTATATAACTCTCAGAAGAAGCAATCTCTAAATCAATAGAACATCAATAAAGCATAAGTTAATTAGAAATCAATATGTACAATTTGTCGATTGAAGGACTGAAAAAACAAAAAAACCTTGAATTAACGTCATGACGGTTTGATTTTTCAGTTTTGTAGTTGTAATCGATGAACTGTGAGCGATAAAGAGATCGTGAATCAGAAATTCGATTGATGATAGAATTATCGTTTGATGAGGATGAATGATGAAGAATGGATTGATGAGGATGAACAAAGTTCGATGCAGAGATATATTTTGAGAAGATATTTTGAGAAGATATGATGATAATTTGATTTGTATGAGGAGAATTTGGTTTGAAAGGAATAGAGTGGTAAAATGACAAATATACCCTAGTTCTCTAGTTCTCAACTTAATATGGAGTTCTCTCTTGATCCCTCCCCTATATATATATATATATATATATATATATATATATATATATATATGTATATATATAGGGTAGGGTTCAAGAGAGAACTCATTTTAAGTTGAGAACTAGAGAACTACCAAAAATACAAGGGATGGAATTTTAAAGAGGAAGGGTAAAATTGGAACTTTAAATATATAAATCTTTAAACATTTCTATCTTTTGCATACGTTAATATTATTTTAAAAAAATCGCACCATTAGATCAAGAATTTCATTATCTTTCATTTGAGTATAAATAACGTCATAAAAAATATTTTTTTTCTCGTTTTTTTAAATATCATACTACATATATGTAGTATTGCTATATTGTATTTGATTATATTTTTCTTTAAACGTTACTAACTTTTTCATACGTTATTTACATTAAATAATTTAAAAAATCACATTTTGGTTTTTTTGATACTACATATACGTAGTATCAATGTACTTGATGCATTTATTAAGTGGCCAAATGACTCAAGAGTCTAATAATTATTTAAAGTGTGCATATAATCTCAAATAACCAATAACAAAGTTCATAAGATTTCATATTAAAAAACTTATGGCAAATGAAAACAAAACCAATACTTATACTATGTCTAAACATAAAGATAATAATAAACTAATAAACCAATGATAAATATCATAAAAAAGTAAAAAAAAAACTTGAAATTCAAACTATAAGATAGCAACGCATCAATATTGCATATACTGCATATATGTAGTACTTTGATACTACATATATGTAATATACGATACTGCATATATGTAATACTATAACATTTAAAAGGGGATAGTGAATATGGTGATGTTATGCACCTAAGTTACAGGTAAAATCATTAAAATTACGTAGCTTTGATAAATTAACTTAAATTTTTTTATTAGAAAACTTAACTCATTGATCTTTATTCAATGTTAATGGAGGACTCAGTCTTCTCCTCTTAGATCATAATTTTTCTCTTTCTCATTTACTCAATAATCGTCATTCATTTTAGTAAAATATTATCCGCCCTTTAAAAATCGATCGTAACTCAATATGGCTTCTCAATTCCAAATAACAGATTAATATAACATGACTCATATAATTGGTATTATGATATGCGCATGCTGCACATATTCATACCACATCACATAACGTGAACCAAGTTATTGCTAGCAATGTCAATACGATCATAAGAGAAAATCCAAAATTGGAATTGAGGCATGATGATGTTGTTTTTTTTTATAACGTCATCGAAATCAATGCCCTTGAACTTTTGATATTTTATCAAAGTATATAGTTTTAATGGTTTCTTGGGTAATTTAGGTTCATAACAACACCGTATTCATTTCCCCAATTTAAAAACATACGGTATCGTATATTACATATATGCAGTATTGAAAGTAAAAAAAACGAGAAAAAATTATTTTTTTATAACGTTATTTATACTCAAATGAAAGATAATGAAATTTTTGATCTAATGGTGCAAAAAAAATTTAAAAAACTTAACGTATGCAAAAGATAGAAATATTTAAAGATTTACATATTTAAAGTTCCAATTTTACCCCTCCTTTAAAAATTCCATCCATACCTTTTTTTTAGTTATCTAGTTCTCAACTTAATATGGAGTTCTCTCTTGATCCCTCCCCTATATATATATATATATATATATATATATATATATATATATATATATATATATATATATATATATATATATATATATATATATATATATATATATATATATATATATATATATATAGGGGAGGGATCAAGAGAGAACTCCATATTAAGTTGAGAACTAGAGAACTCCCAAAAGACAAGGGATGGAATTTTAAAGTGGAGGGGCAAATTTGGAACTTTAAATATATAAATCTTTAAACATTTCTATCTTTTGCATACGTTAAGTTTTTAAATTTTTTTTCGCACCATTAGATCAAAAATTTCAGTATCTTTCATTTGAGTATAATAACGTTATAAAAAAATAAAAATTTCTCGTTTTTTAATTTCAATACTTCATATATGTAGTATACGATATTATATGTTTTTAAATTGGGGAAAGTGAATATGGTGTTGTTATGCATCTAAATTACATGACAAACCATCAAAATTACGTACTTTGATAAAATAACAAAAGTTCCCTGATATTGATTTCGATGATACCATAACAAAAAAACAACACCGTCATGCCTTAACTCTAAATTTGGATTTTTCTCATATGATCGTATTCACATTGCTAGCAAATACTTGGTTCACGTTATGTGATGTGGTATGAATATGTGCAGCATGAGCATATCACAATACCAATTATAAGAGTCATGTTATGTTAATCTATTTGTTGGAATTGGAAAGCCAAATTGGTGTACAATCGAATTTTAAAGGACAAGTAATTTTTTATTAAAATGAATGACGATTATTGAGTAAATGGGAAAGAGAAATTATGATCTAAGTGGAGAAGACCGGTTCGTCCATTAAATAGAATAAAGATCAATGAGTTAGTTTTCTAATAAAAAATAATTTAACTTATTTTATCAAAGCTAGGTAGTTTTAATGGTTTTAAGTGTAACTTATGTGCATAACATCACCGTATTGACTATCCCTCTTTAAAGTTTATAGTATTGCATATATGTAGTATCGTATACTACATATATGTAGTATCATACTACTACATATATGTAGTATATGCAATATTGATGTATTGTTATCTTATACTTTGAATTTCAGGTTTATTTTATTTTGTTATTATATTTATCTTTAATTTATTAGTTTATTATTATCATCTTTATGTTTAGACATAGTATAAGTATTGGTTTTGTTTTCATTTGTAATAAGTTTTTTTATATGGAATATTATGAACTTTGTTACTGGTCATTTGAGATCGTATGTACACTTTAAATAATTATTAAACTCCCGAGCTATTTGGCCGCTTCAAAAAATGCATCAAGTACAGTGATACTACATATATGTAGTATCGGAAAAACGAAAATGTGATTTTTAAATTTTTTTAATATAAATAAGGTATGGAAAAGTTAGTAACGTTTAAAAAAAATATAATCAAGTACAAATTCGCAATATTACATATATGCAGTATGGAAATTAAAAAAACGAGAAAAAAAATATTTTTTATAACGTTATTTATACTCAAATGAAAGATAAAGAAATTCTTGATCTAATGATGCATTTTTTTTAAAATAATATTAACGTATGCAAAAGGTAGAAATATTTTAAGATTTTTATATTTAAAGTTCCAATTTTACCCCTCCTATTTAAAATTTCATCCCTTGTCTTTTTGGTAGTTCTCTAGTTCTCAACTTAAAATGAGTTTTTTCTTGAACCTTACCCTATCATTAAAGAACAAGGTTTTATCTCGAGATCAAAAAGAACAGATCTGAACCCTTTTTTTAATTATAATTAATTTTAAGTTAAATTATAATCAATTAATTAAACCTCTATTTGATATATTCCAAGATCAAAATAATGGATCTCACAAAACTACCATCGCAAGTTCACCACACACACCATTATCGTCGTTGATCTCCACCACCATCATCTAGTTCTTCAAATAACACCATCCCAGATTTTGTAAACCCGAATCAAAATTGTTGATCACGTCTAAAATATACCAGATGAAATCGTCAAATAAATACGATGAGTAGATGGTTAGGGAAGCGGTGATATGATGAGGATCGGAGATGGTAGGCGGTTTGGGTCGCATTTAGTGATGACAGTTTAGTGTTTGCATACAGAAATCGGGTTATTACGCAAATTGGCCGGAAATGGACAACGATTGTTGATTTGGATTGGATTGAGTTGTCTTCACATATTTGAATATCTATTAATTATTCAAACAAGAAAGTAGAACTGATACAAGGAAACAATGCCATACATGTAAATATGTGTAAAATTGTTTTCTCCAAAATGTTATTTTAATAGCAGTTTGTTTATCTTATGTCAGAAATGATACTTCCTTACAAGGAATTGGTCTTAATTTGGGGAGAGTCAAGAAATTGGGACCATTGAGCACATGAGTATCATGAAGTGGAAGATGAAAGCTGTTGATTGTAGTTTTTTTGTTTAAACTTGTAGTTTTGTATTTGTCTTAATGCTCGAATTTTTTCTTTGTGATTGATGATATTGGGATTATGATTCAAGTATAGTGTTGGTTGCATTTGGTTGGCATACAACCGAAATGACTCCTGCTAGATAGCCGCCCATTTCTCTCTTTTTACAGCCTCGTGGACGGTTGAAAGAATGTAAGTTATAGAACAGGGCAATAGTGCAGTGTTGATTGCAATAAGATCATGTGGTTATGCTTGTTTTAATAAAATATTAGTTACATTACATAGAGTGACTATATATGTTTACATATGCTTTACATTGATGTATGTTTGAAATGTGTTTTTAATAAACTAAAATACATGAATGAAAGTTCATTTTGCAATGAGTAAATTACAATTTTTGACCTTTATAATAAGGCAAATTACGGATCGTGGCCTTTTTTTTTTTTTAAATTATTGCACTGGTTAGCCTTTATATAAATTTTTCTCACGGTTTAGGGCCTTTAAGTTAACTGCCGTTAAGTTTCTCAGTTAAATCTCCTCATGTGCAATGCACATGAGGTCATTATGGTCATTTTGCATACAGAGGACCATTATTATAACTTTTTATCATATTCATCATCATCCTCATCTTCTTCTTCTCATTTTGCATACAGAGGACCATTATTATAACTTTTTAGGCATGCATATAAGCTATGAAGTGATGTTGCATTGAAGATTTGATCCGGAATTGAGCCGTGAAAACTGTTGTCGTGTAGATTAAGTCGCCGGAGATAGTTTAGGTTACCGATTTCCGACGGGATGTAACCGCTTAAGCTTCTTCCGGCGAGTGCAATTCCGACGACATGTGGGTCGGAGACGCCGGAGATGTTGGCGCACGTGACACCACTCCAGTTACATGGGGTGTTATCATTTTCATTCCAGTCGGAAAAAAGCTTATCGCCTCCTATATAGGTAGATAATTTGTTGGCGCACGTGATCCAATTGAAGCCATTCACGTTCAATTGATTATATGTGTTAATTTGTTGGTAGTGTTAAGAATATGGTGGGTGTAGGTGGAAGATGGTGATGATACAGGAAGTAGAAAAAGGTGGGTGTAGATGATGACGATGGATGATGAAGAGTTAATGGTGGGAAGAAGAAAGGGTTTTGTCACTTTGTGGGAGATATTATCTACTACATATTCGTGTGTGTATATATATATATATATTAGTTTAAGTAAATTACATAAGTGGTCCCTCAAATATAAATTATTTATTAGTTTGTGTCCTTTAGATGCAAAATGATCATAATACCCTCATGTGCATTGCACATGATTTAACGGATAAACTTAACGGCAGTTAGATTAAAGGCACAAAATCGTGACAAAAATTTATATAAAGGCCAACCAGTGCAAAAATTTAAAATAAATGCAATGATCCGTAATTTGGCTTATTATAAAGGCCAAAAATTGTAATTTACTCTTTTGCAATGCTATACACAACAACTGCTTCTTTTTTACACATATATAATTGGATGTTGATACACACGTGTATATTCTTTTTATAACTTCTCATGTGAACTATTATATATATGAATACTAGGTTTAATGTCCGTGTAAACACACGGGTTAAATAAAACAAATGATCCATTAATAGAGAAATAATGATTGAAAATGGAATGTAACAATTTAAATTATTATAATAAAAAATAATATTGAAAATGAGATTCAAAATCACCCGTAGACGTTCAGTTATTCAATATTGTGTTGATCATGCAACCAAAATATCGTTGATTTTAAAATGCAGAGAAACTGATTTTGTGTTGTTTTTAAAATTACTTTTATTTTTAAAATGTTTTCCCCCCAAATTTTCCCCCTCATTTTTCCCGTCTAAATTTGCCCCTTAAAATCTTAATTTATTAGGTAGACTAGGTTTAACACCCGTGTATTACACACGGGTTGAATAAAAATATTTTTAAAACATTATAACTATTATTTTAAAAAATTTATAAATAATTTTATAAATTATTATTAATCACAAAATTTTGTCTTTATTAACTTTGTTACTCAATTTCCCTCTCAACCTTCCTTTTATAAAATAAATTATGTTTTCCCCCCAAAATTTGCCCCCTAAAAACTCTAATTTATTAGATAGATAATAAAACTTAGAACATGCAAAATAGCTTTACACATTCACACCTTACATTTCTAAGTGATAGTCGAGTAACTTTAAAAATAAGGTCATGGACTTAAATAACTAATAATGTAAGTCAGTGTAAAAAGTTTTACAGAAACACATACATGCATGGTAAACTACTATACATAAATGTAAATCCGTCTAATTATTTTTACCCAAACGCATTCCTATATCGTCAACTGATATAGAGATTAGTAAATCAGTGTAAAAAGTTTAACATAAACACATACCTGTATGGTAAAAAGATATATATAAATGTAAACCATTGTAAAAAGTTTTACAAAAGCACATACATGTATGGTAAACTAATTTACATTAATGTAAATTAGTGTAAAATTATTACACAAACAGATATGTATATGGTAAATTGATGTACATAAATGTAATTCAGTGTAGAAAGTTTTAAATGCATTTAGATGCTGGGTAAACTTTTATACAGTTATTTAAATATGTTATCTACATGTTCTTGCATTTTTCAATTAATATTATTACATACAAAGGCAAATATGAATCCACCATACTCAATCTTTTTTCTATTTGTTATAGATCTCTATTGATTTGTTACAAAACACTAACATTCGAAAAGCTATACACAACTTAGTGTGAAATGTCTTCATAGAGCCTTCCTTATTTAAGGAACGAACGGTTGTCTGATAAGTTTTCCAAAAAGAAAACAATGGATTCCTGCATACTTCAAGGACACCCCTTTTTTTTGTATAATGAAAACAACACCAAGATACAAAAAACAACTTCGACATTATAACCAATATTAAAAATATTATACTACTTTCATATTTAAGTCCATATTTTAAACCTTTACATATGTCATACTAACATGAAACAAAAAACTAAATATTAGTATGTTGTAACATCATTATTTTTTATTTTTTTAGAAAACACAATCATATAAGTTTTTCAAACTCTTAAACATCTTAACCTTATTTGTATGCTAGTAGAAAGGTTTTACACATTTATATACACAACAACAAATATATGCATGCCTAATCTTTACACACAGTTCAAGAAATGTTTTACATACATGTTAACTACTTTTAACGAGTATACATACCTGTAAACCATATACTAATAACTGGTATACATATATGTAAACCAGTAACATCCAACACCCAACTTTCGTTTTCAAAGTCTACACAAAATTCGTTGTTCCCAATGGACATGAACATCAAAATCATCTAACTCATAGTGTACATGTATGTATAACAACTTTTCTTTAAACTCATATACTATAGTTTACATGTATGTATAACAATTTATATTTAATATGCGTACTAGAGTTTACATGTGTTTTGAAACTAGCATTTTACCAAATCTCTTACATCCATGTAAGTTTGCTTTACATAAACTTGCCATGTAAATTTTACCAAACAGTTTTACATATATGTTCACTTTTATTTACTCAATAAATCTTCCAACAAACACATGGAAAACATTTATTTTCCAAAACATCATCACTTTAACAAACACATGAAAACAATTGTATGCTTGAACTCGATCTATATAAATATTTTTAGTTATTCTACACTACATTTTTTAAAGAATAATCAAACATGGCTACTTGATCGAAACCCAATTATACTAAGCCTTTTATTCTTCATCGAAACCCAAAAAAAACTTTAAACCGAAATCATCTTTCCTCTACATCACCTTTTATTCTTCATACTAAGCGAATTATACTAGTTTACACCTTAAATCACAACATATATAAATCAAATAAAACAAGTACCTTCCATCTGTCAATGATCGAAACCCAAAGATGGTGTCTTTAGTCTTCTTCAATTAAACCCAAATTGCAAATAAACCCTAATTTACATCCTTGCACTCCAAACGATCGATCCTATAAATCAGGGAATTAATTTTGATTAATTACATAGAGAAAATTATTTCTTTCAATTAAATGCACTGTTTTTACCATGCTGCCCTTAATTTACATTACACACCCCTTTTAAGACATCAAATTTATAGTTATTACTCAATCTAATATTGATCATTGATTTTAGAAATCAATGGTTGATAATTGTTCTTTTTGTTCTGAAATTAACACATGTTCTGTAAGGAATATATTTAAGTCTTTTTATTCTCATGCGGGGCAGAGTGTCACATTCTCCCCTTCTTATTGGGATTCCGTCCCGGAATCACCTTGAGCACAATTGAGGGTATTTTTTTCTCATGGCGTCTTCTGGTTCCCATGTGAACTCAGAACCACGCCTTGCATTCCACCTGACTTTAACAATGGGAATGCGCTTTCTCCTTAACCTCTTGATTTGCCGTTCAACTATTTTTGTTGGTTCCTCAATGAAATTTAGTCTTTCGTCCACTTGGATCTCTTCCGGTGGCGTTTGCAGGGTTTTGTCAGACAAATATTTTCAGAGTTGGGAGACATGGAAGACTGGGTGGATCCCATGTGTGGATCTGAATCAGGTCAAAACTAGAGCTCGTGAATCTGTTAACTAATCAACAAACATGATATCAATCAATCAAACAAACACAGAATCAATAGAAGAATTACTATTAAATTCACTTTGTATTGATCTCGTAATTATGTGTATAATAAGGTGTATTTGCAGCAAGTTCTGTTCAAAAGTCTACTAAATACAATGCATACAACCCTATTTATACTAGCTAGAGACAATAGACTAATAAGAAAAACAAATTAACAAACAGTTAAAATGATATGCGGACGACTGTTCTGTCCGCACATCTCTGGTACAGAAGCTGTCCACACATCTGAACTCTTGTCCGCACATCTTTGTTTTTCTTCAAAAACTTTAAGTATGATGATCAAAATGTATACCAACAATCTCCCCGATCATCATGCTTCAAGTTTCCTCTATTTCTTCTTCTTTTACTTCAATAAATTCTCAAACCATTGAAAATGTAATTTGACATGTTGAATCCTCTGTTCATCACCAAAGATAGAAGAATTGAAGCAGTTCTGTATGTCATATCATTCCAACCAGATTTTCTCTTAGATAGAGAATGTTGTATGCAATGAATGATAAACCTCCACCTAGAACTGATTTGCCCTTTAAGTAATTGTTTTCTGAGTGGACCTCCCTCATACCCAATATCTTCAAAACATTGAAGGATATCAGCCTCATCAAATTCTACAGGGAAATTACCATCTTCTCCAAACCTCAGGCATGTTCTAATACTTGCTTCAGTTACACTCAATTCTCTGCCTTGCATAAATTCTCCTCGAATTCTTGTAACTCCATCTACTGTTTCAACTAAAGCTGCTCTCCATAATCTCTTTATAAATCTTTCAACAATCACAGGATCAATGCACATTGCATGAGCCAATCTTGTCCTAGACAGAAATTGAATAGCTTCCAAGAATTGCTCCTTATCAGCTGGAACTTCAGGTCTCAGATAGGACACAACATTATGCTCTTTAACAAACTTTAGATCAGCCATTTATCCTGCAAAAGAAAGAATTGAATCAGTATTAAAGCTCAATTTCAAGTTTTAACAGTTTTTGACTTTTTGGTCAAAGTTGATTAAGTTTAGTTACAAAATTTTAAGGTGATTAAGATGATTAATCAGTCAATGATGATGCTTAGAATCATATTTATTAACAAACATTCAAGTTAAATTCACAGTTCAGGTTTGATTTTGTCATTTTTAGAATTGTCGATTTGATTCTTTTGCAGTGAACATTGACATTTATCATTGAAGCTTGATTCTTACCCAAACAGATATACAAGATGATTTTGATATCTAGATGGTATGATTATGATGTATGAATGACTGTTTTGAGAAGTTTTGAAATTTGATTTAGAATGTATGAAGATTGTCTTTTGTCTGAATGAAGAGTTTGAAATGAACGGTTTAAGGGTTTTGAAGGGTTTATATACTATGTCCACACTTAATAAAATTTTAAAGATAGACTTTAAAAGATACGCGGACAACAGGTTGTTCGCACATCCACTTAATTTTCAATAATTTCACAAGTAAAATGAGTTTTGAAAATTTCAAGTTAATTCAAACACATTTACAAGTGATTATTAACATTTTAGCATCAAAATCTGCTTTTAAATCAAACAAGTTTGTGATCTGCGGACAATAGTACATGACATGCGTGCAACAACAACACTTGTTTTGTACTGTTGTTCGCACATCCTTCAAAATTCCTTAGATGTTTCAAATATTTTCATATTTAGATATAAATCACTTTCATGATTATTGATTTATCTCTAAATCTTAACATCTTTGATTTTGCTTGATCTGCGGACAATAGTGTTATCCACACATCTCATGATATGCTTGCTACAGTAGCATTTGCACATCTTTCAAACACTTAGACATTTTTAAGATAATCTTCATCTTTCTTGATATTGTACTTAGAAAAGTACTCAGGGATCATGAATTGATCAATGGGTAACAACTCTTTGTACTTGTGACAATTTCATCAAATCTAATCTGATTCTTCCTTGCTCATCTGCACACATAAAATTCAGATCATTAGTTCATTTGACATGAATCATTGAAAAATTTATGAACATCAAATTAAAATGATAATTCACTTCATTGATTTCTGACAGTGATTTCAGTTGATCTGCGGATCACAGTGTCAACTGATATGTGGACAACAGTGTTCGCACATCTCGATCTGCGAACAACAGTGTTCACATATCTTGACAGTTTTCACTATTTCATTAATATGTGGTCAACAGTGTTCGCACTTCTCGATCTGCGAGCAACAGTGTTCACAAATTTTGAAATTTTCAAGATTCAAACTTTTATTTTATGTGATCAAAGTACTTGATTTTTACACAGGAAAACATCTTTGACACATATTTTGGTCTTTTGGTTATTCCATAGCAGATGTAACTGTACCCTGCAAAGATCAAATTTTCAATCATGAAATATATTGCACATTGCACACATTCAATCTATTTTCATAATACTGCTGCATACAATCAATCCAGAATTTCTTATGGTTATTATGATTATTTGAATATGACATTTTCTCCCCCTAAAGCTTTAATTTTCTAAGAGAAGAAAATTTGAACTTTTCTCATGATCAAATATGAATCAATCACATGTATGAACAAAGCTACATTTAATCTTATATACATATTGACAAGGAAGTACCTTTTAAGAACAAATGTAGGCAAGCAAAGAGATCATATCACATTCAAAGATCCTCACACAAAGAAAAATAAAATTTTGAATAGACATAGACAATATTTCAATATGCAAGATGGGCATAAAGCTTATAACAAACCTACTTTTCAACACTTAGTGATACTTTTATCATGTTTTGAGTTGATTAAGTATATCAAGCATGTGTCCCACACTTAGAAACATCTTAGAAGGTTCACTAACTTCAAGTACATACAAGCAGGCACTTTAACAATCAGGCCACTTACAATGTAATCCGTGGAGATTTGGGTTATAAATTATTGGTGGGTTCCCTTTGGGAATCTTCTTTACATTTCCATTTTGGAATTGACACTGTTCCACTTTGGGAATCTTTTGACACTGGTATCGTTCCATTTTGGAATCTTTTGTACATCTTGAGGTGTTCCAGTTCTGTAGATTACTACAACAAAGGAGACCTCGTGTGAGACTTCAGGTCTGTGGATACCACAACAAAGAAGCTCACAGATGGTTGCCCAACACGTATTCTATTGCGTCATTACCTAATATGTGTAAGTAACACTACAAGCAGCCTATTAGAAAAATGAATACTTCACCAATGCTACTTAGATGGAACTTAACACAACTTGACATAAAGAACTTTAGTTTGTATCACTAATGTGTTTAATTTTCAGATTGATAGTTTTTCAGCTTACCTACACTTACATTATGATCATTCAGTCTTTATTGAGTTTGAAACATATGTAAAAGATTAAGAATGTGATGTACTATCATTTCTCTTATGTTGCTCAACCCATTATTCATCTTTTATTATGTACTCCTCCCTTATTATATATATATACATATATTTAGTTGTATGGTAATGCTCAATGATCATGGTTCATAGTTGATCATACCAAGGGCTTGAACCAAATGTTCAAATCTGCCTTGATCAAAGGCTTTAGTAAAAAGATCAGCCAATTGGTTTTCTGTACTAACTTGTACCAACACTATTAACCCCTTTTCAGAATTATCACGAAGAAAGTGATATCTGATTTCTATATGTTTGGTTTTAGAGTGTTGTACTAGATTACTTGTTATAAATATGGTTGTAGTATTATCAATATAGATTGGGGTTTTCAAGAGACTAAACCCATAGTCCAGTAGTTGGTTTTGACACCAAAGGACTTGTGAGTAGCATGCAGAAGCAGCGATGTATTCAGCCTCTGCAGTAGATACTGAAACATTGGTATGTTTCTTACACTGCCATGAGATTAACCTCGGACCCAAAAACTGACAACCTCGGAAGTAGATTTTCTGTTAAGATTACATCCACCATAATCACTGTCAGTATACGCGTGCAATTCCTTGGGGTGATTGACAGCTTGTAGGTGAGATTCCTTGGGGTTAGCTTGATATCTTGCGCACAAGCAAACTGCAAACAAAATGTCAGGTCTACTAGCAGTCAAATACATCAGTGATCCAATCAATGATCTGTAATATGTTTGATCCACAGACTTGCCACTCTCATCAGGCTCCAATTTGTGAGCTTTATCAAGTGGTGTTCTAATGGATTGAACATCTTCGAATGAAAATTTCTTGAGGATCTTCTTGATGTACTTTTCTTGATTGATAAAGATTCCATCTTTAGCTTGAGTGACTTGCAATCCTAAGAAGAAGTTCATTTCACCCATCAAGCTCATCTGGAACTTTGACTGCATAATAGCCTCAAATTCTTTGCACAGTTCTTTACTTGTTGATCCAAATATGATGTCATCCACATAGATTTGAACCAAAAGAAGATCTTTGTTCTTTTTCTTCAAGAAGAGTGTTTGATCAATCCTTCCTCTTTTGAATCCATTCTTCATCAAATGAGATGACAAAGTCTCATACCACTTTCGTGGCGCTTGATGTAAGCCAAAGAGAGCTTTGTCAAGCTTCATCACCCGATGAGGAAATTCTTTATCTTTAAAGCCAGGAGGTTGTTGGACATACACCTCTTCATTGATAACACCATAAAGGAATGCACATTTCACATCCATTTGATAGACAGTGAAATTCATATATGCAGAATAAGCAAGAAACAATCGAATAGCTTCAAGGCGTGCCACGGGAGCAAAAAATTCTTCATAATCAATGCCCTCTTCCTGAGTATATCCTTGAGCTATCAACCTTGCTTTGTTCCTAATGACTATGCCACGCTCATCTGATTTGTTTCTGTATAACCATCGAGTTCCTATGGCATAATGTCCTTCCGGAAGATCAACTAGTGTCCAAACATTTTGGATTTGAAATTGCAGAAGCTCTTCTTGTATTGCTTCAATCCAACTTCAATCTTTGATAACTTCTGAAATGTTGTTTGGCACTGTTTGTGATAAGAAGCATGAATAGAGACAAATGTTGGCATTTGTAAAAGCTTCTTATCACTCTTTCATTCAGACTTCCAATTATGTTTGATTGTGAGAGGCTTCTAAGAGTCCTTGAGACAGGAGCAGAATCAACAGCCACCTCATTTTCTAAATTGGTATAATTGAAGTCTTGAACGGTTGTGGTGTGGATGGAGGGATCAGATTCATGCGGTGAATTGTGAAAGTAGGTGTATCCATCATCAGCAATCAATTCATCACTTGTAACAAGTGGATCTACTGTAGGTGGAGTACACTCTTCAAAGTTTGCATGAATGTCTAGATTTCCAAGATCAGGATACTTTGAGGGAAATGGAAGAATAACTTCATCATCAGAATCTCCCCCTGAATCATAACCTGTAGAAAAATCAATGGAATTAGAATTCAATGATGTGGTCAATGCATCTATATCGAATAACCAAGTTGGACCATTTATAGCTTTTGGAAACGAGTTTTCATGAAAGTCAACATTCATTGATTCCTTAATAATGTTGTGTTTTGACAAGTAAACTCGATAAGCAATGGATTGGGATGAATATCCGACAAAGAATCCACCACTTGCTTTTTCATCAAATTTTGCTAAACGATCCAAGGTATTCAATACAGACACAGACAACCGAATGATCTTAAGAAACCAATTTGTGGTTTTCTTTTGAAAAGTAATTCATAAGGTGTCTTATTATGTGGTTTGACAATGAGACTCCTGTTTTGAACAAAACATGCTGTTGATACTGCTTCTGCCCAAAAGGTGATTGGTAGTTTAGAATCAGCAAGCATTATTCGAGTAGCTTCGATTAAAGTCCGGTTCTTGCGTTCTACAACTCCATTTTGTTGTGGAGTTCTAGCTGTACTGAACTGTCTCTCTATTCCCTTATCTGTTATCCATCCTCCTCCATCACCAAAATCTACATAAGAGCCTTTCTTTGTTTGATATTGATCTAACAATTCCTGGTTTCCAGTCATGTGCCTTGAGCAGCCACTATCCACAATCCATAAACTGTTTTTAGCTCTTGGTGGATGTGCCTGCACATGTAAGAAAATCAGTTAGTACAATCAACCCAAACCGTTGTGGTTTTGGGTCTGCCATTTTCATCAATAACTGTTTGCTTAGCACTCTGTAAACCAAAAGTAGTCAACATGTCTGATTTCAACTTAGCATATTGATTCATCAAAATCTCAAACCTATCGTTCAAATCACTTGGCAATTCATTTGATTTGTTTTTATGAACAAAAGGTTTAGATAGTGGTTTAGTAGAATCATAAGTTGACTTCAGTTGATTAGAAACATGATGAGACTTAACAGATTTTGAATTATCTGATTCATTGAGAAACTGTTTAATCAAATTCCTTTTAACACTATCCTTTGAATGAGGATGAGATGCAATCCTTGAAATGATTTGCATGTTAGATTTGGAAAAGTGTTTGTTAGGCAATTGATTTGAACCATTCAATCTCATGTTTCTAGGAGTCCAGGAATCATAAAAATCCTCATCATTATCAAATGATGTTGATTTCTTTGATTGCTCCTTTTTGTGAACCTTTGTTCTTTCCTTGTAATAACACTCATCTGTATTATGATTCACCCTCCCACAAATTTCACACCATTTGTTAAAATAACAATCTTCAACAGAATGGTTGGTCATATCACAAATATGGCAATGTTTGGAAAAATAACAATCAATGGTGTTATGATTTGTCATTTTGCATAGATCACACCATAGTCTTGTTGATTTTTTCATAAAATTCAGATTTAGCACTTTGTGATAACTTTGACCTTTGAGAGTTTGGATTTGGTTTAGGTTTGCAAACTTGTTTGACATTGTTGTTTACACTTTCAGAACCTTTACCAGCAGAATCAACATTGTTTCCATCAGAAACAACTGAAGAATTAAAGTTTGACTTATTTTTCTTCTTTTGTTTCTTCTTGGTTTTCCTTTTAAGTTCAAGTTTAGCAGCGGAAGTTTCAGGATCTTGACCTGTTTTCAGATCAGAATTTGATTTGAACTTATTTTCATATTTCATTGATTTTTGTTGGTTTTGATATCTTTTGAAATGAGGATTGTCAAACCCAAACCCCTCACTCACTTCACCTTTGTGGTCATTGTAAATCATTTTGATTTCACCTTTGTTTCTTAATTCAGATTTTTCTTTGACTTCTTCAACAAAGTTTGATTGTTCATTTGGTGAATTTTTAGATTTTACAAAGCCATTGAAGTTCTTTGTTTTAAGATACACCTGTTTTGGTTTAGGTTCATATGAAGTTATTTTCACAGGGTGACCTTCTTTTATCTTTTGTTGATCATGTTCAATGTAAAACTCTTTGTTCAACTTTGAACTTTCAGAATCATCAGACAATTCTGAGTTTTGATTCACTTTTAACTTTGCTTGAGCTTCACTGGAATAGTCATGAGGATTGAAATCAGATGGTAAAGTGTTTGTCATAACAGTTGGCATCTTTTCATAGTTCACTGGAGGAGGTGTTGTTTGATATGCCACATGTGAAAAACTCAGCCCATTGCAATTCTTTCCCTCTTTTTGACTAGCTATCCACCTTTCCATTTGTTCGTTTGTTGACATTAGTTGTTCATATTTCATTTTAAAGGTGGATGCTTCCAGTCGACTTTGAACATAAGAATATTCAAGATATTTTAATGAAGTTTTTAAGATTTGTTCTTGAATTTTAGATTCTTTTAAGTCATCTGTCAGTGATTTAATTTTATTTTCAAACTCTTTTTGTTGTTCTTTAGTTCTTTTGTGACTTTTCAACTCAGCCTGCAATTTCTCATAAGTAGCAAAAGAATGAGATCTATAGTGAGTTACCTCATGCAAGCATGCTTTTGTGCAAACCTTCTCCTTGACATCTTCAGGCATTGGGAGATATTTGCTTGCATCAAATGTGCTTGAATTTGCATCATAAGTTTCAGGTTCTTTGCCTTTGTCATTATCAGAATTCAGAGCCATCAAACCAAACTCCTTTTCAATCTCTGCTCCATAAGCACTCCAATCTATCTCTCCATCATATGTAACACACATGGCTTTTGTTTCATCAGATTTGCCATTTGAAGAAGATGCTTGATTAGGATTCAAAGTGTTTTGTGCAATCTTAGCAGCTGGATTGTTGCACTCTCTTGAGAAGTGCCCATAAAGATTACATTTAAAACACCTAACCTTTGTTTTGTCAAAGCCCATCTTCTTGTTTAAACTAGGCTTGCTAAAGTTTATATTTGATTTCATCTGCTTATGTGACCTGTAAGCTAACATTACCATGTTCCACTGAATATCCATCTCTTCAACATCATCTGGATGCATGTCATTGAGATATTGCACCATTAATTCCATGGGAGTTAGTTGACTTCCAAGATATGCTTGGAAACTTGCAGAGAATGCAGCATAGGCAGCTTTATGCTCCTCAGTCTTTAACACAATATTTACCACATCTTAAGCTTTGTCAACATTAACTGTCTTGACTTTTCAATTGGCAACTTCAGCACTTTCTTCACAAAAATCATTCAAGTTACAAGTCTCAGCAGCATTTGCAAAGAAACAGTCTCCTTGAAAGTGTTCATCAACATAATTCACATCAGCTGATATAAATGCTTGTTGCCCTGGGTTCTCCACTTTAAAAACATAGTGTTCCATCTCTTTCTTTGTCATCAAATTCCTGGATTGTTCATCCATAGCTAAAGATTCAATCTTCGTAACCATGAAGTCCAAATCTTCAACATCCAAAGACAAAGTTTGTTTAAGAGTGGTAACTGTGTGCTTCCAGCTTTCAGGTAAAGAATGCAACAGTCTCAAGTTGATATCTTCTGTATTAGCAGGAATTTCCATTGCTTCCATTTCTGTTACAAGCTGCACAAACCTATTTAAGTGAGAGTTGATTGATTCGCCAGGTAAAGCTGAGAACATTTCAAGTTGCCTTTTAAGTTTCTGCTTCTTCATGCTCTGAATTTTTGTACCTCCCTCACACATTTTCTGCAGCATTTTGTACAGTGAGTTTGCAGTGACATATTTCTTTGTTCTTGTTAGGAAGGCCAATGGGACTGCCATTGTCAAGAAAGAATAAGCCTTAAGGTCAATAGCACACTTCCTCAAGTCTTCTTTAAATTCGTCACCTTCCAATTCCTCCATAGGAATAGCCTTCATTCCATTTTTGTAAGCATCGTCCTTGTACTTTTCAGGATTCAAGACCAGCTAAGGAATATGAGGACCATTTGCAATAGATCTCCACAGATTATGGTCAACAGTATTCAGGTGGTTTCTGAATCTGATTTCCCATCCCTTAAAATCTGCTCTTGTTTTCAACAAAGGCACGTTAGAAGCATAATCTGAACTTGCAGTCTTGTTGTAATTGTTGTTGTTTTCCATTTTTGAAAAGTTGAAAAATGATCTGCGGATGATTTTTCTGATCTGCGGACAACAGTTTTCGATCTGCGGGCTACAGTAACGATTTGCGGTCTACAGGATCAATCTGCTTGCAACAGTAACGATCTGCGAACAGATTCAAAATAATCTTTTTCACAGGATTGAACTCAATTCAATTTCATCGATCTCTATCCAAGCTATCTTCAACTAAACTCTAACTCTGACAAGATCTGCGACTAACAGGTATCTTCAACAATGATCTGCAGATAGCAGCTTTGTTCAGCTTTGAAGAATTAGTCAATCCAAAAGATCAAAACAAGCCAGAATACAGATGATAATGAAGAACATAACAGGAAATTGAATGACTAAAGGATCGACTTCAGTAAACATCAACATCTTCTCAATGTACGAACAACAGTTAATTCGGTTCTGAATTCGGTGTAGCTTCCGCAAATAAATGTCCATAGGGTGTAGACCTTGTAGATAAATGATTTAATTGAATTAAATTAAACATAAGAGAGACTTAACTGGCTGGTGTTAGGGTGTTTAATTAAACGCACCAATGCTTATCTGAATTCGGTTCTTGTTTGTGAATCAGCAATGAAGTTGAAGTCTAAATTAGTTGTGATTCTATGTGCATGCTTTTTCAGGGACGAAAAAGGTAAAGTGTAGGGATGTTTCATAATGTGATAAATATACATAAACCCCGTGTTAAGTTTTATTACGTTTCGTGTTGTTTCGAACCGGTTTTTATCTCGTTTTACATGAAACTGATGTTTTTATGTTTCGTAGGTCCCATGTTGATAAAGAAATGGAATGCTTGCGAGAAATAGAGTCCGTAGGCGAAAACGGGACGCGAAACGGAGCTACGAGCAAACTGTGGCGCGAAAACGAAAACGGACCGCGCGACGCAACCAAGGAAGATGGCCACGTCACGTGGCCACATGATGGTTCAACACCACGCTACGCGGCGTGTATGTTTGGTGGGCACGTGGTGATGTCATCCATGCGGTGATGATTTGTTCAGTAGCCGCGCGAGGCGGCGACGTGTTTTTAACAGAAAGTTTTCGCGTTTTTCACCCCTGTGCACTATATATTCTTACCTTGTGAAACCCTAGCCTCCTAGACATCTTTGGGGACGGATAAGAGGCGACAAACAGCAGATCGGAGGTGGTTCTGAGTGCAAGAAGGCGAAATCAAGGCATCGGATGCTCGTGGGATCAAGGATTACTTCCTAGATTGCTCGGGTTCTATTGTTCTTTCGTTTTTCTTCCTAGATTACTTCCTAGATTGCTCGGGTCCTAGATTGCTCGACAAACTTGCTTTTATTGCTTTGATAATGGTAGGCTAATCGTTTAGAACTACCTAGGCGTGATGATGATTTGTTAACTTGGTTGGATTTCATGTTTGGTTAAGTTTTGTTTATGGTTTAGTATGCATGATTAAAGTTTCGATATTATTATTAATTGATGTGTATTACATGTTTTTGTTGGTTTGATTAATATTATTAGCCCACGTGTTCTTGGTGATCGTCTATTTCACGGAATAGGATTCGTTATAGTCATTGCGTTATGTTGTGACTTTTATGGTTGATTTGCAATAAAACAATAGGATTAATATTATTAGTTAAATTGGTAATAAATGTGTAGCCAACTTAGAAATCCATGAGGTGATAAGTTGTTAATTAGTAAAGTTGATTAATTGGCTAGGTTTAGGTCTTTGTGAGAAGTCCGGCTTAGTTTATTTTATCATGAGTTACTTCTTAAATTAATTGGTTAGGTTGAAATGGCATAGAGTCCGTATCGTGAGATAGGTTTCTAATTCAGGTCAATCAAGCATAATCAGATTAGGTAACTGTGAGGAAACTTAATCCCGTAACCGGTGTGGTAATAACTTAATAGTGATACTTTACGTTTCTTCTCGAAAATGGTCGAGGGTCCTACTTAGCGTCACCTTTAAGTGAATATTTTTAGATCCCGGTTCCATAAACACTAATCCAAACATTATTGATAACTGAAGTTGACGATAATTCTAGCCTAGGTGGTTTGTCTTCATTTCTCTGTTTTACATCAGTCTTTTAATTCGTCAATTTCTATTTTTAGTAAGTTACTATTTTTAGTAAGTTTCAATTTTTAGCAGTAAACCCCCCTTTCAAACAATCTTTTTATTTAAAGTCGTGTCTTGTTAGTCGAGTCTTAATTAGTTTAATTAACGTAGTATATAGGGTCTGTGGGTCGACACCCGGACTTACGTTTCACTATATTACATCCGACCGGTCCACTGCCGGTTGTGTGTGATTTAGTAGTTTGTCTAGGATTTATAAATTTAAAACTAGGTGTTTTTAGGTGTTTATATATATTGCACGCATCCATGCCCTAAGAATTGAACTTCTCGTAACCAAAACGCGCACTTAGAAAATTTGGCATAAAGTTCTTCTCCTCTAAGGAGCTCGAGTACATTTCGTAGGTGCTCGGCGTGCTCTTCCTTGGTACGAGAGTAAATTAGGATATCATCAATGAACACAGTTACAAATCTATCTAGGTATGGCTTGCATACACGGTTCATTAAGTCCATGAACACTGCTGGCGCATAGTTAGCCCGAAACCATTACTAAGAATTCGTAATGGCCGTATTTAGTTCGAAATGTCGTTTTTGCACGTCTTCCCTCCGAACCTTCACTTGGTGGTATCCAGATCTTAAGTCTATTTTTGATAAATAGCTTGATCCTTGGAATTGATCGAACAAGTCATTGATTCTGGCTAATGGATATTGATTCTTAATCGTCACCTTATTAAGATCTCGGTAATCGATACACATCCTCAATGACCCGTCCTTTTTCTTCACAAACAATATGGGGCTCCCAGGGTGATGAGCTTGGTTTGATGAATCCCTTTTCCAACAGTTCTTGAAGTTGTGCCATTAATTCCTTCATTTCCAATGGCGCTAGTCGATAAGGTGATTTTGCGATTGGTGCGGTGCCGGGCACTAAATCGATATGAAATTCGACTTATCGGTCTAGAGGTAATCCAGGCAATTCTTTGGGAAATACATCTGGGTATTCTGCGACTATTGGGACTTCTACAATCTCCTTCTTTTCTCCCTTATCAGTCATAAGGTACAGCCAGAATCCCTCGCATCTTTGTCGCAGATATTTGCTTGCCTTTACGATCGTCAAAAGTCTGGAAGGTTTACGTGGCGTGCCCCACTTGATTTCTGCTTGTTGACCGTCGGGTAATTAGATTTTTAGCACCTTCCGCTCACAATCAATTTGCGTCTTATGTCTAGCCAACCAATCCATTCCTAGAACTATATCGAATCCGCCTAATTTCATAGGGAGGAGTTCTAAAAGAATGTGTTGTTCATTGATCTTAAGGTAACAATCTCTAAGGGCATTTTCGACTTTTACTTCTAGGCCGTTAGCTATCACAACAACATATAGTACGTTTAGCTTAGCTATTAAGCCGTTCAAACAAGGCAAAAATGTATTAGAAACAAAACTCATGTTTGCACCTGAGTCGAACAGTATGCAAGCGTGGGTATGATTAACTGGAATCATACCTGTGAGCACATCATTATGGTTGCGGGCTTCTTCTGCAGTCATTTGGAAAACCTGCGCATTCCCCTTGCCCGCCGTCTTTCACCTTTCATTTCCTCCTTTTATCTTCTTAGGGCAATTCGCCCTAATGTGACCTTCTTGCCCACAACCATAGCATTTGTTAGAACCAGCTAAGCAATTTGCGGCCACATGCCCTGATTTCCCGCACTTCCCACATTCAGTTGTAGCAGATTTCTCCCCCAAGTTGTTCTTTCTGAATTTGTTGGGACCAGATCCTTCCATGCGCTTCCCTGCATTGGATTTCCGAACTTACGATTATCATAACTCCTTTTGTTTCCTCCTTCACTGCCCTTACATTTATTCGGCTACCCCTAGCCCGAATAATATCTTCAGCAAGTTCAGCAGCTAAATCCACGGCTGCTTGTAGTGTCGGTGGCTTAGAGGTCCGCAAGTCTCCTCGAATCTCGGGAATGACTCCCCAAATATAGCGTCCCACCTTCTTGGAATCAGACCCAGTGAATTCAGGTAATAATCCATCCAGCTCTAAGAAGTGTTATGTGTACTTCTTGTGATCTGTCCCCTTCAGCTCCAAATGGAGGTATTCATCTTCCAATTGTTTGATCTCATGGTGTGGTACGAATTTTTCCAGGAATATCTGGCGGAAATTCTTCCAATCCATTGCAGATGCCTTCCTCGGGTTCATTAAAGCCTTCACATCTTCCACCATGAATGTGTCAACCCTTTAAACGACTGGGTTGCAAATAAAACTCGATCCTCATCACTACACCCGCTCACCTCGAGAGTAGTCTCAATTTCTTCAATCCACCTCAATGCATCTGTGGTTGTTTTGTCACCTCTGAATTGCTCGGGTTTGCATGCCATGTATTGTCTATAGCTGCAACCCTTGGCTCTTGGGTCCCTATCTATTCCCTTCTTGGGTTTGCTGATTTCATCCTTGTCTCCAGAACTCGGGCTACTGCTTCCGTGGCCACTCTCTTCGGAATGGTGGAAATCAGAATCAGTATTATCTTTCCTTGAGTCTTTCCTCTTGTTGCTTCCTGATTCACCACCATCCAGAATGGCTTTAGTAACTCCTGCAATGATTGCTGGCATGGCCGCCTTGAGTCCTGCCGTAAGCATTTCTTGAAAGTTGGCAAGTTGTTCAGCTTCTTGCTTTTTCTCAATGGTTAGAGGTTCTTCTTGACATACCTTAAGGGAGGGTTCCTTGCTTTGATTGGGATCAACCAGTTCTTTGTTTCTAGCTCTTGTGGATGGTCCAGCATCAGAAATAACTTTGCTACCCTTATCCTTAGCCATGCTATAATATGAAGATTTATTTTATTAATCATCATTCTTCAATTAAGGTTTTAAATGAGTACAAGGGTTCTTGATTTAAATAATGAAACATAATTCATAATTCAAAGTATGTCATAGTTCAAAATATAACATAGTTCGGAATACAACGTAGTTCATAGTACAACATAATTCAAATACAACATAATTCATAGCTCGAACAAAATACAACATAATTCATAGTTCGAACAAAATACAACATAATTCATAATTCTTTGTTTGGTTATCACCCAAAGAACTTTCGCCAATATTCCTCTTTTTCATCATTCTTATACTTATGCTCGTTACTCTGGGTTGGAATTCGGTATTGTTCCATGACCCTAGCATCTTCTGTTGATCGTTTGGTAGTGAAAGGTTGTGATAATTGCTTGCCTTTAAACAAAGGAAAGCTATGTATATATAACCATATAATTTACATACAGCATACATGAGAAATGAATAATTACAATAATGGAATAATACAAGTTAACTAGGATTAAGTATTGTTGACATCCCCCCGCAAGCGGAACGGTGGTGAACACAGTCCAAGAGCCAACCGAAATTGTTCAAATAGACGTCTTGGTAAGCTTTTTGTAAAGATATCAGCAACCTGAAGCTTGGAAGGAACAAACATAGTATGGAGTTTCCCAGATGACACAAGTTCACGTATGAAGTGATAGTCCAGATCAATGTGTTTTGCACGTTTGTGTGATATGGGATTCTGAGTGAGAAACAATGCACTTTTGTTATCACAAAGAAGCGTTGGTTTGTCAAGAAGAAGCACATGAAGCTCTTGTAGTAAGTGGGTGAGCCAGATGATTTCAGCCGCCGCATTTGCCATAGCCCTATATTCAGATTCACAACTGGATCTAGCAACCGTGGGTTGTTTCTTGGCACTCCAAGATACTAAGTTGCCCCCAAGAAAGATTGAATACCCATATGTGGACCTTCTTGTCTCAATCCATCGAGCCCAGTCAGCGTCAGAATACCCCGTTAGTTTGGTGGAGACCGGACGGGTATAGTGTAAACCAAATGAAATTGTGCCTTTAACATATCTGAGTATCCGTTTGACACATTGAAAATGATGGGATGTAGGGGCTTGCAGGAACTGACTTACCTGATTTACAGCATATGAGATGTCCGGCCTGGTGATTGTAAGATACTGGAGTGCCCCGACCAATGATCGATACAAGGTGACATCTGAGAGTGGTTCACCAGTAGTTTGAAAAGTTTCATGAGGAGGTAAGGGAGTGGACACTGGTTTTGCCTCCAACAAGCCTGCACGTTCCAAAATATCATGCGCATACTTAGTTTGACTAAGAAAGAGCCAATCGTTATCCGTGGTGACTTCAAGACCAAGAAAATAATTTAGACGCCCTAGATTCTTGATTGCAAACTCTTTGTGAAGAGTGGCTGTGAAGGAGCGTATAACTGAGTCTTGATTCCCTGTAAGAATTAGGTCGTCAACATAAACAAGTAAGTACATGATGCATGAATCCTTTTTAAAAACAAATAACGAGGGATCCGCCCTACTGCAACTAAAGCCATTTTGGATCAAGAAGGAGCTTAGACGATGAAACCATGCCCTCGGTGCTTGTTTTAGACCATAAAGAGCCTTGTTTAGTCGACAAACATGATTCGGAAATTGAGGATTAGTGAAACCCGGAGGTTGTTCCATATAAATAACTTCATTTAAGTGACCATGTAAGAAGGCATTGTTGACGTCGAGTTGATGTAAATTCCAGTTATTGACCACCGGACTAAAGGTGTGTGTAAAATCTATGTCTGGTATTTGAGTGAACCCACGAGCAACCAATTGAGCCTTGTAGCAGTTTAAAGATCCATCCGGTTTAAATTTTGTTCGAAACATCCATTTGGAACCAACAACATTTTCATTTTGAGGTCGAGGCACGAGAGTCCATGTGTTGTTGTTGTTGAGAGCCGCTAATTCTTTTTGCATTGCTACCTGCCAATGAACATGTTTGTTAGCAGATTTAAAACCTTTGGGGTTGGTAGTGGATAAGAGAGCAGTGATGAGTGGGTTGGTTTCTGCTAAATCGGACATAACTTTGTGTTTAAAGATACCCGCCTTTGCTCGAGTGGTCATGGGATGGGTGGAGATGGTAGAGGTTTGGGAGGTAGTTGTGTCGGAGGTGATAACAGTTGGTTGGGTGGTAGTCGGAATGGAAGAAGTGGGTGTGTGTTGGGCTGGGGTGGTAGCCGCTTCTGGTTGGGTCGGAGGTGGAATGGGAATCGTGGGTGTGTGTTGGGCTGAGGTGGTAGCCGTTTCTGGTTGGGCCGGTGTTGGGATGATAATGGGCTCAGATTGGGATGGAGATGTTGGTTGAGAGGGAATGGGTGTGTTGGGTGGAGGAATGAAGCACATAGAGCAGGGAGTAGCAGGGGGTGCTATTGGTGATTGCGATGATGAAGGAATGGATTGTGAGGGAGTAGTGGGTGGTGTGTTGTCTAAGAACATTTGTAATGGTAGGAGATGAATATCGGTGATTGAAGTGTTGGAGCGAAATGGGAGACATGTTTCATCAAAACGTGCATGTCTAGTGATGTAGACACGTAATGTGGTGGGGTCAAGGCACTTGTAGCCCTTGTATTGTGAGCAATATCCGAGAAAAATACAAGGTAAGCTTCGTGGAGATAGTTTGTGATTCGCATAATTACGGAGATATGGGTAAACACGACATGAGAAGACACGAAAATTATTGTAGATGGGAGATTTTTTAAAGAGGAGTTCAAATGGAGACTTGTCATGTAGTATTTTAGAAGGAAGTCGGTTGATGATGTGAACCGCTATGGAAAAAGCATCAACCCAAAACGTTGGAGGAACCTGACCATTAAACATCATGGCTAGACCGGTTTCAACGATGTGTCTGTGTTTGCGTTCAGCACGGCCATTTTGCTGTGGTGTGTATGGGCAAGAAAGCCGATGGAAGGAGCCATTTTCTTGAAGGATACGAGTGACATGATGATTGACAAATTCATTTCCACCGTCGCTTTGGAACGTTTTTATTTTTCTTGAAAATTGGGTTTGAACCATGTTCATGAAGGTGGTTAAGATGGAATAGAATTCAGATTTGAGTTTTAGCGGATAAAACCACGTAAAGCGAGAGAAGTCATCTATAAAAATGACATAATAGCGGTGCTGCCCAATTGAGGTAACCGGAGATGGTCCCCATAGATCACAATGGATGAGATCTAAAGGGGCAAGAGCACGTTTTTCATTTAAGGGAAATGGAATTTTATGACTCTTTGCCATTTCACATGATTCACATACAACCGGTTTGGGTAGAACAGATGTGAGAGATAAGTAACCTTTTTTATTTAGTAAAGATACGGTGTCAAGAGAAACATGATCCAACCGTTCATGCCATTGTTCAAAAGAAACGTTTAAATTATTTAAAGAAGCAACAAAAGCTTGAGGGCATGTCTTGAGAACATAGAGACCATCTTCATACCGACCTTGGGCGAGAACCTGGTGTGTTCTTCGATCCTGTATGAAAAAATGAGGTTGTGAGAACAATACATCTAATGGTTGATCAAGGGTTAATTTACCAACCGAGACTAAATTTTTTGTCAAATTTGGAACAACAAGAACATCCTGTAGATGTAAGTGATTGTTAATTTTGGTGCTGCCAATAGCAGAAATTTTAAGTGAATTTCCATCAAAGACAACCGACGTATCTTTACCCGTGGATGAGAGATTGTTAACGGATTCTGGTGTATTGGTCATGTGATTTGTGGCTTCGGAATCCACATACCAGTCCGGACCAGCAGAAGATACATGGCACTGGGCATGGAATGCACGAGCAAGATCAATGTCAACCGGAGTAGATTGAGCAGCAAAGGTAGCAAGGCTAGGACAACGATTTGCATAGTGGCCATTGTTACGACAAAGTTGACAGTGAGGGAGGCGGCGACCTCTACCACGAGCAGCAGATGAGCCAGAGTAATAGGACCTGCCACCACGACCACGCGAGCGTGAATTAATGGTAGATCGGGTGGTTTCAGCAGCGAAGGCCACTGGAGATGTAGCGGTTCCATGAAGAGATCTCAGAAATTGTTCATGACTCTCTGCTTGGAGTATCAAATCACGTAGAGAAGGTGGAGGTTTTATTGCTCGTAGAGATGTAGAGAACATCTCAAATGAAGGTCCTAACCCACGAAGAAACCAATTCAATATTTCAGCATCAGGTACTTGATGTCCCACAGCCGCAGGTTGGTCACAATGGTATTTGAAACGTCTGCCAAAATCAGCAACAGAGGCGGTGCCTTTGTTAAGACCACGTAATTCATCACGTAGGTTATGGACACGATCAAAGGAAGTGTTGCTGTAGGCCTGTTCAAGAGCAAGCCAAATTTCACGCGCAGTGGTCAGACGGAGAGTTTGAGTTAGAGCTTCTTCGGAGAGTGTAGCATTGAGAAGAATTACCGCCTTTTGATCGGCTGTAATCCATGGCACCAACAGTGGGTTTGGAGTGGGTTTGGAATCAATTAAAATTGTGTCTTCTGGTCGTGATGATGTACCATCGATGTGTGATGAGAGGTCTTGATGAGCAAAGATAGGAATGATTTGATTCCTCCATAACAAGTAATTAGTAGAAGTGAGTTTAATAGTGAGCAAATGGGATAGTGAGTTGAGAGCCATGGTTGAATCAATGGAGGATGAAGAAGCCATGGATGGGAGAATGGAGGAAGAAGATGGAGGAAGGAGAGGGGTTGGAAGAAAAGATAGTTATTGGGGAAGGGTAAGAGATCGAGCAGGCAATGATACCATGAAAGGTTGTGATAATTGCTTGCCTTTAAACAAAGGAAAGCTATGTATATATAACCATATAATTTACATACAGCATACATGAGAAATGAATAATTACAATAATGGAACAATACAAGTTAACTAGGATTAAGTATTATTGACAGGTAGGGTCTAAGCTATAGTGATAGCTGGATGATCCTGCCCCTACAGTGCTCCTCCCCGGCTCAGGATGGTATGGGTAAGGTGACTGATAGCTAGGAGGAGGATAGGCGGGCTGAGCATAAGATGGTGGAGAATATGGGTAAAGAGTGTATGATGGATGGGATGGATACATAGGGTAAGGATGGGGGCGTAACCCATCGGTGGTGATTGGTACATCGGAGGCGGTGGATACATGGGCGGAGATTGTGAGTACATCGGGGGTTGCGGGTAGGCAGGAGCGGGCTGGTATATCGAGGGAGGTGGGTATGCTAGAGCGGCGTAAGCCTAGTGATAATACTCATGATGGCTACGTCGCATTGCCTCGGCTAGTTCGTCGCGCTCGTGTCGCTTGTAGTCATAAGGTGCTAGGTACGAATCCCTCTTGGGTATCGTGATGGCGTGTGATTTGGCGCTTGACAGCTCCTTGACCTTCTTCTTTCCCTTACCCCTTGATGGTTTATCACTATACTCATAGTCCATAGGAATGGACTCCTCCGGATGATGGTAGTGATCGACCTAGCCTCCGTTCTTATCTCCATCTTCTTCAGGTTCCTCTCCATACTCGTCGCGTTCCTCTTCCTCGTCATCATTGTCCATCTCGACTCGGATTTATGCCCTTTCACTGTCGGTTAGCATGAAAATGGGAGGGTGGTGCTCCTCAGGTTCCTCTTCGTGTTGTTCCTCATGCTCTTCCTCATCTTCCTCGTCGTCATTGGCATTCTCAGTTTCACGAATCGCAGCCCACTCAGCTTCGGTTAGTCTAAATCTCTCAGCATGGCCTCTTCGAACCGACTTCTTTGCGGCTAATCTGGTTCGTGCATGACGAGGCTGGGGTTCGGGTTCCTGTTGGGGTACGTTCATCGCCCTTGTAGGTGAGGGCAGGTACGTATAGTACCCAGAAGCATCTGGCGAGTGTGGCTCTTGTGGTTGTACGGAACGTTCTCCTTCTTCCGTTTCGTTGTTGCTGGAATAAGTCTTCTTAGCAGACGACCTGCTTCTGCCGATAACTCTGAGAAGAAAACTCTTGCCTGTCATTTCCTGTTATTTGCAATATAATATAAGCATATAATATTCGTATAATTAATATCATTGCCTAAATCCTTCGCCTTTCCTAACGAGGTTTCTAAGTCAATCCATACGACTCGTAATTATTTTCATGCTCACACAGAGGATAATTGACAACTACGTTGATGAGGATAATTTACAACTATGTTGATCAGGCGTATTTGTCTCATTTCCTCATGTGTTCAATCAATACTTACTCGTCATACTTCTCAACAATTCCTAAGGTTTTTCCTATCTTAGTGGTCTTTCGAGTCTCTCGGTTAAAGCTTAAGGATCTATGTGAACCTTAATTCGCTAAAACCATTGGCTCTGATACCAACCTGTCAGACCCCGACTCCCAAGGCTCAACCCGTTGCATAATATCAACCAATCGTAATGAAATACAGTGGAAGACTTTTAAAACAAAGACCACTTCCATTAACCCAAATTGAAAGTTTTCATTAGTGTCTTAAAATAAAATAATCAAACATTGTCAAACACTCGTATGAGTGCGTTACATTTATACTAGTACTAAGACACTACTCCCAGGTGTCTTCAACTTAGGTCTTCCTCCTATATGGAGATTCATCATCTGTTCAACTCTAGCTAAGCCTTCCTAGCTAACGTCCATGGATATTTCTTTCACCTGCATCACGAGCTAAAAGACATCAACAACTATGTGTTGGTGAGTCATAACCATTGATATAAGGCATATAAAACATTTAGACATCATTCATTCATATATGTGTGGTGACAAGTTATCTACAAGCCAACTCTTCTCCAACGCCATATTTAATAGTGGCCAAATCTCGTCAGAGTCTGTTAATGTATATGCCGCATACAAGGATAACAAAGGTACCCTCATGACCCCTTTGGTCATATCATGTTGCTTAGGTTGGATGGTACCTTTCCTGTTACGAGCAGTCAGTCTACCTAATTGGATCCAACTAGACGCATACACATCCCGAGGCGGAGCCGGTAGTTCCTTTAACAACTACCTCTTAGCATGAAGCCCTTCCCTAATGACTTGCCCTATGGTATGTAGCCGCCATCTCTTTCATGGGATGACTCTTAACGTGAAGCTTATTACCGCGGACCAACTACACAACAACTAGACGAACCTGGTGTTGAGGTGCGTTGAATCACCAGGTTGCAATCTACTTATAACCACATACATATTCAAAACATTTATAAAACATTTCATACTTTTCATACAAGCTCGGATACAGCCCCGATATCATAAAGCATCTAAAAGTGGGGCGGCTAGACTCACCTTTGATGTAGCCTATGTATCTCAAGTCGGTGGCTAATCAAGGTAACCATGTAATCAATTTGTGTTGTCAGGATTAGTCCATTTCGGAATAATCCATCGGTATTCTCTTACCGATGTGCATTACCTTAGTCATGCTATATGTCTTTAGGCAATGACTTTAGTCCTTGGTATACTTATTCTACTCAAAGTACTTCGACATCTGAGTCAGGGTTTCTTATGTTCTCATTATCAATCTAGTTTGAAAAAGACACGTTATCATATCTTCGTGTTTCTCACATGATTTTACTTCTCATTAAAAACATATTGTATCCCTAGTGATGTTAGACAACCAACCTGACATAAGGATTCTAGCTTGTCCACTTAGAGCAGATGGAGATTCTCGGACGGGGAAAAGCGGCACTCGACATCTATTAAACAAGACCAAGAACAAAGCCATACCATGCCCTCGGGGGAAACTAGTGATGATTGCCATGAATGCAGCCCTCGAGGACGTGTACAAGAAGCTCTTTGCCGTTTCCTATCAACATGGTGCACCTCAGAGGAGCGTGAAAAGGCCGTGGAGACTTTGACCGAATGAATAGGGATCAATGGATAGACATTGAGGAGTAGAATCCAGGATGAACACTTTTTTCATTCGCTATGCGCTGACTGGATGCGTACTCGCATGATCAATCGATGGACGGGGGAATTGCGTGAATGACGAGCATGACTAGGAAGGTTCCATTCTAAAACCCTGGTTTTTCCATGGACTTAAGTCATACATATCTTACATGTGTACGGGATCTGAGCTCACACGTACAAGAGAGGGCACCGTTCACTATTATAACGGGTCTCTCTTAGTATGTTGGGCGTATATAAGATAGTAAGTAACTCGAAGGAAACTAAAAACGAGTCTTACCGAACAACGAAGATGCTCCGTAAGCCTCTCGTGAGCAAACCCGTACTCGAACCGAGCTTCCGAATGCTTCCGTTCTTCACCGAAGGCTCGTCGAGACTTCGTCGGGGCTTCGCCGGATGTTTCTGGCCGGATTTTGTGTTGGTCCAGTCAATCGTCAATCCGTGCTATATATGATATAGATTAGATCACAATCAATTGATACCACTAGATCTAGCAACAATTGATTGTGATTAATGAAAAAAAACTCAAACAAACCATTATAACCCAATAACAAATGATAGATTAAGAAGATGATTAGATGAAGTAGAATGAATTAGATTCAACAATGATATAACAGAGACAATTCCTTGCAATAATCAACCAGATTCGAACTCTAGATCAAAAGTATAATTTTATAGAATAAGTTCCCAAGAGTTGTCTACAAAATAGCCCTAAACAACTATTTATACAGTAGCTAGTGTCGCAGGCAGTGTCGCATGAACAAGCACCAAACATAACAAAAACATAATCTAACCTAACTATTACAAAGAAACACAAAGTACGACTAATCTATTACAAGTAAACAAAATACAATAACGACATTGTGAAGTACCACCCTACGTCCCTACATGTGGTCAACAATACTCCCCCTAGGGAGGTACTTCACCTATCGGATCTTCTTCTTCAGCTCCCGCCTTTACAGCACCAAATGCTTCTGTTAGCTCGCGAACACTTGACTCCAAATCCACCTGCTTTTTCACGCTCTCTGCAAGCTGCTTCACCTCCGATCTGATTCCTCGAGCCCTATTAGCTACCCTTTCAAATAGGGCAGCTTCCTTCTTTGTTTCATCTCTGGGTCCGCATCTAATAGGGTTCTCGCATAATATCATCAGGTCGTCGTCCAAGAATCCGAAGACCTCCATCGGATCAAACAGCCTCCATTCAGTTCCATCTTTAACCCTCACGACCGCCTCCTCCATTTGATTATCATATAACCATTTCTCAAACTCCTGTAATCTCGACGGGCTAGGGTCCGGAACTCTCAATTTCAATACTGTTTTAATTGGTTTCAGCTTCAAAACAACTTTTCCTTTACCTGTCACCCAATCCAAGTATTTCTTTGACCGTTTACGCTCCAGTTTATTGTAACCAAAACTCTCAAAATTAACCTTTAATCCTGCCTGAATCTCCTATTCCAGTAATTTCGCACGATCACTCAGATCTGCGTTAATCAGTGGGAGTACCGCCAAACGCCTCAAGTCCCATTTAGGGAATGTCTTGAAGTGTTTGCGATTGCTAACATAGCTAATACCGCCCCCTTTCCTCTTTATCATAAACTTCTTCATCTCCAAATTGAATTTCCAGCTAAAGATCTTGTTATCAGTATCTTTAGAGGTCGGGGCATCCATATTTTGAAATAAAGGCCTGACGTTTTCTGGTTCCTCCTCCTTCCGGAACTAGTCGGATTTGTCTAACTCAAAAACGTCACCCTACAATCCGCTCCTCTGAGCCACATACACCATTTCTTTCTCATCAGTCTCATAGAAATCTGGCTCCGGGTCGTAATCAACCAACTGTTCTTCTTCTTCTTCATCCACAAGTTTCATCTCAGCACCCTTCGATGTATCAGCAACAACCTCTTCTCCTCCCAAATCCGTATCAATATCGAAACAGAAGTCATCAATAACTTCTGTTTCTTTAGCAATACTTCTTCCTCTAGCACCACTGAAACCACCAAAATCTCTTCGGCGGGTTCCAGTCTGTACCATCTCTCTTAGTGTCAGATACTTTCCTATGTTCACCATCTCATTGATTTCCGCTTCAGTCTCTGACACACCTACTTTTACTTCTTTCTTCACATCATTCAATTCTAACAGCAACTTCTTGATTAAAACTTGTTGATCCAACACAATTTTCCTCAGATCCTCCATTTCGGATTCTCTGTGCCTCTATCTCTCTCTCTCTTCCACATCCATTAACTTGGTCTTAACCATACTTAATTCATTCGCGAGCGACGTATTCAACCCTCGAATCACGAAGCCCAGCATCACCTTTCTTTTCAGTTTTCTTTCTAAATGTTCCAGGCACAGTTTTAGATGCTGCTGGCTGTTTTCCCTTTGCCTTTTTCCGCCTGACATCAGTATCAGACTCAGTTCGAGATGGAGATCGATCTACAGTCTTCCTCTTCTTCTTTCCCTTTGATTTGAATATTTCTGCTTCAATCTCATCAATCTCCTCCTCGAACGGTACCAGCTTTGGCCCCACATACTTCTTCTTTTTCCGTATATCCTCCTTTATTTTCCCCCTCAACTCCTCAAATCGCTTCTCCTCGCTAACCTTCAACTTTTCACTGTATTTCCACCTCTCATCAGTGTACATGTTTCGGAAAAGATAGGTAATCTTTCCCAAAATGTCATGTCTAGGTGCGGAACAGTCAACGAAAATCCTGATATTCATTGGCTCCAGTACCAATACGTCTCCCAACTTCGGCAAATCTGGCTTTAAGTGGTCGATGAAAATCTGTAAAAACCGAGGGTATAACAACCACTTATCCTTCCGCCCAGATGAAATATTCTCTATCATATACGCAAAAATCATTTGAGGGATATTTGCTTTATCACCTCGACACAAGTTTAGCATAGCCCGAGTCCATTCAAAGTTCAAACCATCAGTTCCACCCTTTCGATGATCTAAGCATACTATAATAACATGGGCTATAAACCTCCACTCTTTCGACAGGAACGTCTTCTTGATCTCCCAACGTTCCAAGAAGTCGGTTCCTTCGTAACCCATCTCTAAGAAATCCTCATATACATCTGTAAGGCTTAGCAAAACAGGTGACCCAACGTCACGCTCCATCTTTACATCTGGGCAAACGAATCAACAGTAAGTACAATATGCTCCCCATAACTGTTGTCCTAATCTCCCCCGGATCTGCATTGAGATTGTATGTGGCCGACTCCCAGAAGTCACAGATATGTTGTTGATCCATCACCAGATCTTTTGTAACAGCATAAAAGATTGGGGAGGCCTTCATCCACGAAATCACGTCTCTAAAACCCACCGACTTCGGGTCCTTATCGTTGAGATAAGCGACCACGTTCGACCACTTGTCGAACTTCATGGCGGAGGAGGCTTCGGTTCCATATTGTAACCTGAAACATAAACCGGAAATTTGTTTGTTATTATATTAAAGAAAAGTAAAATAAGTAAAAGAAAAAATCAAAAGAAAAAGAAAATAAAATAGTAAAATATTAATAAAAGGTAAAATAATAAATAAAAAATAGAAAATCATAGTGTCGCAGACTTACGACACATAAGTGTCGCATATTCATCGACACTGCTGTTTCGCAACAGCATTACATGTGCAACAACACTACACTGTCGCAACACAAAAGACTTCCGACACTACCAACAGTGCATGGACAGCATAACATTGGTAGTGTCGCAAGCATGGTTTGAACTTTCGTTCAGTGTTGCAAGATAAACAGGTAGTGTCGCAAAACGCGAAAAACCAACAGTCAAGATAATCAAAACCATATCAGATCAACACCAAATCCAAATACATTACAGACGAAGGTTCGAAACATGTTAATGAACAAAACTTACCGATTGAAAGCACTTAAAAACACACTGAAATAACGGATTGAAGTTAAGTTTGTGTTAGGGTTTAATGCCGTGTATAAAGTCAGGTGTTTTGAAAAGAAAATTTGTGACCCAAACGACCCACATCAGATAGCATAAAGGACATTATAGTGTCGCAAGATGCGACACTGTAGTGTCGCAGAAACCCTAATAAGAAAAATTAATTTTTTGAAAATTAATAAAAGTCAAATCTAATTTAAATTACGGATATTTTAAAATAATGTCAAGCCAAACCATTTGAGATAGATCCAAAAATTAAGACCCATTTGTGTTACGAGCTTTCAAAGGAATCAAAACAGTAAAAATAGAATGATTCATGAGGAGATCAGAAAAACGAGTTTCAGACAATCATCTGGAGAGGCGAAGATTTGGAAAGATTGTCAGTATGTTTGTCCATTTAAACCCATGCCTTGTTCCTTTCAACAAACAACCTGTCACGATATTATCATGTTTTTGGTTCGATTAGAAGGAACTCTGGCAACTCGGTTTCCACAGATATTCAGCAAAGTGACTTGTTTTGACTTCATGACTTATTGAATTTAGATGATTCAGCAAGATTTTTTATAATTTGGAGGGACATAAACCCAGATCAAGTGATCAAGGTGAATGTAATTTTTGGAGGTGAAATGGAGTTTGAGTTTAATGAATGAAGCGTCAAACAATGAACTTGATGTAGAAACATTGTGAGCTTAGCTTTATATAGGATTTACAGATGATCAGAGCTCCAGGTCTATACTGACGTATAAAAGAGGAGATGATTATTTGTACGTGCTAATGAGAGCTTCAGGTCTATATTTACATATAACAGAGAAGATCATCACTCCAGGTCAATGCTTCCGCATAGTAGAGGAGAATAAAACGAAGAACAAAAAATTCTGAAGAGCTAACGAGAAGTGTCATTCAGGGCTACGGCAATTTGGGTTTGGATTTGGGAAAAATCAAGCACGAAACAAATACTCTCAGCCCTTTTTTGTCAAAACTTATTACTTTGTGCAGGCCAAATTCTGTGAAAATGCTCCTTATCACCGAGATCTTCGTGAATTTAGTTTTATCACAGAGTTGCTATCTAATTGTATTCAAGCTTAGCCTACTGACACATCAGTATACAAATCTCCTCCCTCCATCAAACGCTATTAACCCTTTATCTGAAACCTGCAAGAAACAAAAATATTTACATGAGATGAAGCATAATCATGAGATTTGTAGTATTACTCCCCTAAAACTTTCAGTTTTGTAAACTGAAATTTTTAAACAAATTTATGAACTTTTAAGATCATACTCAAACAGAATGGCCGACAATATTAGAAAATATAAGTAAGAAAACAGATTTTCCCTTCACATTTCTCCTTTTTTTAAAATATTAAAATGATTAAAAAGAAATCAAACCAAGAATGTTAATTAATTCATAAAAACGCGGTTTATCAAACGTTTTAGTGAACAAATCAGCTTTTTGATTTTTGGTATCGATATGATATTGATAAAACCCTTCTCCTGTGCATCCCGAATGGCATGAATTTGAGTTTCAATGTGCTTCGTTCGAGTGTGGTGAACAGGATTCTTGGTAATTCCAATGGCTGCCTCATTATCACGGAAGATCGGAGTGTGAAGAAAATTGATTGCGTAATCGATCATCTGATGTTGAATCCAAAGGACTTGACAGCAGCAGCTGGAGGCGACAGTGTATTCAGCTTCCCTAGTAGATAAAGAGAAGGTGGTCTGTTTCTTGCTCTGCAACAAAACTAAACACTCCCCCAGATACTGACACTCACCAAAAACCGATTTCCGATCAAGTTTGCAACTGCCATAGTCACTGTCAGTATAAGCATGAAGATCAAAGCTCCTTCCTTTTGGATACCACAAGCCGAGACGCGGAGTTTCCTTTAGATAACGAAAAATGCGCTTCACGGCCTTTTCATGTGACTCCTTAGGATTTGATTGATACCTTGAACAATAACCAATAGCAAAAGCAATGTCTGGACGGCTTGCAGTTAAGTACATTAACGATCTGATCATTGATCTGTAACGGTGAGTATCAACAGACTTTCCAGATTCATCAGGAGTAAGACATGTCTTTGCTGTAAACGGAGATAATTCAGAAGAACTGTCGTCCATCTTGTATTTTACCAAAATCTCCTGCATATATTTCTCCTGATGAATGAGTATACCATCGGGTTTTTGTACCACCTGCAAACCGAGAAAGAAGCACATCTCACCCACATACTCATCTCGAACCTCTCCTTCATCACCTCCTCAAATTTTCTACACAAACTTTCATTTGACGAACCAAAGATGATGTCATCTACGTACACCTGAACGAGTAAAACGTCGTCACCAATGACTTTCTTGAAGAGAGTCAGGTCAATGGTTCCTCTAGTAAAACCTTTGCTCAACAGATATTGTGTCAACGTTTCTTACCAGATTCGAGGAGCTTGATGTAGTCCATAGAGTGACTTGTCTAATTTGTAGACTTTATCTGGGAAATCCGAATCCTTGAAACCTGGTGGCTGACAGACATATATCTCTTCGTTGATATCCCCATATAAGAATGCGCACTTTACATCCATTTGATAAACTTTGAAGTTTTTGTGTACAGCATGGGCAAGAAAGATTCAGATGGCTTCAATTCTAGCAACTGGAGCAAAAACATCTGTGTAATCAATGCCTTCCTCTTGTGCGAACCCCTGAACGACCAACCTAGCTTTGTTTCGAACAATGACCCCTTTATCGTCAGGTTTGTTTTTGTATACCCACTTTGTTCCAATTGGGTATTTTTTTGGTGGAAGATCGACCAATTCCCAAACCTTGAGCTTTCTGAACTGTTAAAGTTCTAATTGCATTGATTCCACCCAGCTTGGATCTTGTAATGCCATGTTAATGTTCTTTGGGACTATCTGTGACAGAAAACAAGAGAATAAGCAAACGTTGATAAGCCCAGATTGATGACATCTACGAACACCGTCAGAAATGGATCCTATGACCAAGTCATGGGGATGATCTTTTAGTTCCTTGTACAACGAATTGGATGTAGAGATATCTGAAACAGGAATGGTAGATGAATCAAGAGGAATAACAGGTGATGCAGTATGAGATGGTGATGGTGGAGGATCAGCGGTAATAACATCATCAGGTGTGGGTGGCAACGGTAGTGGAATTTCCGGTGACGGTGAGAAAATAACAGAATCAGGAAGAGCTTCAGAATACACCGGAACGATGTCTTCTTCCGGAAACAGTGGTAAATTGAAAGAATTGAACGCAGTCGTGGCATCATAGAACCAGGAAGGTTCAGATCCAGTATCGCACACATTTGATTCCTGCCAATCAACATAGAACGATTCTTGAACGATTTTGGTACGTCTATTGTAAACTCGATAAGCTTTCTGAGAAGAGGAATAACCGACAAAGAAACATTCATCAGAGACAGCTCCAAATTTTGACGTTTGAGCTTGGGTATTCAACAAAGTACATGAACAACCAAAAGGTCGAAAGAAGTCGATCAATGGTTTTCTTTTGTGGAATAGTTCATAAGACGTCTTCATTTTAGCTTTCACGATCAACACCCTATTGAGCACGTAAGACGCGCAGTTAACAGCTTCATCCCAAAAAAATTATTAGAAGTTTTGGACATTTTTCTCGAAATCTTGATAAGGCGTATAATATCCTTGAGGCACGCGATGATGCACTCTTGGACATTTTTCTCGAACTCTTGATGATGTTCCTTGAGTCGCTGATGACATCGACCTTGAAGGGCCTGCTTCATCTCGAGGAGTAAAAGTTTTCCATCCTTTGGTAAACAAGGCGGTCGGTCGCACTAACATGCGAGCAGTTTGCCTTTTTGGGTAGTATCGGCCTCCATAATTCCTTTCCCGTGAGGCTTGACACGCCTCGGTTCGGATGAAGTTTTATTAGTCGAGGATGAGTCACTTTCATCCATGGTCGGTTCCGTCTCTTCGGAACTCCCTTTTTCAGGTAAAGGTACAAATCGGCTCGCGCCAAACTCCGAGGCATTAGAGGGAGAAACCGGAGTAGAGGGTGGTAGCTCTCCCCTCGTAGGGGATTTGTCGATCGGAATAGCATCTTGTTTGCTTAGTCCTCTAGCCATGTCTATATAGCAAGCCGACAATAAGACAAAAATAGATATAAAAGACTGAAATTAACACTTAATCCTATCATGCCTACATGAGGGGTACTAGGTTATAGTCTAGGTCGGTGATCTCCTAGTTCTCTATAACCGTTGGCTCTGATACCAATCTGTCACACCCCGGTGGCGGAAACACCGGGGCGCAGCGATCGTATCTCACAACTCTTGGTATTTAAGAGAATACTAAAATGAATTTGATTAAAAAGATTCGTGACATACGTTCGACACGGATATGTCTCACGAGTCCGATCTGTAGTGTCAAAGATTCAACCTTAAAACAAATAAAAATCCAAACCAAAAGGACAAACAAAACGACAATCAAGTCTACCAAATAAATAATTATAAGTCTAATGCAAATAAAGTCTCAAATAAAGTCCATGCTCTTCACTAATGCATCCAAGCTAGAGAATCCAACTTACTCAATTATTTCCACCTGAGAAAACATGCTAAAAACGGTCAACTATAAAGTTGGTGAGATTCACTGGTTTTAGTTTCAATAATAAAGTGTATGTGTGTAAAGCAAAATATATAAGAGCAAGTATAGCAAATGAAGTAATTAACATGAGTCCACAACTAAACCTACTGACAAGAATCATTTGCCCCAACAAATACCTCGTCTCAAGGGCATTCTAAGTTTATCATTGACTTTGAATATTTTCACCCAGTTAGTCGTATCGTGACTGTGGTTGGCGCGACCAACCCTGGATGGGGGTGTCAACCCGAATAGTACTATCCAAACTATCCACCGGCTTAAATCTAAAGTTAACTAGTTGTGTAGTTTAAAAGGGGACTTAAGAGTATGAGACAAGTATAGTTTAAAACCCATGAGAATAATAACAAATCGACTACAAGCATCACAAACATAAGTGCGTATAAATTCCAGGAATAAATAAAGTATAAGTTTACGTATAAGCATGTTTCTCACCCCAAAGATTAAAAAGTAAAAATAGGGGCTGTGAACTCACCTCGAGTGTAGAAACTAGCAACAAGATATTCGCAATGAACCTATAATTCATACGTGTGTCGTAAGTTTAAATGAGGTGATTAAGTAGCTCGTGTTAAATAGTTTTTCTTCTATGAACCGAATTTATTGTTCGTGTTTAAACATTTAGAGTTGAAAATTATATGTTTAGTTTAGTTTCAGTCTTGAACGGTACTTGCTTGTGTTCCACATGTATTTTGCATTAGTTAACTTTATTTCCCTTCCGGGTGTTTAACATTCCATTCCAAACGCTACGTATTATTAATTAACTATTTGCATAAATTTTTGTACATGTGGTGAATGTTTTAGCATCATTAAGCATCATCATTAAAAGTTGTCACTACGCATATCTTAATATAACACTAACTATCATAGAATTAGTTTTAAAAAAATTATTCAACTTGTAATTAACCAGAGCATCTAGACCATAAAATATTAATCATATTATTTCCTAATCTCTTTGTATGCATCATACCATAAATCACTGTTTAGATTATCAACCATAATATCCAAAGATGTTGGGTAAAGTTATGTGAGGATACAACAGTGGGCTTTTTTTTATAAAAGTTATGATCTAATATTAAATAATAAAAGTAGATAGCTAAACTCAAATTTATAACTAATCATTTTTGCTACTTCTTGCTGTTGTAGTCTATTAAATCATTTTTAGGAATGAAAAATATGAGTTTTAATTACTCCTATGTGTTTCTTATTTTTAACGGGTTATTATTCGGTTTAACCGTATGCCTCAACAGTAAATTAGATCCCCACGTTACCTTTGCAAGGATTCACGATTTCCAGTATGGTGTTTCTAAAGATAGTGTTGGTATTATTTTAGATATGCTTTCGGAATTCTCTTCAATAAGGTTTAGTTTAACATCATGGTATGCTTATTTCATGGTAAAGTTCCAGGTGTAGATTTATAAACACAAAGAATGGTTTAGAGAAAGGTACCTACCTTCGGGGCGGATTTGGACGGCTCGAAAAAGGCTTCAACGGTTTCCAACGCTGTGGTGAGGTGGCGCGCTTACCGTAATATAAGGATTCAAGATGAGTATTTATTTTACTAGAACTTAAGAATTGAAATTGGACTTGAGTTTTGGTTGTTACCTTGTAAAACTTGCAGAGAGGAGAATAATATTATGAGGTTTCAAAAGTGATGTGAATATAAGGAGGGTAAAGGGTATTATGAATTAATTCTTGGGTAGGAAGTTTAGGATTAGGTAGTTGGTTTCAATTTGAAAAGTCTTTAGTAAATAGTTTAAATAAAAATATAATATCTTTTAGAAATTCTTATTGTTTTACGTAGGATGGGCAATGTTCAATGCAATTAGTTAGGAATCCAAGTTTTGAAATTGGTTAAAGGTTTGTTTTTGATGAGATCAAATTGGTTTGATAATTATTATTAAAATTGAATTGTTATATTAAAAGGAATAAGATTAATCCATATATATAAGCTCACGTGCGGGTTGGTGTAATTGGATTTTGCTTTACAATTTATTAATCTACCTATTCTAATAATTAAGTAACACATCCACATGTCACCGTTTTAACTACTCCACATAGGATTTTGCTTAGGGGTCATGCTCTAAATTAATTTGATGGAGAATTTTTAGACGGGTCATGGTATGCTCCATATTCGAAATAACCCGATATGTTTAAATTAGAAATTCACAAATTATCATCAATTATCTCCTAACCCGATATGTTCAAATACAAAATTTACCAATTATCATGATCTATATCTTAACCCGATATGTACCAAGTATCATGAATTATCTCCTAACCTGATATGTTCAAATAAAAAACTTATCAATTATTATGATTTATCCTAACCCGATATGTTCAAATTAAAGTTTTACCAATTATCATTAATTATCTCATAACTCGATATGTTCAAATAAAAAAATTAACAATTATCATGAATTATCTCCTAACACGATATATTCTAATAAAAATTTACCAAATATTATAAATCATATCCTTTATTGTAATCTATGATTTTTTATATGAATATATTTGTAAATATCCAAATCGATTTAATAAGATATGTTCAAAATAAATTTGATATGTAAATTGAGTTAAAACCTATAAAACTAAAATCCGTGTAGTACATGGGTACTAATCTAGTTATAACATAAAGGAGTATAAATCTCATTTGCGTTTTTACGATTCATATTTTATTATTATTGTTATTACTTTTATTATATTTACATACTATTGGTATAGTTTCATTTAATTAACTTCTTGAGCCTAGCCTAATGTTTTGAAGACGGGTTAGTCTAAATGTTTAAAGTAATTCGGGTCTAATAGCCTAACCCGACATGCATTCTAGTATATTAGTGGATCCTAACCCTCAAAATATAAGTTTAGAAGTGGGGTTGTCACACACTGTATTGTCTCAGTATTCCCTTTTCTTCACAAAATGAGTCAAAAATGTGATTTTTGAACTCCGTCTCATTATCGCTTCGAATAGCTTTCACCTTCTTACCGCTAATGGTTTCAATCTTCAGAATAAGACTCTTGAAAGCTCTTGCAGTCTCCCCTTTGTTAGCAAGAAAACTTACCCAAGAATATCTTGAAAAATCATCTGTAACAACCAAACAATAAGATTTCTTAGCAATGCTTTTGATACTGATTGGTCCAAACAAATCTGAATGTAATAATTCAAGAGGACAAGAAATAGAATTAATCATTTTAGATTTGTGAGATTTCTTATGTTGTTTCCCCATAGCACATGCCATACATTTCTCAACCACCGAAAAATCTTTTATGGGCAATCCACAAACAAGATTATGTTTAACAAGTTTATTAATATTATCAAAATTAACATGACCAAGTTTTCTATGCCATAAAAATGCTTCTGAAGAGGAAGCTTTTGATAATAAGCATGTCACAGAAGAGGTTGACTCCTTCGAATTTATGTCAAGCAAATAGGTGTCATTCTTCCTTGGTGCGCGCATCACGATCATATCTTCAGAAACAGAGAAATTCGGCATAAGAAATAAGCATTCATTGGATTTGAAGAGAACCGGAATATTCTTATCACAAATTTGAGATACGCTCAGTAAGTTGAAGTGCAGCTCTGGAACGTAGTTCACTTTCTCTAACGTTAACGATCCATTCGATACCTCACCTTGACCGATCATTTTACCTCATTTCTTATCTCCAGCAAAAGCCACATACCCACCATTTATTATACGAAAATTAGTAAGCAGATCTTTCAACCCGGTCATATGTTGAGAACATCCACTATCTACATGCCACAAACTATTTGGCTTCCTCAGACGTTCCTGACATAACAAAACAGGAAAAAAAATCAATTAGAAACAGGAACCCGTGCCTTAGAAGACTTGGGTTTAAACAAAGAAAAATTAGCATAAAAATGATTATTTACAAACCTATTGAATCGATTAGTTAAACTAGAATTATTTACATCCTTTTGAACGAGTTCCGGACAGTTCTTAACAATGTGAGTGTCCTTACCACAGCAGAAATAATGTGACTTGAAACATTTCTTTCCAGAATTACCAGTAGAAATGGGATCAATCACAATTTCTTCCTCACATTCAGACATGTTTGTGTCTGAATCACTAAAAGAAACATACATTTCTTTTGTTTTACCTTTTGATGTGCTAGCTTCATTACTTGTATCTTTAACATGATTCATCTTTGAGTTGTTTGTCTCATCGGGTTTGGTTATACGGATTGGAGTAAAGGTAGGTATTGGTGTTGAGACAAACTTCTCAAAGCAATTCTTATTTGGCAACACATCATTAGATTCAACGAAAGAAACATGATCACCATGAACATAATTCAAAGCACACACGTCATTTTCAATGTTTAATACAGACGGTTTAGAGTTTAAACTACTCGAATCATTTAGCAAATCATTCAAACTACTACTATTGTCTAAAGTAGACTTCTTTGAACTTAAACTACAACTTGAAACAGAGCATCCTAATCCTGTTGAAGCACCATATTCGTAATCCTCTCGTACCTCCTGACGATTAACTCCTTCTAAACCTGCAAATAAATTGTTAGTGTGTTCTGCAATTAAATCATTAGTGGGATGAGGTTTGGGTATGGGAGAATAACAATAGGTACTAGGTGGATGATAAACATGAGGAAACTCATCATATACTAAACCTGTTTTGATTCGAGCTCCTCTTTGCCTACAATTTAGTTCCTCTCTTTTCATACCAGAAATGGTCCATCTATCAAAGTTTAGTTTGAAGTTTACTTCTTTCAAATTCAGCAAGTTTAACACGTTTATCAAGTAGGTTAACCTCAACATTCGTTTCAAGGAGTTTTCTATTTAAGTGATCTATTTCTTGTAAAGCTTCGTTAAGTTTTACGTAATAGTTCACCTCATTCTTTTTAAGATCCGAATTAATAGTATTTAGTTCAGCTTGATTTGTTAATAACAATCGATTAGCGTCATATACACCAAAGAGTCGAACCCGACAAGCCGATGAACACATGTCTTGTATTACCTCATAAGGAAGACCCATGATAATCTTCTCGGTAGCCAGAGCCTTCTCACAGTTACATGCAGGTGTATTTTTCTTCCTTTCTTCCTCCTTGCTTTCTTTCTCATCCTTCACAACTTCCACCTTTTTGATCTCTTCAGTTGCCTCAGTAGGAGCTTTTTCCGATTCATTCCATGCATTCAGTATGGTTTCAGCAACAAGAGCATGATTAATTTCTTCTTGGACTTCTGCAATCTCCGCACTCCAATCAAAATTTGTCAACAAGGCAGTCTCTCTTGTGTTACTGTTGTTCTCTCTCTCGATAACAACAGCATTTCTTGTGTTGGGAGATGGTGGTTCAAACACAGTTGGGGATGGGCAATCTCTTTTGAAATGTCTGAGTTGTTTGCAATTGAAACATTGGAGTTTAGATTTGTCGAACCTAACCTTTGCATTCTGATTGCCGAAGCTTCTTTTTCCGGTTCTCTCCATAAAACGTCTAGCTCTGACAGTCAACATTGCCATTTGCCATTGAATATCTGCTTCCTCAAGGTCGTCTGGGTCAACTTGCAACATATCCTCCATTGTGATACCTTTTCCCTTGACATCTCTGGAAATTAAAGCTTCATAGTTGTTTACAAACATTCCAAACAAGGCCATCATGTCATTTGGGACTTGAGATGCAACTGGTTCCTTTCCGACATTCTTTCGTTCAGATGGAACATTTCCTGAGATATATGAGAAACCAGAGTTGTTCATTGAATTTTCAGATGTGGATGAGAGTAATGCAGCATTCTGGGTTTGCATTGGAGGATAGACGGCCTGATTGTACTCTCTCCTTTTGATATCAAGCTCGAACGATTTCAGTTTGTTGATTACGTCCATGAGCTTATATTCAGCAAACATCTTCTCCTGCTTCAGCATTCTGACCTGCAAACTCCATTCAGGAGGGAGTGAGTCCAACAGTTTTGTCACTTGTTCAATAGTAGTCAACTGCTCATACTTCTTTAAGTTGCTAGTGACAGTCAGGAAACGATTTGTGAGATCTGCGATTTTCTCATTCCTAAGTCCCATAAATGAATTAAACTCTTTTTGTGCTTGAACTCCCTTATCTTTCTGAAGATCAACGTTTCCATCATAAAACTCACATAGAGCATCGTACAGATCCTTGGCATTTTTCTGATCTCCAAAATGATTGTGTACCTCTGAACTCAGACACAGTATTAAAGCACCAAAAGCATTGTTGTCACGGTCTATCAGTTTCTTATCTCTTTCATTGTATGTATCAGGGGTTGTGTTTCTGACAGTTGCCTCTCCAACAGTTGTGACAGGAATATGTGGCCCTTTTTCGATGGAATCCCATTGAGTATGATCAATGTATAAATAAAATGCCCTTAACCTTCTCTTCCAGTCCTCAAAGTTATCTCCATTGATCAATTTCGGTGGTCTACTCGGTGATCCACTTTCCAAGTCAGCAAGGGTAAAAGACATTGACAATTTGTTCATACAGTAGCGTCGCAAAAATTATAGTGTCGCAGAGAGATTAATGTCGCAAACAGGTTAGTGTCGTAGAACAGTGTCGCATGTAATTCTTCAGACACAGTCGCAAAGGCAACGTTTAACTTTCGTTCAGGGTAATGTCGGGTGTAATGCCGAGGAGCAAGTAACCAGGTAGTGTCGAGTACAATGTCGTTGACAATGTCGATAACAGTGTCAAACACAATCAAGCGATTAGTTTCGCAAGATCAAGCACACAAAATGAACTTTCGTTCAAGCAATGTCGCAAGCCAGTCACAAGCAAAGGTCAACAGCAGTAAAATGATAGTGTCGCAAACAAATCTAGTGTCATAAGATGAACACTAGTGTCACAAGATGAATCTGAGAAAACCCTTTCAACACGAAAAAGCACAAAAATCCTCACAGAAAACTCAAAACAGATCCAATTGATGATCTGTTGATTCCGATTGATTAACAATCCAAAATAGGTCAATCCCAAGCCAAATTCAATCCATAACATCAACAATTTAAGATCCAATTTGATTAAAAATACTTTTGTCCAAAACTTATGGAGAAAAACCCAAAATCACTCTAAGATCTCATATCTGTATAGCAATGATAGATCTGAGAGTTTCAAGTGATTCAAGCACCAATAAACCAATGTTTTCAATCTAATTCCATATCAAAATTCATCATATCAGATCTAGAATTGATGAAAAAAGAAATATGTCTAAAAACCCTCAAAAACCACAAATCATGAGCACAATGGCTCTGATACCATATTGTTGGTCTAGTAAATCGTCAATCCGTGCTATATATGATATAGATCAGATCACAATCAATTGATACCACTAGATCTGGCAACAATTGATTGTGATTAATGACCAAACACTCAAACAAACCATTATAACCCAATAACAAATGATAGATTAAGAAGATGCTTAGATAAAGTAGAATGAATTAGATGCAACAATGATATAACAGAGACAATTCCTTGCAATAATCAACCAGATTCGAACTCTAGATCAAAAGTATAATTGTATAGAATAAGTTCCAAAGAGTTGTCTACAAAATAGCCCTAAACAACTAATTATACAGTAGCTAGTGTCGCAGCCTGCTCGCTAAACTAAGACAAGCTGCATGCGAATTACAAAGAAACACAAAGTACGACTAATCTATTACAAGTAAACAAAATACAATAACGACATGGTGAAGTACCACCCTACATGTGATCAACATTTTGGCTTAGAGAGAGTGGAGAAGTGAGTGGTGCAAGAAATGAAGGGGGGTCGACCCCTTTTTATAGCTGCGAGTTGCGGCCTACGCAATACGCGCATGCCACGCTCTCCTCCCACTCGTATCGCGTAGGAGGGGTGGTTTCACGTGATACTTGCTACAACCCCTGTTTTGTGCACCCGGTTTTCATGGGTTAGGCGATACGCGCAGGCCAAGGCCCCTCCTGCTCTTATCGCGTAGGATAGATATTATTATTATTTTTATTTATTTTTTAAGTCTTTTTATTCTCGTGCGGGGCGGAGTGTCACACCTTCTAGATTAATCAAGGCCCCTTCGACGTTTCAACGCTTTATGAATGATGTGTTCCATCCTTTTCTAAGGAAATTTGTTCTTGTGATTTTCGATGATATTCTCGTTTATAGCGGATCTTGGCAGACACATTTAGAGCATCTTCGGGTTGTTTTGCAAGTGCTATTGGATATTAAACTGGTTGCTAAACATTCCAAGTGTCACTTTGGCCAAACCAAAATTTAGGGGCATTACTTGTCTTTTGATTGTTTAGCGGTTAACCCTAGAAAAATCAGTGTTATCCAACAGTGGCCTTGTCCCACTACCGTAAAAGAAGTTAGGGATTTTTTGGGACTTTTCGGCTATTATCGTAGTTTTATAAAGCATTATGCTATTATTGTAGGCCCTCTCACCGATTTGCTTAAAAAGGAGAACTTTTCTTGGTCTTTTAAGTGTTCCACTACTTTTGAACACCTTAAAATTTTGTTAAGTACTGCTTCGGTACTTTGGTTGCCTGATTTTTCGAAGTCTTTTGCTATGGAAATTGATGCATCAGGTATTGGTATAGGGCGGTCCTTTCTCAAGATAAGCAGCCAATTGATTACTTTAGTAAAAAATTGGGTCATCAGATGCAACATGCTTTCGCGTACCAATGAGAATGTTTTCTATCACTTAGGCCGTCGCCAACGACAATACTTACTCGGAAGGTAATTAATTATTATTAGTGACAAAGAATCTTTAAAGAAACTTAAGGAACATGTAATTTAAACTCTAGATCAAAACAAATGGCTTGGTAAATTGTTAGGTTTTGATTTTGATATCATTTATCGCTCGGGGAAGCTTAATATTGCGACTAATGCTCTGTCACGCATCCTTCCTACCCAGAAACGACTAAACTCTGAGTTACAAGCTATTACACTCAAGAATCATTATTGGTTGATTCTGTTCGCCATGAAACGACTAAACTATGAGTTACAAGCTATTATCTTCAAATTAGTGGTTGATCCCATGCCCTTATGTCCTTACCAGGTTATTCCACCAAGGATGGTATTGTATTTTTTCAAGGCCGGATATGCATACCCATTGGCTCCCCCCTCTGTCAACAATCGTTACATGAATTTCATTCTTCCGTTACTGGTGGCCATTTTGGTATAACTCGCTGTTTTTATCACCTTTCTTCCAATTTCTTCTCGAAACACATGCGCAAAGCAATTTATCGCACAGTGTCAAACATGTCAACAAACCGAAGCATCCTTCTAACCACCAGCGGGTCTTCTACAACCACTTCCTATTCCCAATCTTGTTTTTGAAAGTATTACTATGGATTTCATCACCGGTCTACCCCATTAACAAGGCAAAACAGTCATCATGGCGGTGGTTGATCGCCTTTCTAAGTATGGCCATTTTCTAACTCTTCCTACTCACTTTAATACGGCTACGGTGGCTTTGTTTTTTTTAATGAAATTATTCGCCTACATGGGATTCCTGTTGATACTGTGTCGGATCGAGGCGTATGTTTCATGTATGAGTTTTGGAAAGAATTGCATCACCTACAAGGCACCACACTTTCTTTTAGCACCTCTTACCACTCACAATCCGATGGTCAATCCGAAGCCGTCAATAGGTGCCTTGAAATTTGGTTATGTGGTGGGCCAATAGAGAGAATGGCTCTGATTTTTGCCTTGGGCGGAATTTTGGTATAATACCTTTTACCAGACTTTTGCTTTTGAGGTTTTATATGGTCGAAAACCACCTACAATCTCTCGGTATATCAGGGATTCTACCACTAACACCATTTTAAAAGAGCAACTTAGGACTTAGGATGAGATTTTAGCTGCCCTTAAAGCAAATTTAGCAACCGCACAAAACCATATAAAAACATTACCTTATAAGCATCGCCGTGAAGTTCTATTTCAAGAGGGTGATTGGGTATTCAAGAGGGTGATTGGGTATACGTAAAGATTCAACCATTTCGCCAACATTCCATTTGGTTATTACGCCACCACAAGCTGGGTCGTTGATTTTTGGGCGTTACCATATGCTGTCTCGAGTTGGCTCTGTTGCTTATAAACTAGATCTTCTATCAACAACGCATATTCACCCGATGTGCCACGTTTCGATGCTTCGTAAGTGTGTTGGCTTACCCGACCAGCAGATTACCCTTATCCACTTAGTTTATTCCAGAACTGCCTTCATTCTGCAAACTCGGGTAGTACTTGCTCATCGTACTATTACTTGAGCTGGTTAACTGGTTCATCAAAGTCAAATTCAATGGGAAGACATACCAGTTCAGGAAGCCACCTGGGAAGATAATACCCATTTGACTAAAACTTACCCCACTCTTCACCTTGAGGGCAAGGTGTCGTTCTAGGGCTGGAGTAATGTTGTGAGCAGCCCGGTCCACCCCAATTCACAGCCCATGAATATGCAACCTAGTAATCTATCTGCTAAACAAAGAAATACTCGGCCCAGAAAGTTACCGACTCTTTACAAAAACTTCACCATGAATTGAATGACATCACAAATGGAGACTAGTAAATGCGAGTCATAAGGGCAGAGGTGAGAGAGTGTGAGGGTTATGAAATTGTTATAGAATTGTTTCTATCTCTTCTTTCTATCATCTGTATTCTCTTCTCATTTTCTCCATTGGAATCAAATAAGCATTTTGTTATTTCTTTTACTTATTATACTATGATTTGAGTTGTGAGTGTAACTAGAACCTTTCAGAAGAGCAAGAGACCAAACAAACTGCGATTAAACTTATTCTAAAGACGTTAAAATCGTGTTGCCAAACCTTCCTCCACCCCACTCCAAAACTTAAACCACCACCTCACCCAAAACCACCCCGAGAAAATCTAAACCCTCTCACCCACCCTAAAAGCCGAAGACACTTTTTAATTCTTTAACAAAATCCACTTTATGTTTGATCTTTCACCGTTTCATATGATATAGTTGTTAAAAGTTAGTCTTAAAACCTAAGACTAGAATTGAAACTTTGATAACATAACAAAGTGTTTAAAGTTATGCCCAAAATAAAACTTTGAAAATAAGAAATTCTTAAAAAAGGAAAATATGAAAAAGAAAAAAGTGGAGCTGGTATGCCGTTGTTTCATGTCCTTTTTTAGTTTTTTGGTTAAACAAAAAAAGAAAATAAAAAAAGAAAAAGAAAAAAAAGTACACATCATCTTCTGGGACCAAATTGCAAAGTATTGTTAATCAACGTTAGTACTGCATTTGCTACTAAAGTTTAAGGTTTGTTATTGAAAATAATCCAAGCATCAGTCTTATGGGTTTCAAATCAGGCTCATCCGACGGCTGTAATTGAGTCCACGACTTGTACAAATACATCATTGCCTTCAACTTCGCTTCTATCGAATCTCTCATTTCACCTAATCAGTCTCAATCTCAATCTCAATCTCAATCTCAATCTCATCTCAATCTAGATCTTATTTCTCATGGCTACTATCAACGCAGTTAAGGCACGTCAGATCTTCGACAGCAGAGGCAATCCCACCGTTGAGGTTTGTTCGTTTTCATAGATCTTTCAATGAATATGTTCTCTGATTGATTTTTGCTTTTGACATCGTTTTCTATAGATTCATTTTGTTTGATCTATCACTCTATCTCAGTTGTTCGATTATTGCTTATATCGTTGTTATAGATGCTAGTTTTATCTTGTTAGTTAAGTTATCAATCAGAAAGATCTGTTTTGAGTTTTTCGATAGTTGATTGCTAAATGAAAAATAGTTGTGACATAAATCAACATGAACATTATAGGTGGACATTACTCTTTCTGATGGAACGTTGTCCCGAGCTGCTGTGCCCAGTGGTGCATCCACAGGTAAGATTTGTTTCAACTATCTCTATATTTTCTTATTTATTTGCAGTTCCTGAGCATGCGTTTTGCTACATTTTGAATATAGTTGTTATATGATATGCATACAAAGTTTTAAGTTTATTGTTGTTGTAGGTATTTATGAAGCTCTTGAACTAAGAGATGGTGGATCCGACTACCTTGGAAAAGGTGTCTCCAAGGTTGGCTGATTGATATACTCTTTGTTTGTTTGTTTATGATATTAAAAAACAGAACGATATTATCTTACGTTTCTTCTGTTTTAATAGGCTGTTGCAAATGTTAACACAATTATCGGTCCTGCTCTCATAGGCAAGGTTAGTTTATTAACCTCAACTCAACTCAAATCAATCCTTGAGAATGATTTTAATTTAGTAATTTGGGTCTAGAGATCCATAAAGGGGTCATGATTTGGTTTCGTGTGTGTTACAGGACCCAACTGATCAGGCTGGGATTGATAATTTCATGGTTCAACATCTTGATGGAACTCAAAATGAGTGGGGCTGGTGCAAGCAAAAGGTGTAGATTTTAAATGGGTTTAGTTGATTTTTTCGTAATCTTTTATGTGATGATACTCATTGCTTTACCATTATCTTGTTTAGCTTGGTGCAAACGCCATCTTGGCGGTGTCACTTGCAGTTTGCAAGGCCGGAGCAAGTGTGCTTAAAATCCCCCTTTACAAGGTAATTGCAAAATCGTAGTCACAATTGCTTGCTCTTAGTTGCATGAAATAGTAATGTGTCTTACCTTATATTATATAAAACTCAAAATTTATGTTGTTCAAGTGTTGGTAAATTTTATTGACTGGAATAGTTTCTGCTTACAGCATATAGCTAACTTGGCTGGTAACAAGAGCTTAGTTTTGCCAGTACCTGCATTCAACGTCATTAATGGTGGATCACATGCTGGAAATAAGCTTGCCATGCAGGTATGTCTTATTACACTTCATCTTCTACTGTATTTTGGACATTTGTTAACAAAACAATTTTTATCTGCTAAATTTTCCAGGAGTTTATGATCCTTCCTATTGGTGCCTCTAGCTTTAAGGAAGCCATGAAGATGGGTGTTGAAGTGTATCACAATTTGAAGGTGAGTTGAAACTTTAAACACAATTTTTAATGCCAGTTTATATTTTTTTACTCATTGGCTCGTTGAAGACTTATATAATATGTGTTTGAGTACTGAATCATTTATTCTGATTTCAGTCTGTGATTAAGAAGAAATATGGTCAGGATGCAACAAATGTTGGTGATGAAGGTGGCTTTGCTCCTAATATTCAGGTTAAGCATGGGTTTATGTTATAGCATGTGCTCTTTTGTTATATCATGTGTAATTTTTGATTTTTTTAACACTAGTTTGTTCTTTTGAACTTCAGGAAAACAAGGAGGGCCTTGAGTTGCTAAAGACAGCAATTGCTAAAGCTGGATACACTGACAAGGTAATTGTTAAGTCTGTCTTATTGTTGCATGATTGCTGCTTTGTTCAAGTTTGAAATATAAAAACGTCTTCTGTTTGTTACTGCCATAGGTTGTCATTGGAATGGATGTTGCTGCATCTGAATTTTATGGGGAGAAGGACAAGACTTATGATCTGAACTTTAAGGAAGAGGTAAAAGCTTCTTGAATATATGACCTTTGAAAGTGCTATGAAGGAGGAACATATGAGATAACTATAAGAAAAATGTCCTCATGTATGTTGGTTTTGTTGATTTATTGACAATGCAGAACAATGATGGCAAAGAAAAGATTTCAGGAGAACAACTGAAAGATCTTTACAAGTCGTTTGTGAGCGAGTACCCTATTGTGTCTATTGAGGATCCATTTGACCAAGATGATTGGGAGCACTATGCCAAGATGACTGCAGAATGTGGTGAACATGTACAGATTGTTGGAGATGATCTCTTGGTCACCAACCCCACGGTTAGTTTTATACTGTTATTTCTGTTTTCTTTTAAGCTGCTTCACACATTGGTGGAGGGAAGTAAGGAGGCTGTTCACAGCATTGCAAGATGGTTGATTTAACTACTAATTCATATTTGTATCTTTGCCTTGTTTAACCTTTTTTTAATGCGCGAACTTTGATTTACAGAGAGTTAAGAAGGCAATTGATGAGAAAACATGCAATGCTCTTCTTCTTAAGGTATGTGACTGATCATATTCTTGAATGTAATGAAGGTCACTTAAGCAATTACTTGTTTGTTTACATTTTCTGTTCACTGGAGCTAGGTTAACCAAATTGGGTCTGTTACTGAGAGTATTGAAGCTGTGAAAATGTCCAAACATGCTGGTTGGGGAGTGATGGCCAGTCACCGGAGGTATGAAGATCTGTTTTATTAAGTAGAGGCAATTTGGCCTAGATGGTTCTTTTAATTTTGTTTTTGGGTTAATGTTTTGTGTGGAACACCATATCCACTAATTGATTAAATTATAGTTGGGTTGACCTTTAAACATGCAATTAGCATACTGGAAAAGTTAACGGGCTAACCCAACCCATTTGCCTCATTGTAACATATCCTGTTTTGACCTAGTTTGCTACCAGGAAAAGGATCTATGTTTACTGTTTTGATATGGGTTTGAAGATAAATTAATGGTTTTATTTTGTTGCAGTGGAGAAACAGAGGACACCTTTATTGCTGATCTCTCTGTTGGTCTGGCAACGGTATATATCATTTTCCATTAGAAAAATACATAAAAAATGTAAATTTGAAATTCTTATATGTGCATTGTCTTACTGATTCTGACTTATACACACAACAAACCTACCAGGGTCAAATCAAGACCGGAGCTCCATGCAGGTCTGAGCGTCTTGCAAAGTACAACCAGGTTTGTTTTTTCTCTTCCTCTTTCAAACTTATATTTTTTAAAAACTCTCATCTACTCAGACCTCCAAAATATTAAGTCAACATACACATGCAATTCATTATCTCTTATCTAATATGTCAACACAATTAGCCATCTCCTCACATAAAATTAAAAAAGGGCAGGCCACATGTTTTGTAGCATTGCAATTATCATGTAGTTCATTGTATCACCTACAGGACACAGTAGTAAAACCATAATCATGTTGGCGAGTTCAAATTAAAACTACTAATTACTAAGAAACCAAAAAAATCCACTTTATCTTGATTACACAACTGTTGCAATTCACGGAGTTAAAGAGAGTAGGTAGTGTAAGAGAGATGAGAGATCTCAACCATCCTTTGAAACATATGATTAAAGGGTTATAAAAAAGATCATTTAGCTCCTTTAATATTCAAGGCCATTTAATAAATCTTCCATAACCACTGACATTCATATTTAATTAGTGGGATAGCTCTCCAGCATCTTGTAGATAGCTAGCACATTTCACACATATAAAGTCGTATATATGCATCTGTAGGTTGACTTTTAGGCATGCATTTGTTATGAAAATATGTTTCTTTCTTTATTCTTGCAAGCTTTTTGCTAAATAAGAGTGTGATTGGGGTTAATCAGCTTTTGCGAATTGAAGAAGAGCTCGGATCAGAAGCTGTTTATGCAGGAGTAAACTTCCGCACTCCAGTGGAACCCTACTAGATTGTACATGCAGACAATGGAGACATCTGGCCATACGGGATGTACGGTAATCAATAATGTAGAAGCTTTGTTTTTTTAATAATTGCTACTCAAATTTTGTGTTGAGTTTCTGACTGTAAAACTGCATTTGCTTTTGCCATTTGAGCTTTAGTTTGTAGCTGTGCTGCAGTTTGTTGCTAATTTGGTCTTAATGATTTTAGAAATTATTTAAAAAATGAATTATGTTATATTGGTTTTGCGTATACGGAAGTTACACAATGGTACATGTCGACTATCATGGTTTTGGCGGCACTACATTCTGTTTTAGCCACCCTTTACCAACTTCCTCGTTCAAGCTATTTGTTTGGAACTTTAAACATGTGTGATTCAATTGCATGTGATTCAAATTTTTCGTCAACAGGACCAAAAATGGGTTAAGGTTAGAATGGGCAGTGCCATGAAGTTACATTAAATTGTCACAAGAAATAAGCATGTATACGTTCAAAAACTTGCATGTAGTGAAGCAAAAATCGGTTTTTGATTTACTTGTTAGTTGTTACCCAACTAGTAACTTTTACCACCAATGAATTGTAATGAGTAAGCCTTGAAAACAATAGATCATGAATATGTAGGATACTGTTTTCACAAAGTTTAAACAAGGCAAAACAAAAGCATGAAGCAACTCGACAAGCATTATTCAATTTATGCACAGATTAGAAGAGGAAATAAAGTTTAAACAATATTATGCAAAGTAGACACTAGACTAAACAACCCCATTAATCTGAACTAGTTTTAATAAACAATTTACGTTTTCAAATTTAGTTTTAGATCATTCTTGACGATATTATTTCCTGTTTTTTATATTCTTTATTTTGGGTGTGTCTGTCTGAAAAGCATGTGCCACACGACCATTCAATATCTTGTGTTTTTTAACCTTTAGCCGCAAAAAGTCTGCCTCATACTCGGTTCCACGCCAAAATCTATTGAAGATATTGCTCCACAAGATGGATTTGAGCATCTCTTCATGACAAAACCAGATCATACTAAAAAAAACTATTTCTACTTTGAAATCAATGGTGATGAAGACATTGCCTCAAACCATGTAGCATAGGTGGAAACCAACAACATTCGATCACAAACTCGAAGATAAAATTCACCTTTGACGACATCCCTCCCTCAAAATGGCTTGATAGAAGTGTTGAGATGTTAACTTGGTGTGAAGCTTAACTCTGGTACTATGACATCACCATCGTTATCAAGCGGTTCCTAACAAGATGTAGGGAAGACTTAAAGGTCGGTATCTCAGCCTTGGTGAATATTGCGGTATTCAACTCCTCACATGCCAATCCCTAGAAGCTTTCATCAAGGAAATCCAACTTGAATTTGTTGGAAATCCAATAGAGCATAAGATTTTAGCCAAAGACGAGTTTCTAAAGATGAAATATTGCTCTTTCAAACCAAGAGACCTTGAGAAGCATTACAATCGGATGTTCTTAAGGTTTTATTGCCTTAATGGTATAGATGAGTAAACCTTAACCATGTCTTCCTCGGATGAAGCATTCATGGTATTGGATAACAAGAACTTGAAAGTGGCCAATATCTCATTAGGAGAACTCTACTAGTTAATAGCAAATGCTCTCATGAAGTTATGCAATCAGAAAGATTTCTGGCTGAGTTTAAAAAAAATGAAAGATGCCTAGGGTCAGCATGTAGTGACAAACAATTGAAAATCAAATTTAACGATGAATCTACATGTAGTTGTTCCAAAAAATCTAAATTACTTAAAAAGTTCTATTCAAGGAAGGAAAGAGGAAAGTTTAAACCCAGGAAGAACTAGAAGTTCTTAAGCCGAAAGTTGAATAGAGGCCGAAGCACCGATCAACGTTATGTCTACAACAAGAAAGGTCAGTTCACTAGAGACTGTAAAGAAAGAAAGAAAACTCAGGCTCCTGTTGAAGCAATCAATAAGATTGAACCAATTGATGTTTCTAACCTAGAGTCGTTATTCTCCCTAGAAGACGAGACAGGAGAAATCACAATATGTTCTATCTACGACTCTAGCTCAAGTGAAAGTAAAGTAGACTCAATGAGTCATCTGATTCAGACATAGGTCCGATGCCGATATACATGATAGATGCCCTCCCTCGTCGGGAAATCACAAGCAAAGGCTACAATCTCTAGAGGATCAAAGAATGAACGGGTCTCTAGACAGATTGACCCCAATAATTCTTCGATCCAACAAGCCATGTGCAAGATTGTTTTCCTACTGATACAATATACCTATCCTTTAGGGAGAATGTGTCACCTTAAAAAACAAGGAACCACTCATAAAAAGGAAAAAAACAACAACTTGCTAATGTGATATCTACTTTGAAGATTCATGCGTTAGTGGACAATCGATTCTCGCAGACAGATGCCGAAAAAAAAATCGAGAAAAGGTTTATAGATACAAACCTCACACGTCACAAAACAATCATCTTCCCGCAAGAAAGAAGGGTTGAAAGACAGAACATCAAATCAACGATGGGTTACTGGTAATGGATAAATTAATCACTTTTAAAGGGGTGGATGATGTCATTAAAGCGTTTCATTATCCTATTACATAAGCAATGGCATCATTCATCACTTTAAGAGTGGTTAATGTCTCAATTACCAGTAAGCTGTCTTTGATTTAATGTTCTGTCCTTGAGCCCTTTTTTGCGGGAAGATGATTGTTTTGTGACGTGTGATGTGTGTGGTCCACAACCTTTTCCCGATGTTTTTTGTCGGCATCCATCTACGGGGTTCGTTTTTTAGTATCACTAACACAGGAATCTTCAAAGTAGACATCACATCAGCAAGTTGCTTTTCCTTTTCCTTTTCCCGAGTAGTTCGTTTCTTTTTTAAGGCTAACAGATTCTCTAAGATCCCACATTGGTTATGAGGGAGAACAAAATGTTCCTTTTAAGGAGCTTGATACCCTCACCATCATGACGCATTTCAAAACCATGAGGGGTGAACGCCTTAGGGCGTGTCTCTGCCAAAGCGGACTATATCATGGTGTGGTTTCGCTGGGTTGTTACAGATGGTAACAGAGCCAGGGACCTGACTAATGTGCCAGCCATGACGCTAGGCTCCTTAAGGGGGTGGATTGTAAGATCCCACATTGGTTGTGGGGGAGAAAAAATACTTCCTTATAAGGGGCTTGATACCCACACCATCATGACGCGTTTTAAAATTGTGAGGGGCAAACGCCCAAGGGTATGTCTCTGCCAAAGTGGATAGTATCCTGGTGTGGTTTCGATGGCTTGTTACCTAAAGGATATGTTTAATATATCAGTATGGAAAGAATTTTGCACATGGCTTGTTGGGCCAAAGAATTGTTGTCTTTTGGTTTGTGGGGTCAACCAGTCTAGAGACCAGTTCATTCTTTGATCCTCCGGAGAGTGTAACTTTTGCTTTGGGCATCTGTCATGTATATCGGCATCAGACCTATGTCTGTGTCATCTTCCAGAGAGTATATCGACTCTAGAGACGTAGAAGATGGAACATATTGTATTTTCTTCTGGCTCATCTAGATAGTATCGACTCTAGTTCAGAGTCGTCAACTGGTTCAATCTTGTTGATTGCTTCAACAAGAGTTTGAGTTTTCTTTCGATCTTAACATGCTCTTACGAAATGGCTTTTCTTGTTGTAGACATAAAATCGATCTGTGCTTCGGCCTCTATTCGACTTTCTAGCTAAGAACTTCTAGCTCTGCTTGGCTTTAAACTTTCCTCTTTCATTCCTTGAAAAGTAGAACTTTTAAGAAGAAATCACTTTTCTCAGTATTATCTGGTTCTGTCATAAAATTTTGGCATAAAACTTTCTGAGTATGAGACAAGCTCTTCATCTGATTAATCTGTAATAACTGGGGAGATGGATAGCAACACAATTCGCTTGTTCTAGCTTAGAGAATGTAAGAAAGCGAAAATGAAGGTTTCTTTGATTGTTAATTTAGCCTTAGAGGAGGCCATCATCAAGCTGTCATCAGTGGTTCTTTTGCTTGTTGATGGATCTTGCACCTTACTCGTAGGTGGTCTCCGGTTTGGATTATAAGACGTCATCAAAGTTGTTGAAGAGGACATTTTTTTTTCTAGTTTTGAGTTTTGCCTGTTCTTTTGATCATAATCTTAGAGATGGTGAGTCTTCAGGTTATGAAGATATCTATAACAGTTGGGGATCAAAAGGTTCTCACAAATGTAGAGGAAGGTAATATCCATGGATCGTCTGCTAGGGGGGAGACCCTTTGTTGTTTGTGTTGTCTTTCTAGCTCTACAAGTTGAGCTTTAATGAACTTCATCTTAGCTTCCTTTTGTGTTTGGGAAACACTTCTTGAACTTACTCTTTGTAACATCCCATATTTTAGGTACTATTTGACTATTTATTATGTGACTTATAGTTATTACATCATACGTAACGAACCATATCAAATTGCAAACAATTCATTTGGAAATACGGCACGACCACCTTAAAAGTAATAGATTAATACAAATTATTATTCTAAAAATCTGGCTCAAGTCTATCTTAAAATAAATTGTTCAAGTAACAATACAAACATATACAAATATGAATACACACACACACACATATATATGTATATATATATATATACACGTACGATACAAACATGGAAGCAAAACACGAGATTCACATTTAATCAAGTACTCAAAATGAAAACTGAACTATTAAAGATATAGACTAACTAAAACTACCCGCTTACTTACCGACTAAACAAACTAACCAAAACCTTAGACAATTACCACAAATAATCATGACTTTGTACCACCTTGCCTTTCCTCCCTTCCTTCCTCCATTGTAGCCATCGCCCTAAACCACCATCACCATCATGTCTCACATCTAGTCATGTTGGGCAAGATCACTAGAACCCCGTTGGACATTAACCATTGGCTAACCATCAAGCACTATAAATAGAGGACCAAAAACAAGCCACAACATACACACACAAACCACACCACCCAACCATCTCTCTTGTTGTTGCTATTCGGCCGAAGAAGGAGACCACAAGACGAAGTCACAGATCGAGCATCTCACCCTCCATCATCCTCTTTCTTGCACAAATGTTCGTTAAAACACTAACTTTGTTTTCTTAACTAAATCGTATGTCTTTACTAACCGTCATGACATAAGTTGGTAAAATAAAAGTCAAGAACAAAAATGACATTAAAACTATGCTCGAAGAAACGGTCACTCAAAAGATGCAAGGAAAACTTTTGTTTGTAAGCTGCAAACACACCAAGAAATAAATATATTCTAAAAAGCTTTTCATAATAATTATTCTTCTTCCCCTCTAGATCTTGATATTGGTTCTATATGGATCTTGGAAAAGACAAGACACACCTCTGACACAAGAAAAATGGACAAGATTTGAAGTGATAGCACAAAGGTTTTGGAAAACAAGACATATCTTCATTTAAATCGTATCAACGTCGTCAAGCTCGGGTGCAAAATGTCCATTGGTAGACATGGTCTACTTATAACGATATCTCATGACTAGATACGTCTAAAGGTTGGTTTGTTGACGCAAAATCCATGGTTGACAAGGCACACAACCAAACCAAGGTTTAGACACACTAACAAAGTATAATGTTCAAAACATTTTTACAAATAACTTGAAGTCATGTTAAAATTTTGTATAAAACTTGTAATGATGAGAATAATAATAAAAACCCACTCTTATTGTTTGGATTAGTAATTTTGTATTACTAATACACATTAAACATTAGATATAAAAAGTTGTACTTTAAGAAATGTATAAAAGCTGGCAGATTATTTAAGTCAACTTTGAGAGGCCTTATCTCGTCCAAAACCTAACGAAACTGAAAGTTTATTGAGTCTAAAGTGTAGTTCAAACCTTTATCTTTCAAACCCAAGTAGTCTCATAATTTTTAGAGGTGATTTGATACCGAAAAGAGAGTTACAAAACAGAAGGTCAAATCTGTTGTTTTTGGCAGCATGTCCAAGTCAACTTTAAAATGACATTACCCTCGCAGTTTTTACTCTAATGACTTGATTCTTCTTTTAAAAGTTAATTTTATATGTTAACTTTAAAACCAATATAACTTATCTTCGTAAAAATAAGATTTGGAACTTAACTAACTTACGTACTTTTGTAAGTTCAACATCAAGATTTGACAAACCTTTGTCAAAAAATAAATTAATTTAAGGTCCTTAACTGAACTCTTAAATGAGCACCATCACATTTTTAATAAACTAAAACCCATGTAGAAGTATGGTAAAAATCCCAAGTTTTACTTAACTTATTTGGTCAACAAAACGACGTCATAAATAACATACGTAACAACATAAATATATATAAACAAATAAACATATTACTACTCTCACCCCCTCCACTTAAATCACTAGTGTTTTATGAACATTCATAAAACCTTAAACGTCAAACGCTACCCAACATACAATTAAAAGAACTACCAACTTAGAAGACGGCTTCAAGCTTAGTCTAACTTACAACCATGGATAATAACCATGTGACGAACTCTTATCATCTGTAGGACGTGTTCATTACCACACACTTAGTCATTTGTTCAATCATTCCCTTCTAATCAACAGTGTGTTCTAGTAGCCTCTTTTTTCTGTTTTTACTTACTCGGGGGAGAAATATGTTACTTAAGCTTTCTTCTTATGAATCATGTTGCTTTATGTATGTGCACTAGTAATCTGATAATGTATTACATGAGTTAACGGGATATCACACCTTTTATGACCTTGTTCTACTCGAACACAACCTCTTAACTACTAGATGTAGCCTATGGATTAATATTTATAGTACTATTGGGATTGACAACCTCATTCTCCCGACTGATTAGAACGCGTAAATCCACGGTCAACAAATGTTGAATGATTATTTCCATGTTTATTTACTTGTAAATATTCGTGATAGGTATTTGCACAAGGTCTTATTCTTATACATATACTTGTTATTTGGTTGAGGATTGTGGGCTCATGGTAGTAATTATCAACTGGCTATGTGTTACTTTTAGATAAAGGGTTCATCACTTATTACCGATCATTATTAACTTTTAGAACTTATTATTTATCGAGTCTCTATACTATACGAGCTCACCAACATTATGTTGACCCGTTTTCTAACATGTATTTCAGGCAACAAATCAAAGTAAGTGTAGAAATTTTGGAAATGGCATGCTAGGGCACATAGAAAGATTGTGAAGCATATGCATAGGATTAACTAGGAAAATATGTTGTAATATTTTAAATATGTACTCTAATACATTGTAGCCATTTTGGATGTTATGTATGATTAAGTGGTAGCGTAGTATTCTCTTCTGTTATACAATGTGTTCATAGCATCCCAAGAAGCCATGACCCCAAGTTTCCGCCAAGTCAGGGGTGTGACACTCTTGTAGGGCTTTAAGGAACTTCATCTCAGCTTCATTTTGTGTTTGGGAAACGCTTCTTGAACTCTCCGAGTCTGGCTTGTTATAGACTATTTGGAGTAACTCATTATGAAGGTCAAGGATTTCGGTCCCGACTTCATATATGATTCCTTCTAGTCCATTCATTCTACCAACCAGGGTTTCTTGAATCTTTCAGGAGTTTTTTTTCTTTGGCATGATGGCTCTGAGAGCGTTGTTCTGAGTGACAAAATTTTCACTTTGCCAATTAACGAGGCTTCAGAAGGGTTGATCTGGCTTGGAATACCAATTGCACCTATTGTCTTTGGGCCTTGGATGTTCCAACTATGGTTTTTTCCTCTACTGGCCAGTTTCAAAGGTTGTTAAGGGTGGGTATACTGGATGGTAATCTGTAGGTGTGGTGGTTGGGGTAAGGGGTGAAACATTCTCTTGGTCGGGTGGAAGTGGATGGGTATTTTTGTGGTTATGGTGTTGATGGCTGGTTGTTTAGGTCTTGGTTGTGGCTTGGGTGTTGGTTTTGGGTCACCATACAGGACATAATACTCAAACTTTCATTGATGGTTCACCAAAAAGATCAGCGGTTGGATCTCCGACTTCATACTTTTGTCTGAAAGAGTACTGAGATTCTTTTTTCTTCTTAGGGCTGTTTTTTTCATATTCAGTTTGATGTGTGAATTTTGATAGTCATATATGTCGTAAGGATATTATGTTGTCTGTGTAGGAACTTGAACCGGCTGCATAACGAGGAGAAAACATATCTTCGATCTTGTTTATCAAATATGACCTCGACAAATCCATCCTAGTGACAGACGAAGTCTGGAGTCGATGTTGTCTGGACCAGTGCTTGGTGGATCTTTTCGTAATCAGTTATCCATTTTTCTGGAAGAAGCTTTATGATCTTTTCTCTAGATAACTTCTTAGGAACATACATGTAAATTGGCATTGCATTAGAGCCAATATCTATAAGCAATGCATCGCCTGAGTTGTCTTGGCCAGGAACGATGATTTCCATGGCATGATCTTGGACTCTATATGCCATCTGATAATGGAAAGTAGCCTAAAAAGTATTGAATGTGGAGTACCACTAATTTGGGTATGTGTTTTTAGGGTTGTTAATAGTGAGGGATCATATAAGGGCATACAAAAGTTTGGGTAAAAGGTGACAAAGATTGTTCCAACGTTCAATGTTTTCAGAATAGTATCAATACAAACGTGTTGATACTAAACAAATCTAGTATCTACTAGGGCAATACGAGAGAATGCAGGTAACCATAAGTTGTGGCAGGTGTTCATAAGTTGTGGCAAAGAGTTGTGTGAGTTAAACTTGGAGGTTTGAACGAACTCTCTGACGACTAGGTTGGACGAAGAACCTATAACCTTTTTCTTATATTTTCGGATAGGGAGTTATGGAGTTTGGAGAAGACACTATAGGGGTTAACTATGTGCATACTAGTAATAGGGATTTTAGAATCATTAGACATTTATGACATTTCATATAGTTGATCTATTATAGGCACCAACGACCTTCTAAGACTAGAACTAGAAATGGATAGAACATTATCTTGGTTCATAACTAGGTTTAGACACTGTTAAAAATATTGAGTTTTCCTAGCTCGTACTAAATTTGAGAGTTAACGCAAAGAATTTAGTGTGTCAGATTAGTGTACTAATTTGCAAGGTTAGTTTTCTGATGTGAGTAGACCATGAGATAAGCCTACAGACACCGGACAACTATTCAACCTTAGAAAGGAGGAACTTGACCGCTATGGGCTTTGATACCAGATAAGGGGTGGGGTTATGGCTGATCTATAGAAGACTAATAAGAACAAGGGGATACTCAATGGATAGATAGGGGGTTATGGCTGATCTAGAGAAGACCATTAAGAATAAGGGGAGACTCCATGGTATACTAAAAGGTTTAAAAAGAAAAGACTAAGAAAGTCTTAAAGAGATTGAAGGACTAGAGAGAAAACTATAGAAGATGATTTTAGTTCTTTCCAAGGATGGATTACAAGCGAGGGAGTGACCTCCTTTTATAGGCAAGGATAAGGCTGGTATTACATAAGCAATGACATCATCCAACAATAATGCATAATATTTCTTACAAACATGACCTAAGCTCTTACGTCACTTTAAGAGTGATTAATGACTAGAGACTCACAAACACATAAAACATAAATAATAGTACAAATACTAGAATCTTCTTCTTCATTGAACTCTAGGTCTCTTGCAAATCATTTCCAGCGGGAATCCAGGTGATACTGATATCTATTGGGTCATCTTCATAAGGGTCTTTTCCATTTGGCAGCAATCCCTTAGCTTTAAATTTTTCACGAAATGCCTTTGGTAGGGTCTAGATATCTACCTGGATCCAGCATTTAGCTATATCTTGGACGGGGTGAAGGACTTGTTTGCATGAAGTACCTGCAACTTCGAACATATGGACCTGATTGAAGATCGAGAGCTTGCTGTACTAGCTGACTGTTGAATCATCCCATTCATTTTTTTGTGGATAATCTTTCTTCAAAATCACTTCTCTTGCTATAAGATTCACTGTTGCCATTGTCTTCCTGAGTAGTAGCCATTCATTGTAGTTGTTGATTTTGAAGCACTGTTCTGAAAAGGACAATGTAGTGCTTTTTGGAGGAGGGTCCCATGGCCTATATCCATTTTTGGGCTGGGAGGAACCATTCCAGGAGCTTAAGGATGTTCTTGTCTTCTTCAGACAAAACTCCAAGTTGAATTTAATGCATATATGCATTTTGTTTTATAGAGGTGAAAGCCATGGCTATGATGAAAGTTTTTAGAAGGAACCACATGAAGCAAAATCCTTCTTTTGATAACATTTGTAAGTTCTTAATGTAAAAACATTAAATGACGGGTAGTTTAGGCTGAACTTGGTTCAAGTCATGAAGAACCCATTGGCTTTGAAGGCAATTGTAAGGAGTTTTTTTGTAGTTCGGTAGGGATTTTTCTTTAGTGCCTCGCTTTTTCTCGTACTTTAAATCGAAAGATGCAATCTCCGGAGGATTAATGAATGAACTAGTAGACATGTTGACCCCACAAACCGAAAGAAAACAACTCTTCAGTCCAACAAGCGATGTGCAAGATTCATTCCCTACTGATACACTAAACCTATCCTTTAGAGAGAATCGGCCAGCCATAAAAAAAATTAAGGAACCATTCACGAAAAGGAAAAGCAACTTGCTATTGTGACGTCTACTTTGAAGATTCCTGTGCTAGTGAACAAACAAATTAAAAAACATCAGGAAAAGGTTTGTGGACACAAACCTCACAGATTAGAAAACAATCATCTTCCCGCAAGAAAAACAGCTTAAGGGCAGAACATCAAATCAATGACTGTCACACCCTTAATTTTTCAAAAACTGGATATCCGTTAGGCGTGTGACCAAACCAGGATCCAAGTCATTTGTCACACCAAACGAAACTATATGAATTTAAAACATACGTGACTCATTAAATGAGAAATATATTACAGAGTTAATTGTTTAAATGTTTGCGGAAGCATAATGACAATGGGTGTCAAAACCTGTTTGATAAAGTAAATGAAACTAAAAATAATTTAATATAAAAATGTTAGATAACAAATAATATTAATAAAAACATGTAGACCCAATGATGCATGCATGCCCTATTTGTGCTCGTGCTCCTTAATTACTTGAGAAAAACATACTAAAACAGTCAACACATGGTTGGTGAGTTCAATAGATTTGTATATAAATAAAAGATACCATTTATAACACAGATAAATAAAAATCTATTTTAAAAGTCGGTTTGCAAGACCGTATGCTTATTGCTTGTCAGCACGTCGAGATGAAAACTAAATGTTACTTTTGCCTTGTCGCCATCTAACCAGGATGACCCATAACCTTTAAGGACAAATTGCACCACATGACGTCCAGTCAAGGGTGGGGTGCCGTCGTAACCCGGTAGTACTACTCATTCCCCGCTATCATATAATAATCAACCTAGAATATTTATAAGGACCTAAATGTGGTTCCAATTCGTGTAAAGCATTATAAGCTCTAATAAAATTTACCATTATAAAATCTTGCCCGTAGGCATTTATACTTTTACCAAAACTTTCCCGTAGGCCTTACCCGAAGGTATAAAATGCAGCCTTAGTTGGCCTCGCCCGAAGACATAAAGTGTTGCCCGAAAGCCCTGCCCGAAGTCAAAAAATACAGCATTAGTTGGCCCGGCCCGAAGGCGTAAAGTGTTGCCTAAAGGCCCTGCCTGAAGGCATAAAAATGCAGTCCGCCCGAAGACGCAGTAAAATTATTTGTATGTTTTCTCCCTGAAAAAGATTTAAAAGTGGGCAAAGAACTCACCTTAGATAGCTAGCTAGATGATAAAGTATAAAATATACATAATTCCCTTTTTGAGTTTATTTACGTTTTCGAGTCGCCCGAGTCGTTTTTATCGTGTTTTACATACAACTGACGTTTTGGTGTTTCGTAGGTCCCATGTTGATAAAGAAATGGAAAGCTTGCGAGAAAACGAATCCGTAGGCGAAAACGGAACGCGAAACGGAGTTACGAGTGAGCCGGTACGCGAAAACGAAGAAACCGAACGAACACGGGAGGTGTCTCACCACGCCACGCGGTGACAGGGACGACGCGGCGTGCCAATTGTGGTGATGGTGGTCGCTGCTACGCGGCCACACTTCATTTCCTCGTCGCGCGACGCGGTGAGGCCTTTTCGGCAAAAAGTTTTCTCGTTTTTTGGCCCGGTTCGCTATATAAACACTTGTTCTTAAACCCTAGCCTCTCATGCAACTTAGGGGACGAATAGAAGGGCGATTTACAGCAGATTTGAAGGTCACGGACGGCTAGGAAGACGAAACGAAGGCAACGGGAACGCGTGGGATCAAAGGCTTCATCTTGGTTCTTCCGAGTTTCGTCGTTCTCTCGTTTTATCTTTAATTCTATCATGTTTACTACTTTGAATCTTGATTTTATTGCTTTGATTATGGTAGGCTATACATTTAGAGCTACCTAGGCATGATGATGATTTGTTAACGTTATGTTGAATTTCATGTTTGGTTGATTTTTGTCTATGAATTATTATGTTTGATTAAAGTTTCAATCTTTATTGCTAATTGATGCATATTATACGTTAATGTTGGTTTGATTAATATTTTTAGTCCACGTATTCTTGGTGATTGTTTATGTCACGGAATAGGGTGCGTTATAGCCATTACTTATGTTGTGGTTTTTATGGTTAACCTGCAGTAAAACCATAAGATTAATATTGTTAGTTGAATTAGTAGTAAACATGTAGCCAACTTAGAAATCCGTGAGGTGATAAGTTGTTAACCGGTAAAGTTAATTAATTTGCTAGGTTTAGGTCTTTGTGAGAAGTCCGGCTTAGTTTATATTAACGAACTTACTTGTTAAATTAATTAGTTAGGTTGAAATGGCTTTAGAGTCCGTATCGTGAGGTAGGTCTTTAGTTTAAGTCAATTAAGCATAATCGGATTTGGTGACTGTGAGGAAACTGAATCCCGTAATTGGTGTGATAATAACTTAATCGTGATACTTTAGGTTTCTTCTCGAAAAGGGTCGAGAGTCCTATTTAGCGTTGCCTTTAAGTGAATATTGTTAGATCCCGGTTCCATAAACATTAGTCCAAACATGATTGATACTTGACGTTGAAAATGATTCTAGCCTAGGTGGTTTGACTTCATTTCTCTGTTTTAAATCCGTCATTTAATTCATAAGTTACTATTTTTAGTAAGTTTCCATTCTTAGAAAGTTTCTATTTTTAGCAGTAAACCCCTCTTCAAATATATTTTCATTAAAAGTTTGTGTCTTGTTAGTTGTGTCGTAATTAGTTAATTAATTGCAGTATATAGAGTCTGTGGGTCGACACCCGGACTTACGTACGTTATATTACATTCGACCAGTCCACTGCCGGTTGTGTGTGATTTAGTAGGTTTGTCTAGGTTTTATGAATATTAAAACTAGGTGTTTTTATTAGTTATTTTATATATACGTTTGCACACATCAAGTTTTGGACGCTGTTGCTGGGGACTCTTGGTAATTGCATGACTTAACTTTGTTGAGTCCTAACTGCTTTACACGTGCTTTGTTTGTTTCGTTTGAGTTGTAGGGGTCTAAGTAATTGTCTTTTTTGCTAGTTTATCATGTTTATTTCATTTCTTTGTTCTTTCAGTTTGATTTGCTTTGTTGGGTTCGTGCAGTTTTATGTCACATTTGAGATTGCACGGACAACTAAAGCACACAGTTGAGGCCGCTGATTCAAAACTAGAGACTGTTGCTGACTCATCTACGGAGGTCAAGGTAAGTACCATCGATTTTGATTGAAAACGCTCCCAAGCAAGATAGTAGGGCTCATCTGGTTCCATTCTAAAAGAGTGGATCTGATCACGAAGGCGGGAGGCCTTAGCAGGTAGGAAATACTTCTTCAGAAAAGCTGAGCGAAGCGCTTCCCACGTTGTGAACGTCCCCCTCTGTCTGCGAGTCGAGCCAGATGATAGCTCATCCGTAAGGGAGAATGGAAACAGATGCAAATAGATTGCGTCATCGGATGCACCTTGAAGTTTAAAAGTGCTAACGATTCGCGCGAGGCGCGGAAGGTGAGCCGATGCCTCTTCATCATTTCGCCCGTGAAATTGATTATTAGCAATGGCGGTCATGATGTATGATAGAATCTGCCACGAATTTGGATTCGTGATCGCAGGAGTTGCGATGGATGAACGGTTCCCGGTGAAACCGTCGAACGCCTGTTGATGGACAGTACGGTTCGCTGCCATCGGTGACCTAGGACTGCTAGGTGGTGTGTTGTTTCGTGGCAGATTCTGTCATACATCATGACTGCCATTGCTAATAATCAATTTCACGGGCGAAATGATGAAGAGGCATCGACTCACTTTCCGCGCCTCGCGCGAATCGTTAGCACTTTTAAACTTCAAAGTGCATCCGATGATGCAATCTATTTGCATCTGTTTCCATTCTCCCTTACGGATGAGCTATCATCTGGCTCGACTCGCAGCCAAAGGGGGACGTTCACAACGTGGGAAGCGCTTCGCTCAGCTTTTCTGAAGAAGTATTTCCCACCTGCTAAGGCCTCCCGCCTTCGTGATCAGATCCACTCTTTTAGAATGGAACCAGATGAGCCCTACTATCTTGCTTGGGAGCGTTTTCAAAATTTGTTATCGCACTGCTCCCAACATGAGCTTACACCTTGGGCCTTGGTTGAAAACTTCTATAATGGGCTTACGTATGAAACCAGGGCCCGATTTGATACATCTGCGGGGGGTCATCTAATGGTTAAAATGAACGTAGATCAATGCAATGAGTTATTCGAGAGTTTTGCCTAGGCTGAACATGAACAGCGGTCCACTCACAAGAATTTCAGTCCTGTCACTGGCACACCTTCTTCTTCCACTCTAGGTGTGCACCATGTTAGCATGGAAACCAGTGTAGCCGCTGCTTTAGAGAACCTTACCCGTGAGATGAGGGACCTTAGGGCTAAGGTAGACAAATGTGAGTTATGTCGAGGAGGCCATAGTACCTTAGAGTGCCCTTTGATGTCGAGAGAGGAACATGTAGAGTTCGTAGCTAATCAGAATAGGTTCCCTAATAATAATAATGGTAACTCAAATTGGAACCGTAATTCAAATTTCAATAATAACTCTAATTGGCGTTCCTAAGGTGCTCCACCTGGTTATCAATCTAATTATAATAACAATAATAATCAGGGGGCATGTAGTTCGTTTAGTGGTGGTAGTGGTGAACAGGCTAGTGGTCAGGGGTTTGGTGTGAGTAATGATAGGATAGAGTAGTTGTTAATGCAGTTAATAGCTAAGGATAAGGTCACTCGGGAAAGCTTAGCTACTCATGAGCTCATTCTGAAAAAGCAGGGCCTTGCCCTACAAAATCAGCAATCCATTATCCTAGACATCCAGAGGACTGTAGGAGAGTTAGTGAAACAGTCGCCTAGTTAGAGGTCCCCAGGCCAATTCTCGGGTTCGACTCAAACAAACCCTTCTGCTCAGTTGAATGCTATCTCTACTCGTAATGGTAGGGTATTAGAGCCAGTTAAGAAACAGGTGTCATTTAGTGAGCCTGTAGTGAGTGAGAAATTTGTTAGTGAGGATGAGGAAGAAGTTGATGAGTAAATTGTTTTAGAGGGTCTGGGTAGTGAGCAGGCTGAGTTTAGTAAACCAAAACCCGTGAGCGACCCTGTGTTAGAGTTAAGTGTGGGGAGGAAGCCAGTGGATTTAGGCCCTCCCCTCTGATTGATCATGCTCGCATCCCATATCCCGTTTGTCTTAAGCAGCAAAAATATACGCGGGAATATGGGCACTTCTTAGATATGTTTAAGCAGCTTAAGATCAATCTGCCGTTTATCGAGGTTCTCCAGCATATGCCTATATATGCTAAGTTCTTGAAAGACATCCTCAAGAACAAATGCAAGCTGGGAGAACTCTCGTCTGTTCCGTTAAGTGGTGAGTGTTCGGCGGTTGTTACGAATATGCTACCGGAGAAGCTTTCTGATCCAGGAGTCTTTACGATTCCATGCTTATTCAGTAGCAACCTCGAGAGCCGAGCTTTGGCAGATCTAGCTGCTAGAATCAATTTGATGCCCTATTCATTGTACGAGAATCTAGGCCTAGGTGAGTTGACTCCCACTAGGATGTCGTTGTCTCTAGCCGACAAGTCGGTTAAGTATCCACGAGGGATTGTGGAAAATTTGTTAATGAAGGTTGATAAGTTTGTCTTCCCCGTGGATTTGTCGTGCTAAATATGGAGGCTGATGCCAAAGTCCCCATTATCCTTGGTCGTCCTTACCTTCGCACTGCTCATGCGAATATATATGTCTTTAAGGGACATATCACTTTGCAAGTAGGAGAGGAAATAGCTGTGTTTAAGATTCTTGAACCAATAGAATAGGTTAAGCGTTGAGATAACAGGGTTAAGGTAATAAATGCTGAGGATAGGTGGGTAGAGGGCAATGAGAGTGGAGATGTGTTCTTTACTAGGGATTGGGCTGAAGTGAAGAGGTTAGTTAGGCTTAAGTGTGGGGATCCAAGTAGGTTTGAGGATGCCCCACAAGGTGCAGGTTGAGTTGGTTTTGGATAGGAGGATTGATTGTAGAGTTTGTATAAGTATTTTATCGAGTCAGTTTTATTTTTATTTTATTTTGTTTTTGTCAAGTCAGTGTTACACTCGGGTATTCTTGTTTTTGTTTTTGCTGGTTTAAATCATTCTCACTCGTACTCAATCTCCATTCGGGTGAGTTTGTATTTGTGAAGATGAAGGAGGCGCTCGAGAGTGTCGATGGAAGCTTGATTGTGACCGAAATGCTATACGATCGGAGCTGAAGTTTGGAATGAAGACTAGGAGCATACGCGTTCTGCAAATTACCAGCCAAGTCTTTTCCAATTTACCTTTCTATCTTTTTATTTTTGCATTTTTACTTTTATTTTTAGGTGTTTTCCATTTCTACATTAGGGACAATGTAGAACTTAAGTGTGGGGATGGGAAATGGTCATTTCTAAGTCTTAGTTGTTTGTTTTGAGTCATATAGTGTCTTAAAAAATCCAAAAAAATTGAAAATTTTGAAAAATGCCTTTGTTTAAGTTGTGCACTTTAAATAGAAAATGATATTAATTAATTTTTTCTTTCAAATGAGTTGTGGTTTTTAAACAAAGATGAATTTTGATAAACGTTTGCTAACTCAACTAGCTGAGATGCTTTCCCTAAGTGTAGTAATTGAATCTTAATTGTCGTAAATCTCATGGGTTGTCATCTTAGGAGAAATAGGAATGCCTTACACTAAATAAAACTAGGAACCAGTTTAGGTTATTGAACTTAAATAGGTTAAGGAGTAGTGCCATTTTAGGATTTGTAACACGCTTCTTGTGAAAGAAGTGGCGCTCCATAAGCAATATCCACGAGGTGTAGACTGAAAGCGCTCAAAGTAGCTGCTAAATAAAAGAGCTCAAAGTAGCCAAATTAAATGAAAAAAAAAATGAAAAAAGAAAAAAAAATGAAAATATAAGGCAAGTGATCCAAGACCTCATGTGCTCTACCTCCAGGATAGCGACTTGGATACGACACCCCTAAGTGAGGTGATCTTGTTTTATGAAAAAAAAGAATAAACAGTCTACGCCCATAAATTTCATCCATCCAAAGTTCACCCTAATATGGCACTAGTTCTTTACTTAGTTAAGTCCTTTTGGTTATTCTGGTAGGAAAACCTTTGTGGTTTAATCCTGTGCCTCGTCAAGCAACAATTAATCAGCCTAACTTGTTTTTCCTTTGTGTGGGACCTTGTAGATAAATGATTTAATTGAATTAAATTAAACATAAGGGGGAACTTAATTGTATAGTGTTAGGGTGTTTAATTAAACGCACCGTTGTTTATCTGAATTCGGGTCTTGTTTGTGATTCTGTAACGAAATGTTGAAGCCTTAATTAGTTGTGATTCTATGTGCATGCTTTTTCAGGGACGAAAAAGGTTAAGTGTGGGGATGTTAGATAAAGTATTAAATATACATAATTCCCTTTTTGATAGTGCTAAACGAACCGAGCTTGGATCTAGATCTGAGATTGTTTGGGGATGTTGTTTGCAATCAGTGATGCGGAAACTCACTAATCACGTATTGATGCTTGAATGTTAATGAAGATCAATGCAAAGTATTGTTGGTCCATGAAAACAGTAAATCGTACAATATATGATTTAGTTCTAATCACAATCAGTTGATACCACTAGATCTAGCATCAATTGGTTGAGAATTGTGATCAAAACTCACACAAACCATTATGACCCATTAACAAATGATTAAGTAAGAAGATTAGTAGAAGTAGATGAATTAAGCAATTGCAACAAAGATATAACAGATCCAATTCCTTGCAAACAATCAATAAGGTTCGAACTCAGTATCAAAAGGAGAATTGTATTCAATAAAGTTCCAAAGAGTTATATACAAAATGCCCTAACATAACTATTTATACAGGTCATAGTGTCGCAGGCAGTGTCGCATACACGACACTGCCTGATCGCTAAGCAAAGACAATCTGCATGCGACACTATAGTGTCGCATGTAGTGTCGCATAAACCTGCAACAAACATAGAAAATAAGGACTAAACTAACTATTACAAAGGAAACAAAATACAACTAAAACTATTACAAAGTTAAACAAATACGAGTAACAACATGGTGAAGTACCACCCTACATGTGGTCAACAATACTCCCCCTTGGGAGGTACTTCACCCGTTGGGTCTCCTTCTTCAGCTCCAGCTTTTGCCGCCTCGAACATCTGCGTCAGTTCTCTAACTTTTTCATTCAGCTCCGCTTGCTTTTGTACCTTTTCAACTATCTCCTTCACTTCTGCCCTAATCCCACGAGCCCTATTTGCTACTCTCTCGAACAAAGCAGCTTCTTTTCTTGTGTCAGCTCCGGCTCCAACTCTAATCGGATTCTCACATAAAATCTTCAAATCATCGTCCGAGAAACCAAAGACCTCCATTGGATCAAATATCCTCCATTCAGATCCATCCTTTACTCTAATCACTGCCTCCCCTGTTTGATTGTCGTAAAACCATTTCTCAAAATCCATAAGTCTTGACGGGCTTGGATCTGGAACTCTCACCCTCAACACAGTCTTGATCGGCTTCATTTTCAAAACAATCTTTCCTTTCCCAGTAACCCAATCCAAATCCTTCTTCGAACGTTTGCGCTCCAATTTGTTATACCAAAAACTCATGAAATTATCTTTCAGCCCTGCCTGAATCTCTTCTTCCAACAGTTTTGCACGATCATTTTGATCTGCATTAATCAAAGGAGAACCGCCAAACGCCTCAAATCCCATTTTGGGAAAGTTTTGAAATGTTTGCGGTTACTCACATAGCTGATTCCTCCCCCTCGTCTCTTTATCATAAACTTTTGAAGCTCCATACTGTATTTCCAGCTGAAAATCTTGTTGTCAGTGTCTTTGGGGGCAGGGGCATCCAGGTTTTGAAATAGAGGCGTGATGTATTCAGGTTCATCAACCTTCTTGAACCAATCAGATTTGTCTAATTCGAATACGTCACCCTCGGCTCCACTCCTTTGAGCCACATAAATCATTTCTTTCTCGTCCACCTCATAGAACTCGGGTTCTGAATCATAATCAATCAGTTGAACCTCTTCCTCTTCTTCATCAACTATTTTCATTTCTTCCTTCTTTAAATCATCCGCTACCACCTCATCACCCACTAAGTCAGCATCAACATCGAAACATAAATCATCAGTAATTTCTGCTTCTTTTCCAGTAGAACTCCCTCCTACACCACTAAAACCAGCAAAATCTTTACGACTTTTGGAAACTTGTACCATCTCCTTCAAAGTTGAGTATTTTCCAACATTCACCATCTCATTAATCTCATTTTCGGTCTCTACATTCCCAACTTATACCTCCTTCTTTACCTCATTCAATTCTGTTAACAGTTTCTTGATAAGAACTTGCTGATCCAAAACGATCCTCCTTAAATCATCCATTTCTGACTCCCTATGCCTCTCCCTTTCTTCAGCATTTATCAATTTTGTTTTTATCATACTTAGCTCATTTGCGAGCGACGTATTCACCCCTCGAATCACGTCCTCATCAAGCCCAGCAAACCCTTTCTTCTTTGGCTTCTTTGTAAACGTTTTAGGTACCGATTCAGACACTTCAGGCTCCTTCCCTTTTGCCCTTTTGATTCTGACATCAGTATCAGAATCAATCTTTATTTTATCAGCAACCTTCCTCTTCTTCTTACCCTTTGCTTTGGCAATTTCGGCTTCAATCTCGTCGATCTGTTCTTCAAATGGAACCGTCCTCTTTCCAACAAACTTCTTTCTCTTCGTGATATCATCCTTGATTTTATCTCTAAGCTCATCAAATCTTTTCTCCTTCGAAATCTTAAGTTTCTCAATATAATCCCACCTGTTATCTGTATACATGTTTCGGAAAAGATAAGTTATCTTTCCCGAAACATCATGTCTGTATGAGGAGCAATCAACAAAAATTCTAACATTCATCTTCGTTAGTATCAGTGGATCACCCAACTTTTGTAAACCCGGCTTCAACTCGTCAATGAAGATTTGGATAAATCTCGGGTATAACAACCATTTATCCTTCTTCTCGGTGCAGATATTCTCGATCATATATTCAAAAATCATTTGTGGGATGTTTGCTTTATCACCCCTGCACAGATTCAGCATCGCGCGAGCCACTCAAAATTTAGACCATCAGTTCCACCCTTTCGATGGTCTAAGCAAACAATAATGACATGTGCGATGAACCTCCATTCCCTCGACATAAAGCTCTTCTTTATCTCCCGCCGCTCCAGATAGTCAGTACCTTCATATCCCATCTCCAGAAATCCTTCGTGCACGTCCTCCAAACTCAGTAAAATTGGAGACCCGACGTCACGTTCCATTCTCAACATTCGAGCAATGGAATTAACAGTAATGATAATTTCCTCCCCCATGACATTCGCCCTGATCTCAGCCGGTTTCGCGTTGATATTATATATCGCCGATTCCCAGAAATCTCTGATATGCTGCTGATCAATAATCAAGTCCTTCGTGATGGCATAGGAGATAGGGGACGCCTTTAACCACGATATAGCGTCACGAAATCCAACAGACTTTGGGTCCTTATCGTTGAGATAAGCGACCACGTTCGACCCCTTGTCGAACTTCATCGATTGCCGAGGCTCAGGCTCCATATTTCAATCTGAAACACAAACCGGAAATTTGTTAGTTATTAAGAAACAAAGACAAATAATAAAAAGAAAAAGATAAAAAAAATAATAAAAAATTGCACAATGTCGCATATGTACGACACAATAATGTCGCGACAGTGTCGCATGTTCATCGATATTGTAGTGTCGCAACAGCAAGGTATGCGCATTGACACTGCAATGTCGCAACATCCCAGGCTTCCGACACTACCAACAAAAGCACGGTCAGCATAACCTTGGTAGTGTCGCAAACTAGGGTTTGAACTTTCGTTCAATGTCGCAGTAAGAACACTAGTGTCGCATATCGAGAAAAACCCAACAGTCAAATAGATCAAATCCATATCAGATCGAAACCAAAAACCAATACAAGGCAGACGAAGGTTCGAAACATATAATAGAAGAAATCTTACCAGTTGGAATCAGCAAAAACACCCAAAAATGATGGATTTGAAGTTAGTGTGTGTTTTAGGGTTTATAGTCGCCTTTAGTGTCGTGTGAAGAATAATTTTGAAAAATGAACCGTTTGATCCATATCAGATGGATATAACACAACACACAATGTCGCATGCCCGACACTATAGTGTCGCAAAGATTATAGTGTCGCTTCCACGACACTATAGTGTCACATAAATCAAAATTTTCAAAAGAAAATTAAGGAAAAGAAAAAGAAAATAAAAGAAAATAAAATAAAGTAAAAATAAAAATAAAAATAAAAATAAAACTAAAAGACAAATCTATTTAGAATTACGAATATTTTAAAATAGAGTCAGACCAAACAGATGTGAAAAATCTAATGTAACGACCCTTTTATATCACGAAACATCAGAAAGAATCAACTCATTATAACAGAGTGAATCAAGAAGGAAGTCGAAACGAGTTACTAGCAACCATCAAGAGGAAAAAGGATCTGCAGAGATTGTCAGTATGTTTGTCCTCTTAAACCCATGCCTTCATCCTTTCAACAAACAACCTGTGATGATCTTATCATGTTTTAGGTTCGATTTGAAGAAACTCATGCAACTCGGTCCCCACAGACATCTTGGCAAAGAAACTTGTCCTATCATCAGGGTTTATAGAGCAATATGATTGACTTTGCTTGAATTTCATGAATCAAATTTTGAATATTGATCAATTATGAGCCTCTTTTGACATTCTGCATTTTTGCATTTTTGGGAGTGGAGCTTGTCAACAATGATTCATTTGAACACATTGCGACATATTATTTGGGAAACTCAAATGATTAGAGCTCCAGGTCTATACCGACGTATAACAGAGGAGATAATCATTTGAGCATGCTCGGCGAATCTTCAGGTCAATACTTCCGTATAGCTGAGAAGATCCACCAACTCCAGGTCAATACTTCCGTATAGCAGAGGAGTTAAGCACTTTGACTCAATATATTCTGAGGATTTAACAAGTAACTCACTCAGAGGCTTTTCTGAAGAGTAATACTAGCGGCTTTTTATTTTGTCTTTGCTAACTAGAGACTCAATTCAGGGCTAGGGTGTGGGTGATTTGGAATGTTTTGGGAAAATCAAAGCAAATATTTGACACTCTCAACCCATTTCTGACAAGGACTTGTAACTTTGTGCAGGCCAAACATGTCAAGGAGATAATCCTTATTGCCGAGCTCTTATTGAATTTAGTTTGATCACAAAATTGTTGTCTAATTGTATTCGGGCTGAGCCTATTGACATATCAAAACAGATCACTTTCCTCCTTTTGACGCCATCAACCCATAACAAAATTCCTGCAAGAAACAGACAGTATATAATATGAGATGAAGCAATGCAAAAAATATGAAATTTGTAGTATTTACTCCCCCAAAACTTTTAGTTTCGCAAAAGAAAAACTGTAATTTTTCACAAATTTAAGAAGATATAAGATCAAACACATAAGAATGGCTGACATTATTAGAAAATATAAGTAAGAAAAAAAAAGATTTTTCTTTCAGTTTCACCCCTTTTTTTTTAAAATAAAATAGAAATAAAAAAAATTAGAAAGAAATTAGACCAAGCATGTTGATTAGTTCATAAAAGCGAGGTTTATCAAACGTTTTAGTGAATAAATCAGCCTTTTGATTTTTGGTATCAATCGATATGATATTGATAAACCCTTTTTCTTGTGCATCTCGGATGGCATGAATGCGTGTTTCAATGTGCTTTGTTCGGGTATGATGAACCAGATTCTTGGTAATTCCAATGGCTGCCTCATTATCGCAGAAGATCGGGGTATGCAAGAAATTGAAGCCATAATCCATCATTTGATGTTGTATCCACAGGACTTGACAACAGCAACTGGATGCAACCGTGTATTCAGCCTCGCCTGTGGATAGAGAAACGGTGGTCTGTTTCTTGCTCTGCCACGAAACTAGACACTCCCCCAGGTACTGACAGCCACCAGAAACCGATTTTCGATCAAGTTTACATCCCCCATAGTCACTATCAGTAAATGCATGAAGATCAAAGCTCCCACCTTTTGGATACCACAGACCGAGACGTGGAGTTCCTTTTAGATAACGAAAGATACGTTTCACAGCTTTTTCGTGTGACTCCTTTGGATTGGATTGATACCTTGAACAATATCCGATAGCAAAAGCTATGTCTGGACGACTTGCAGTTAAGTACATTAACGATCCAATCATCGACCTATAACGGTGAGCATCAACAGACTTCCCGGATTCGTCAGGAGTAAGACATGTCTGTGCCGTGAATGGGGATAGTTCAGAAGAACTGTCGTCCATCTTGTATTTGGCCAAAATCTCTTGAATATATTTCTCCTGGTGAATAAGATTGCCATCGGGTTTTTGTACAACCTGTAAACCGAGAAAGAAGCACATCTCCCCCATCATGCTCATCTCAAATCTTTCCTTCATAACCTCCTCAAATTCTCTGCACAATTCGTCATTTGACGAACCGAAAATGATATCGTCTACATACACTTGAACTAAAAGAATATCATCATCAATCACTTTCTTGAACAGTGTCATATCAATCGTTCCTCTTGTAAATCCTTTGCTCAACAAGTATTGTGTCAGCGTCTCATACCAGATTCGTGGAGCTTGGTGTAAACCATACAGTGATTTGTCCAACTTGTAAACTTTGTCAGGGAAATCCGGATCATCAAAACCAGGAGGTTGGCAAACATATATTTCTTCGTCGATATCACCATACAAGAATGCGCACTTTACATCCATTTGATAAACCTTGAAATTTTTGTGTGCAGCATGTGCAAGAAAGATTCGTATGGCTTCGATGCGAGCAACAGGAGCAAAAATGTCAGTATAATCGATGCCTTCTTCTTGTGCGAAACCCTGAACAACTAATCGAGATTTATTACGAACCACAACTCCTCTGTCATCAGGTTTGTTTTTATACACTCACTTCGTCCCGATTGGATATTTGTTTGGTGGAAGATCAACCAACTCCCAGACTTTGAGCTTTCTGAACTGTTGAAGTTCTAGCTACATTGATTCCACCCAGCTTGGATCTTGCAATGCCATGTTAATATTCTTTGAAACCGTCTGAGACAGAAAGCATGAGAACAAACACTCATTTATTAAACCTGATTGGTGACGCGTGCGAACTCCATCTGAAATAGATCCAATGACTAAGTCATGTGGATGATCCTTTAGCTCCTTACAGAGAGAATTCGGGGTAACGAAATTTGAAGGTGATGAAGTTGAATCATTTATTGAATTAGTAACAGAAGAAGTTGGAGGATCAATGACAGGTGATGGTTGAGTTGATGATGATGGCAAAGAATCGGTAGTACCAATAACATCAGGTAAAGATGATGGTTGTTGCGGGGATATAGGAGATGATGGGAGGATGATGGAATCAGGTATGGGATCAAGGTGAATGGGAATGATCTCATCTTCTTCAAGAAACACTGGTAAATTGAATGAATTAAACACAGTTGTGGCATCATAAAACCAGGTGGGTTCAGAACCAGTATCGCACGCATTAGATTCTTGCCAATCAACATGGAATGACTCTTGAACGATCTTGGTGCGCCTATTGTAAACCCGATAAGCTTTCTGAGAAGAAGAGTATCCAATGAAGAAGCACTCATCAGAGACAGCACCAAATTTTGATGTTTGAGCTTGTGTATTTAGCAAAGTACAAGAGCACCCAAACGGTCGAAAGAAATCGATCAAAGGTTTCCTCTTGTGAAACAGTTCATATGATGTCTTCATTTTGTCTTTAACGATTAACACCCTATTCAACACATAAGATGCACAGTTAACAGCTTCAGCCCAGAAGATTATTGGAAGTTTTGACTCAATCAACATAGTCCTTGCTGCTTCAATCAAAGTTCGGTTCTTTCGTTCTGCCACACCATGTTGCTGAGGTGTTCGAGCAGCACTGTATTGCCTCAAGATCCCTTTATCTTCACAGAATGAGTCAAAGATGTGATTTCTGAATTCTGTTCCATTATCGCTCCTGATCGCCTTCACTTTCTTTCCGCTGATGGTTTCAATCTTCAGTATCAAACTCTTGAAAGCTCCTGCGGTTTCTCCTTTGTTTGTTAGAAAGCTCACCCACGAGTACCTGGAAAAATCATCAGTCACAACCAAACAATAAGATTTTTTAGCAATGCTTTTAACACTAATAGGTCCAAACAGATCTGCATGAAGCAGTTCAAGGGGATCAGAAATAGAATTTATCAATTTAGACTTACGTGATTTTTTATGTTGTTTGCCTTTGGCACAAGCCATACATTTCTCGACTACAGAAAAATCTTTAATAGGTAACCCACGAACAAGATTATGTTTCACCAATTTGTTAATATTGTTAAAATTAACATGACACAGTTTTCTATGCCATAAGAATGCTTCGGAGGATGAAGCCTTAGATAGTAAACAAGTGACAGTTGAAGAAGACTCCCTTGAATTCATGTCAAGTAGATAAGTGTCGTTCTTTCGAGGGGCACGCATCATGATCAAATCTTCTGGAATAGAGAAATCCGGTTTCAGAAATAGCCATTCATCAGCTTTGAAAAGGACCGGAATATTCTTGTCACAATTTTGAGATACGCTCAGTAAATTGAAATGTAACTCCGGGACATAGTTAACTTTCTCCAGAGTCAGCGAACCGTTTGATACCTCTCCTTGTCCAATCATTTTACCACCTTTCTTGTCACCCGCGAATGCCACATAACCACCATTTATTATGCGAAAATTAGTAAGAAGATCTTTCAGACCCGTCATGTGTCGCGAACATCCATTATCTACATGCCATAGACTGTTTGGCTTCCTCGGACGTTCCTGACAAAAACACAGAATAGAATTAATTAGAAACAGGAACTCATGCCTTGTTAGACGTGGGCTTAAACAAAGAAAAAGAAACAGAAAAATGATTATGTACAAAGTTATTTAATCTATTTGAAAAACTAGACTTAGTTACTCCCTTTCGACCCAGTTCCGGACAATTTTTAACAACATGAGTATCTTTTCCACAGCGAAAGCAATGTGATTTCAAGCATTTCCTTTCGGTCTTAACAGGAGGAATGGGATCACATACAATTTTCTCATCACAATCAGACGTGTTAGTGTCTGAATCACTAAAAGAAACGTACATTTCTTTAGTCTTACCCTTTGAAGTGCTAGCTTTGATACCTGTATCAATCATAGGATTGTTTGTCTCAACAGGTTTGGATATACGAATAGGTACAAATGTCGGTATAGGTGTTGAGACAAACTTTTCAAAACGATTCTTTTCATGCAATGCATCAATAGATTTAACATCAGAAACATGTTCATCATTACACTCATTTGAAACAGACATAACAGAGTTAGTGTTTAATACAGACGATTTAAAGTTTGAACTACTAGCATCATTTAACAAAACATCTGAATTATCACTCATGTCTAAACTAGACTTCTTGGAATTAAAACTACTGCTTGAACTAGAACATCCCAGACCAATGGATGCACCATATCCGTACTCCTCACGAACCTCCTGATGATTTATCCCTTCTAAACCTGCAAATAATCTATTAGTATTTTCTGGAATTAAATCATTAGTGGGATGGGGTTTGGGTATAGGAGAGTAACAAAAAGTACTCAGAGGAGGATAAACATGAGAAGATTCATCATATCCTATACCAGTTTTGATTCTGGCTCCTCTTTGTCTACGGTTTAACTCCTCTCTTTTCATTCCGGCAATGGTCCATCTATCGAGTTTAGATTAAAGTTTACTACTTTCAAATTCAGCCAGTTTGACACGTTCCTCTAACAGATTAACCTCAACATTCCTTTCAAGAAGTTTTCTATTTAAATGATCTATTTCTTGCAAAGACTCATTTAACTTTACATAATAATTTGCTTCGTTCTTTTTAAGGTCGGAGTTGATGGTGGTTAATTCGGCTTGGTTTGTTAATAATAAACGATTAGCTTTATATACAGCAAAAAGACGGACCCGACATGCAGATGAACACATGTCCTGAATTACCTCATAAGGAAGCCCCATGATAATCTTTTCAGTGGCCAGGGCCTTTTCACAGTTGCAGACAGGTGTATTTTTCTTCCTTTCTTCCTCCTTTTCATCTTCAGTCTCCTTTCCTTCTTTCTCAACTTTCACACTTTCCTCATTTTTACTTCCTTCAGTTGCCTGATTAATGATTTTTTCAGATTTCCTTCCAGCATTCAGAATGGTCTCAGCAACAAGAGCATGGTTAATTTCTTCATGAACTTCTACAATCTCAGCACTCCGGTCAAAGTTTGTCAGCAAAGCAGTTTCTCTTGTGTTACTGGTGTTTCCTCTTTCGACAGTAACAACATTTCTTGTGTTAGGAGATGGTGGTTCAAACACAACTGGTGATGGTCAATCTCTCTTGAAATGTCCGAGTTGTTTACAATTGAAGCATCGGAGTTTAGATTTGTCGAACCCAACCTTTGCATTTTGATTACCGAAGTTTCTTTTTCCAGTTCTCTCCATGAAATGTCTTGCTCTGACAGTCAACATAGCCATTTGCCATTGTATATCAGCTTCTTCAAGATCGTCTGGGTCAACTTGCAACATATCCTCCATTGTGATCCCTTTTCCCTTGACATCTCCTGCAATTAAGGCTTCATAGCTGTTTACAAACATTCCAAACAAGGCCATCATATCATTAGGAACTTGAGATGTGACTGGTTCCTTTCCAACATTCTTTTGTTCCGATGGTCCACCTCCTGAGATGTATGAGAGAGTACCAGAGTTGTTTGTTGAATGTTCAAATGTAGATGAGAGTAATGCAGCATTCTGAGTCTGTATTGGGGGATAAACATCCTGATTGTATTCTCTCCTCTTGATATCAAGCTCAAAAGATTTCAGTTTGTTAATAACATCCATGAGCTTATACTCGGTAAACATCTTCTTTTGTTTCAGCAATCTTACCTGTAGACTCCATTCAGGAGGGAGGGAATCCAACAATTTTGTCACCTGTTCCACTGTAGTCAATTGCTCGTATTCTTCAAGTTGCTCGTGACAGTTAGAAAACGATTTGTGAGATCGGTGATTTTCTCATTTCTCAGTCCCATGAAGGAATTAAACTCCTTTTGTGCCTGAACTCCCTTATCTTTCTGTAGATCGATGTTCCCATCATAGAACTCACAAGGAGCATCGTACAAATCCTTCGCAGTTTTCTGATCTCCAAAACGATTGTATATTTCTGAACTTAAACACAGTGTTAATGCACCGAATGCCTTGTTATCACGATCAACAAGTTTTCTGTCACGTTCATTGAATGTTTCAGGGTTTGTGTTCATGACCGTTGCTTCTCCTACAGTTGTTAACGGAACATGAGGACCTTTTACGATTGAATCCCATTGAGTATGATTTGTGTACAAATAAAAAGCTTTTAACCTCCTCTTCCAATCTTCAAAGTTATCTCCATTGATCAGTTTCGGTGGTCTATTTGGTGATTGTGACACCCGGTACTTTTAAGTTAACCGTTAACAAATTTTCGCTTATTTTCTGTTAAAATACTTATTATTAATTGCTTGTTTGTTTTCAGGAATGAAATTATATAAAGTTTGGGTTCGTTTTATAATTAAGGAAAGTTAGTTTAATAACTTTGGAATTAAATTAAATAACCTAACAATCTAAAGGGCTAAAAGAGTAAATTTGTAATTAATCTCCCAACCCTAAATCCCATCCCTCACCCCATCGACATAACATTCGGCCTCTATCTCTCTCTCTCTCTCGGCTCCTTTGTCAACAGGAAGAAGACGACAGCAGCTGCAGCCCTCCTCCAACTCGTCCACGGCGACCCCCATCCATCCACCTCTCTCCCGTCGCCCTCTGCTAAAGATGAAGAACCAGCGCCGCCGCTGCACCATTTCCAGCCACCGTGACTCATCGCACGACCACCGTAACACTGACGAAGCCTTTTTCTCTCTCGCAAACCATTACGGTAAAGTCCTTTACCCGTTTCTTTAGTTTTGATCACGGATTCGGTTTCGTTCGGGATACGGGTTGAGGTCGGAATGATCCTGATTATATGTAAATATTTGCAGCGAGGTATATAACTATATGCGTGTGTATGTATAGGCGATGATTAGTAATTATGTATGTATGTAAAGTGAGAATGTTGCGTGTATGTATGGGTTTAATATGCAAACGTAAGTATGTATATGTATGTATGGGTATGAAGGTATAACCATAAGCAGCAGAGTATATGTGTGTGCTAATGAATGTATGAGTAATAAGTAATTGTAGTGTGATATATGCATGTAAAGTGAGTGTGTGCGTATATATGTATGTCTATATATGATCATGTGTGTGTATGTAATATATACATAATTTTTTTATAAGCATGCATAATATATGTGTGTTAGTTAATAAATATGATTGATGACAAAAGGAGTTTTAAGACTAACAAATTCAAACTAGTGTTAAAAAAAATAAAATTATTATTATGATAATAGTCCAACATATTTAGTCGAGGTCACGTGTCAAAACTTGTTTTTTTATTACATGAGTTACTTATACAAAGGCATTGGGTATGAAACCGAACCGGGAACGAGAAACCGAATGTAATCTTGTTAGATAATTAATTAGTATCTGACTAGCATAACTTAAACAGGTCGTTGGTCGACCTAGGACTTTCTACTTTTGTTGTTGTTAGTAGCCGCGTACTTTCTAAGGTGAGTTTCACGGCCCCTTTTACTTTTACTTTTACTCTTTTTGGGGGAGATAACATGCTGTAATTACTTTCTTTACAAACTTGGTTCTTAGTATGATCACATGTGTACCTAGTGTCAGTACTTTTGCCTTACGTTTGGACCGTTAATTATATTGCAAAGCGAGGAAATTTTGAGTAGTACTACTGGGTTTGACAAACCCCATCCGGGCTGGTCGCGCCAGCACGACTGGAGGTCGAACGGGTGTTTAATTGTCCTATCATTAACCGTGTCTGGGAGACATTGGCTTGAGGCGTTCATTTCTTTACATTGCTGTCAGCTTCGGTCGTAAACATTTTCGTACACTAGTGTAGCATGCATAGTAGTCTAGCTAACTACTTGATATACTAAGGGAATTACTGAATTTATGTTTTGAACTTATTTTCTAGTTATGTAAACCTGTGAACTCACCAACTTTATGTTGACACACTTTAGCATGTTTATCTCAGGTTGTCAAGATCACACTCATGGATAGGACATTCATTCATTGGTCGCATTGATTTAAGAAATCAACTTTATTTATTATATTTTCTTTTGTAAATTCAATTATTTTAAATCACTTTTATCAAAAAGATTCTCATTTAGTATTTACGCTTCCGCATTTAATGTAAAACTTTTATTTTAATTTTTATTACTTATTATAATAAGTTACTTTTCAAAATTATGTGCGTCGTTTAGTGTAACTAATGATCGGATCCTGGTGTGTCACACTCATAACGGTAAAACTCCGTTAGTGGAATTTGGGGGTGTGACAGATTGGTATCAGAGCCATTGGTTATAGCGAACTAGGGTTGCATTGCATTCTAGACTATAACTGTACACTGCATTAGTTACACTAGTACGAACTTAGATTGACCCATTACTTGGTTGCACTTAGCGGCCATATACTAGTCTTACAGAATTGTGTAAATATTATACCGTTTTAAACCAATTTATTTACTTTTTGGGTTATATGAGAAAATTGTCATTGCATTTCAATTTGAGACTTACATCATTCAACCAACCGGTGGGACCGGGCCCTATTGAATATGAGTACAAGAAACAACAAAACTGGCTTGCTTTCTAGAAACTCAAACGTTGTGAGGTTTTAACGTGGTATTCGTGTGACCTACTATGTGTTATTACACGTAAATCATATACTATGTGACTCACTTAAGTGCTATAACATGTTACTTGATATGAAACTTATTATGTGTGCTATAACATGTTACCAGTTATGCGAATTATTCTCTAATATATAAATGTTACCTACATGCATTTATGTTCTAATTGCTCATGATTAATGTATGCTCACTAAATATTACTAGCGACGTTACCTAGATACTTATCCTGAACCTATAGGAAGCATGAAGTATGATTTCCCCATAAATACATCAGACTAAGCCTAAATTTGTAGCTAGTGTGCCTTACATTTAACTTCAAGTATATCATATTTTTAATACCTATCCTATGTAGTTAAAAGATAATAAGAACACCATGTAAATAAGCACAAAACAACGAGTTTGATAAGACATAAGGTTAAGGCACCCGATGGGAGACAAACTATGGTGATTGTGTAAGGTAAATTGACGATTACGGGTGCGCAACGTAATGGTGAATTTACAGGTACACAATGATCTTAGAAAAACCTGTCGTGTGAGCTATACCCAAAACATAACAAAGAGAAAACAATAAACACAGATACATTTGAACCAACAATCTATATTTAAATAATACATTCCACCCTTGGGGTGGTATATTCATAAAAGTTCATCTACGAAAGGTACATATTTGCAATCCACCTATGCATGGTAGAAATTTAAAGCGCAACCTTGGATGACAAATCCTTGAAAATCACTTGGGATGACATAAGACAACAAATGGTTGAAATCCATCTATGATGCCACAAAAATAAGAATAAGGATTCATTTTAACAAACTTAATAAGGTTTCACTACTACCATATTTTGATCTCCAACGATAATGATTCACCCCTCATATGATCAATGTAAATCTTCTAATTAACCTTACTAAATTTGCAAACGTTTGAGAGAACGCTTGGCGAATCATATATCGCCCCCCACACCAAATTGTGACCATAGCACTCAAATTCTATCTAGAGTAGCATGACTGTGCGATTACTTGCTTTCTATCAAATTCGCAGTGATTGAAATCCTAGAATTAAGAACTCCAAGCTTTAGGAACTTTGTATTACGCCCTCCCCCGATGTTATTAGCAGCAATACATATCACACTCCAGGTAGCTGAGAAAGCCTCAATTCTTTGATTCGAACGATGCCGTAATACTTAAGCCCTTCGTAACTTACTATCTTCGCATGATTACTAATTCCTTAGCTCACAACAAACACTATAATCATCAAGACTAAAATAGCTTCAAATATCTCTTGATCTTTTTATTAAACCAATATTCTTGAACTTAAAAATAACAATCTCATTGCAGGTTAATATCATTAACCCAACCATTCTAAATTCAAAACGACAACTTCAAACACTAATGATACCAGTTAAATTTCGGGGCGAAATTTCTTTAACAAGGAGAAGATGTGACAACTCAAAAAAAAAAAAAAATTTCTTTCTTTTATCTAAAACCTTTTCACCGACTGAATCCAATTTTCGGGACGAAAATTCTTTCAACACGGGTATGATGTGACACCCGGTACTTTTAAGTTAACCGTTAACAAATTTTCACTTATTTTCTGTTAAAATACTTATTATTAATTGCTTGTTTGTTTTCAGGAATGAAATTATATAAAGTTTGGGTTCGTTTTATAATTAAGGAAAGTTAGTTTAATAACTTTGGAATTAAATTAAATAACCTAACAATCTAAAGGGCTAAAAGAGTAAATTTGTAATTAATCTCCCAACCCTAAATCCCATCCCTCACCCCATCGACATAACATTCGGCCTCTATCTCTCTCTCTCTCGGCTCCTTTGTCAACAGGAAGAAGACGACAGCAGCTGCAGCCCTCCTCCAACTCGTCCACGGCGACCCCCATCCATCCACCTCTCTCCCGTCGCCCTCTGCTAAAGATGAAGAACCAGCGCCGCCGCTGCACCATTTCCAGCCACCGTGACTCATCGCACGACCACCGTAACACTGACGAAGCCTTTTTCTCTCTCGCAAACCATTACGGTAAAGTCCTTTACCCGTTTCTTTAGTTTTGATCACGGATTCGGTTTCGTTCGGGATACGGGTTGAGGTCGGAATGATCCTGATTATATGTAAATATTTGCAGCGAGGTATATAACTATATGCGTGTGTATGTATAGGCGATGATTAGTAATTATGTATGTATGTAAAGTGAGAATGTTGCGTGTATGTATGGGTTTAATATGCAAACGTAAGTATGTATATGTATGTATGGGTATGAAGGTATAACCATAAGCAGCAGAGTATATGTGTGCGCTAATGAATGTATGAGTAATAAGTAATTGTAGTGTGATATATGCATGTAAAGTGAGTGTGTGCGTATATATGTATGTCTATATATGATCATGTGTGTGTATGTAATATATACATAATTTTTTTATAAGCATGCATAATATATGTGTGTTAGTTAATAAATATGATTGATGACAAAAGGAGTTTTAAGACTAACAAATTCAAACTAGTGTTAAAAAAAATAAAATTATTATTATGATAATAGTCCAACATATTTAGTCGAGGTCACGTGTCAAAACTTGTTTTTTTATTACATGAGTTACTTATACAAAGGCATTGGGTATGAAACCGAACCGGGAACGAGAAACCGAATGTAATCTTGTTAGATAATTAATTAGTATCTGACTAGCATAACTTAAACAGGTCGTTGGTCGACCTAGGACTTTCTACTTTTGTTGTTGTTAGTAGCCGCGTACTTTCTAAGGTGAGTTTCACGGCCCCTTTTACTTTTACTTTTACTCTTTTTGGGGGAGATAACATGCTGTAATTACTTTCTTTACAAACTTGGTTCTTAGTATGATCACATGTGTACCTAGTGTCAGTACTTTTGCCTTACGTTTGGACCGTTAATTATATTGCAAAGCGAGGAAATTTTGAGTAGTACTACTGGGTTTGACAAACCCCATCCGGGCTGGTCGCGCCAGCACGACTGGAGGTCGAACGGGTGTTTAATTGTCCTATCATTAACCGTGTCTGGGAGACATTGGCTTGAGGCGTTCATTTCTTTACATTGCTGTCAGCTTCGGTCGTAAACATTTTCGTACACTAGTGTAGCATGCATAGTAGTCTAGCTAACTACTTGATATACTAAGGGAATTACTGAATTTATGTTTTGAACTTATTTTCTAGTTATGTAAACCTGTGAACTCACCAACTTTATGTTGACACACTTTAGCATGTTTATCTCAGGTTGTCAAGATCACACTCATGGATAGGACATTCATTCATTGGTCGCATTGATTTAAGAAATCAACTTTATTTATTATATTTTCTTTTGTAAATTCAATTATTTTAAATCACTTTTATCAAAAAGATTCTCATTTAGTATTTACGCTTCCGCATTTAATGTAAAACTTTTATTTTAATTTTTATTACTTATTATAATAAGTTACTTTTCAAAATTATGTGCGTCGTTTAGTGTAACTAATGATCGGATCCTGGTGTGTCACACTCATAACGGTAAAACTCCGTTAGTGGAATTTGGGGGTGTGACAGTGATCCACTTTCCAGGTCGGCTAGAGTAAAAGACATTGACATTTTGATCAGACAATAGTGTCGCAAGAACTATAGGTGAATTGTATTAGATCAATGGAGAGGTTACAAAGGATATGGAATGAAATGTAGGCAACTCCCTTAACAAATGACCTAGGTGATGGTATTTATAGTCCATACCATTCACCTTACATTTCAAACTAACCACGTGCAGTTCAGCACAAACACGCATTTAAGCACGAAACGATTACACAAATATTCTAAGACAAATACAAATTATGAACGTCTTCACCCGTGATTGCTCGTGATGATGCTCGATATCTTCACTCGCTTATATTTGGAAAGTGACATCTTCAAATAACCCCAACAGTACTCCCCCTAAGATGACACTTTACAAATCTGACATATCAGCTTAAATCTTCATGTGGCGAGTATAGAGAGCAACTTAAAGTTTTGGTATGCATTATCTTCAAGAGACCCAACAGTACTCCCCCTAAGATGATGCTATCAAAACTCTGTCTTTCAACAAGCAATCTGCATCCTTCTCTCCCTTTTGAGTAATATCATAGGCTATGGAAAGAAATAAGCAGAGAGTAGATTCCGGTGAATCAATATATCAGCAACGGGATCTTCTTCAACGGTTGAAGTAGAATGAGAAGACTTCTTTGACTTAGAATACTCCCCCTCAACTTTTTCTTTAGAGGTTAACGGGATATGTGTATGAGATATTAAGAGGAGGATTCTTAACACTCAGCAACCTGACTTAGACATCTTTGGACTGGAATCAGGCTTGAACAGGAACATCTTCAAGTCGTGTGGAAGCTTGTTCTGCAATGGAAACTATTCCTGCAACTCAAAGAAAACATTAAAACCCAGGCAATAATGTGCATTTATCATCAATCTAAAGATTAAGTTCTCAATCGGATGAGATATTGCTTAATGAACAACTTCTACATCAATAACATATGTTAATCTGCCAACACAAAAGAAAAAGATTAAAATGACAATCTTTTTGTTCTTTTTGATTTTTTCAATGTTTTTGATATTTTTTGGAATTTTCTCTTTACATTATGAATCTTTAACCTGCAATGAGATCATACCAGCAATTATCCAACACATGTTTTGTAGTTTTGAGAATAGACATTTGAATTGTGAAGTAATTGAGTGATAATTGTTGAACAGATCAATTAGCTCGAAGTGACACACTTACTTTTTCTATTCTTGATGATCAATTAGGTTGATTAAGAATAAGTTTTGAGTGACCCATACCTTGCACATTAGAAAGTTATACACTTCATCTAAATATCCTGAGAACATCTCAACACGTCAGGTCACTTACAATCATAAACAGTGTGGAATTTGGGTTCTATTTGGATTTGGTCCACTTTGGGACTTCTTTTGAATTCCTTTTGGAATTTTTCTTTTTGCCTATGTTCCCCTTGGGAATCTTCTGAATTCCATTTTGGAACTTGTTTGGTGACGGTCCACATTTGGGACTCTTTTTGTTCCATCTTTGGGAATCTTTTGCTGCACCTTGAAGCTCAAAAGAGACTTCGTGTGAGACTTCAGGTCTGTGGATACCACAACAAAGAAGCTCATGATGCGGTTCATCACACTGAATAGATTGCATCGTTACCCGATGTAATTTGGATGGTTCAAGAGATATCTATTTGATTTGTATAAACGTGTCACATGCACTAAGATGTTTCAACCACAAAAACTCATTAGAATTTAGTTAAATCATCAAAGAATATACTTGTTCAGTATAATTGTCTGAGCCGTCTCGCACATCAATTTTCACGCTTCAGTCTTTATTGTTTAAAAATGATGTGTCGAATAACTCTAGTGTATCTATCATTTCTCATGTGCGTGCAAGTAGATTCTATCATTTCTCATGTACGTGCAAGTAGATTCAACATATTTTTTTTGGATTTTTTTTTATTTTATCATTTTTTTAATGATTTTTTCTCCCCCTAAACTTTAAATTTCTATGAAATTTTAAAGTTTAACAAGGATGTCGATGTGTCAATAAAGATTCCATATGCCTGCACACACAAAGCACACACATTAAAATAAAGACATATGCAATGCAATGAATCAAAATATCGCAGTGAGATCATACCACACATTATCTGAACATGTTTTGCAAGTTTTGAATAGACATTTGACTTATGTTTGATTGAGTGATGATATGAAAACATACCAATTAGCTCGAGTTGACACACTTACTTTTTCAGTATCATGATGAGATTAAGGTTCGATTAAGATGACTTATGTGACCCTCATGAATACATATGTCAACATATTTCCTTATGAAACACTACCTGAATGCATATTGCATAAGAACCTGGTCACTTACAGTCATACACAGTGTGGAATATGGGTTCTATTTGGATTTGGTCACTTACAGTCACTTACAGTATCATGTTTTTGAGTTTATTTACGTTTTCGAGTCGCTCGAGTCGGTTTTTATTGTGTTTTACATACAACTGATGTTTTTGTGTTTCGTAGGTCCCATGTTGATAAAGAAATGGAAAGCTTGCGAGAAATCGAATCCGTAGGCGAAAACGGGCCGCGAAACAGAGTTACGAGTGAGCCGGTACGCGAAAACGAAGAAACCGAACGACACGGCGTGTCAATGGTTGTGATGGTGTTCGTGGTCGCTGCTACGCTGCCACACTTCCTTTCCTTGTCGCGCGACGCGGTGAGGTCTTTTCGGCATAAAGTTTTCTTGTTTTTTGGACAGGTTCGCTATATAAACACTTGTTCTTAAACCCTAGCCTCTCATGAAACTTAGGGGACGAATAGAAGGGCAATTTACAACAGATTTGAAGGTCTTGGACGGCTAGGAACACGAAACGAAGGCAACGGGAACGCATGGGATCAAAGGCTTCATCTTGGTTCTTCTGGGTTTCGTCGTTCTCTCGTTTTTTCTTTAATTCTATCATGTTTACTACTTTGAATCTTGTTTTTATTGCTTTGATTATGGTCGGCTAAATATTTAGAACTACCTAGGCGTGATTATGGTAGGTTAACGTTATGTTGGATTTCATGTTTGGTTGATTTTTGTCTATAGATTATTATGTTTGATTAAAGTTTCAATCTTTATTGCTAATTGATTCATATTATAAGTTTATGTTTTTTTTATTAATATTTTTAGTCCATGTATTCTTAGTGATTGTCTATGTCATGGAATAGGGTGCGTTATAGCCATTACTTGTGTTGTGGTTTTTATGGTTAACCTGCAGTAAAACCATAAGATTAATATTGTTAGTTGAATTAGTAGAAAACGTGTAGCCAACTTAGAAATCCGTGAGGTGATAAGTTGTCAATCGGTAAAGTTAATTAATTTGCTAGGTTTAGATCTTTGTGAGAAGCCCGGCTTAGTTTATATTAATGAACTTACTTGTTAAATTAATTAGTTAGGTTGAAATGGCTTTAGAGTCCGTATCATGAGGTAGATCTTTAATTTAAGTCAAATAAGCATAATCGGATTTGGTGACTGTGAGGAAACTAAATCCCGTAACTGGTGTGATAATAACTTAATAGTGATACTTTAAGTTTCTTCTCGAAAGGGGTCGATGGTCCTATTTAGTGTTGTCTTTATGTGAATATTCTTAGATCCCGGTTCCATAAACATTAGTCCAAACATGATTAATACTTGATGTTGAAAATGATTCTAGTCTAGGTGGTTTGACTTTATTTCTATGTTTAAATCCGTCATTTAATTCATAAGTTACTAGTTTTAGTAAGTTTCTATTTTTAGAAAGTTTCCATTTTTAGCAGTAAACCCCCTTCAAATATATTTTCATTAAAAGTTCGTGTCTTGTTAGTTAAGTCTTAACTAGTTAATTAATTGCAGTATATAGAGTCTGTGGGTTAACACCCGGCCTTACGTACGCTATATTACATCCGACCAGTCCACTGCCGGTTGTATGGGGCAGTGAGACTCGAAACCGGAACCAACTAATTCACAGAAGACAAAACCGGTTGTGTGTGATTTAGTAGGTTTGTCTAGGTTTTATAAATATTAAAACTAGGTGTTTTTATTAGTTATTTTATATATAAGTTTGCACATATCACTAGTACATGTATGGGCATCATTGTTGAACAGTACACACAAGCATTCAGTCACCAACAAATTCCCTATTGTACACATAACGATAATCTATATTATTAACACAGAGTTTATTATACATGTGCGGTTGAGCTCTTTATATTAATTAATGTGTGGTGTTCAATCATTATTGATGTTGAGTTATTTCTTAGTCCCTTGAAACAATACTAGAATCAATTAAATTCATCACAGTTTTGTATACTACTAGTATATACTTACAAAAATGTATTCATATATTTATGTAGGTGTAGATATTCCTGTACACTTATATTATAATTGTCATATCTCGACATAATGCATCCGCTTATTATTTGTAGTAATAATATTGATTAATAATTATATATTTTTATAATAAGATACCCATGTGACATCTGCCCCAAATCCGACCCCGAAAGCCCGACTTGAACCCCAATCCAGTGGTTCATTTCTATTTATTCGTATTAAATGTCTTAAAAGTGTAACACTTCGTTATTAATATAAATGATTATTGCAGATTACATGTCTTTCCCGTCATTAATAAAACGATTAAATGCATTACGAGTATTATCCAAGTGTAATAGTTAATTACTATTTATAAAGGTTATTTCCAAAATATATAAATTTTTAAATTTATAAAAGAGATTTTATAGAAAATATATAAATATATCAAGCTTATTACTATTAAGTCTAAAAATAATCATTCAACGTCCACAACAACATAAATTTCAAAAACGTCAAACGTATAAACAATATAAACGTGGTTAGATTAGTTAGTTAAAATAAGTTTTTATGTAACTTTGCGTCAAAACTGTTAAAATTGAAACTAAAGTTTATAAATCAAATGATAAGCATTTCAAATTTAAAGGACCAGAATTGTAAATATTATTAAACCACCCCCCCCCCCCAATTTTTGATGCCCGTTTTTCCGGTGCCCAGGTCCGGCCGAGCTCCGGCCAAGCCTTTTACGCGTTTTTAACCAAATTTAAAAATGACTATGACAGATCTTCCATGAATTCTCCAAAACAATGGTATAAATCAAATCATTCATTTGGCTCTACACAAAAACGTTTATGAAGAGACATACCTGTTTTGGATGATAATAATCAAAGTGATTCATCTCATGATGATGGTCCACCAGATGATGCAATTCATCAGCAAATTACTTATATTGATGAATTTGGACAATCCAAGACCGTAATGGCTTGGATTTCACCCTCTAACTAATTTGTTAGTATGGTAGGGACAGTTACGGAGGCCGGTCAAACAAAGATAAGAAGACTATGGCTGATCCCTTATCATGACAAGTTACCGAATCTTGTTCAGTCTTCGATGCAACTGACATCAATTGGAGTTGGAAACAGAAAGGAATCATTGAAGGAACTTTAAAAACATTTTTGAAACAAAAATCAAAAAATGATGTCAGTGCAAGAAATAACCGATGTTTCATTTCGTATGTTTAGATTAAGTATATTACATGCACTCTTCATGCGTTGATAACACAACTGTCATTTTCTTTTCATTAAACTTATAATTTTCGTAGAAATTTAAAAGTTTAGGGGGAGAAACTATTGTTAAAAAAATGATAAAATCAGAAAAATCCAAAAATATGTTGAATCTACTTGCACATACATGAGAAATGATACTACACTAAGTTTATTCAATGCATCATTTTCAACAATAAAGACTGAAGCGTGAAAATTGATGTGCGAGACGGCTCAGACAATTCTACTGAACAAGTACATTATTTGATGACTTAACTAAATTCAAATGAGTCTATGTGGTTGAAACTTATCAAGCGTATGTGTATTGTTTATACAAATCATCTACATATCTTGTGTAGCACTACATACATAAGGTAATGATGCAATCTATTCAGTATGATGAACCGCATCTGTGAGCTTCTCTGTTGAGCTTCAAGGTGCAGCAAAAGATTCCCAAAGTGGAACAATAAAAGAGTTCCAAAGTGAACCATCACCAATCAAATTCCAAAAAGGAACTCAGAAGATTCCCAAAGGGAACGCAAGCAAAAGATAATTCCAAAAAGGAATTCTAAAAGAAGTTCCAAAGTGAACCAAATCCAAATAGATAGAACCCTATTCCACACTGTTTATGATTGTAAGTGACCTAACGTCTTAAATGTGCATAAGATGTTTAGATGAAGTGTATAACTTTCTAATGTGCCAGGTATGGGTCACTCATAACTTATTCCTAATCAACCTAATTGATCATCATGAATAGAAAAAGTAAGTGTGTCATTCGAGCTAATTGATTTGTTCAACAATTCATCACTCAATTACTTCACAATTCACATGTTTATTCTCAAGAACTACAAAACATGTGTTGGATAAATTGCTGGTATGATCTCATTGCAGGTTAAAAATTCATAAATGTAAAGAGAAAAATCCAAAAATATCAAAAACATTAAAAAATTTTAAAAAGAACAAAAAGATTGTCATTTTAATATTTTTCTTTTGTTTTGGCAATTTAACATGCGTTATTGATGTAGGAGTAGTTTCGCAAGCAATATCTCATTCGATTGAGAACTTAGTCTTTACATTGATGATAAATGCACATTATTGCCTGAGTTTTAATGTTTGTCTTTGAGTTGCAGGAACAAGTTTCCAATGCAGAACAAGCTTCCACGCAACTTGAAGATGTTCCTGATCAAGCCAGTTTCCATATCAAAGATCTCCAAGTCAGATTGCTGAGTGTTAAGAATCCTCCTCTTAATACCTCATGCACAGTTCCCGTTAACCTTTAAAGCAAAAATTGAGGGGGAGTATTCTAAGTAAAAGAAGTCTTCTCATTCGACTTCAACCGTTGAAGAATAAACAGTTGCTGATATATAGATTCACCGGAATCTACTCTCTGCTTAGTTCTTTCCATAACCTTTGATGTTACTCAATAGGGAGAGAAGGATACAGATTGCTTGTTGAAAGATAGAGTTTTGACAGCATCATCTTAGTGGGAGTATTGTTGTGTCCTGCTGAAGATAATGCATACCAAAACTTTAAGTTGCTCTCTATGCTCGTCATATGAAGATTTAAGCTGATATGTCGGATTTGTAAAGTGTCATCTTAGGGGGAGTACTGTTGGGTCTATTTGAAGATGTCACTTTCCAAATATAAGCGAGTAAAGATATCGAGCATCATCTCGAGCAAGCGCGGGTGAAGACGTTCATTAATTGTATTTGACGTTAGAATATTTGTGTAATCGTTTCATGCTTAAATGCGCATTTGTGCTTAAGTGCACGTGTTTAGGTTTAAATGTAAGGTGAATGGTATGGACTATAAATACCATCACTTAGGTCATTTGTTAGAAGAGTTGCCTGCATTTCATTCCATATCCTTTGTAACCTTCCAAAGATCTAATACAAGAATCTATTCATATTATCATCATCATCTTCAACATACATTGCATTGATCTTCATGAACATTCAAGCATCAATACGTGATTAGTGAGTTTCCGCATCACTGATCGCAAACAACATCCCCAAACAATCTCAGATCTAGATCCAAGCTCGGTTCATCTCAAACTATCATTTGAAAATGCTGATTAATATTTTAAAGTATTATTGGTGTTTATAAATCTATTCTCGTCGCTATATAATTAATTGGATAAATATATTATTTTTAATTAAAAAAAATATTATTATTATTATTACTACCAAAAACTATTGTTATAATCATCATTATTGTTTTTCAACGTTATGTTTAAATTAGTTAATATATTTACTAATCATTTACCTAAAAAAAATCCTCAAATTCCAATTTGAAACCCTATAATTCCAAATTACCTCTAGGTTCCTAATTTCCGATTCTAGTTTTCTATACCATAGGTTTTGTCCAATGTTTTTATATTAGGATTGTTTATTTAACTAGGTAATTCTAGTATTTGGACGATACTCGGTTCTATCTAGTTGATTTTCTTTTTATTTCATGCTCGTATTCAAGGTGAGTAAATTCACTCCCTTTTTTACTTTTACATTTTAGGATCGAAATATGTGTTGTATACTATACTAATTTTTTTTCCTATTCTATTTTGTTTCAAAAAGGGATCATAAAATGTGTTAGTCTTGTCTGCTGCTTGATGCAACCTTATGTGGTAGTTTAAAGTAGTATTATTGCTTGATAAACCCATCGATAAAATGTTAGCGCTAATAGTTTAACAAACCCACCTACTATACAACATCGGTTGGTGATTTAAACCTGTTCATTCTATTCTATGTTACTAAGTGCTATGCTACGATGCTTGTTGCTATACTATGATGATATTTGCTATGTCATGTCCCTAAGTTGCTAAATAATTATTGATAACTTGCATATCGAGACGGTTACTTGAAAAGTTATCTTTTATTGATACATGAGTGGTTCCTCATGACAAATGGCTAAAAGATATATTGTGGGGTTTCTATACGATGGTGTTCTATACTATTCTAGGGGTCATGGTAGGATAATATTACGAAATTCATACACATATAAGATTACGCAACATATTTATGATGATCTCGGATTCTATACTATTATTTATCTACTGTGGTTTAATCACTAACTATTTTGAGCTAACTTTGTTTTACGCATATTTCATGTGGTGCGTGATGATTACTATTTACTATTTTTCATAACATAGGAAACGCTTTGGACCTAGCATTAATAAATAATAAATCATTGCATTTGTCGATTTGGTTTAGACTTGAAATTCCAAAACTTATGATGTAATTATTATAATATAATAAATGGTGTACCGTGTGCTTTGAATTACTAATGATATCCATATCCATGATAATACCCGATGATTCCGCCATCGGATGGGGTCACAAGCAATGGTTATGGGTAATCAAGGATTTAGAAAAGATGATGTTACTGCTATTGACGAAGGTACTGTTGCTGCTATTGACGAAGGTATAATCGTAGGATCTAATAAAGGCCCAAAGGAACGACTTTGTCGTAAATGTGGGTTATGGGGATACCATGATGCAAGGAATTGTCCTGTTAAATACATGTCCTTTTAAATACTGATAATTATTCTTCTTTTAGATATAAGTAGTTCATGTGGGTCTACAAACTATATTATGTTTGATTTATAGAATTAATGAAATTGAGTTTTACGTATTTCATTTTGATGCTAAATACCTTTTATTTTCTTTATTCGGATCGGATTTATGTTGGCTTCATTGGGGGGATCGCGTAGTTTGTTACGTCAGCTCCAAAAGGATAAGTTGCCTTGGAATCGAGAAAGTTACGTGGAGTTCATAATTCATTGCATAAAAGGAGGAGAAGTTATATAGTGTTTTGTTTACTTATGTACGAAGGTAAGAATAATAAGGACAATCAGGATTCAACTATTTTTTTTGATGATTTATTAAAGGTATGATACACAGTCTTCAATGTATTCTACTACTTAACATAGAGTTTTCCAATTTTTCACAAACCTAATTCTGTTTAATACGTATTTTACTTATTAACATATATGTAAATCAGAACTGATGTTCAATACTTAACATATTAACGCTACGTAAATCACACATGTCTCATTAATATTTAGCAGATGAACATATATATTGACCCACTTGACCCATTTCAACTATAGCAATACTGTTTATAAAACATAAAATATCTTATTTGAATTTCCACATCTTGTTTATAACTCCTACCATTTAATATATTTTATTGTAGATATAAATACTCCCAATAGTGTTTCATTTTTTCACACACGAAATTCTATGTAATACATATTTCACAAATTAACATATATGTAGATCAAAAGTGTTTCTCAATTCATATCATATCAACACATATGTAAATCACAACTATATCATTAATATGTAACCGAATAACATACATATTGAACCATTTGACCCTTTTAGTGATTAACACTACAATTTTTAAAATATAAAATATCTTATCTGAATGTACAGACATCTTATTTATAACTCCTACCACTTATTTTATTTTATTGTAGATATCAATCCACCAAAAAGTTAAGAATCTATTTGTAGTAACCAACATCAATCTCCAAACGACACTAAATATTGGATTCCTATAGTTTCTGATGGTTTAAACCTACAATTGGTATGTTGTTTTCTAAATGGGAGGAAGTACATGCAATGTATGAAAAGTATGCTAAGGCTTCAGGTTTCGATATTAGAATGTTAACTACTAGGAAAAATGGCGGCAACGTGACTCTGAAATATATTCTTTGTAACAAGGCTGGTATGCCGTGTGGCGAGTTTTTTAATTCTAGGGACCAAAAAGCATCTACTCTAAAAATGCGTAAATCCACAATCAAGGTTACTAATTATCATGCATTCGTCTAGTTTAAATTAGTTAATGGCCAATAAATTTGTGACATCTGCCCCAAATCGAACCCGAATGCCCGACTCGAACCCGAAATTATCCATCTTAAATGTATTCGTATTTATCTCCTTTAAATGTAACGCTTCGTTATTAAAAATACATATATAAATATGTCAAGTCTTACGTCATTCTCGTCTTTAATATATAACGACCAAATCATTATTCAACATTTACCAAATTAAATACTAAAAACAATTATCTTCAAAGTATATATATATATATTATATATATATATATATATATTAAATACTAAAAACAATTATCTTCAAAGTATATATATATTGTTTTTTTTAAGAATTATTAAAGATAAAAACGTATTAAAGTCTTGAAATAAACATTTACGTCAAGAACGAAGGAAAAATGTAAAAACGTCACCTATATAAACCTTACGTCGCAACTCGGTTAGATTGGTTAGTTAAAATATATATTAATTAACTTTGGGCCAAAACTGCCAAGAATGAAACTTATATTTAAAAGTTATTTTAATCATTTAACATAATTTGTAACTACAGGGACCAGTTTTGTAAATTAATAATTTCCCAAACCAGCCCCCTTCAACCCCCGCATTTCCGGTAGCCGACTCCATTGCCGGCGCCGTTTTCCGGCGAGCACCAAAAACCGGTTTTTACCCCGTTTTAATCCAATACAAGGTATATAAAACGCTCCTCTTCATGTCTCGAACCCGTTGGCATGTTTTAATTGCTGTGTAATCGACCAAAACGGCACCGTAATCGGTTTTGTAAACCGCATTCAATACCCATTTAACTCGATCGACCAAAACGCAAGTCTTAATCAAATTAAAGCCATCCGTAACGATCCTTGCTGTGATTTGAATATGCCAACGACATTCAATTTAACTTTAATCAACGAAATAAACACCCAATTAATCAAATTAATTCGTCTTTCTACTCGGACCCAATCGACTACTTCTTGTTTACCAAAATCAAATTCATTCGACAGAAACAATCTCCCAAACTTGTTTTCACTCTCTGTTCATCCAATTCCAATCCAAAACACCAAAATCTCAGTGTTGATCCTTCAACCCGTCGACATTGTTCATCGTCTTAATCGATTCTATTTTTCACCAATCAAGTAAGTGTTTTATGTTAAAATGATCCTTATCTTGCCCTGTTTAAAAGCCCTAAGATTGTTTGTTGGATTGTAGCAGATTCGTGATCAATTTGGTGAAATTAGTTTCTAGGGTTCTTATTGAATTTGGGGTTCTTGCTTATGAAAGGTTAAAACAATTTTAATTCTGGTTTCATTCAAAGTTAACGTACAAAGCAACTGGCTAAGTGTTTGGTTTTGAACCAAATGGTCTTGAGTTCGAAACTTGTAGGCTCTGTAGTTGTTGGTTTTGTTTTTGGTTTATTGTTTCAACTATATTATAAACCATTTTCATTAATTAACTTAATCCAATACTAATACAAATTTTATATATATTGTAAAAATATAAAAGACACATGATTTTAATTCTAAATCTTATAGAACATATATCAAAACAATGATTTTATACAAACTTAGATTTGTAAATTTAATTATTACCAATGCTTTACTATTATAAAAGTACTATAAAAATGTGGTTTAAATACTTATAAAATACAAACAAAGTTTATAAAATCAAAACAATGATTTTATATAGACCTTGTATACCTTAAAATTGTGTAAATGTTTTCTAATAAATATATCATATTTTTTTAACATTATATAATTGTTGTTTAAAAATATATTATTAGAGTTGTTAATTTGTTATTGTTTAGCAAAATAATTATTTTACTAGTGCTATTGTTATGAATAAACGAGTTTATATATTTTTAGACGTTTAATGAAAAACCCCCAAATCCCAAATTGAAACCCTAGAATCTTAATTTCCTTAGACTATTATTGTTTCAATTCCAGTTTCTATACAATACGTTTCGCTAAGTTAGGATTCTCATTTACTTAGGTGATTCTAGTATTTGGGAAATCCTCGGTTCAATTCATACTATTTACTATTTGTTTCGTGCCCGAGTTTCAAGGTGAGTAAAATCACTCCCCTTTTTACTTTTATATTTTGGGGCTGAAATATGTTCAATTACTATACAATGTTTTCAGTTTTCTATTTGTTTCCAAAAGAGATCATAAAATATGTTAGTCTTGACTCGCGACAAGATGCAATCCTTATGTGGTAGTTTAAAGTAGTATTGTTACTTAGTAATCCCACCGGTACAATGTTAGCGCTAATGGTTTGACAAACCCACCTGCATGTATTTCAAAACAGGTGATTTAAACCCGGCCATTCAATTTCAAGGTTACTATGTTACAAGTTGCTATTCAATGTTACAAGTTGCTATACTATGTTGCTATGTCATGTCCCTAAGTTGCTAAATAATTATGGATAACTTAAATATCGAGACGGTTAGATGACGGTTGCTAAAAAAGTTATCCTTAATTAATACATGAGTTGGTTCCTCATGATAAATGACTGCAAGTCATATTACAATGTGTTCAATGTGTTCAATGTGTTCAAGGTGTCATGGTCGAGAATGATACGAAATAGCTATACATGTAAGATTGCGCAGCATATTATGATGATCTCGGATTTCTATACTACTATTTATCAACTATGGTTTACTCACTAGCTTTAAATAGCTAACTTTATTTTCACATATTTCAGGTGATGCTTTGATATTGTTTTGCTGCTTTTGCCGAGACATAGGATTGCCTTGGACCTAGAATAATAAAAAGACAATTGTATTTACTGTTTTGGGTTTTATTACTTTTGTCGACTCATGTTCCAAAACTTATGATATCATTATTAGACTTAATAAATAAATACCATGTGCTTTGTTTACTATTGATATCCAATTCCAATGACAGCCCGGTGTTTCCGCCGCCGGGCGGGGTGTCACAAAATTGTTTATGATTTTGTTGATAAACATAATCATGTTCTTGTAGGTACTAACAACCGTGATTTGACAAAGAAGCGCCGCCAGCTGAGATTCGTAGAAAAAGAATACCTAACCCAGGTAAAAGTAGCAAAAATTGATCCAAACAAGGCACATAAAACACAAAATATTGTTAGGGGTGGTCAACATATCGTTGATGGTACTGTAGCGGACTACAAGATGTAAGACGGTTAATAGGTAAAAGAGATGCACACCTGATGGTGAAGACTCTTAAAGAACGACTTTCGTCATGGAATAATTTTTCTCTTGATGTTAGAGCGGAAAATAAAAAGTTAAAAGCTTGTTTTTGGGCTGATGATATCTGCAAATGTAACTATTATGTTTTTGGGGATGTGTTAGCTTTTGATGCCACATTCTACACGAACAAGTAAGTCCAGTTTTTTACACTTTTGAATTAAATTTTAATACTTTGTTCATATTTACATACTTTAATATTAGTTTACTTTCCACATGTACGACAAGATGTTTGTGTTGGATATTTTGTGTAAATGAGAGGTCAACTCTCAAGTAGTCGGTTGGTAACCGAATGCAGCTCCGAAACTCGAGCCTAGCGTTGTAGTAACCCGACTCGGTTGAGACATCTAGAAGAGACCACTGGGATGTCCAACCTTAAGTTAATGGGTTTTATGACAATTTATTTGTCATTAATTGCTAAGTTTTATGACAATTCAATTGTCATGAATTGCAAGACTCTTGCATTACTTATCATAAAGATAACAATAAAAAACATGGCAACACAAGTTGTTTTTTGGATCAAAACCAAAAACCAAAGAAACATGGAGAGTATATAACACACCAAAAACACAAGAGCAGGACACATAATATCGATCATCTCGTTTGCATCATCTTCTTCGGTTTCTTTCCAGGCAAGTGATTAAGTCCGGCAGTACGCTGCTTTCGTCCGGTGTACCCTGGGAACAGACGACGAATCTGTTTAAGGGAATTGTGTCAAACACAAGCCCGGATCTTTCTTTCTAATATCTGTTTTGCAGGATCATCAATCTCGTTGTTGTTGCTGTCGTTTACATTGCTGTTCAATTGAAGTTTACTAACCATAATGGTTTTGTATCATTTGGAACTTGTTCTCTACATGTATTTCTGATTTGGTTTTGTACACGGTAATGTACTAGTGAATTTCCCATGTATAACGAGAGCATCGTTATAATATTAAGTTAATTATTTTAATAAAAGTGAACTATTTTCCAACAAACTTAAACAGATTTTATAGAAATTGTTTGATACAATTTTAAAACCTTTATCAAGGATTTGGTTCACAAAAGATTAAAATAAAAATTATTTGAGATTTTAGTTAAAATCCATTAAATATATTTTATTGGGAAATGATGTGTATTAGTACAAATTTGTGTTTGGATTCTATATAGATTGGAGTACAATCTTAAATCCAAACTTTGGTGGTACAATTCAAATGGTTCAATTCAATTAGCTTGAATAAAAAATGATTGCTAATTGTGTATATTCTAACAAGAGTGTTAGAATGGGTTTAACGAATGTACCGGACGACAAAACGTTTCAGTAAACGTTTAGTTCTCTAACAATAGTGTTAGAATTGATTTGGTTAATAAACCATACGACAAAAACGTTTCGGTAAACGTTTGGTGTTCTAACAAGAGTGTTAGAATTGGTTTAGTTAAGAAACCATATGACAAAAAAAAAACGTTTCGATAGACGTTTGGTTATCTAACAATAATGTTGGAATCGGCTTAGTGTATGAACCACATGACATTAACGTTTGGTATAAACGTCTAATTATCTAACATGAGCGTTAGAACCCGATTGATTATCTAGCATGAATGTTGGATATTATTATTGTAATGGTTAAAAACGTTTTGTGTAAACGTCTTTTTCGTACCTTACAAATGTTTTAGTGATTATTAATTATATAAAACAATGGGTGTTTTATAAAGAATGTTGTGGGTAAAAGTTTAACCATCTAACATGTATGTTAGAGATGGTTCATATTTCTATAACCATTTAGAAATATGACTCTTAATAATTATGAATGACATGAATAATATTTTGGGTTATTAACATGAAGAGATGGTTCATGTTTCTATAACCATTTAGATATAATGACTTTTAATGGTTATGAATATCATGAATAATGATTTAAGGAATTAACATCTAAGAGATGGTTCATGTCTATAACCATTTAGATATAATGGGTTTTAATGGTCATGATGCCATGAATAAGGTTTTGAGCAATTGATATGTGAGATGTGGCTTTTATTATATAAATCGGAAAGTTCAACAGTTTTGTTTAATCGTTTATCTTCTAACATGTGTGTTAGAAACGGTTTGTTGCCATTATCAACATATATAAAACGATTATGTAATCGTTAATATTTAATAAATGTGTTTGTATGTAAACATGTAGTTTCTAACGTGCTCGTTAGAAAACAAGAGTGTTAGATATGATTAAACTAATATGGTTATAAATGTTTTATGTAAACATTTGGTTTAATATTGTGAGATAATTATATTTATAAAATAATTACATATTTGGAATATGTTTGTGTAAACATTACATTTCTAACATGAGGGTTAGAAATAATGTCACAATCTCAAGTTGTGTTATCACGTTTTGTGTAAACGTATAACTTCAAATAAATATGTTAAACTATTGGCTTGTGGAAAGTTGAAAAGAAAAAAAAGGTTAGAGTTGGAGATCTTGATTTTTTTTAAATCAAATGATAAACATGCAATTATGTATGTTGCAAAACCTTAAAAGGAAATATGTTTTGGATTATTTTATAACAATAGTTTTGCATAAAATATTAACACAGTTTGTTTTAAAGAAAAAAAAATAATAGTCTCTAACAACTTTGTGTTGTTGTTATATATATTTTGTATTGTTCGAATACTGTTACTTGAGATTAGTAAAGAGTTACACAACATATTGTTATCCGGACAGTTGAGTGACTATTTAAGAGTATAGTTTAAAAAATGAAACAAAAATTTGACGGCATGAGATTTTACTAAGGGAGTACCTCTAGAAAATCAAATAAATATGCCATTGGGTTTATTCCAAGAATGTATTAAATGACACAGATCATTGCGTGTCATGGATAGTTATTATTTCAACAGCTCTCGTGCTATTGGAATCATAGTCGATGGGACTAAAATCGACTAACTATAATGGAGTATATGTCACTAAAGGTGATCGTCATATAAGATGATGAAAGTGTTGGAGATTGCAACACAATATGATTTTATTTGTTAGAAATCATTTATATATCCAATTAAATTATGATGAATAAATTCCTGTTTGGCGGGATTAATTTGTTCGATGTTGTATAATTGATGTGTTCAATATCTTAGGATAACACATACAGTTAATACAGTGAAGTAAATCGAAACATGTGTGACATGCATAATAAGTTGATATCCTTTGTTATCATGATTAATGATGTAGTCATAAGTGAGACATCAAATTTGAAGACATATATATATATATATTATTATGGAAATTTACTTAGTGTAAATTGTAACACATGATAAAAAAAATATATATGTTGTCATAAATTGAAACGGACCCGTGAGTGACATGTAATATATGATTTATCATGAGAAATGAAGTACATGTAGATGGGTCTACCATCTTTAATGTTGATTTAACTATGTAGAAGATATGATCTTCGTGATAAATAATATACTAAGTATATATATTTTCAAATCAACAATGAACATCGCGTATGAGAATCTGTGAATTCCATGTTATGGTTATCAGTCTAGTATGACTGTATCTCAACATAACAGTGAACCATTCTATGATGATAAGTTATTTGTCAAGGTGACTCTAGATAAGACTTTGTTAAAATCTTTATGAGTCAGTGGTGAAGCGCTAGATATCAAGCGCATAGATGTCATATTCCTAAATGGATGATGAAGGTTTGTATGTTTAAGTAACATACATATGAGACATTCTCAAATACTGCAGATTTGAGATGATGATTTGTCTAAACCGCAAACTGAAACTCTTGTTGGAATGTATATGATGTTGTTCTTAGGGTTGTGAAAAATCAGAATGATGCATCTTCTGTTCACATGCTAGAGTATTGTAGTCTAAAGCATGCTAGACTAGTACTAATTAATTATGGTGCTCTATGGAGACTAATTAACGTGAAACATTCACATACATATCACAAGAATTAGTTGTGAAAACAAATCAAATGATGACTTTCATTCAATATAAGTAAATGATATAACTCGAGGAGGACTCAAGCCTTTAGGTTTATCCTAGATGAGAAACTTAGATTTAAGTTTCAGAAGGTTAATGAAAAACTTATGGCCCAGGTAAAAAGTTCATGACTAAGGCATGTGTTGCTATAGTTAACTCAAAAGCTCATCTAAAGCTTTGTAGTTTGCCTTAGTTAACTCAAAAGCTTATCTAAGCTTTGTAGTTGTCAATTAAGCATTCATGAACTCCGTGATACAAACATATGGTCTTGATCAAATCATGATCATCAACTTGGTGTCATAAGTAAAGTCACAACTTGATCAAATGGCAAGAATTGTGGGGGAGTAGCCATTTAAGAAACAATCCTTTTTAGGGTATGTGAAAATGGTAATTGATCCGAAAGTTGATTGATGTTATCCAATACTACTTGAATGTGGGGGTTACTTAAATTGCATATGTATTAATTAATGATCTAGTGACAAAATGCATATTGTGAAGATCTATTCACTTAAATTGCATTTTGGTGGTCACTAAAATTATCTATTGCCATAGTGAAGATGTGTTCACTTAAATTGCATATTGGTATTCACTTAAATTGCATATTGTATTTTCAAAACCAAAGACTAAAACTAATGGCCTAAAGTTATAGTTTTTTAAAAGTGACAATATGCAAGGTTAACTTAAGAGTTAAACCACAGACGAACAACCAATCTCGATTGTAAACTATTATGACTTGGCAAAGTCTGTTGGAAATTTAGATATATTAAATTATGTTGAATGGAATTTAGTCACTAACATTTTCATATGGTGAGTTGAAGAAAGACTCTTGAGTAGAGTCCTTTATTACACTTGATTAATTTTAATTAGAGGTTTTAGTATCTAATTAAAAGTGACTAATTAAGTGAAACTTTTCACTCATCCTCATGTTATGAGTTGTAGGCTTTATGCCTCATTTTGAAAAGAGGAGAGAATAATAATCATTTTCATAGAGATTAGTTCTCTTTGATTCAACATGAACTTATTATCATTTTCCATATACACATCATAACAACATCTTATACAATGCAACCTCGGGTGCGGGTTCATATCCGGCAGTACACATACTGTTCTAGTTGTTGTACCCTGGGAGACAGACGCGTTCGTCTTAGAGGAGGCGCGAAATCTGTTTTAAGGGAAGCGTGTTGAACACGTGCCTCAACCATAACCATTAACGTTGTTTTGCTCAGTTTTGCAGTTATCAGAGTTGGAGTCAAGAACATGAATATTTAGTTCAAGGAACATATAGACGAAGGTGACGACACTAGACGTGTGGACGACTCAAAAGTTTATGGATATTTTTATTGATCACAACGGTTTGTATTTTACATGTATTTCTCATTTGGGTTTGTACAAAGTAATGTACTAGTGAATTTCCCAAGTATAACGAGAGTATCGTTATAGTATTTAGTTGATTATTTAATTAAAAGTGAACATATTTCCAACAAACTTAAAACAGATTTCGTAGAAATTGTTTGATACAATTTTAAAACCTTTATCAAGGATTTGGTTCACAAAAGATTAAATATAAAACTATTTGAGATTTTAGTTAAAATCCATTAAATATATTTTGTTGGGAAATAATGTGTATTGCTACAAATTTGTGTTTGGATTATATATAGATTGGAGTACAATCTAAAATCCTAACTTTGGTGGTACAATTCAAATGGTTTGATTCAATTAGCTTGAGTTTAAAATGACTGCTAATTGTGTATTTTCTAACAAGAGAGTTAGAATGGGTTTAACGAATAAACCGTACGACAAAACGTTTCGATAAACGTTTAGTTTTCTAACAAGAGTGTTAGAATTGATTTGGTTAATAAACCAGACGACAAAAACGTTTCGGTAAACATTTGGTGTTCTAACAAGCGTGTTAGAATTGGTTTAGATAAGAAACCATATGACAAAAACGTTTCGATAGACGTTTGGTTATCTAACAGTAGTGTTGGAATCGGTTTAGTGTATAAACCACATGACATTAACGTTTGGTATAAACGTCTAATTATCTAACGTGTGCGATAGAACCCGATTGATTATCTAGCATGAATGTTGGATATCATTATTGTAATGGTTAAAAACGTTTTGTGTAAACGCCTTTTTCTTACCTAACAAACGTTTTAGTGATTACTAATTATATAAAACAATATGTGTTTTATAAATAATGTTATGTGTAAAAGTTTACCATCTAGCATTTATGTTAGAGATGGTTTGTATTTTCTTTAACCATTTAGAAATTATGACTCTTAATAGTTATGAATGACATGATTAATACTTTTAGTCATTAACATGAAGAGATGGTTCATGTTTTATAACCATTTAGATTAGATATAATGAGTTTTAATGGTTATGAATATCATTAATAATGATTTAAGGAATTAACATCTAAGAGATGGTTCATGTCTATAACCATTCAGATATAATGGGTTTTAATGGTTATGCCATGAATAATGTTTTGAGCAATTGATATGTGAGTGGTGGTTTTTATTATATAAACCGGAAAGTTCAAAAGTTTTATTTTAATCGTTTATCTTCTAACATGGGTGTTAGAAACGGTTTGTTGTCATTATCAACATATAAAAAAGGATTATGTAATTGTTATTATTTAACAAATGTGTTAGACTACATTTATTGGTATTCACTATACGTTTTATGTAAACGATAGTTTCTAACGTGCTTGTTAGATCTTGTTTGATTATCTAACAAGAGTGTTAGATATGATTGAACTAATATGGTTATAAATGTTTTATGTAAACATTTGGTTCAATATTGTGAGATAATGATGTTTATAAAATAATTACATATTTGGGAGATGTTTGTGTAAACATTGCATTTCTAACATGAGGGTTAGAAATAATGTCATAATCTCAAGTTGTTACTACGTTTTGTGTAAACGTATAACTTCAAATCAATATGTTAAACTATTGGCTTGTGGAAAGTTGAAAAATATATATAAAGTTAGAGTTTGAGACCTTGATTTTTGGAATCAAATGATAAATAAAAGTAGTAAAAACTTTGTAATTATATATTTTGCAAACCTTAGAAGGAAAAAGTTTTGGATTATATTATAACAACAGTTTTACATAAAATATTAACACAATTTGTTTTAAAGAAAAAAACAATAATCTCTAACAACTTTGTGTTGTTGTTATATATATTTTGTATTGTTCGAATACTGTTACTTGAGATTAGTAAAGAGTTACACAACATATTGTTATCCGGACAGTTGAGTGACTGTTGAAGAGTATAGTTTCAAAAATGAAACGAGGATATGACGGCGTGAGATTTTACTGAGGGAGTACCTCTTGAAAATCAAATAAATATGTCTTTGGATTTATTCCAAGAATGTATTAAATGACACAGATCATTGTGTGTCATGGATAGTTATTATTTCAACAGCTCTCGTGCTATTGGAATCATAGTCGATGGGATTAAAATCGACTAACTATAATGGGGTATATGTCACTAAAGGTGATCGTCATATAAGATGATGAAAGTGTTGAAGATTGCAACACAATATGATTTTATTTGTTAGAAATCATTTATATATTCAATTAAATTATGATGAATAAATTCTTGTTTGGTCGGATTAATTTGTTCGATATTGTATAATTGATGTGTTCAATATCTTAGGATAACACATGCAGTTAATACAATGAAGTAAATCGAAACACGTGTGACATGCATAATAAATTGAAGTCTATTTAAACGGGTAGTGCAAGAAGCACAACCGCAACTTGTGAGTTTAATCATGGATAATGATGTAGTCAAAAGTGAGACATCAATTTGAAGACATATATATTATTGTGAAAATTTACTTGGTGTAAATTGTAACACATGATAATATATATATATATATATGTTGTCATAAATTGAAACGGACTCATGAGTGACATGTAATATGTGATTTATCATGAGAAATGAAGTACATGTAGATGCGTCTACTATCTTCAATGTTGATTTAACTATGTAGAAGATGTGATCTTCATGATGAATAATATACCAAGTATATATATATTTTCAAATCAACAATGAACAACGCGTATGAGAATCTGTGAATTCCATGTTATGGTTATCAGTCTAGTATGACTGTATCTCAACATAACAGTGAACCATTCGTTGATGATAAGTTATTTGCCAAGGTGACTCAGAATAAGACTTTGTTAAAATCTTTATGAGTTAGTGGCGAAGCGCTAGATATCAAGCTCATAGATGTGATATTCCTAAATGAATGATGAAGTTTTGTATGTTTGAGAAACATACATATGAGACATTCTCAAATACTGCAGGTTTGAGATGATGATTTGTCTAAACCGTGAAATGAAATTCTTGTTGGAATGTATGTGATGTTGGTTCTTAGGGCTGTGAAAATCAGAATGATGCATCTTCTGTTCACATGCTAGAGTATTGTAAATATGGTACTAATTAATTATGGTGCTCTATGGAGACTAGTTAACATGAAACATTCACATACATATCACAAAAATTAGTTACGGAAACAAATCAAATGATGAGTTTCATTCAATATAAGGAAATGATATAACTTGAGGAGAACTCAAGTCTCTAGGTTTATCCTAGATGAGAAACTTAGATTTAAGTTTCAGAAGGTTAATGAAAAACTTATGGCCCATGTAAAAAGTTCATGACTAAGGCATGTGTTGCTATAGTTAACTCAAAAGCTCATCTAAAGCTTTGTAGTTTGTCTTGTTAACTCAAAAGCTTATCTAAGCTTTGTAGTTGTCAATTAAGCATTCATGAACTCCGTGATATAAAGATAGGGTCTTGATCAAATCATGATCATCAACTTGGTGTCATAAGTAAAGGCACAACTTGATCAAATGGCAAGAAATGTGGGGGAGAAGCCATTTAAGAAACAATCTTTTTTTTGGTATGTGAAAATGGTAATTGATCCGAAAGTTGATTGATGTTATCCAATACCACTTAAATGTGGGGGTTACTTGCATTTGATATAAGAATGTGGAATGTTTAGCAATATGGATTTTATAATCCAAGTTAATATTGCAAACATGTGAATGCCAATTGATTAGTTTAATGATCTAGTGACCAAAGGCATAGTGAAGATTAGTTCACTTAAACTGCATATTGGTGTTCACTTAAATTGTATATTGTAAACCAAAGACTACAACTAATGGCCTAAGGTTATAGTCTTAAAAATGACAATATGCAAGGTTAACTTAAGAGTTAAACTACACACGAACAACCAATCTCGATTGTAAACTATTATGACTTGACGAAGTCAAATATAATAGCTTGGATCCAAGAACCTGTGGGTTAATGCGAGATTGAGTTGTGGAATGAGACTAAAGCCCGTGAAAAGCTAAGTTTATATGAGGGAAACCTAACTCGGTTGACTGGAGATCCCAAGATCCGAGTTCAATAGGACAACCTACTTATATGAACTGGTAAGGTCACTGTGGGGGGTTAACTAAGAAAGAAGAGTTAATTGATAAACCCCTCGCGTCTTTTAAAAGGGAGTCTACTACAAGGATCTAGTAATCTTCCTAGTCCATTCCTAAAAGTGACAGGTACGAGGCTAAGCCTATGGCTTTTAATGATTCGACTAATGTAGTCACATGTGATGAATCACCTATGTTAGAGAGAAGTGGGGTCGCTTCGAATGGAATTGAAGGGCACAATTCCTAGAGCTCTCACAGAACCAGGAAAGTGTTCCATGACCATTATTGGACACGATAGTGAGGGGATGACCCGACTAAGAAAAGTCTTGTGTGAAGCGTATTATCGCCTACACAAACGGCAGACGAGTTCAAAGACATCGCGTTCTACTCAGAGCCAGTAGACTAAGTGCGTTTCATGAGCGAAGGTTCAAAGGGCAACACCTACCTATCGTATGCAAGACTCAACTGTCGAGATTTCATTGGATATTTTGTATGTTTTGATAAATCTCCATTCATGTGGGGGATTGTTGGAAATTTAGATATATTAAATTATGTTGAATGGAATTTAGTCACTAACATTTTCATATGGTGAGTTGAAGAAAGACTCTTGAGTAGAGTCCTTTATTACACTTGATTAATTTTAATTAGAGGTTTTAGTATCTAATTAAAAGTGACTAATTAAGTGAAACTTTTCACTCATCCTCATGTTATGAGTTGTAGGCTTTATGCCTCATTTTGAAAAGAGGAGAGAATAATAATCATTTTCATAGAGATTAGTTCTCTTTGATTCAACATGAACTTATTATCATTTTCCATATACACATCATAACAACATCTTATACAATGCAACCTCGGGTGCGGGTTCATATCCGGTAGTACACATACTGTTCTAGTTGTTGTACCCTGGGAGACAGACGCGTTCGTCTTAGAGGAGGCGCGAAATCTGTTTTAAGGGAAGCGTGTTGAACACGTGCCTCAACCATAACCATTAACGTTGTTTTGCTCAGTTTTGCAGTTATCAGAGTTGGAGTCAAGAACATGAATATTTAGTTCAAGGAACATATAGACGAAGGTGACGACACTAGACGTGTGGACGACTCAAAAGTTTATGGATATTTTTATTGATCACAACGGTTTGTATTTTACATGTATTTCTCATTTGGGTTTGTACAAAGTAATGTACTAGTGAATTTCCCAAGTATAACGAGAGTATCGTTATAGTATTTAGTTGATTATTTAATTAAAAGTGAACATATTTCCAACAAAGTCAAATAAAATAGCTTGGATCCAAGAACCCGAGGGTTAATGCGAGATTGAGTTGTGGAATGAGACTAAATCCCGTGAAAAGCTAAGTTTATATGAAGGAAACCTAACTCGGTTGACTGGAGATCCCAAGATCCGAGTTCAATAGGATAACCTACTTGTATGAACTGGTAAAGTCACTGTGGCGGGTTAACTAAGAAAGAAGAGTTAACTGATAAAACGTCCACGTCTTTTAAAAGGGAGTCTACTACAAGGATTTAGTAATCTTCCTAGTCCATTCCTAAAAGTGACAGGTACGAGGCTAAGCCTATGGCTTTTAATGATTCGACTAATGTAGTCACATGTGATGAATCACCTATGTTAGAGAGAAGTGGGGTCGCTTCGAATGGAATTGGAGGGCACAATTCCTAGAGCTCTCGCAGAACCAGGAAAATGTTCATGACCATAACGAACATAACTATGAGGACTTGACTTTGTCAGGGAGAGTCTTGTGTGAAGCGTATTGTCGCCTACATAAACGACAGACGAGTTCAAAGACATCGCGTTCTACTCAGAGCCAGTAGACTAAGTGCGTTTCATAAGCGAAGGTTCAAAGGGTAACACCTACCTATCGTATGCAAGATTCAACTGCTGAAATTTAATCGGAATGATGTTTGTATTTGAGATTGACATCTATTTATGTGGGGGATTGTTGGATATTTTGTGTAAATGAGAGGTCAACTCTCAAGTAGTCGGTTGGTAACCGAATGCAGCTCCGAAACTCGAGCCTAGCGTTGTAGTAACCCGACTCGGTTGAGACATCTAGAAGAGACCACTGGGATGTCCAACCTTAAGTTAATGGGTTTTATGACAATTTATTTGTCATTAATTGCTAAGTTTTATGACAATTCAATTGTCATGAATTGCAAGACTCTTGCATTACTTATCATAAAGATAACAATAAAAAACATGGCAACACAAGTTGTTTTTTGGATCAAAACCAAAAACCAAAGAAACATGGAGAGTATATAACACACCAAAAACACAAGAGCAGGACACATAATATCGATCATCTCGTTTGCATCATCTTCTTCGGTTTCTTTCCAGGCAAGTGATTAAGTCCGGCAGTACGCTGCTTTCGTCCGGTGTACCCTGGGAACAGACGACGAATCTGTTTAAGGGAATTGTGTCAAACACAAGCCCGGATCTTTCTTTCTAATATCTGTTTTGCAGGATCATCAATCTCGTTGTTGTTGCTGTCGTTTACATTGCTGTTCAATTGAAGTTTACTAACCATAATGGTTTTGTATCATTTGGAACTTGTTCTCTACATGTATTTCTGATTTGGTTTTGTACACGGTAATGTACTAGTGAATTTCCCATGTATAACGAGAGCATCGTTATAATATTAAGTTAATTATTTTAATAAAAGTGAACTATTTTCCAACAGTTTGTTCCAATTATTGGCGTTAACCATCACAATAAATGTGTTACCTTTGGTGCGGTTTTTTTTTTGTTATTTGTCGAAACCATCGACTCCTATAAGTGGTTGCTTGAAATCTTTTTTAGCAGGTCATTCCAAAAAGCTTGCATTAGTTTTAATTGACCAGGACCCAGCAATCAAACAAGTTGTTTCCATCGTTCTTAACGAAGCCACACATCCTCTATGCATGTGGCACATTACCAAAAAGTGAATTATGACAACACCTTAGAGAGGCAGGGTCGGCGGATGGTCGGTATTCACCTACAACCCCACGGTGTAGTCATTATCACTATAATTCTTAGCCCGGTTTATATAACGCTTGATTCTACCAACTTGGTTTATTTTATTGCTTTGGATTCTAGATTTGTATTTTTGATTTTTTTTCTTAACAGATGAACATACCCTTCTAGGTTTCCAAAACAATCAAATGATAAATTTATGAAGCTAATTTTAAAGACTGTTTGCTTTTGGCTTTTAGATCTGTGTGTTAATTTTGTTTTTTGTGTTTGATTTTTGTTGGAAGAACTCATGTAATAAGAGCCAAATATCTATTTGAAAAAGATGTGATCAAGAGAACAAAAATGAGACGATGAATAAATCTAGTTTATAACAAATCTTTAGCTTCTTCCCTAAGCTAGGTCTATTATAATTTAATTAGATCTAAATTTAATTCAAATCTTATATCTGTATTATATACTTATCTCCATAAATAAAATATTACCGTATATTAAATTGCGAACTTGATGAATTGTAGCTATAGCAATTTCCTATTTTTCTTGTTGATAAAAGGTATGTATGTGACTTTGGTTTTGATGTGTTATATACATCGGTTTGGATGTGTTCTATAAATTTGTTAAGGATAAGGGACATTGGTTTTGATGTGTTATATAAACTAGTTACATGCATCTGCTCGCGTGTTGCGCGAACATTTTATTTAACGGCTTAACAAACACATAAAGAAAATAATCATAAGGGGCTCAGAGGTAGTGACTGCATCGTGTCATAGCTCAGTATCACTCTTCATAGCCCAACAACAGAAAATGTAAACAAACCGAAAAAAACAAAGACAACCAAACAAATCTAGCCATTAAACCACGTAACCACCTACGAACACCATCGCAAAGAAGAGAATTGCAAATGAAATAGCCGACAACGCCACCATCCACCCTCGTAACGACCACTGAACATCATCAAACGACGTAAATCGAAAAAACGCAAAGACAACATAATCGGCTAGAAACGGGAAATTTTAGTGGTTCCGGTATGGAGACAATAGTGTCTCCGTTTATTCTCCGGTACAAAGCCCAAAAAATGAAATACCATCGGTTCCCCACATCACAAATACACATATACTCAAAAACCTATAAATATCCAGCTTCACAACTCATAAAGACAGTTATCCAACACCACAATTACACATATAACCTCACAACACAAAGGGGCTAAAGATAAAAAATAACAAAAAATTATGTCAAAAATCTAAAACATAAAAATTCACTATTCATCCAATTCTTAAATTACACATAGTATAATATAATATAATTTGTTTGGGTGTGTGATTTTCAATTTATTTTCAAATTAATATCAAGAGAAATCTCTTGTCTTTTTAGAGTAAACTTAAAGGATACAAATCAATCAAGTGGTGAAACACATAATTTACAAAGCCCCTTAACCAAATTTGAATTACGCAAGTATTGGTCGGTCAAATGTATGAGGATGATTAACTAGACGTTGTTTAAGCCTCGGTTTTAAGACATAAAATGATTAAAATCTAGTTGATATTTATCTAATAAATATCATTTGGTATTTATCATGTAAATGTTAATTTACAAATATATATTGTAATCAACAATCTATTGCAATTCAACCCTTATACTTTATTATTTATCTTATAATTAACACTTTCACTTCTTACTTCCTATGTTTTCATGATATATTATTTATCTTTTTAATATTACTAGTTTTCCATCTATATGTCGAACAAATGTGACTTTAGTTTGATGGAATGAGTTATATGCATTTTTTATTTTATAGTTACGTAAAATTAACAAAAAATAACTAAAAACTTAACATAATTATCTAAACATATAGAACAGAATTATCATAAACAAAATTAACAAACCCAAGCAATGTCCAAACAGTCCATATTAATAACTTTGTTAAGTGTTAACACTCAAATTAAGGGTTGACTTTGGGCATCACGTCATAATTAGGTGAACTATAGAGACTTGATAATAAAGTTAACAACCCACAAATTCTAGTTTAATGAGTCTATATTGAATAGTGGGAATTAAAAATCATTTATGAATCATGTGCGTAGTCAGATTACTCAAAAATACCAAAACACCACTTGGAAAAACCAAAACACATTAAAAAACACATGGAGGCTTGACTTTTGAGATATATATTTTGTCCTTATTATTCGATGCCGTCAACTAATGAATTGGTACACGCAGTTATATCTTATTTTCAATTAATAAAATGTAACAACAAAATAATTTCTCGGTCCTATAATCATTTATAATAGGTATTGCTTTTCATTGAACTGATCACATCAAATTAGCCTTGTGTCTTCTTCATTCTGATCACCTTTTAGTTACCTGTTTTATTATGCAAACAACTTTTTTGTTTGTTCTTTAGCATACCATGTGCACTTTCAATTGCTTGAGTTGAATCCTCTAACTTGGATTTAAAATCCACAAATATGGAGGCATTCTTGCAGCAGTTTCAACATCTTAAAATTCAGCTAAAAGAGATAATATCAGCCACCGGCGACTTTGATGAACAGAAAAACTATATTGGAGGTGGTGGTTTTGGGAAAGTTTACAAAGGGGAACTATCTCATTATAAGGGGCGAAGCATGGTCGCTATTAAGCGGCTTGATAGGAAGTATGGGCAAGGAACACCTGAGTTCTTGAAAGAGATCACGACACTTTTCCGTTACAGCCACAAAAATCTTATTTCTCTAATGGGATTTTGTTATGAAGGGAACGAGATGATCCTTGTGTATGAGTATGCATCTCGTGGAAGCCTTGACCGCCATTTAAGTTCCCATCATATCACGTGGACACAGCGTATCAAGATATGCCTTGGTGTCGCAAAGGGACTAAGCTACCTTCATGATCCAAGAGAGACACACCAAAGACTTATCCATTGCGATGTGAAAAGCACTAACATCCTAATCGATGACCAATGGACGGCTAAAGTTTCTGACTTCGGATTGTCAATAGTGGGGCCAGCTAAGACACAACAATCGTTTATTGTCACCTTTGCAGTTGGGACGGCTGGATACTGTGACCCGCAGTATGCGATGACTCACACGCTAACAAAAGAGTCAGACGTATACTCTTTCGGTGTGGTCTTATTTGAGGTTTTATGCGGGACATTGTGCTATACATGTAGCAATGGTTATATTGAGCAAATCTTAGTGCCCATGTGGATTGAAAGCTACAAACAAAAGAGATTACACGATATCATCTTTAAAAATCCCAACATACAAGCAATGGATCATAAATCTCTAGAAATATTTTCAGGCATTGCATACAGATGTTTGAAGGAATCTCGTGAAGATCGACCTAAGATGGTCAAGGTTGTGAAAGAACTTCAAGCTGCACTCGAAAGCCAAGAGCTACATGATTGTCAAGAGGGACTAGAAAGTGAAGAGTTTAGTGAATGGGATTCACCCTTAATATACTACGAAGAGATAACTAAGGCCGTTGAACCTCCTCTGAATTACAAATCTAGAGTTCATTTGAGGAAACATCTGTCCAAAGGGGTTCTTCTTAACGACGGAAAAACGGTAATTAATTGCTATATCTATAATCAAATTCTTAAGTTATTTTACTTAAAACAACTATTTTGCGAAGATGTCCCATTATGATTATGAGAAGTGTATAGCTATTTTCAACTATTTTCCAATTGAAAGTGTTTAGCTAGGTGGTCTTCGGGCGCGCTAGATAAGAATGTGAGTGGTAGGTCGGTGTGCCTTTTCTGGTCAAAATGTTGGATCAACGTTTAGCGTGTTCCGGTTAAAGTGGGCGGGTCATCCTCGGGCTTGTTCCGGACGAATGTCTGTGGCTCGTCGTCGAGCGTGTGTCGAACGAATGCGTGCGGGTCGTTTTCAGGTGTGTTCCAATGTAAGGGCGCCGTTCGTCTCTGGACGCGTTCCAGTCGGAGGTGAGCGAGTCAACATTGGGCGCGTGTCGATCGATTGTGTTGTTGGGTGGTGTAGGCTCGTTAGTGGCAGCCGGCCCTAATGGGGTTTCTATATGGGCTTGGGCCTAACTTGGGGATTAAGTTTCCTAACCCTAGATTAGTCTCTATATATTGATATTATTGTACTTGTAATTCCTTAAGCACCTAAATAATAAAATACCTAGTTGCAGCAGAGTAGACGTAGGTCACGACGACCGAACCACTATAAATCCTTGTGTCTCGTGTTCGTTATTACTCGCGAGTGTGTGTTCAGTTTCGTGTGTGTGTTCTAGATCCTAACAACTGATATCAGAGCTTGGGCTCGTTACACACGAAGAACACAACGCAAGAGAGTTGTGATCTAGGGGTAGTCGCCCGACAGTCTGTCGCCATCCAAGCAGATCGTCGTTCACCGTTACCCCACGAGTTTTTTTTTGGGCTCGGCAGAGTATAAACCAAAGAATTGTATAGCCTTCGTTATTTAAGCCGCCTTAATGGAATTGGAAACCCACTTCTGGTAGTTTGCGTCGACCAAGAGAACAAGAGAAAATCATTGTTTTTTTGTTTTAGTTGGAGTTCACATAGGCAGAAGCAATTGATTTGTTTATTATATTTCTTTATTATTTGTTTTCACACAAGAGAGACAAGAGACAGAATATAGTTTTCTTCGGTGGGTATTGTGTTGATCAACAAAGAGAAAAGAAAAGGGATTGCCGACCGAAAATAAAACAGGGATTTTGGGTGTCGTCGTTTTATGTGAACAAGGGTTTATTATTTGAGATCAGTCTTTGACTAAGGGTTGACCGACAGCGTAATATTTTTCCGTATTATTCAGTTTTAGTTTTTCGTTTGGCTATTATCATGGCAGGAGACGGGAAAGTAACTATTGAGAAGTTTGAAGGGAAAAAGTTTGGTTGGTGGAAGATGCAAATTGAAGCATTACTTTGTGAGAAAGACTTGGATGCAGTGCTTGAGGGTGTTAAACCAAAAGAGACTTCACAAGCAGATTGGGATAAGATGGATAAAAAGGCTAGGGCAATGATAACGCTTTCTTTGTCTGAGAATGTTGCCTATAACATCCAGAAGGAGACCACAGCTAGTGGTATGATGACATCATTATCAAACATGTATGAGAAGCCTTCTGTAGCAAATATGGTTTGTCTGATCCGAGAGCTTGTGAATACTAGGATGAAGGAAGGTGACTGGGTAACAGTTCATATCAATAATCTGAATTCGATTTTGTCTTGATTAATATCTGTGAATATTAAATTTGATGATGAAGTTCAAGCCCTTTTGTTATTATCCTCATTGCTTGAGAGTTGGTCCGGAACGGTAACTGCAGTTAGCAACTCATCAGATACTAGTAAGTTTTCCTTTGAGAAAATTCGGGATCTTATTTTGGGAGAGGATGTACGACGCAGAGGTTCATGTGAATCTTCAAAACACAAAGAAGAGAAGCAACCCATAATAGATTTGGATGACAATTGGGAAGAAAAACTACCGGATGATTATGAAGACATAATGAATTTGTCAAAACGTAGCATTCAGTGGACGACAAAGAAGGAAACGTACTCAACTATTTGCAAAGGCTTTTTAATCAATTCTGGTGAAGTGGTAACTTTAATGGAAATTATTCTATATCTAAGAACGAGCGGGTCGTCTTACCGGTTCATTAATTGGCCGAGTGGTTGGATCAATCAAACCAGATTAGAGGGCCGGGATGACGTCAAATATATAATAAAAAATTAAAATTATTTATAGTATCTTAATGGTTATTCAGAGGCTTACCTCTTAACGGTTCAAAACCTCTGAACCATTAAGTGATAAAAAAATGCTGAATGGTTAAGAGGTACGTAGTCTCTGAATGGTAAACCTCACCCAATTCATCATATTTTTAAAACTTACCTTATAACGGATTTTTGAACCATTAAGAGGTAGATTTTTACTGGTTATTCAAAGGTTATTCAGAGCTATTAAACAACCCTTAAATCAATAAAAAAAAGTTCAAAGGAAAAAAATATGAAACCTGATCTGATCACTGGTCCAACTTGTAACCATCATCGGTCTAATCTGGTTATGAAAACCGTGTGTCCATTTTTTCGGATAGGTAGATGTAGTCCCATGAATAGTAGGCTTATAAACGATCTGAATGAACACGAACATCAGTATGTTCGTGTTGTTTGCGTAACTTTAACTAGGCACGAACACGATTTTTGTGTTCATGTTTGTTCATTAAGAAATTTAAAACCTTTTTGTTCGTTTATGTTCATTCTATAAAAACTAAATGAACACTTCATGAACATAAAAGAACAAAAATTAATGAACACAACTAAATAAACATTAACAAATATAAAATATCTAAATTATAGTTAAGGTGCACAAATAAATAAGTCCAATACATCATATTTCATTCAAAAGTACATATAATTTAGTGATTTGAATTTACATAATTCATCCAATATTTTAGTTCTATCAAAAAATTCATATGGTTTATCGATAAGTCATTAAGCTAAATTTTATGTTTCTATATATCTTTAAACGAACGAACATAAACAAATGAACGTTCATGAACATAAATAAACGAACATAACATGTGTTCATGTTTGTTCGTTTAACTAAACCAACACATTTTATTGTTCATGTTCGTTCGTTTAGTTAAATGAACGAACATAAACGAACTTCCCGTCAAACAGTGCATGAACAATTCGTGAACGTTCAATTCGTCAACGTTCAATTCGTTTACATGCCTAATAAATTGAGAAATACTACTGAATTGCTGGAATTTTGAATACTTACACATATATACTTTTTATTGATTGATAGTGGTTTTATCTTGACAAAAACGGAAAGAAATGTCATATGCTATCAACAAGAGCGGCAGGGATACATGGCCAGTCTATGTTACATCAATGTTTACCCGAATCAAGGTTGTTATATATTTCTCCACCAATTTTCTTGTAGGCATCTTTACCTTTTGCAGAATTTTTTTGAATTGGTATATATATATGAGAAAAAAGAGGACGGTGGGATGCCAGTATACCCAACTCCTGCCAAGAGCAGTTTTAGTGTTCTATGCAGAACCCGAAACATGATACTGACACAAGGATTGGGTTTAAGTTATGTGAAGAATATGCTCCTCTTGCTCCTGGTAGGAGCAAGTATACCGAAATCCATTTTTGTTACTGACATCTCCATTATCCTTTTTTTTCTCATATGTCAAAATATTCAAAATCTATTGCATATCTAGTTCATATTCAGTGAATTAGAAATGTTTAAAATCTTTTGCAATCCGTTAATTAAGTTGGAGCCTTTGGTGTGACATATGAGTATTCGGCTCACATGTTCTTCCCCTAAGTTTGTGTTCAAATTAAGAAAGTCAACAGGGTATGAGACTGCTCGGGTACTGTGGCGACCGTGTCTTGAATGTGACTTTTTCACACATTGATAATAAAAGTTTCACGTCTCGCATGTTATAGTGAAATGTCGTAATGCGTCACGTATTATAAGACAGAAACATTGAGGGTAAAATGACAACTAACTCAAAGTCGAGATGTTAAAGTCATAAATATGTCAAAGTAAAGGGAAAATGGAAAGTTTTGATAATTTATCAGAAGTCAAAATGATAAAAAGTTAACATTAGAGGTGAAATTCTTAAATATCTCAAAGTTGTGTAATGGGCTAAATTCGTCAAAATGAGAAAGTCGTTACAAAGTAGAGTCAGAGGTCAAAATTGTAAGTTGTGTAACTCTTAAGAAGTCAAAACGTTAAAAAGTTTAAGTTGAGGTGAAAGTTATAAATATTTCAAAGTTGAGTGCGAGGCTAAATTTACCAAAATGAAAAAGTGGTCCAGTGTAGCCACTAACCTTATAACTTAGTATTTTTGGTAATTTAGGTATTTATCAAGTTACAAACATGGACTCTAAAGCGGACAATTTTTACGTATCATGAGTGATGAAGATCTAAAGCACATTAAATACATTTTAGCAAACTAGCTATAGGTCTACTTAATGTTTTAAAATGCTCACTTGTATTAATGAGTTAATCTTTCTAGCCGGTCATCTTGACGGTCATACAATGAAAATATTTGTTGGTTGGTTCAGATTTAAACCTTATCATTTTTCTGCTGAGTTTCCTTTTTCAAGACAATGCGATGGTTTTTTTTGAAGCTCTCATTATATATGATGCAAAAAGTAACATACGATGGTTTTATAATGTTTTTCAGATTTGGAGAAGCATGTCAGTTTGATTCTCAGAAACTTGTTACCTACGGCTTAGTCCGGTATTATCTAGTATCAACTAAAACAATATATGCAAGTTACCTTGTCTACAAATTACCAGAAGTTCATTCTCGGTTTGAGGCTCCTATAAAAGTGTGGGGTGAAAATTATTTGGACTTAGGATACATAAGTTGGTATATTTATTTAGTAAGACCTCAAACCCCACTTATTAGACCAAAGGATGGTGAAAGCACACACAACCCAATCAATAAGCCAAAAATTAAAGGTCTTCCACAACAAAGGAATGATGGCTGGATGGAAGTAGTGATATGGGAATTCAATACTGCTACCACCGAGCCAATTTATATGGGACTTCAGCTGGAAACTTGTGGTGTTGAGAAGCTTAGTGGTCTTATTATTCAAGGGATTGAGATTAGACCCATATAGATATTGTTTTTAAATAAGAGGTAGAATTGATTCTAATTGTTGTTGTAAACAAGAGAGCAAGGAGAGAGGAGAAACTTGTTTTTTATTCTGTTTCATTATGCATATAAAGATGATACAACTGAGAAACCCTAAAGCCCATCGGCTTGGGCTAGGCTTAAATCTTTGTATTTATAACACTTCCCCTCAATGAATTTATATTATACACTAATAACATTATACTACTGGATAATGTTAGCTACGTTCCTTCAGGAACTAAATTGAACTAATACTACAGGATCAGTTATGCTTTCTCATTAAGAAAACCCAATAGGATAAAACTTAGTTAAGAAAAAAAATAACAGCGTGTATGATTCTGCTCCTCAATTTAACATACATATTTCAGTATTGTAACAATTGCCCCAAACTAAACTCTGTCCAAACCCAAACCCGAACCCGTCAGCATGTCCATGAAATCATTTTGACTAAATATGAATATAAAAGCTTTTAGCTAGTAATTATGTTCTAATTAAAATTTTGGTCATTTGCCTCATTAACTATGTTATATAATCATTAGAGTTTATAAAACAAATTTACATATTTGTATAAAATTAAATTCTATAGAAACTAATAAGTTTATATAACATTATATAGTTAGTGTAGTTACTTAAGTTATCGTCTTAATTAACAAAAGTAACTTAGAGGGTTGTTTATGCAATTTATAAAACTTACATTAAAATACTTAGACAAAAATAATAAAACATTAAAACCTCAAGGGCCTTAATGAAAATTGAATTAAATGAATCCAAACCTCACCTACCATTTCAAACCTCACGTTTTTTTTTCTTCTTCTTTTTCCGATGGGTTTCGGCCGGTCTCCAGCAAGCTCCGACATGCTATATAATCACCAAATTAAAGGATTTAAACCCGTTAAAATCGGTCTTAACTGTTTATCCGCAAGTTTAGAACCTAAAACAATCTTTTAAAACCAAAATCTTGTGTTCTTTTAGCAACCAACTTGAATCAAAATCTAAAACCACTTTGAGAGATTTACGCGAAATTGATTCGAATAGTTGACCATAAAACGCGTATAATATAATTCCATACTTAAGCAACCAATCAGTTTAACATATAGTTATGGGATTTTCATCATTTAAACCCAAGATATTATCAACTTAAACTCATACGGGTTCATTATCAATTCATCACTATTTTCTAAAATTGGTTGAGGGCTTTCATTCTTCAACAACTCATGAAGGAATCTGCACCATTAGTTGAATCATATCAACACTTCCCGATCAGATTTGATTTTTGGCTTTGCGTCTTTATCTTCTTAATCTCAATCCATTAGAAACTTTTCAAGGTAATTATACACATCTCTGAACTCGCCATCATTCATTTATCAAAAGCCCTAACGTTGATTTCACTTCCAGATTCGTTATAATGTTCAATTGAAGGGTTTAGGGATTAGGGTTCATATTGAAATTGGGGTTTTAAATGTTTTACAAATAAAATTTCAGTAGTAAATAACAAAATAGGGTGGCGTCAGCTGGTTTGTTTGTGTGTGTTCACGTGAAATTAGGGACCCCGGTTCGAGTCCCGGATTCATCATTTTTATTTTCGCATCCTTTTATCATAACTTAAATTCCAGTATTATTATAAAGGTTACTTTTAGTTAGAGAAATATTAAATAAATTTAGAAAACTCATAACTACATTTATTTAGTTTTTATAAAGCAACATTTAGTGACATGTTGATTTTCATATAATAAACTATACAAAGTATTTATTCAGTTTTAGACACTAATTTAATATTCAAATGAAATAAATTAGATAATAGTTATTTAATTACTTAAAAAATGAGTAAATATTATTATGATTAGTCGCTATATATTTTATTATACCACTATTATTCAATTCTATTACCATTGCTAGTACTCACCTTTTACATTATTATATTATTGACATTTATATTTAAGTACACATTAATCAAATTTTATCAAATATCATTGTATCATCAAGGAAATGGATTTATGGTATCAAAATTCTCAATTGCATGTTAGATCATTATCGATATTATTAAGTCGTTACCTGACTTTTTACACGATTATTTATTTGGTCTAAACCCCCAAATCCAATTAGAAAACCCTAGTTCTCAAACCATCCTTAAAAACCTAGTTCGTTATTCTAATTTAAGACACGCTCCTTAGATAACTTCAAGGAAATATCTCGGTGCCTTATTCGCTACTTATCTAATAATCATCATCATCAATTAATCAGGTGAGAATTTTATAGCCCATTTTTATGCTTTATTTTTTTTGAGGGAAATCATGTGACCTTATCAATCATGTTGAGTCATTTTAATTCATATTCAAAATTCAATACATGTTATTGTTATTACTTGCAAACACGTATTCATGACATGATAGACAATTAGGAGGCATGATCATTAATTTATACAAACCTCAGTTTCAATGATAGATCTTTTGGCCTGACAAGCCCACCCCATATGGCTTTCGAGTGGTGATTGCTAGCTGTTTCATTCATATGCTTCAGCTTATTGTGACTTCATCTGCGGATTGAATCAGTTCAGTCATTAGGTTTGATTGTGCAAATTGTCTATATGTCATGTTCACACCTGCAATTTATAAGTTTTAACATTACATGTGAATTGAATCAATCATGTTTATTCAATAGCATTATGTATGCAAAAACCTATGTTTACTCACCAGCTAACTCGTTAGCTGATTCAATTTATTTTTCACATGATTTCAGGAAACGCAACTTAGGGGACATTTTTGGATGCTTCATAACTAGGGCCTTGGACTTATTTAATTAAAAACATTACATTTTTTTATTGATAATTGTTTTTGCTTTTGTTTGGATTATGCTATGTTTAAAGTTGGAACGCATTTAATTTGGATTTAACGATATTTAAATTCTCATTTAATTACCATGTGCTATGGACAATCATTTACTATCGTCCTCCCCGAGGGTTCCGCCATCGGTCGAGGTGTGACAAGTATGTGGAGTATATTCTTCGGTGACAACGTATTGCGTGATCTTTGATGCAACCTTCTTTGATTAAGTGTTCCATGTTACATTGGCTTCATAGATTATACTTTGCTTCTTTTGATCGCCATGAATTTCTGGTGTCTAGAGAAGTAAAACATATATGGATTAAGATCAAGCTTTGCACATGTCAAATAACTATATTGCATCAGCATACCCAACTAGTCAGGTCTTCATGTACGACTCATAGAAATCACATGCCTTTATAAAATTCAACTTATTTGATATGCTAGTGAGGTTGCCTCATTAAAAACCTTGTTAGGAAAACCCAATAAAACAAAACCATAGCTAGGTAAACGAGTGCAAACGCATCATAACTAACCACATACTTCAAGATGATGTTAAGTCGGCACTTCACAGACTATCGTCCGGGCATGTGCAAAAACTTACTAAAACACTAAAAAGACTAGTATGGTGGAAGTATGATCCTATCCACTGAGGAATATGTGGTTAACGCTAGTTATTATTTGTTTGTATACTTTAAGATTGATTTAATTAAAATAATTAAAAACACTAACAAAAATAATTACTTATAGATTGTAAAAAATGGGAAGAAAACGTGATCACTCCGTGATTCAGATTCTATTAATTACTAATAAGTAATAACCTAGGTCTAGTTTTATTGGTACCATTGATTAAATGATAAGTCTATCACACATTATCAATTGCTTATGCAAATCTAACATCAATTGTTCAAAAGATATCAAACCAAACATGCACAAATAATTATTTAACCAACAAAAGTATTCTTGGTGTGACACCCGACAAATTCAGGTTAACTCCGTTAGTTAAACTCTGTTAGTCACGTTAATGCAATTATATCTTTCATTTAATTTGACAAATTAAATGTGCAAACTGTTACGCAAATATACATACGAAACGACCACACGAGTCAATACCCGGGCGTTGGTGATCTTAAATGAATACAAATACAATAATAATATATCTTAATTGATATGTGTGCTTAATTGTTGAATTTTCGTGTAACCGCGTATTTTACCGGTTTTAACCGATTACGAGTTTCGGTAAAGTTTTACGAAACAAAAATTTAAGTTTGGTAAAGTTGTCACTGTGATTACAAACCGAAGCAAAAACGAAGCCCGTGGATCATCCATGAGACCCATGAATGGCCCAAGGCCCAACCCAACTTAACATTTATCAACAATTAACAAAATTTGACAAAACCCTAAACCTAATTAACAAAAAAAAAACGTTTTTGGGCTGCTCTTTCCCCTTGACCTGCTGCCGCAACTCATACACACACAAAAAATCGATTTTGTTGCTTCTTGGTTCAATTGTTGGTGATTTCGGGTGATTGATTGAAGTAGTAAACGAAATACTAGTAAGTGGTTATGTTAATTGTTATTATATATTGCGAAAATCACATGCATTGAGGACCCTAGTTCATCCAAAATGGTCAATTGATGTTTGTGTTGTGAAATTGGGATGTTAGTTATGTGTTATTTGATATTTGGATGGTTAGATGATGAAATAGATAAAAAAAATGTGTTCATGGAATTAGGGTTTGGTAGAAAGGTGGTGAAACTTGATGATTATGCATGATTAGTATGAAATGAGGTTGATTATAGGATTAGATGATAAATTGGATGAAGGTTGTTTACTTAGTTTTGCAATTTCGTGAACGTTTCGTTAGATTACTAAAAATAGTAACTTCTGTATTCGTGATTATGTGAGATTGCATGTTATGGATGTCTAGTGATTAGTATGGACTTACTAACATGTTTAGAAGAGGTGTTAGACGAATTTTGGTTACTAGAACGTATGAATTCGACTTGGTTTAGGACACTTGCTAAATGTAGAAACTTTTTGACATGAAAATTGACTAGGAATCATGTTTAGTAATTTTGAATGTACAAACATGATTTGGACTTGCTTATGAATGTTTGTAGTTATGTGGTGCTTAGTAAACGTGCCTTGGTCATTAACGGACATTGATAGGTGCTAGTTGGTTAGTCGAACGATTTCTGGAAATTGCTTTTGTGAAGTTTAAATGGTGTGGGCTACTAACTAGGTTGCCATGATGAAAGTTGCTATTTTGCTAATTGCACAAAGCATGTAAATACTATATTATGTCTCGAAGTGACCATGTTTGCCAATGTGTTGTATATTAAGAACTACAAAGTAGTGGTAAGTGTTGATGATTTGTATAACGTGCTATGGTCTTTGTATAATAGTTGACATGCTTAGGATGTTGAAATATGCACGCATGCTTTAAAGGTTCAACTTTCCTATAACGGAAACTTTTGTGAAATTGAAACTTCTATTTATTGAATACGTGAAGTGTGATGTGGTATGCTTATGGGATTTAGTCAAATACACCAAATGTAACGTGTTTACACTTAACAAATCACCAACGGGTCGTGGGTCAACTCGGGTCAATTAAAAGTCAAACTTGGACTTAAAAGTCAAACTTGGACCAAAAGTCAATTAAAAGTCAAACTTGGACTTAAAAGTCAAACTTGGACCAAAAGTCAACTGGAAGTCAAACTTGGACTTAAAAGTCAAACTTGGACCTAAAAGTCAAACTTGGACCAAAAGTCAACTGAAAGTCAAACTTGGTCAAACTTGGACAAAAAGTCAAACGTGGTCAAAAAGTGAAACTAAACCACACTCGCATAAACTGTTGACCATTTGGATGCATAGTGTACTATGACCCTACATGAACGCACATTAATCGACCTATTGTTATTTAGGTTGCCGTATTATATACTGTGTGTGTTGTTAACTATTTTTGCTGTGCAACTTAAGGTGAGTTTCACTAAACTGTACTTTTACTATTTTACCCTTTTATGGGCTGAACACGGACGATTACTTTTACGGATTTACGAATTATGTATGTCGCATGTCTGGATTAGAGCACTTTTATTTTGTTCATGAAAGACCTCATGGATACCTAGTTGACCGTTAGTATTTGTGAAATAGCAGGGAAATTTTGAGTAGTACTACTGGGTTTGACAAACCCCACCCGGGCTAGTCGCGCTAGCACGACAGAAGGACCTGTCGAACGGGTGTTGAATGACCTAACATACTTACAGTGCATCATGCTGGGATGTACGAACAGGCAAACTGCACTTAATGTGTACATACGTCAGCTTCGGTCAGATACATTACGCCTCTAAGGACATGTGCTGTAGATTAGCTACCTACAATGACATACTTAATTTAATAATCTGCTTACAACTGAACTGCTTGTTTTATACCACTATGTGAACTCACCAACCGTCGTGTTGACACTTGTTAGTCTTTCACTGTTTCAGGTCACTGAGGTACAATGCACGTAGGGCATGGCATGGCGTCCTCGCAAACATTTAAAACATTTCTTACATTAAAAACTTCATTTTGGGATTTGTAAACTATTTAAACTGCGTGGTTTGTGTCGGGCGCGTGTGTTTGCGCATTTACTTTCTGCATGGTTTGGGTTTACTTAAACTTACTTATTTATTACGCTTCCGCATAACTGAAAAACTAAATACTCTGATTGTCGCTTAAACTACCACATTTAATGGTTTAACGTTTGGTTTTTCAAAACTCATATAGAGTCGTTCGGTGTAATTAATGACTAGACCCTGGTCGCGAATGGCCCCGCATCGAGACCGAGGAGACCAACTGGGATCAACCATTCGCCGTCCTCCCTACTTCCTATGACTGGGATTACTACCCGGCCTATATTGCTAGCCTTAGGCAGGAGGAGAGCGTTCCTCAAACGCCCCCTCGTGTCCCATATCCGAACTATGATCCTTCATCTGTTTTGCCCACTCTTGATTGCTCTAATGAAAGAGCAATAGCCACTCTAGCGGCAACCCAGTGTACCTCACGTCGGGAGTCGGAGATGTTGAGGGAGGAACTGCAGCAATCGCGGCAGGCTCAGCAGCTGTTAGCCGAGAGAGTTGCGACATTGGAAGCAAGGGGTGCGGAGGATCGGCATGCTCTTCTGAATCTCATAGCACATATGGAAGCGCAGTTGGCGCATGCGGCGGCGCAAGAGGAAGACCCGGAGGAGGAACCAGTGGAGGACCCCGGTACCGATAGTGATGATGATGCAGGCTCCGTGATCTCGTCCTAGATTTTTATATCTATTTATCTTCTTTTGACTTGTTTATCTTCTTTATCTCATGACTTAGTGGAGAGGGTTGTTTCCCACAAAAACTGAAAAATTTTGGAATATGATGTTTGAATAGTACTTTGTGAGAAATTGCAATTTATTTATCAAGTGTTATTATTTGAATTTGGATGTTTGGTTGTGTTGATTTTCCTGTTTACTTATACATGGATGATAGTAACTTGTTGGGTACTTATTCATTGTTGTATGTTGTGAATTTGAAGATGGCTGGGAACGTTAACATGACACCTGCCGAACTGGCCGATTTGATCCAACAACATGTGATAGTCATGTATAGGTCGGACTCACCGGCATGTCGGTGTTATATCTTTTGTATGTATTTTATATAGTTTTGGCATTAGCGAATCTACGGGCGAATCTATACCCGTAGCTCAGTATAGTTTTTTCTGTTTTTGTCGCCCGGGCGAACCTGATTGTGCCCGGCGAAGCTATTTGGTTCGCTAGATAGATTCGCTGTCAGCGAATCTATCAGCGAACCTACAGCTGATATATATTGTAACCTTATCTTAATGCAATGGAACTTGGACAAATTTCTTATCCAAACTCTTGAATCGTGTGTGTATTACCAGGAGGTGCTAGGAGCTTATATTATCTATCTTTGTAGCTTATTTACCTCTTGTTGAGTGGTTTCGATCTTGCTTTTGGTTGTTGGGTTATATTTGACTTTTGTCTCTATTAATCAAAGTGTGTTTTGTTGTTACAAATCATTAAAGCACTGAAATCTCGATCTAGATGGACCAACAATATGGTATCAGAGCCATAGTGCTCTTGATTGTTTGATCCTAGAGATTTTTGTGATGTTTTTGGGGTCTTTGTGTCAAAACACTATTTGATTCATTTCTGAACTGGTTTGTGTGTTTCCTTGTTGTATTTTGCTTGAAATTTGTCATACTTGGTCATAGGAAGCCTTTGAAACAAACGAATCTACAACTGGTTGTGTTTTGAAGCTGTTCTGGTCGTTTTTTGAACTGAAACTGTTTTGTTCGTAACCCAGCGAACCTATTTGTTCATCCAGCGAAACTGCTTGTTCTTCTAGCGAATCTAACACAATCTTGTGTTACTGTATTTTAGTGTTTCTGTGTAGCGAATCTGCATTTTACTCAACGAAAGTTCACTTGTTTGGCTCATTGTGCAAGCGAAACTGCTGCCAAAATCATTTGAGCGAATCTGACAGCAAATCTATCGGGCGAAACTGTGCCTGCTGTCCAGCGAATCTGTTTGTTTGTTGAGCGAATCTACGAGCGAATCTGCGAGCGAAACTGTCTGTTCTTTGAGCGAATCAAATCCAGTGAATCTATTTGTCTCTGGCGAAACTACAATCTGTTTAAAATTATGACTACATCAACCCTGAATATTAATGATCTGGATAGTGTTCAACCTAACAGGCCACCGAGGCGTGTTAGTGGTGAAAATTTTGAAGATTGGAAGAGGTGTTTGAAAGCCTTTTTCTACTACACTGACTATAATCAATGGGAGTCAATTGTAAATGGTCCGCATGTGCCAACGACAGTTGAAGGAACTGTTACTTCAGTAAACACTGATCCGAGCACTTTTAATGAAGGAGACATCAAGTTGCTTGATCGTGACAAAAAGGCACTCGGAGCATTGATACTTTGTTTGCATCAGGATATTTACAACATGTTTGCTGAACACACAACTGCAAAAAGCTTGTATGATGCGTTGTGCGAGTTCTATGATGGTAATGAGGATTTGAAGTTGGATAGAAAGGCTCAAGCTGAGAAAGAGTTCAATTCATTTGTGGGGTATTCGCAAGAAAGTTTGACTGATATTACCAATCGATTTCTGTCTGTATCAAGTAACCTGAAAAAGTATGATAAGAAGCTGGGAAATCATGAACAAGTCACCAAGCTGTTAAATTCACTTCCTCCTAAATGGAGTCTTCAGATCAAGTTGTTGAAACAAGAAAGAAACTTTCATGACTTTAAGCTGATGGACGTTATAAACAAGCTAAAGTCATTTGATCTTGATGTGAAGAGAAGAGAATACAATCAGTCTATGATGGTTCCAAATATTCCTTCTCAGAATGCTGCACTTATTACATCCGCTGCAAACTCTCATATCTACAGTGATGCACCTGGAGGATCATCAAGTCATGTGTCTGTTAAATCTGTTGGTGCATCTGCAAATGTTGGTTCAAACTCAAATGCATCTGTCACCACTCAGATTCCATCTGACACTATGGCTTTATTTGGAATGTTTGTTCATAGCTATGAAGCTCTTGTCGCTGGTGAATTAAAGGGAAAGGGGATGCCTGTTGAGGATATGTATCAGGTGGATCCTGATGATCTTGAAGAAACCGACATCCAATGGCAAATGGCCATGCTTACTCTTCGTGCTAGACGGTTTATGGAAAGAACAGGTAGAAGAAGTTTTGGGAATCAGGGACAGAACAACAAGCTCGGGTATGACAAAGGAAAGATGAGATGTTACAACTGCAAACAATTGGGTCACTTCAAAAGGGAATGTCCTTTACCAATTGTTACTGAACCCGTGAATTCTGTAAACTCAAGAACCGCTCCTATTCAAGAACGACTTGAGGAAGTGAAATCAAGGAATGAAACTGCACTGCTCACCAATTTTGATTGGAGTGCAGAAATTGAAGAGACAAAGGAGGAAATTAATCATGCCTTGGTTGCTGAGATTGTTGAGAATGATGATAACTATATAAATTGCTTTGATCCTTTCAAAGAATTTTATGGTGAAAACGATGGAAATTATGATGAAGCTGCTGAGTTAAAGTGTGAGGATAATGAAGAAGGGAAAGTGGAGAAAGTTGATGAAGATCAATCAGATGCTATTGTTCAAGGGCATCCGAATCACTCAGGATTGGTATGTGAAGCTGCGGTAAATGAGATGAAGAATGATGAAGAGTCAAAGCTTAACTTGGAAGCCATAATTGAGAAGGCGAGGCTTGATGCTATGGATGAATTCAAGAGGAACACTCCTTACTGCCAATGCGATCGTGCCCTTGCTGCAGAAAAACTGGTAATTGGTCTTCCTTATGATGTTATTGAAGATATGTGTTCATCTGCATGCAAAATTCGTTTAATTGGCATATACAAAGCTAATAAATTGTTAATGTCAAATGAAAACGAATTAAAGAGAACTAACAAAGAGCTTAAAGTGAGTGAATCAAAATATTTTGTCAAATTAAGAGAAGCTTTGAAAGAAAATGAAAATTTAAAAAGGTCTCTTTTGGAAAAGAATTGTGAAATAAATTACTTAACTGAACAAGTTACTCTTGCTGAATTTGAGACCAGAAAATTTAAAAACAAATTGGAACAATGGACAATATCTAGTATGAAAAGTGAGGAACTCTGCAAGAAACAACGGGGGGCCAGAGTTAAGACAGGTTTGGGTATTACCAATGAAACTTATGCATATCCCCCACCTAGTACCTTCTGTTACTCTCCAACACCTATTCCTCATCCTTCGAATGAGTTGATTCAAGAGATTATACAGAATGATACTAACAGCTCTATTGCAGGTTTAAGTGGAGTAAATCTTAAAGAGGTTAGAGAGGATTACGCTTATGGTGGGAGTACTGGGCTTGGTTGTTCTAGCAGTAATGATTGTTCTAATTCTGATTCCAAGAAGTCTGTTGAAGACATTAGATTAATTAATTCTGTTTCTAGTAATGTATTACATTCAGACAATTTTATTTTTAATAGTAATTTAGGGTACACTACTTCAAATCCTAATGTGTTGAATGATGATGTGATTGTGAATAAGTGTGTGAATGACAAAGATGAACTTTCAGTTCATGTCTCTGAAAGTCAAACCAAAACAAATTGCTTTCAAAAGTTCTTTACTCATCAAATCCCGTCTTTCACACCTGTGAGGATTTCAAAACCTAAATCTGAATCTGAAAAGGTAAAAGTCACAGCAGGTAAATCAAAAGAGCCTTATGACTCTTACGGTGACTGCAACTCTCAACTGTCTGAATGTGACGAGGAAATTGAAATGGATAAAATTCTTGTTGATAAAGTTTCCAAAGTGGGTTTGAAATCTCATTGCTTTAAATGTGGAAATATTGATCATACTGTTAAGCAATGCCCTAAGTTAGTCACAAAAGGTTCAAAGCAAAAATCTTTTGGAAAAAGATTAAACACGTTTGTAAATAATTTCTTTTGTAATTCTTCATCTGTTCCACCACCCAAGTACACAAAGGCTTGGGTGCCAATTTCAAAAGTATAACTTCTATATTTAAATATATGTCAGGAACATTCAAGTGCCGTTGTAAATAGTCATTGGCATATTGACAGTGGATGTTCCAGACATATGACTGGGTTGAAGGACCTGCTGACTAACTATCGGATTATCAATGGTGGATATGTTGCTTTTGCGGGAGACAAGAAAGGTGGTAAAATGATTGGTCAAGGAGAAGTCTCAAATGGTTCCTTAACTTTGGAAGACGTCAACTATGTTCCTGAACTGGCATTCAATCTTCTCAGCGTATCACAAATCTGTGATAAAAATATCCAGTGTTGTTTCTTCCAAATGAATGTTTGTTCTTGAAGCCAGAGTTTTCTATTCCTGAAGAATTGGTGATCATGCGAGCTCCAAGACGAAATGATACATATATGCTGAATATGGGATCAAAAGAATCAACTTCCACCGTGAACTGTCTACTATCTAAAGCTTCATCTTTTGAATCTTTTCAATGGCATAGACGTTTAGGGCACATTAATTTTAAAATTCTAAATAAATTGGTTAAGAACAATTTGGTCAGGGGTTTACCACTTAAAGATTTTTCTGTGGTTGAGAAATGCATGGCTTGTGCTAAAGGAAAGCAGCACAAAAAGCCACATAAACTTAAAATTGAAAATTCTATCTCAGAACCCCTCGAATTGTTACATACTGATTTATTTAGTCCAATAAGTGTCAAATCTATTGCTAAGAAATCTTATTTCCTGGTTGTCACAGATGATTACTCTAGGTACACCTGGGTGAGATTTCTGGCATACAAGAGTGAGACCGCTCAAGAGCTAATGAAGCTGATTCCTCAAATCGAGGTTCTTGGAAAGCGGAAGGTTCAAGCCATTAGAAGCGACAATGGAACTGAATTCAGAAACCATATCTTCAATTCTTTTTGTGAACAACGGGGTATTCTCGGACAGTTTAGCGCTCCACGAACGCCACAACAAAATGGCCTTGCTGAAAGGAAGAATCGAACTCTTGTGGAGGCTGCTAGAACTATGCTGATCGAGTCAAAGCTTCCAATTATTTTCTGGGCAGAGGCAGTCAATTGTGCAGCTTATGTTCTGAATCGGGTACTGATTGTCAAAGATAAGGTGAAGACATCATACCAGCTGTTTCGTGGGATTAAGCCGTTGATCGATTTTCTGCGCCCCTTTGGATGTTCTTGTACTCTGTTAAATACTCAAGATCAGAAAACGAAGTTTGGTGCTGTTTCGGATGAATGCTTCTTTGTAGGATACTCGAACACATAAAAAGCGTATCGTGTTTACAACAAGCGAACGCGGATTGTGCAAGAGTCCTATTATGTTGACTGGCAAGAGTCAAACACTACAAGCATTGGCTGTGAACCTGCATGGTTTTATGATTCCACCACTGTTTTCAAATCATTCAACCTTCCTGACTCTTACGATGATGACATCATTCCTCACACATCAGTTTCTATTATTAACCATCCACCTCCACAACCACAACCACAACCTTCAACTACACAATTACCTCCCACTTCATTTGACATTCCTCCACCTCCACCACCTCAAACTGTTTCAATTTCTCCATTAGATATTCCATCATCATCCACTTCCATTCCAACATCTACCACTAATACAATCCCTCCAACTTCAAATATACCTTCACAACCATCTAATCAAACACCCTCATCCCAAACCAATCCTTTGCTCCTCAACACAGACTTCAAAACCTTGAAAAATCATCCTCATGATTATATCATAGGATCAATTACTGATGGTGTGCGAACTCGGAGTCAGAGTGGTTTGATTAATGAATGTCTCTATGCTGCCTTTCTATCTCAAGTTGTTCCGAAAAATTATAAACAAGCACGTGAAGATCCTAGTTGGGTTGATGCCATGCAAATGGAACTGCAGCAATTTAGGAAGCTTAAAGTTTGGGAACTTGTTGATCTTCCTCCTAATAAGTGTCCTATTGGCACCAAGTGGGTTTTCCGAAACAAGCCAGATGATCGCGGTGTTGTTATCAGAAACAAGGCGAGATTGGTTGTTCAAGGATTTGCTCAAGAGGAGGGGATTGACTACACTGAAGTTTTTGCTCCAGTCGCTCGCCTTGAAGCCATTAGAATCTTTCTTGCTCATGCTGCGAACAAAAACTTTAAAGTTTATCAGATGGATGTGAAATGTGCATTTCTATATGGAGATATCGATGAGGAGATCTACGTATGTCAACCACCGGGTTTCGAGGATCCAGATTTTCCTTCAAAGGTGTTCAAGCTTGATAAATCCTTGTATGGGTTGCATCAAGCTCCACGTATCTGGTATGAAACTCTGACACAGTATCTTCTCAGCAAAGGTTTCTCTCGTGGGACTATAGATATGACATTGTTCAAGAAGGAGGTGAATGGTGAGCTGCTGATTGTTCAAGTGTATGTTGATGATATAATCTTCGGTTCGACAAATGAGGGGCTGTGTAGAGAGTTTGAAAAAGTGATGATGGATCGCTTTGAAATGACAATTATGGGGGAGATGTGTTTCTTCTTGGGGCTGCAAGTGGAACAAAAGCCTGATGGAATTCTTATCCACCAAGAGAAATATATCAAAGAGATCTTCACGAAGTTTGGCATGGATGATTCTACTCCGGAACTGATTCCATTCACCGCTCAGACATGCCTTACTTCTGATGATAATGGGAATCCTGTGGATGCTCATCGGTACCGCTCGATGATCGGATCTCTCATGTATCTGACTGCCAGCCGACCAGATATTACATTTGCTGTGTGCTACTGTGCTCGCTTCCAATCCAATCCAAAAGAATCACACGAGAGAGCTGTTAAACGCATTTTTCGTTACCTTAAGGGTTCCTCTCGTTTGGGACTTTGGTACCCAAAAGGTGGAAACTTTGATTTACATGCTTTTTCTGATAGTGATCATGCTGGTTGCAGGATTAACTGAAAATCAGTCACTGGCGGATGTCAATATCTTGGAGAATGTCTTGTTTCCTGGCAAAGCAAGAAGCAAACAACCGTCTCTCTGTCCACAGGAGAAGCAGAATACATTGCTGCTTCAAGCTGCTGTTGCCAAGTGCTCTGGATTCAGCATCAGATGATGGATTATGGCATCAACTTCCTTCATACGCCACTGTTTTGTGATAATGAAGCTGTTGTTGGAATTGCCAAGAATCCTATTCATCACACTCGCACCAAGCACATCGAAACAAGAATTCACGCCATCAGAGATGCACAGGAAAAGGGGTTCATTGATATTATTCCTATTGAAACTAAAAAGCAAAAAGCTGATCTTTTCACAAAAAACTTTTGACAAACCACGTTTTTATGAACTGATCTCTATGCTGGGACTGATATCTTTTTGAAAACCTTTATCTATGCGTATCAATTTTGTAAATATGTAAATAACTTTTTCACTTTTCTTCTTTGAAAATCCGTGGGTCACTCATTTCTTCGCTCCTTTACTTTTATTTTATTTTCTTTTATTTTCTCTTTTATTTTGTATATATATTTTAAGAAAATCTGAAAAACAAAAATTTCTTATTAGATAGCTATAATATAAAAATTTTAGGGGAGATAAAAGATTAACTACTTATAGTTTTTCAAATTTTGCTATTTTAGGATCTCCGTTTTGATTGATGTTGAAGAGACGTTGAAGGAAGTCTAAAGTATTGCGTTTGGGATATGTTAGATAGGCTCAGCTCGAAAACAAAGTAAACAGTGATTGTGCAGCCAAACATAACGTTCAAGAACTAGGCAACAAGGATTATCCCCTTGACATGATTGGATTGCACAAAGTTACGGGTTCTGTCAAAAAATGGGTTGAGAGCGTCAAATCTTTGCTTTAATTTCCCTAAACATCCCAAATCACCCTCACCCTAGCCCCGAATTGAGTTTCTAGTTAGCAAAACAAATAAAAAGCTGCTAGTGTTGCTCTTCGGAAAAACCTCTGAGTGAGTTACTTGTTAACTCCTCAGAATGTATTGAGTCAAGTGCTTAACTCCTCTGCTATACGGAAGTATTGACCTGGAGTTGGTGGATCTTCTCTGCTATACGGAAGTATTGACCTGAAGATTCACTGAGCATGCTCAAATGTTTATCTCCTCTGTTATACGTCGGTATAGACCTGGAGCTCTGAACTATTTGAGTTTCCCAAATAATAAGTCGCAATGTGTTCAAAAGAATCATTGCTGACAAGCTCCACTCACAAAAAGATGCAAAAATTGCACAAGTGTCAAAAGAAGCAAATGCATCGATCAATATTCAAAATTTGATCCTCGAAATTCAAGCAAAGTCAATCATATTGCTCAGATATATCCTGATGACAGAACTTGTTCTTTTCACCTAGATGTCTGTGGGGACCGAGTTGTCTGAGCTTCTTCAATCAAACCAAAAACATGATAAAAGAAGCTGCTGATCTCTTGTTGAAAGGACTAAGGCATGGGTTTAAATGGACAAACATATCTGCAATCCCGCCAATCTATGATTTTCGGATTCTGCTCGTAAAACGTCATGAAAAATATATATCCTCCTTTAGTTTTAATTTCTAGCCTTTTCTTTCACTTTATTTTATTTTTTATTTATTTATTATTATTATTATTTTATGTCTTTAAATTCAGTTTAATGTTTTTATATTCGGAGCTTTGAAATCATGGGGCATTTTCGTGGTTTTACAAAGAATTTAAAATTTGAGAAAAACCAAAAATATTTTAATTTTTCTTGTTTTGAGTCCCAGCGAATCTACTAGCGAACCTACAGGTTCGCCAGAACCTCAGGTTCGCCCGGAACCTCTTCACGTCGCCGTGTCTTCTCTTGATCTTTGGTCTCGGGCGAATCTGAAGTTCGCTAGTGTTTTTGTCAGCGAACCTGTGACTGTATATATATGTGTTGACAGCGAAACCTTTCACAATTTCGCTGTCACTATTACTGTAGCCGTATTTTTGTGCATAACAGTCGCACGTTCGATTCTCACTAACCAACCGTCTTTTTCACATTAAACTGACTTTGATCCATCTGGTATGTCATCGTCTTCATCTTAATCAAATGTTTCATCTCATCAATCGTACTTTAATCTTCTTAAGTCCATCGATCTGCTATATAATCTGCGACTCATGTTTGATTTGTGTTATTGGTTTGAAATTGACACTGTAATAACCTCGTTTGATGATTATTGTGCTTGATTGTTGCTTTGATTGTATGTTTATGGCTTTCAGACTGAGATTTGTCTGTTTTTCAAAAACTAGGGTTTCCAGCGAACCTATGTGTTCGTCTGGCGAACCTAAACGAAAGTTCAAAACTTCGAGCGAACCTATGCCGTTATGCTGCCCGTGCATCAGCATAGATTCGCCCGAGTGTTTCTAGCGAACCTATACATTCGCTCGACCAAATGACTGATTTTTCATGTCAGCGAATCTATAGGTTCTGGTGCCAAATCTCAGGTTCGCCCGTGCAGCGAACCTAATTATGCTAGCGAATCTATTGACTGTTTCAAAAATTTTGTGTCTGATCAATTTCCGTTTATTTTTCAGGCACGATGTCCACATTATTTTTTGAAAGAAAGCACAATATGTGTACTTTACTGGACGAGAATCATGAAAAGGCGGGTGGCTATAGAGATTGTATTAGATGGTTGAAATCGTCCCATATTCATCACGCTATCTCCCATTCACCAACCATCTACGAGCTGCACATCAGAGATTTCTGGAGAACAGCGGTGATGAATGTGTCTGTGCAGCCATCACGGATCTGTGCCAAAGTTAGTGGGTTTGACTTGGAGTTTACCGAAGCCGATGTGGCAAGGATTTTGAGATTAGAGGACGATGTCGGAGAGGAGGTTAGTATGACGGCAGAGGAAGTTTACGGGGCATTTAGGACTGCTGGTTATGAAGGTCCTATGCCGGGGGAGAAGAAGATGGAGTTTGTGAAATCCTATCTGATCCAAGAATGGAGATATATTGCACACGTCTTTATTATGTGCTTGGATCATAGGAAAGGAGGTACTGATGGGTTAAACTTGGATTGGGCTCGGGCTATGATGTTGTTTTGCCGGGGGCAGAAGGCAAATCTTGCAAAACTTATCTACAACTACATGCTCGAAAACATTCATGCTACGAAGGCGGGCAAATGGCTGATGTATCCCAGATTTTTGCAGATGATTTTGAATGACAAGCTGCCCAATCTGCCGGTTGTTGGTGATGTGCTGAAGATATGGGAGATGCATTCGAGAATATTTAGAGACTGCAAATCGGTGAGATCTGATTGTGTTGGTAGGACTTCATACTTGTGGGAGAATATGTACCTTGCTGATAGATGAGTACATATACAGAGGTTAATGGAGAATGAGAGGAAACGGGGTGGTGAGAATATAGAGGTTGTCGAGAAAAGGTTAAAGAAAAGGAAGCCGTATGCTAAAGACAAGGACTATTCTATTGATCGAGAGGTTGATGAGATTCAGGCTGAGATTGATGCAGGTAGAGAGAATAGAACGAAGAGAAAATCTGATGCACCCACTGAAGCTGCAAAGAAAGCAAAACAAGATGTTCCGGGTACATCAGCTGAGTCTGTTAGTGAGTTAAAGGGTGAGATAGTGAGTCTGAAGGCTGAGATTGTGGATCTAAAGAGTAGATATGATGATCTGAAAACGAAGGATGCTGAGAAATCAACGGTTATTTTTGAAATGGGTCGAATGATGAGGGATCAACAGTGCTTGATAGTCAGAATATTCAAGGAGCTGAACAGTTTGAAGGAAAAGGATGAGTCAGATCCGGCTATGTCTGAGTTAGAACTGAAGAGCTTAACGGATGCTGCAAAGTATCCGTTAATGGACTGTGAGTTTGGGGATAAGGATAAAGGTAAAGGGAAAGCTGCTGAGGAGTTGTTTGATGAAGATATGGGTATAGATTTAGATATATTTGAGCGGGCTGAGGTTGTTGGAGGTTCCAGCGTGAATTTCAGTTTGATAGACGAACCGGAAGTTGATGTGAATGCTGATAGTGAGGAGGATTTGAACGATGAGCCGGAGAAATACAAAGTTGAGGAAAAAGGGGTGTGCTATCAGTTTGATCATATTGATTTGGACAAATCTGAATGGTTCAGAAAAGATGAAGAGGTTGTTCCTGAAGTGCCTATCTTCCAGAACATTGATGAGCCAAACACCTCGCAGTTAGATAGACAAGTTATTGCATGGAAGTATAACTCACTTGTGGATGCATATATGATTAAGCGAAGGGGCGGTGACATCTGTTATATCAGAAATAGGAAGCATTTCGCCACGTTGCCGAGGTGGGATTTGCGTAGGTTGGCCGAACTTCCTCTGATAGGCAAGGATGACAGTGGAAGAGCTTGTGCGTTTGAGGTCACGATCAGAGAAGCTGCTAAGAATAATTTCGTTGATTTTGGATATCAAAAGCCGAAGCGAATGAGACAGAAGAAGGATAGGCACTGGGTTTCTTGGAAAGGAAAGGTAGCATTAAAGATCGAAGCCCCAAAGATTATGACAAGGGTCAGGGTTCCGGATACACAGCCACCGAGACTGCAAGAATTTCTGAAGTGGTTCTATGATAATGGTACGGGTGAAGCGGTGATCAGACTTAAAGGGGAAGATCGTCTAGAGACTCGTCTGTTTGATCCTATGGAGGTTTTCTCTTTCTGTGACGAAGATTTAAAGGTACTGTGTGAGAACCAAATTAAGCACGAGGCAGGAGACGATACAAGGACTGAAGCGAACTTGTTCGTGAAAGTCGCAAACAAAGCCCGAGGTATACGTGCTGAGTTAAGGAAGGTAAACGAAAGGTTGCGGATGACTGATGATCAAAACATGGATATAGGCGACTTGTCTAAACATCTTGATCAAACTATTGAGAAGAGGTTCGAGAAACCGGTAGAGGTTGTTGATATGGATGTGGGCGGTGAGGAGCATACTGAAGAAGTCCAGGCGGAAATGATAGTTCTTGATATGCCTGATACTGATGTCGCCGAAGCTGAGTTTGTGGAATCAATGCTGGTGTTTAGTGAAGATGAGGAGGCCGGATCTGAAGATGTGACAAATCCATTGGCCGGGATTGAATCAAGGGCAGGAGCGTTCATTGAGAACCTTTGAAGCCGAAAAAGACGGAGCTAAAACAGAAGACTTCCCCGGGTGAGGTCCAACCTAGGGGGAGTATTGATAGTCATGTATAGGTCGGACTCACCGGCATGTCGGTGTTATATCTTTTGTATGTATTTTATATAGTTTTGGCATTAGCGAACCTACGGGCGAATCTATAGATTCGCCCGTAGCTCAGTATAGTTTTTCTGTTTTTGTCGCCCGGGCGAACCTGATTGTGCCCGGCGAAGCTATTTGGTTCGCTAGATAGATTCGCTGTCAGCGAATCTATCAGCGAACCTACAGCTGATATATATTGTAACCTTATCTTAATGCAATGGAACTTGGACAAATTTCTTATCCAAACTCTTGAATCGTGTGTGTATTACCAGGAGGTGCTAGGAGCTTATATTATCTATCTTTGTAGCTTATTTACCTCTTGTTGAGTGGTTTCGATCTTGCTTTTGGTTGTTGGGTTATATTTGACTTTTGTCTCTATTAATCAAAGTGTGTTTTGTTGTTACAAATCATTAAAGCACTGAAATCTCTATCTAGATGGACCAACAACATGTGGTTGCGGCAATGGCCAACCAGGCTCAGGCTCAAGCCCAGGCCCAAGCTCAGGCCTAGGCCCAGGCCCAACCAGCACCTGGTAAATCCGGAAACTGTGAAAATTTCCTTTTCTTTTCTTTTTCTTTCCTCCTAGTTATTTTACATCATTGTATCCATTTTAACCAATAATTTATATTTGGGTTTCAAAACTCTTTTGTACCAGCACCACCAGTTTGCACCTTTAAGACATTTTTGGACTGTAAACCGCACCACTTCAATGGGACTGAAGGGGCGGTAGGTTTGATCAGGTAGATTGAAAAAGTTGAGGCGGTTTTTGCTAGGAGTGGTTGTGCTCTCGAAAACAAGGTGAACTTTGCTACCGGGACCCTTAGTGGGTCGGCGTTAACATGGTGGAACAGAGAAACTCAACATATCGGATTGGAGGCAGCTAATGCCTTAACTTGGGATCAATTCAAGCAACTGATTAAGCGGGACTATTGTCCCCGGGATGAGATACAGAAACTAGAGACCGAATTTTACCACCTGAAGATGGAAGGGTCCAAAGTGGAGGCCTACACCACCAGGTCCCACGAACTTGCTACGTTGTGTCCAAATATGGTGGACGAGGATTATAAGAGGATTGAACTCTACATCTCGGGTTTGCCACCACAGATTCAGGGATTGGTTACTTCATCAAGACATGAAACCATTCAGGATTGTGTGTTGATTTGGTATTGTAAAATACTGCAATCATTAGATCTACAATCAGGTGTTCTTTAAGTTGTTTTTTTTGGAAACTTTAGTGGTTTTTCATGAAAAATGGGGTTTTCAGATTCATTGTGCGAAACTATTGTTTTTCTAGCCGAAACTAGTTATTCGTGTTGCGAAATTATTGGATCTATGATTTGGACGTTTGCCTGCTGTTTTGTGCGAAAGTGTCTGAACGAAAGTTCAATTTATGCTTGCCTTGCCGACCTAAAGTGCTACCAAAACTACCTTGTGTCGCCGAAACTAATTCTTGTTTGATTTCTGAACGAAAGTTCAACTGAGCTTGCGAAACTATTGCTGAAACTATTGCCAAAACTGTTGCCGAAACGAAGTACCGAATCAGATTTTAAAATATTTGAAAATGTCAATGTCTTTTACCCTTGCTGACTTGGAAGGTGGGTCTCTAAATCTACCACCTAAGCTGATAAAGGGAGAAAACTTTGAGGATTGAAAGAGGAGTTTGAAGGCTTTATATTTGTACACGGACCATACTCAATGGGATTCAATAGAAAATGGTCCTCATGTGCGTGTCACTACCCTAGGAGATGCTACAGTTCAAAACGTCACACTAGAGACACTTATTGAAAGGGACAAAAAAGTTGATAGATCGGGACAACAAAGCTTTTGGTGCCTTAATCCTATGTCTGAGTGTCGAGATTCATAACATATTTGTAGAACACAAGAACACAAAGTCTCTGTATAACGAGTTGTGTGAGTTTTATGATGGAAATGAAAACCTAGTAAAAGACAAAGGGGTTGAGGGTGAGAAGGAAATTAACGCTTTTGATGGACACAGAAATGAGAAACTTTCGGATTTGACCAACCATTTTATGACCGTGACAATTAACTTGAAGAAATATGATGAGAAGTTGACCAACTTTGAGCAGGTGACAAAATTTCTAGACTCTCCTCTTCCAGAATGGAGTCTACAAGTCCGAATGCTGAACCAGGAGCGAGGATTCTCGGATTACAAACCGATGGACGTAATCAATAAGCGGAAATCGTTTGAGTTGGACATTAAAAGGAGAGAATATAATCAATCAGTCTTCCCAATGCAGATTCATTCCCAAATTGTTGCATTAATATCATCTGCTGCAAACTCGTAAACGAACAATACTGCATATTATGGATCAGTTGGGATTGGATCGTCTGATAACTTGAAGGGAAACGTCTCCTCTCCAAAAGCACAAAATGCCCATCAAATTGCCTCAGATCCTATGGCAAAGTTTGGTATGTTCATGCATGTTTATGAAACTTTGGTTTCCGGTGAACTAAGAGGAAAAAGGATGATTGTGGAAAATATGTATCAAATGGACCTAGATGATCTTTGAAGAGACTGATATTCAATGGAAAATGACGTTTTTAACTCTAAGAGCTAGACAATTCATGGAGCGAAATAGAAGAAAAAACTTCGGTAATTAGAATTGAAGAGTCGGGTATGACAAGTCAAAGCTCAGATGCTATAACTGCAATCAACTAGGCCATTTCAAGAGATATTGTCCTTCTCCCATTGTCTTTGAACCACTGATGCGAACCATGCGATGTATAAAGATATGTATAGATCAGAAATAAGTTTTTAAGTTTATAAAAAGGAAAAACCCAACAAGTTCACATAATCGGCAAGTGTACCGGTCGTATGTTGCAAGTTAAGTAACTCCGGATATCGTACCCAAAGATCTGAGTTTGGCATCCTTTAATACGAATCTCTATCGACTTCTAACCGATGTACAAGATTTGGATTTTTAATTTTATAACAAATTAAAATAAGTAAAAGACAAATTATCTAAAATTACCTAAAAATAATATTTTAACCTAAAAATAAGATTTTGACTAAGGAAAATGATCTAAAATAATCTAAGGGTAAAAACTTAACTAAATGGAAACTAAAAGCGAGAATAAGCTAACAAAGAGCTATGAGTGAAATGATGACTACTTAGGCAAGAATCTTGATGATAATCTGACAACTCTCAGCGTTCTAGATATGTTGGCACCAGATCTGAGAATATATCTACTCAAATAATCTAACACATCAGTACCTACTACTAAGGTCTCGTGGATGCTAGAATTTCCAAAACAAATTTATGAAGCTCACGGTGTGAGGAATGTCTACAAATCACTCTTGGATGTCTAATGGATCCTAAACTGACCCACCTCTCGGTTTACTAGTCCATTTATACTCGAAACTAACTCAATCAGTAAACTAAAATAACTGGATCAATCGGCTTATGATAAATCAAGACTAGATAAGACAAGTTGCTAGTTTTTATTAAACAAAACCTACTCCCATAGTATTTT